>OX419757.1:39504232-40104232 GCA_948567375.1 Lunularia cruciata
CACATTATATCTTGGGTTATCTTTTAGTTAGCACACTTGAAATTATTGTGAGAGCTTCTATGCGCACTGGGTTAGAATTTTTGAAAGTTGATAGGGTAAAGTGCTCCCGCAACTGCATGCTCTTTGGAAAATTGTACAGAGTCTGCCATTTCTTCAATTTTTAGTGAATTGCCTTGAAAATTTCCAAGAAAATTCAGTGTATTGTATCCTACCTGCTACTATAAAAATTAGAGAGAGATCGTTCTTACGAAGGGAGGAATGAGTTTTGGAAGTTAAGGGGGTGGTTTTCAGACCAAATCTGAAATATGGGTGCTAAATAGAAAGGTGTCTAGGCCAAATGGCTTGATGAAAAGATCTGAAATTTTGCAAGAAGTGACGCCCTAGAGTTGTGATCAAGTGTAAAAAATTTCAGAGGACTGTGACTTAGTGGTTGGGAGATTTGAGTGACATTGTGAGGAAGGGTCAATTCTGCAAAGTGGAGATCTCATGCATGAGGAGTTTGAGATCAACAAAAAGCATGTTTGAGTGTTTAGATTCATCTTGGGAACATGGAGGGTCATCAAGAGTGGAAATTGAGATTATGCAAGGTTCCCCAAGGGTTTGAGGTGATTTTAGGGGTGGATTTGAGGAAAAGGGAGTTTATAATAGAATTTGAAGAGAGTGTTGAGAGGATTCAAAAACCTACACCACTTGGAGGAAAGAGTGAGTCTAAGTGCTTTCTATGTAGAGAGAAGGGACATAAGGCAAGTTCATGTCCATTGACCTTTGAGAGCAAGAGATTGAGAGAAAGGAAAGGCTAGCTTGACTTGGGTTTGCATGTTGGACCTTCTTCACCAAGATTAGGAGGGAGAAGATCTAAGACCAAGGAGTTATGTGAGGTTTGTGGAGTGGAAGGACTTCCAAAAGGACACGAGTGTAGTGGAGTAAAAGCACTTTTGGAGACTTTGGTGAAGGATCTTGGAGAGAGTCTTAGTACAGCTACAGAAATACTTCCACCTTCATCAGCTAGTTCTCAAGATTAGTGATGGAGATAATCTTTCAACTCATGGATAAACTATCCATGAGAGTTAGATTAATATGCACTCTAGGATTTGATATTGTTATAGAAATCTTAGAGCAACCTGAACCTTTTGTGTTCCCTAGAGTGGATTATTCTCAGATGGTGTTAGTCATGTATATACTCTATTAGTAATAGAGTGAGAGAAAAGAAAAGGAAAAACAAAATTGGGAGAAAAGAAAGATAGTGAGGGGTTAAGATGGGAAAACTTCCGGTTTTCTTTGGCAAGGATGGAGAAGATGTGGAGGCCTTTGTAAAAGACTTCAAGAGAGCTTGCATAGGAAACAATGAAAGGAGGAAGAATGAGTGGGCGTCATTATTACCAGATTTCTTTGAGGATGTAGCACTTACATGGTATGAGTCAGAATACCAAAAGAGAGAGAGGAGAGATGGGGAAGAGGAGTCTTGGGAGACTTTGACTTCAGCACTCATTGAGAATTTTCTTCCTGATGAGAGTTATGAGACATTGATGAGTGAGGTTACATTTCTCAAGCAAGGAGATGGAGAGAAAGTGAGAGTTTATGTGGAAAGAGTGGAAAAGTTGGAGTCCAGATTTCGCATAGTGTTGAGGAAGGGTGGGGATGATGTGGAGACTACAATGATTGGCATAGGGGCCATGCTCACCAAGAATTTTGTGGGAGGGTTGAGACCACAAATTAGAAGCAAGGTGAGATATGAGAAACTTTCTTCCAAGGTTGAAGCTATCAAGATCGCAATTCGTATGGAGGAGAGTTTGGAAGGGGATGAGAGTGATTTGGTGGTGAAGGAAGTTGTGCATCCTCCTCAAGGCTACAAGTATGGTGGAACTTCTAATACTTTGGTGACAAGGGTTGCACCACAAGTAGTAATTGCTCCAGTTCTTGCACCTCCACCAAAAGATCCACTCCAAACCATCACAGAACAACTTGCGGATCTCAAGATCATTGTGGTGCAACTATGGGAGAAGAGAGAGGTGGATCAGAATGTAGGGAGAGGGCCTAGGAGTTATGGAAACTATCCATATAGAGGAGGCCAACCAGCCAACAATTTCAATGATAGAAATTGTTTTGGTTGTGGAGGAAGAGGCCATATCCAAAGGAATTGCCCAAATTCTACTTACCATGGAGGAAGGGGTTATGAGGGAGCCAATAGAGGGAAAGAGGGAGGTAGTGAAACCCAAGTGGCTCCAAATCCCAACAAAGGTAAGGGGATAACATCCATAGATGTGGTTGAGAGCAAGTATGAGAAGGGAGAGTGCTCAAACCCCAAGGGTCTTAATTTGGAGCTTTTGGCACAAGAGAAGAAGAGAGCTCATTTTGCAGAGGATGCTCACTCTTCTCAAGGATTTACTTCAAGCAAAGATACTCCTTTGTCTACTAGGAGCACTCACACCTCAACACCATCAACAACAAAGACTCCAAGGAAGAAGTTGTGGATGGAGGATTTCTTGATTTCAAAGCAACAATGGAACTACAATGTGTTGGAGGATGTTGGTAGTCACAAGGCAAACATCATAGTGGTCCAATTGATTGCTTTGAACCCTACCTTGAGAAAGGAGCTTAGAGGTGGTTTGATTTCTACAAGGAGCAAGAAGAAGAAGAAGGCAAAAGTTCCAATATCAATGGGGGTGGTAGATGCCAAGCCAGCACCATGGGAGGCTTGTGAATATGCCTCCAAGATTGATGTGAGAGTGAATGGTCACAACATCAAGGATGCATTGGTTGATGGAGGATCAGCAGTGAATGCCATGTCAGAAAGGTTGAATCTCATAGCTTGAAGGATTCAAGCTATGACTGACTTCTTGGGAGGCCATGATTGAGAGCAGCACGCACAATTGATCGATGGCACAAAGGGTACTTGAGGATTGGGCCATCAAACCATAGAGTCACAGTTCTTGTGACTAACACCACCAACACTTCACATTCAGATACACCATCTTCTGATTATTGGGAATCAGATTCTAAAGAAGGAGCTTCAGGTGTGGACACAAGCATGGAGGAAGAGACTTCCACAGAGGAGGATGAATTTGAATCTGATTCTGATCTGTATCCCTTGTATGCTATGGATTTTGCACCTAAGCCAGAGGTTTTGAAGGACCCAGATAAATCACCATTGACACTTGAGGAGGTAGAGAGAAGGTTATCTACCCTCAAATATGGTCCAAATGTTACCAAGGAGGAGAAGGTGAGATTTGAGGAGATTTTCTGCAAGTTCATCCATGTGTTTGCTTTAAGCTATAGGGATTTGAAGGAAGTCACCTTGGAGGAGCACAAGATAGAGGTGGAGTCACATGCAAGACCAATCCGCCAAAAGCAACGTCGCATTAGCCCACCAATATCTTTGGTTGTGAAGGAGGAGATTGATAAGCTCAAGGAGGTTGGATTTATCTTTGAGGTGGAGAATTCAGAATGGGTGTCTGTAATTGTCATTGTGAAGAAAAAGAATGGCAAGCTTCAGGTATGTGTGGATTACAAGAAGCTCAATGCTGTTACTAAGAAGGACTACTACCCATTGCCATTCATTGATGAGATCTTGGAGGAGGTTGCAGGTCATGAGAGGTACAGTTTTGGAGATGGCTATAGTGGATACAACCAAATCAAGATTGCACCAGAGCATCAACAACTCACCACGTTCACCACACCTTGGGGAACTTACGCTTTCAAGGTCATGCCTTTTGGGCTTTGCAATGCTCTAGCCACATTCCAATGGTTCATGAACAAGGTATTTGAACCTTTCATTGGGAAATTTGTGAGAGACTTCATTGATGACTTTTGTGTCTATGCGAGCAAGGAGGAGCACTTTGAGCACCTAATCAAAGTCTTGCAATGCTTGGATGAGGCAAATGCGTCACTCAACCTAGAGAAGTGCATTTTTGGATGTGAAGAAGCTCTACTTTTCGGGCACATCATCTCCAAGGATAGAATAGCAATTGATCCTGAGAAGGTGAGGAAAATCTTAGACCTTCCATTCCCTTCAAGCTTGACAAAGTTACGCCAATTCTTGGGGATGGTTGGATACTATAGGAGGTTTATCTTCCCATTTTTCAACAAGGCTTATGCATTGACCATCTACATGAAGAAGGGTGTAGATTACATGGTGATTTTGGAGGACAAGGAGGCTCTCAAAGCTTTTGAGGAGCTCAAGCAATCCCTTGTTGTAGCTCCAATTCTTGCTAAACCTGATTGGAGTAAGCCTTTCATCCTCTACACTGATGCTTCTAATGTAGCTATAGGATGCACTCTAAGTCAATTAGACCAAGATGGGCATGATCATCCAATAGCTTATGCTAGTAGGCAGATGGTTTCAGTAGAGAAGAACTACTCTGTCACGGAGAGAGAAGGGTTGGCAATGATCTTTGGTCTCAAGAAGTTTAGACACTACTTGATTGGAGGGGAAGCCACCATTGTCACTAATCACAAGGCTTTAAAGTACATCTTCAACAAACCTAATGTTGAAGGGAGACTAGCAAGGTGGATGATACTCTTGTCTGAGTATGACTACACCATTGAGGATAGGCCTGGAAAGAAACATGCAAATGCTGATTTTTTATCTAGAGCCTATGATCATGATGGAGATGAGCCAGTGGATGATTCCTTCCCGGATGAGGAGCTCATGACAATCTCAATCACTCAAGAGGTTCCAATGGAGTACAAGGAGATTGTGGATTTTGTGACAAGAGGTAACTATCCAGAAGGGATGCATGCTAGGGAGAGGAAGGCCCTTGCAACAAGATCTAGACCTTACACAATGGTGGAGGATATTCTTTTTCACCAAGGAGCAGATGGTCTACTTCAAAGAGCAGTGGGTAAGGAAGAGTCTATCCTACTCATAAAGGAGTTTCATGAAGGTTTAGTATGTGGAAGACACTTTGTAGAAAAGGTGATTGCTTTCAAGATTCTAGATGCAGGTTACCATTGGAGAGGGATTTTCAAGGATTGTCTTGATTATTGCAAAACTTGTCATGTTTGTCAAGCTTTTGCTAGAAAGTCTACATCCACTCCACCACTTAGATCAATTCCATTGCTAGGACCTTTTGAGAAGTGGGGAATTGATTTTGTAGGACCTCTGAATAGAACCCCAAGGAACAATTGGTACATTGTGGTAGTTAGTGATTACCTTACCAAGTGGGTTGAGGCTAGACCATTGAGGGACAAGAATGAAGATGAAGTGGGTAGATTTCTTTATGAATGCATTATCACTAGGTTTGGATGCCCTTTGGAGTGGGTTTCTGATAGAGGAGAGTTTAGAGGAAGCGTTACTACAGCCTGTGAGCCGGCCTGTCTCTCACTCAGGATAAACCTCTGATGGCTATTATGGTAGCGCACCATGGACTAAGAAGGCAAAGAACCCCAACTCCATCATACTCCTCCAAGGCTAACACTCCAAGACTCAAGACATTGCTCACTAGAGAACTCAATGAGAGAGAGATAGTTGCAAATGAAAGGATGATGAGTAGCTCCTCACCCCTTGTTTATATACTTGTGAAATAGTTACGTACCAAAGTTACTAATTATCATAGTAACTCAAGTTACAAGACTAAAAGTCAAGTAAAGTCAAAAAGTAGAAAGGAATATCCATTCACATGGGCATATTCCCCTTATCTTGACCCAACCACTAAGTCAAGGATTCCTTCACATGGGCTATCCTTGGACTAAAGAAGAATCCAAAACAAAAAGGCTTGCGGGCCCAAGAGTTCTCAACTCTTTCCTCAAAGCCAAACACCTAGGAATAATACCAAGTCAACACACTAAAATCCAAAATAGTGGTGCTCATCTTTTCTACTTCCTCTAAAGTAAGGTCCCATCTATCTTAGCGATGACTAACTTTAGCTAACCATGAGTAATATAGAACCATCCTTTATCTCTATATAAATAATATCTCTTAAGTACTTGTTATACCAAGCTAAATATCACAATACCACACACATGCACAAATGGGTGTTACATTTACCCCCGGACTAAGTTTTCACTTTGTCCTCAAAGTGAAGGTCTCTTTACCTTCTATGGTACATCTTCAACTTATCATGGTTAATCCTATCAAAGTGTCTTCCTCCCAACTCCTTGAGATCATAGGTGTAATTTCCCCACACCTTGTCCACTATGAAAGGTCCAAAGTACTTAGGCAAAAACTTCTTTTGCACTCTCTTGAATCGAATGGAATCAAACAACATTACCCAATCACCTTCTTTGAAGGTCTCCACCTTCTTCTTGCCTTGCCTCTTGTCATAGCTCTCCTTTTGTTTCCTTTGGGCTTGCTCCACTTAAACCATAGCAACTGCTCTTGCCTCTTCCAACTCCATGAGTTGATCCTTCCTTGACTTCTCTGCATCACCTCCTTGTGCTTTCTTCAATCTCCTATGAATGCTTTGGAAGGTAGGAAGATCAAAGTGAATAGGTAAGGTAGACTCAATACCATACACCAATTGAAATGGAGAATATCCGGTGGAAGTTTTCATGGTTGTCCTATACTCCCACAAAACTGCATGAATCCTCTTGTCCCAATGATGTTTAGCCCCCTCCATTTCTGCATCTTTGGCAAACATCATGCACAAGGTCTGATTGGTTCTCTCTGCCAAGCCATTGGAATTTGGCTTATAGGATGTAGTTACTCTATGTGTGATAGAGAAATGTCGTAGCATGGCGGTAGTAATGCTTCCTATAAACTCTCCTCCTCTATCAGAAACCAACTCCAAAGGGCATCCAAACTTAGTGATAATGCGTTCATAAAGAAATCTACCCACTTCATCTTCATTCTTGTCCCTCAATGGTCTAGCCTCAACCCACTTGGTAAGGTAATCAGTAACTACCACAATGTACCGATTGTTCCTTGGGGTTCTATTCAGAGGACCTACAAAATCAATTCCCCACTTCTCAAAAGGTCCTAGCAATGGAATTGATCTAAGAGGTGGAGTGGATGTAGACTTTCTAGCAAAAGCTTGACAAACATGACAAGTTTTGCAATAATCAAGACAATCCTTGAAAATCCCTCTCCAATGGTAACCTGCATCTAGAATCTTGAAAGCAGTCACCTTTCCTGCAAAGTGTCCTCCACATACAAAACCTTCATGAAATTCCTATATGAGTAGAAAAGACTCTTCCTTACCCACTGCTCTTCGAAGTAGACCATCTGCTCCTTGGTGAAAAAGAATATCCTACACTATTGTGTAAGGTCTAGATCTTGCTGCAAGGGCCTTCCTCTCCCTAGCATGCATTCCTTCTGGATAGTAACCTCTTGTCACAAAATCCACAATCTCCTTGTACTCCATTGGAACCTCTTGAGTGACTGAGATTGTCATGAGCTCCTCATCCGGGAAGGAATCATCCACTGGCTCATCTCCATCATGATCAAAGGCTCTAGATAATAAATCAGCATTTGCATGTCTCTTTCCAGGCATATCTTCAATGGTGTAGTCATACTCAGACAAGAGTATCATCCACCTTGCTAGTCTCCCTTCAATATTAGGCTTGTTGAAGATGTACTTCAAAGCCTTGTGATCCGTGACAATGGTGGCTTTCCCTCCAATCAAGTAGTGTCTTAAATTCTTGAGACCAAAGATCACTGCCAACCCTTCTCTCTCCGTGACAGAGTAGTTCTTCTCTGCTGAAACCATATGCCTACTAGCATAAGCTATTGGATGATCATGCCCATCTTGGTCTAATTAACTAAGAGTGCATCCTATAGATACATTAGAACCATCAGTGTAGACGATGAAAGGTTTACTCCAATCAGGTTTAGCAAGAATTGGAGCTACAACAAGTGATTGCTTGAGCTCCTCAAAAGCTTTGAGAGCCTCCTTGTCTTCCAAAATCACCATGTAATCTACACCCTTCTTCATGTAGATGGTCAATGCATAAGCCTTGTTGGAAAATGAGAAGATAAACCTCCTATAGTACCCAACCATCCCCAAGAATTGGCGTAACTTTGTCAAGCTTGAAGGGAATGGAAGGTCTTAGATTTTCCTCACCTTCTTAGGATCAACTGCTATTCCATCCTTGGAGATGATGTGCCCCAAAAGTAGACCTTCTTCACATCCAAAAATGCACTTCTCTGGGTTGAGTGATGCATTTGCCTCATCCAAGCGTTGCAAGACTTTGATTAGGTGCTCAAAGTGCTCCTCCTTGCTCCCATAGACACAAAAGTCATCAATGAAGTCTCTCACAAATTTCCCAATGAAAGGTTCAAATACCTTGTTCATGAACCATTGGAATGTGGCTGGAGCATTGCAAAGCCCAAAAGGCATGACCTTGAAAGCGTAAGCTCCCCAAGGTGTGGTGAATGTGGTGAGTTGTTGATGCTCTGGTGCAATCTTGATTTGGTTATATCCACTATAACCATCTCCAAAACTGTACCTCTCATGACCTGCAACCTCCTCCAAGATCTCATCAATGAATGGCAATGGGTAGTAGTCCTTCTTGGTAACAGCATTGAGCTTCTTGTAATCCACACATACCCAAAGCTTACCATTCTTTTTCTTCACAATGACAATTGGAGACACCCATTCTGAATTCTCCACCTGAAAGATAAATCCAGCCTCCTTGAGCTTATCAATCTCCTCCTTCACAACCAAAGATATTGGTGGGCTAATGCAACGTTGCTTTTGGCGGATTGGTCTTGCATGTGATTCCACCTCTATCTTGTGCTCCTCCAAGGTGACTTCCTTCAAATCCTTGTAACTTAAAGCAAACACATGGACGAACTTGCAAAAAATCTCCTCAAATCTCACCTTCTCCTCCTTGGTAACATTTGGGCCATACTTGAGGGTAGATAACCTTCTCTCTACCTCCTCAAGTGTCAATGGTGATTTATCTGGGTCCTTCAAAACCTCTAGCTTAGGTGCAAAATCCATAGCACACAAAGGATACACATCTGAATCAGATTCAAATTCATCCTCCTCCGTGGAAGTCTCCTCTTCCATGCTTGTGTCCACACCTAAAGCTCCGTCTTCAGAATCTGATTCCCAATAATCAGAAGATGGGGTATCTGAATGTGAAGTGTTGGTGGTGTTAGTCACAGGAACAAGACTTGGAAAGTCATGAGATTTTGAAACTACCACCTTATCCATCACCCCTACAGGTCAAACTTGTTGCTTGTTTGCCATGCTCACCACAAATGTTGAAGGTCTTGAGGGTATCATACTCAACTTCTTCATCAAGCTTTCTGACATGGCATTCACTGTTGATCCTCTATCAACCAATGCATCCTTGATGTTGTGACCATTCACTCTCACATCAATCTTGGAGGCATATTCACAAGCCTCCCATGGTGCTGGCTTGGCATCCTCAACCCCCATTGATACTAGAACTTTTGCCTTCTTCTTCTTCTTGCTCCTTGTAGAACTCAAACCACCTCTAAGCTCCTTTCTCAAGGTAGGGTTCAAAGCAATTAATTGGCTCACTATGATGTTTAGCCTTGTAACTACCAACATCCTCCAACACATTGTAGTTCCATTGTTGCTTTGAGATCAAGAAGTCGTCCATCCCCAAATTCTTCCTTGGAGTCTTTGTTGTTGATGGTGTTGAGGTGCGAGTGCTCCTAGTAGACATAGGAGTATCCTTGCTTGAAGTAAATCCTTGAGAAGAGTGAACATCCTCTGCAAAACGAGCTCTCTTCTTCTCTTGTGCCAAAAGCTCCAAATTAAGACCCTTGGAGTTTGAGCTGTGAGCCGGCCTATCTCTCACTCAGGATGAACCTCTGATGGCTATTATGGTAGCGCACCATGGACTAAGAAGGCAAGGAACCCCAACTCCATCATACTCCTCCAAGGCTAACACTCCAAGACTCAAGACATTGCTCACTAGAGAACTCAATGAGAGAGATAGTTGCAAATGAAAGGATGATGAGTACCTCCACACCCCTTGTTTATATACTTGTGAAATATTTACGTACCAAAGTTACTAATTACCGTAGTAACTCAAGTTACTAGACTAAAAGTCAAGTAAAGTCAAAAAGTAGAAAGGAATATCCATTCACATGGGCATATTCCCCTTATCTTGACCCAACCACTAAGTCAAGGATTCCTTCACATGGGCTATCCTTGGACTAAAGAAGAATCCAAAACAAAAAGGCTTGCGGGCCCAAGAGTTCTCAACTCTTTCCTCAAAGCCAAACACCTAGGAATAATACCAAGTCAACACACTAAAATCCAAAATAGTGGTGCTCATCTTTTCTACTTCCTCTAAAGTAAGGTCCCATCTATCTTAGCTATGACTAACTTTAGCTAACCATGACTAATGTAGAACCATCCTTTATCTCTATATAAATAATATCTCTTAAGTACTTGTAATACCAAGCTAAATATCACAATACTACACACATGCACAAATGGGTGTTACATTTACCCCCGGACTAAGTTCTCACTTTGTCCTCAAAGTGAAGGTCTCTCTACCTTCTATGGTACATCTTCAACTTATCATGGTTAATCCTATCAAAGTATCTTCCTCCCAACTCCTTGAGATCATAGGTGTAATTGCCGCACACCTTCTCCACTATGAAAGGTCCAAAGTACTTAGGCAAAAACTTCTTTTGCACTCTCTTGAATCGAATGGAATCAAACAACATTACCCAATCACCTTCTTCGAAAGGCTCCACCTTCTTCTTGTCTTGCCTCTTGTCATAGCTCTCCTTTTGTTTCCTTTGGGCTTGCTCCACTCAAACCATAGCAACTGCACTTGCCTCTTCCAACTCCATGAGTTGATCCTTCCTTGACTTCTCTGCATCACCTCCTTGTGCTTTCTTCAATCTCCTATGAATGCTTTGGAAGGTAGGAAGATCAAAGTGAATAGGTAAGGTAGACTCAATACCATACACCAATTGAAATGGAGAATATCCGGTGGAAGTCTTCATGGTTGTCCTATACTCCCACAAAACTGCATGAATCCTCTTGTCCCAATGATGTTTAGCCCCCTCCATTTCTGCATCTTTGGCCAACATCATGCACAAGGTCTGATTGGTTCTCTCTGCCAAGCCATTGGAATTTGGCTTATAGGATGTAGTTACTCTATGTGTGATAGAGAAATGTCGTAGCATGGCTGTAGTAATGCTTCTTGTAAACTCTCCTCCTCTATCAGAAACCAACTCCAAAGGGCATCCAAACCTAGTGATAATGCGTTCATAAAGAAATCTACCCACTTCATCTTCATTCTTGTCCCTCAATGGTCTAGCCTCAACCCACTTGGTAAGGTAATCAGTAACTACCACAATGTACCGATTGTTCCTTGGGGTTCTATTCAAAGGACCTACAAAATCAATTCCCCACTTCTCAAAAGGTCTTAGCAATGGAATTGATCTAAGTGGTGGAGTGGATGTAGACTTTCTAGCAAAAGCTTGACAAACATGACAAGTTTTGCAATAATCAAGACAATCCTTGAAAATCCCTCTCCAATTACCATTAGAGAGGGATTTTCTGCATTTAGAATCTTGAAAGCAGTCACCTTTCCTGCAAAGTGTCCTCCACATACTAAACCTTCATGAAACTCCTTTATGAGTAGGATAGACTCTTCCTTACCCACTGCTCTTTGAAGTAGACCATCTGCTCCTTGGTGAAAAAGAATATCCTCCACCATTGTGTAAGGTCTAGATCTTGCTGCAAGGGCCTTCCTCTCCCTAGCATGCATCCCTTCTGGATAGTTACCTTTTGTCACAAAATCCACAATCTCCTTGTACTCCATTGGAACCTCTTGAGTGACTGAGATTGTCATGAGCTCCTCATCCGGGAAGGAATCATCCACTGGCTCATCTCCATCATGATCATAGGCTCTAGATAATAAATCAGCATTTGCATGTCTCTTTCCAGGCCTATCTTCAATGGTGTAGTCATACTCAGACAAGAGTATCATCCACCTTGCTAGTCTCCCTTCAACATAAGGCTTGTTGAAGATGTACTTCAAAGCCTTGTGATCCGTGACAATGGTGGCTTTCCCTCCAATCAAGCAGTGTCTAAACTTCTTGAGACCAAAGATCACTGCCAACCCTTCTCTCTCCGTGACAGAGTAGTTCTTCTCTGCTGAAACCATCTGCCTACTAGCATAAGCTATTGGATGATCATGCCCATCTTGGTCTAATTGACTAAGAGTGCATCCTATAGCTACATGAGAAGCATCAGTGTAGAGGATGAAAGGTTTACTCCAATCAGGTTTAGCAAGAATTGGAGCTACAACAAGGGATTGCTTGAGCTCCTCAAAAGCTTTGAGAGCCTCCTTGTCTTCCAAAATCACCATGTAATCTACACTCTTCTTCATGTAGATGGTCAATGCATAAGCCTTGTTGGAAAATGAGAAGATGAACCTCCTATAGTACCCAACCATCCCCAAGAATTGGCGTAACTTTGTCAAGCTTGAAGGGAATGGAAGGTCTGAGATTTTCCTCACCTTCTCAGGATCAACTGCTATTCCATCCTTGGAGATGATATGCCCCAAAAGTAGACCTTCTTCACATCCAAAAATGCACTTCTCTGGGTTGAGTGATGCATTTGCCTCATCCAAGCATTGCAAGACTTTGATTAGGTGCTCAAAGTGCTCCTCCTTGCTCCCATAGACACAAACGTCATCAATGAAATCTCTCACAAATTTCCCAATGGAAGGTTCAAATACCTTGTTCATGAACCGTTGGAATGTGGCTGGAGCATTGCAAAGCCCAAAAGGCATGACCTTGAAAGCGTAAGTTCCCCAAGGTGTGGTGAATGTGGTGAGTTGTTGATGCTCTGGTGCAATCTTGATTTGGTTATATCCACTATAACCATCTCCAAAACTGTACCTCTCATGACATGCAACCTCCTCCAAGATCTCATCAATGAATGGCAATGGGTAGTAGTCCTTCTTGGTAACAACATTGAGCTTCTTGTAATCCACACATACCCGAAGCCTACCATTCTTTTTCTTCACAATGACAATTGGAGACACCCATTCTGAATTCTCCACCTGAAAGATAAATCCAGCTTCCTTGAGCTTATCAATCTCCTCCTTCACAACCAAAGATATTGGTGGGCTAATGCGACGTTGCTTTTGGCGGATTGGTCTTGCATGTGACTCCACCTCTATCTTGTGCTCCTCCAAGGTGACTTCCTTCAAATCCTTGTAACTAAAAGCAAACACATGGATGAACTTGCGGAAAATCTCCTCAAATCTCACCTTCTCCTCCTTGGTAACATTTGGGCCATACTTGAGGGTAGATAACCTTCTCTCTACCTCCTCAAGTGTCAATGTTGATTTATCTGGGTCCTTCAAAACCTCTGGCTTAGGTGCAAAATCCGTAGCACACAAAGGATACACATTTGAATCAGATTCAGATTCATCCTCCTCCGTGGAAGTCTCCTCTTCCATGCTTGTGTCCACACCTGAAGCTCCTTCTTCAGAATCTGATTCCCAATAATCAGAAGATGGTGTATCTGAATGTGAAGTGTTGGTGGTGTTAGTCACAGGAACAGTGACTCTATGGTTTGATGGCCCAATCCTCAAGTACCCTTTGTGCCATCGATCAATTGTGCGTGTTGCTTTCAACCATGGCCTCCCAAGAAGTAAGTCATAGCTTGAATCCTTCAAGACTTGGAAAGTCATGAGATTTTGAACTCCCATAACTGAAACTACCACCTTATCCATCACCCCTACTGGTGGAACTTGTTGCTTGTTTGCCATGCTCACCACAAATGTTGAAGGTCTTGAGGGTATCATACCCAACTTCTTCATCAACCTTTCTGACATGGCATTCACTGCTGATCCTCCATCAACCAATGCATCCTTGATGTTGTGACCATTCACTCTCACATCAATCTTGGAGGCATAATCACAAGCTTCCCATGGGGCTGGCTTGGCATCCACCACCCCCATTGATACTGGAACTTTTGCCTTCTTCTTCTTCTTGCTCCTTGTAGAACTCAAACCACCTCTAAGCTCCTTTCTCAAGGTAGGGTTCAAAGCAATTAATTGGCCCACTGTGATGTTAGCCTTGTGACTACCAACATCTTCCAACACATTGTAGTTCCATTGTTGCTTTGAGATCAAGAAGTCGTCCATCCCCAACTTCTTCCTTGGAGTCTTTGTTGTTGATGGTGTTGAGGTGCGAGTGCTCCTAGTAGACATAGGAGTATCCTTGCTTGAAGTAAATCCTTGAGAAGAGTGAACATCCTCTGCAAAACGAGCTCTCTTCTTCTCTTGTGCCAAAAGCTCCAAATTAAGACCCTTGGAGTTTGAGCACTTTCCCTTCTCATACTTGCTCTCAACCACATCTATGGATGCTATCCCCTTACCTTTGTTGGGATTAGGAGCCACTTGGGTTTCACTACCTCCCTCTTTCCCTCTATTGGCTCCCTCATAACCCCTTCCTCCATGGTAAGTGGAATTTGGGCAATTCCTTTGGATATGGCCTCTTCCTCCACAACCAAAACAATTTCTATCATTGAAATTGTTGGCTGGTTGGCCTCCTCTATATGGATAGTTTCCATAACTCCTGGGCCCTCTCCCTACATTCTGATCCACCTCTCTCTTCTCCCATAGTTGCACCACATTGATCTTGAGATCCGCAAGTTGTTGTGTGATGGTTTGGAGTGGATCTTTTGGTGGAGGTGGAAGAATCGGAGCAACTACTACTTGTGGAGCAACCCTTGTCACCAAAGTATCAGAAGTTCCACCATACTTGTAGCCTTGAGGAGGATGCACAACCTTCTTCACCACCAAATCACTCTCATCCCCTTCCAAACTCTCCTCCATACGAATTGTGATCTTGATAGCTTCAACCTTGGAAGAAGGTTTCTCATATCTCACCTTGCTTCTAATTTGTGGTCCTCTCAACACTCTCTTCAAATTCTATTGTAAACTCTCTTTTCCTCAAATCCACCCCTACAATCACCTCAAACCCTTTGGGAACCTTGCATAATGTCAATTTCAATTTCCACTCTTGATGACCCTCCATGTTCCCCAAGATGAATCTAAACACTCAAACATGCTTTTTGTTGATCTCAAACTTCTCATGCATGAGATCTCCACTCTGTAGAATTGATCCTTCCTCACAATGTCACTCAAATCTCCCAACCAATATGTCATAGTCCTCTGAAATTTTGTACACTTGATCACAAGTCCAAGGCGTCCCTCCCTGCAAAATTGCAGATGTTTTCATTGAGCCATTTGGCCTAAACACCTTTCTATTCAGCACCCATATTTCAGATTTGGTCTGAAAACCACCCCCCTCACTTCAAAAACTCATTTCACCCTGCGCAAAAACGATCTGTCTCTAATTTTTGAGGCAGCAGGTAGGACACAATGCACTGAATTTTCTTGAAAATTTTCAGGACAATTCACTGAAAATTAAAGCAATGGCAGACTCTGTACAATTTTCCAGAGAGCATGCAGTTGCGGGAGCACTTTACCCTATCAACTTTCAAAAATTCTAGCCCAGTGCTCATAGAAGCTCTCTCAATAATTTCAAGTGTGCTAACTGAAAGATAACCCAAGCTATCATGTATAGAAATCTCAAGTCCAGATCTCAAACTTGAGATTTTGCCCAAAATCACCTTAATCCCCAAAATCTGCAATCCACCTCACACAATCTCTCCAATTCCTCTCATGTGTACAAGATGTACAAAATCACCTCAAAGACATCATAATGAACTACAAGGTATACAAATGGATCTTGGTTCTCTAACATAAGTTCAGCCCTCTCCTCTCCTAATGTTCTCTCCAAGTGAGCTCTCATAGCCTCCTTCTGCCTAATGTAGAATTGGACGCGGAACATTATCTTGCCTTCTAGAGAGGTCCCGGCAATGGAACCAAAAATGTGAGCCGGCCTGTCTCTCACTCAGGATGAACCTCTGATGGCTATTATGGTAGCGCACCATGGACTAAGAAGGCAAGGAACCCCAACTCCATCATACTCCTCCAAGGCTAACACTCCAAGACTCAAGACATTGCTCACTAGAGAACTCAATGAGAGAGATAGTTGCAAATGAAAGGATGATGAGTACCTCCTCACCCCTTGTTTATATACTTGTGAAATAGTTACGTACCAAAGTTACTAATTACCGTAGTAACTCAAGTTACTAGACTAAAAGTCAAGTAAAGTCAAAAAGTAGAAAGGAATATCCATTCACATGGGCATATTCCCCTTATCTTGACCCAACCACTAAAGCAAGGATTCCTTCACATGAGCTATCCTTGGACTAAAGAAGAATCCAAAACAAAAAGGCTTGCGGGCCCAAGAGTTCTCAACTCTTTCCCCAAAGCCAAACACCTAGGAATAATACCAAGTCAACACACTAAAATCCAAAATAGTGGTGCTCATCTTTTCTACTTCCTCTAAAGTAAGGTCCCATCTATCTTAGCTATGACTAACTTTAGCTAACCATGACTAATATAGAACCATCCTTTATCTCTATATAAATAATATCTCTTAAGTACTTGTAATACCAAGCTAAATATCACAATACCACACACATGCACAAATGGGTGTTACAGAGCACTCTCCCTTCTCATACTTGCTCTCAACCACATCTATGGATGTTATCCCCTTACCTTTGTTGGGATTAGGAGCCACTTGGGTTTCACTACCTCCCTCTTTCCCTCTATTGGCTCCCTCATAACCCCTTCCTCCATGGTAAGTGGAATTTGGGCAATTCCTTTGGATATGGCCTCTTCCTCCACAACCAAAACAATTTCTATCATTGAAATTGTTGGCTGGTTGGCCTCCTCTATATGGATAGTTTCCATAACTCCTAGGCCCCCTCCCTATATTCTGATCCACCTCTCTCTTCTCCCATAATTGCACCACATTGATCTTGAGATCCGCAAGTTGTTCTGTGATGGTTTGGAGTGGATCTTTTTGTGGAGGTGCAAGAACTGGAGCAACTACTTCTTGTGGTGCAACCCTTGTCACCAAAGTATCAGAAGTTCCACCATACTTGTAGCCTTGAGGAGGATGCACAACCTCCTTCACCACCAAATCACTCTCATCCCCTTCCAAACTCTCCTCCATACGAATTGCGATCTTGATAGCTTCAACCTTGGAAGAAGGTTTCTCATATCTCAACTTGCTTCTTATTTGTGGTCTCAATCCTCCCACAAAATTCTTGGTGAGCATGGCCCCTATGCCAATCATTGTAGTCTCCATATCATCTCCACCCTTCCTCAACATTATGCGAAATCTGGACTCCAACTTTTCCACTCTTTCCACATAGACTCTCACTTTCTCTCCATCTCCTTGCTTGAGAAATGTAACCTCACTCATCAATCTCTCATCACTCTCATCAGGAAGAAAGTTCTCAATGAGTGCTGAAGTCAAAGTCTCCCAAGACTCCTCTTCCCCATCTCTCCTCTCTCTCTTTTGGTATTCTGACTCATACCATGTAAGTGCTGCATCCTCAAAGAAATCTAGTAATAATGAGGCCCACTCATTCTTCCTCCTCTCATTGTTTCCTATGCAAGCTCTCTTGAAGTCTCTCACAAAGGCCTCCACATCTTCTCCATCCTTGCTAAAGAAAACCGGAAGTTTTCCCATTTTAACCCCTCATTATCTTTCTTTTCTCTCAAAAATTTTTTTCTCTCTTTTCTTTTCTCTCACTCTATTACTAATAGAGTATATACATGACTACACCATCTCAGAATAATCCACTCTAGGGAACACAAAAGGTTCAGGTTGCTCCAAGATTTCTATAGCAACATCAAATCCTAGAGTGCATATTAATCTAACTCTCATGGATAGTTTATCCATAAGTTGAAAGATTATCTCCATCACTAATCTTGAGAACTAGCTGATGAAGGTGGTAGTATTTCTGTAGCTATACTAAGACTCCTCCAAGATCCTTCACCAAAGTTTCCAAAAGTGCTTTTACTCCACTACACTCATGTCCTTTTGGAAGTCCTTCAATTCCACAAACCTCACACAACTCCTTGGTCTTAGATCTTCTCCCTCCCAATCTTGGTGAAGAAGGTCCAACATGCAAACCCAAGTCAAGTAAGCCTCTCCTTTCCCTCAATCTCTTGCTCTCAAAGGTCAATGGACATGAACTTGCCTTATGTCCCTTCTCTCCACATAGAAAGCACTTAGACTCACTCTTTCCTCCAAGTGGTGTAGGTTTTTGGATCCTCTCAATACTCTCTTCAAATTCTATTGTAACCTCTCTTTTCCTCAAATCAACCCCTAAAATCACCACAAACCCTTGGGGAACCTTGCATAATGTCAATTTCCACTCTTGATGACCCTCCATGTTCCCAAGATGAATCTAAACACTCAAACATGCTTTTTGTTGATCTCAAACTTCTCATGCATGAGATCTCCACTCTGCAGAATTGACCCTTCCTCACTATGTCACTCAAATCTCCCAACTAATATGTCACAGTCCTCTGAAATTTTGTACACTTGATAACAACTCTAGTGCGTTTCTCCCTGCAAAATTTCAGATGTTTTCATTGAGCCATTTGGCCTAGACACCTTTCTATTCAACACCCATGTGTCAGATTTGGTATGAAAACCACCCCCCTCACTTCAAAAACTCATCTCTCCCTGCGCAAGAACGATCTCTCTCTAATTTTTATAGTAGCAGGTAGGATACAATACACTGAATTTTCTTGAAAATTTTCAGGACAATTCACAAAAAATTAAAGAAACGGCAGACTTTGTACAATTTTCCAGAGAGCATGCAGTTGCGGGAGCACTTTACCCTATCAACTTTCAAAGATTCTAGCCCAGTGCGCATAGAAGCTCTCACAATAATTTCAAGTGTCCTAACTGAAAGATAACCCAAGCTATTATATGTAAAAATCTCAAGTCCAGATCTCAAACTTGAGATTTTGCCCAAAATCACCTTAATCCCCAAAATCTGCAATCCACCTCACACAATCTCTCCAATTCCTCTAATGTGTACAAGATGTACAAAATCACCTCAAAGACATCATAATGAACTACAAGGTATACAAATGGATCTTGGTTCTCTAACATAAGTTCAGCCCTCTCCTCTCCTAATGTTCTCTCCAAGTGAGCTCTCATAGCCTCCTTCTGCCTAATGTAGAATTGGACGCGGAACATTATCTTGCCTTCTAGAGAGGTCCCGGCAATGGAACCAAAAATGTGAGCCGGCCTGTCTCTCACTCAGGATGAACCTCTGATGGCTATTATGGTAGCGCACCATGGACTAAGAAGGCAAGGAACCCCAACTCCATCATACTCCTCCAAGGCTAACACTCCAAGACTCAAGACATTGCTCACTAGAGAACTCAATGAGAGAGAAATAGTTGCAAATGAAAGGATGATGAGTACCTCCTCACCCCTTGTTTATATACTTGTGAAATAGTTACGTACCAAGTTACTAATTACCATAGTAACTCAAGTTACTAGACTAAAAGTCAAGTAAAGTCAAAAAGTAGAAAGGAATATCCATTCACATGGGCATATTCTCCTAAGCATGTGGTCTTATCTTGACCCAACCACTAAGTCAAGGATTCCTTCACATGGGCTATCCTTGGACTAAAGAAGAATCCAAAACAAAAAGGCTTGCGGGGCCAAGAGTTCTCAACTCTTTCCTCAAAGCCAAACACCTAGGAATAATACCAAGTCAACACACTAAAATCCAAAATAGTGGTGCTCATCTTTTCTACTTCCTCTAAAGTAAGGTCCCATCTATCTTAGCTATGACTAACTTTAGCTAACCATGACTAATATAGAACCATCCATTATCTCTATATAAATAATATCTCTTAAGTACTTGTAATACCAAGCTAAATATCACAATACCACACACATGCACAAATGGGTGTTACAAGCCATGCTACGACATTTCTCTATCACACATAGAGTACATCCTATAAGCCAAATTCCAATGGCTTGGCAGAGAGAACCAATCAGACCTTGTGCATGATGTTGGCCAAAGGTGCAAAAATGGAGGAGGCTAAACATCATTGGGACAAGAGGATTCATGGAGTTTTGTGGGAGTATAGGACAACCATCAAGACTTCCACCGGATATTCTCCATTTCAATTGGTGGATGGTATTGAGTCTACCTTACCTATTCACTTTGATCTTCCTACCTTCCAAAGCATTCATAGGAGATTGAAGAAAGCACAAGGAGGTGATGCAGAGAAGTCAAGGAAGGAACAACTCATGGAGTTGGAAGAGGCAAGAGCAGTTGCTATGGTTCGAGTGGAGCAAGCCCAAAGGAAACAAAAGGAGAGCTATGACAAGAGGCAAGAAGAAGGTGGAGCCTTTCAAAGAAGGTGATTGGGTAATGTTGTTTGATTCCATTTGATTCAAGAGAGTGCAAAAGAAGTTTTTGCCTAAGTACTTTGGACCTTTCATAGTGGAGAAGGTGTGGAGCAATTACACCTATGATCTCAAGGAGTTGGGAGGAAGACACTTTGATAGGATTAACCATGATAAGTTGAAGATGTACCATAGAACGTATAGAGACCTTCACTTTGAGGACAAAGTGAAAACTTAGTCCGGGGGTAAATGTAACACCCATTTGTGCATGTGTGTGTTATTGTGATATTTAGCTTGGTATTACAAGTACTTAAGAGATATTATTTATATAGAGATAAAGGATGGTTCTACATTAGTCATGGTTAGCTAAAGTTAGTCATAGCTAAGATAGAGGGGACCTTACTTTAGAGGAAGTAGAAAAGATGAGCACCACTATTTTGGACTTTAGTGTGTTGACTTGATATTATTCCTAGGTGTTTGGCTTTGAGGAAAGAGTTGAGAACTCTTGGCCCCGCAAGCCTTTTTGTTTTGGATTCTTCTTTAGTCCAAGGATAGCCCATGTGAAGGAATCCTTGACTTAGTGGTTGGGTCAAGATAAGACCATATGCTTAGGGGAATATGCCCATGTGAATGGATATTCCTTTCTACTTTTTGACTTTACTTGAATTTTAGTCTAGTAACTTGAGTTACTATGGTAATTAGTAACTTTGGTACGTAACTATTTCACAAGTATATAAACAAGGGGTGAGGAGGTACTCATCATCCTTTCATTTGCAACTATTTCTCTCTCATTGAGTTCTCTAGTGAGCAATGTCTTGAGTCTTAGAGTGTTAGCCTTGGAAGAGTATGATGGAGTTTGGGTTCCTTGCCTTCTTAGTCTATGGTGCGTTACCATAATAGCCATCAGAGGTTCATCCTGAGTGAGAGACAGGTTGGCTCACAGGTCTTTCTCTGTCGTGCTCTTCTTTAGGCTTTTTAAGTCCTGCTCCATCACAACCGCCATTGCCTCTACATGTATGCCTTCAATAAGCTTCACTGAGTTCACATTTGATCTTCTTAGTCATTGCTTTTTGCTCCTTCAATTCTTTGGCTTGATAGTCCATCTCTCTTCCACGTCTATCAAGACTCTCTTGCAAGTTCTTAAAAGTCTTCTTTAATAAGACTACATCCATCCAAAGTTCTCTAGCTTCTTCTTCTCTTTGGGTTAACCTTTCCTTCAATTCTCTTGCTTCTTCTATAAAAAACCTCATCACTTGCAACTCATCCTTTACCTCCCAATGATCTTCTTGAATCTCCTTCTGCTTCAATTGTATCAACAATGAACACATGATGATTAGCAAGTATGCCACTCCATCAAAGTCTTTGTCTCCATCTTGATCTTGATACTTGGCCTCTATTGGTGCTTCTTCAATAGGGCCCTTACCTTGAAGTCTAGATCTTTGTACCTTCAAAGCTGCTTCTTTTGAGCTTGCCTCTTCTTCCTTCTCTTGGCTTGGACCTGCAGCTGCAGCTTACAATAATATCTTCAACCTCACTCTCTTCTGGACTACCTTCTTTGGTTGTTCATCCAGCTCTTCTATAGGTAACTCCAAACAAGAGGCATCTCCTCCTTTCATACAATCAATTGCCACATGGACTTCTGTATCATCTTCTACCATCCCTGCATCAATTTACTGTTGAACTTTTATCTTCACCTTCACTCTTGCTGCCAGACTTGTCGCTTGCAATGTGAGTTCATCTTCTTTGGAGTCTTCTCTTGTTGAATCCATCTCTCCTTCAGACTCTGTTCTCAAAGACTTGTCCAACACCACCTCCTTACCTTGTGGGTTTAGTCTTTGTGTCTTTTGTTGGAGAAGAGGTAATACTACTCCTTTGGGTTTGTCTACTTCTTTGTCTTTGGACGTCTTCCTTCCACCATCTTCCTCTATCCCGTCCTAGTGAAATGATCATCATTGGGCCGCAATTGCAAAATATATTATTGCTCCTTATCATCTGCTTCACATCAAAGATTGGGATGGAAATGTGAAACCATCCGATGCTTCTCCTCTATTGTCAACATATTTAAGCCCAGGTAGAAATGTGCTACAAATGGTACAAAGTAGTGTGGCGGAAAATTTGTCCTCCAATTGACAATCATTTGCCTTGTTCTATGATGGATGCACTTCGCCCAATTCACCTCCTCTCTTGCAAATATTTGGTGGAAGAAGACCGCTTGGTACATATTCATGTACATCATTCACTCTAAACTTGAACATTGCCATTAGCACACCCACAATGTTGTGCTTAATTGGGTCTTGACAGGACTCCATTTTGTAGCCATTGTTTGTTCATAGAACAAAGAACAAATTCCTTATTTTTGCGGTCCCTTCCAAAGCTTCACATTTCCAATAAAAGGTGACTTTGGTCGCATCTCCTACTTCCTTTTTCCAAGACTAACTTTCAATCTGACTCAATCCATCAAGCCAGATTTCCTCTCTTCTCCATTACTTTGAGGCTTCCTCACAATTACTAGTAGCTATCTCTGTCATGAAACTTGGAAAACTCACATGCTAGTTCTAGGCCAAAAATGTAATACAAAGTTTGCTCAAGACTTCAATTCTAGCATCTAATTGCCAAATTGCAAAACTCCTCATTATGAGTGCATTCTTACTTTTCTTTGCCATTATTTTCTCACAAGTTCTTCAGCATTGGAAGACTATCCCGTCTCCTAGACATGACACTCTCATCCCTTTTAGACTTTGGACAATTTCACTCTCAATCTGCTTCATGACTCACATTCCTATAGGAGAACTATTGAAAGAGACACGATAACATCTAGACATGTCTAATTTCTCCTAGTTCAGTCTTAATTTTATAGCACTTCAAGATGCAGTCATTCTTTAGTCAATTTGAAATTGACTCTCACTTCTTCTACATGTTTGGTTCTTGTCACTCTCAAAGCATTCTTCTCCTACCTTAGCCATTTCTTTTAGTTTACTTTCTTGGCTGGTCAGTCCCAAAAAAAAGTTGTTATAGTGTCTTTGTATTGGGCCCTTCTTTGGTTTAGGTTCTTTGTAAGTCCTCTTCGAGTACTTCCTCTTATGACCCAAAGTTGACTTCTTTGGCGTTTACTCTGAAAACACATAAGTCCATTCTTTTCTTCTTCTTTTGGCTGCAAGTTGGTTTTCCCAATGCACTTCTTCTTCAAAACTCATCAAAATGAAACATGTGGGTACCATAGAGTTTGAAGCTTTAATGGCAAAGAGGACATCACCAACTAGCGGTGGGAGAACCTGTAACAATATGGAATTTAGAGATGAAATTAATCAAGGCTAACAAAGTAGCAAATAGGCCAAATTAGCCTAGAATATTTTAGAATTATTTAGGAAGCTTCTTGTGGAGCTTCTTGGCTAGCTTAGCTTGCACCCCAAGTAGGTAGCTTATAGAAGCTTCAAACTAGCTTAGCTTGCATGCCAAGTAAGTGGCTTCTAGAAGGAAACTTCTTGAGAAGCTTCCTAGTGAACTTGGCTTGCACTCTAAGAAAGTGGCTCAAGTAAGCCTCTTGAGAAGCTTCTCAAGAGCCTTGTATGCTCCCTATAAATACCAAAGCCAAAGCTCATGCCAGACATTTTTAATTTCTCACACTCAAGTGTCCTAATGTGATCTTCCATTCTCCTATTTCTCTCCTTAGTCTTGGTCTTTTATAGTGAGCATGATTGTTCTCCAATGAGGCACTTTGTCTTTTGAGCTTGTGACTTTCTTAGAGCAAGATACTTTCCTTTGTCGCCTCTTCCTTGTACAACTCTTTGGCTCCTGTTGCTTCTTCCTTGACCAAGTCTTCTTTGGCCTTTTGGGTGAATACTTGCTTGTGTATAATTTTGACAAGTGTGGTGTAATCAATAATGTTAGGAAAGTGGACTTGGTATTGGGGCAGTATCACCTCTAGCAATTGCAGTGCAACACTGAATGAATGTATCACAAAGTTGGCTTCCTCCCAGATTGGCTCTAGTATTGAAAGTGTTGATTTCTCTCCAATCTCTTTGTGTGATCCTGATGCAGGATCTAGAATGTTGGCTTCAATGTCAACATTCTCCTCTTTGGTATGCTTGGTGATCTGATCATCCTCTTGTTGCAAGACTTTGGCCTCATTAAGAACTTCAAGCTAAAGTTCTTAGGCATTTGAGCACTCAACTTGATCTTGGTGCTCTTTGGTGGCTTCTTCCTCTTTGATGGAGCTCAATGGCACTTGTTTTGGCACCACATCCTCTTCTACCATGTCTTCTTCTAGTTTTGCAAGGCACTCCTCCATTTCTTGGTCCTACAAGTTAGGGACAAATTGTACATCTTCCCATGTCTCTTCTTTGTCTCCTTCATTTTAAGGTGAGGTTGATGCTTGAAGAGCAAAAGATCCTTGTTCCTTCTCTTCCTTCTCTTCTCCTTTGAAGTGGGATACATCTACTATTTGAGTGTTGGCCCGTGGATTTGTGGCCAAGGAAGGTTACTTCTTTGGAATGGTATTATTCCTCTTGTTAGCCTTTGGTATAGCTAGTTCTTCACCAATAGGCACAAAGAGTCCCATCCTAGCAAATTTGGTATTAACACCTATATACTTCACAATCAAAGTTGTTCTTTTAGGTTGGTCATCAAAATAGCCTATATTTTGATTGTAATAATATGCAATTTATTGATAAGTTAGTTGAGACTAATGAAGTAGCAAGTAGGCCAAATTAGCAAAGAATTATAAGAATATTCTAGAAGTATCTAGGAAGCTACTTGGTTCTTTCCAAGTATTGGTAATGTGCGTTCCAAGTGGTGACTTCTAAGAGGAAGCTTCTTAGGAAGCTTCTATGTTAGCTTGGCTTGCACTCTAAAAAAGAGGCTTTTAGGATACTTCTTATAAAGCTCCTCAAGAGCCTTGTATGTTCCCTATAAAAACCAAAGCCCAATGTGTTTTTTCATTCTAATCTTCCATTCTCTTATTTCTCTCCTCAGTCTTTTACATTGGTATCAAAGCAAGAATCGTATTGATGGAACTATGGACTATACTTTCCATTTGTGCATGTATGTGCTATTGTAATATTTAGTTTGGTATTATAAGTACTTGAGAGATATTATTTATATAGAGATAAAGGATGGTTCTACATTAGTCATGATTAGCTAAAGTTAGGCATAACTAAGAGAGAACCTTGCGCTAGAGGAAGTAAAAAAGATGGACACTATTATGTTGGATTCTAGTGTGTTGAGTTGGTATTATTCCTAGGTGTTTGGCTTTCACAAAAGAGTTGAGAACTCTTGGACCCACAAGCTTGTCTATTTTGGATTCTTCTATAGTCCAAGGATAGCCCATGTGAATGAATCCTTGACTTAGTGGTTGGATCTAGATAAGACTACATGTTTATTCTCAGAGTTTATGTTATTCTCATGAGTATGAATATTCCTTTAGATTTTTGACTTTATTTAACTTTTAGTTTAGTAACTTGTTTTACTCCAGTAATTAGTAACTTGGTACATAATTATTTCAAAAATATATAAACTAGGGTGAGTAGGTTCTCACCATCCTTTCATTTGCAACTATCTCTCTCTCATTGAGTTCTCTAGTGAGCAATGTCTTAAGTCTTGTTGTGTTAGACTTGGAGGAGTTTGAGTCTGTGTTTTCTTAGTCCATAGTGTGCTACTAGAATAGCCATCAAAGGTTCATCTTGAGTGAGAGACAAGTTTACTCACATTTTTGGTTTTGTTGCAAGGATCTCTCTTGAAAGCAAGATAATGTTCTGTGTATAATTCTATACTAGACACAAGGAGGCTATGAGAGCTCACTTGGAGAAAACATTAAGGGAAGAGAGAGCTTAATTTATGTCAGAGAACCAAGATCTATTTGTATACCCTATAGTTCATTATGATGTCTTTGAGGTGATATTGTACATCTTGTATACATGAGAGGATTTGGAGAGATTGTATGAGGTGGATTGCACTAAGTTTTCTTCAAAAGTTTCACAACAATCCATTGAAAATTGAAAAAATGATAGCCTTTGTACAATTTTCCAAAGAGCATATAGTTGCGGGAGCAGTTTACCCTATCAACTTTCAAAATTCTAGCCCAATGCGCATAGTAGATCTCATAATAATTTTTAAGTGTGCTAACTTAAAGATAACTCAACCTATCATGTGTAGAAATTTCAAGTCTAGATCTCAAACTTGAGATTTTGCCCAAAATCACCTTAATCCCCAAAATGGGTCCAAGTTCTCTAACATAAGTTCAGCCTTCTCCTCCCCTAAATTTCTCTCCAAGTGAGCTCTCATAGCCTCCTTCTGTCTAATATAGAATTGTACGCAAAACATTATCTTACCTTCTAAAGATGTTCCGTCAACAGGAAAAAAAATGTGAGCCAACCTGTCTCTCACTCAAGATAAATTCTAATGGCTATTATGGTAGCGCACCATGGACTAAGAAGCCAAGGAACCCCAACTCCATCATACTTCTCAAAGGCTAATACTCCAAGGCTCAAGACATTGCTCATTAGAGAACTCAATGAGAGAGAGAGATAGTTGCAAATGAAAGGATGATGAGTACCTCTTCACTCCTTGTTTATATACTTGTGAAATAATTATGCACTAAAGTTACTATTTACCATAGTAACTCAATTTACTAGGCTAAAAGTCAAGTCAAGTTAAAAAGTAAAAAGGAATATTCATCCACATGGGCATACTCTACTAAGCGTGTGATCTTATCTTGACCCAACCACTTTAGTCCACAAATTCCTTCACATGTGTTATCCTAGGACTATAAAAGAATCTAAAACAAAAAGGCTTGCAGGCCCAAGAGTTCTCAACTCTCTCCTCAAAGCCAAACACCTAAGAATAATACCAAGTCAACACATTAGAATCCAAAATAGTTGTGCTCATCTTTTCCACTTCCTCTAAAGTAAGGTCCTTTCTATCTTAGTTATGACTAACTTTAGTTAATCATGACTAACACAAAACCATTATTTATCTCTATATAAATAATATTCCTCAAGTGTTTGTAATACCAAGCTAAATATCACAATACTACACACATGCACAAATGGGTGTTGCAGTCTCTGTTTGAGACTTGATGATCATATGTGGGGAAAATTAGCATTAACAACTTACAACTCAATCCACGGGAGTGTGGATGCTGCAAACTAGACAACTAAACATTTGAGTGCAAAATCTATCTATATTGAGTGCAAAATTGCAGCGATTGTTTTTCAATGGTTGCTGCAAATCTCTACTGCTCTCTTCTCATGCTCTTGTACACCAATTCCACCATTTTTACTAAGTTGGTTTGGTGTGAATCCAAGGTTTTGACCCCCTTGTCAAATTCAGTTCATAACTTTTGACTTGGAGCTCGGATGAATGATCTGTTGAGTGCATTGGAAAGCTTGTCCTCAGTCTACATGTTGATGCAATTAGTTGGTGATTTTTGGTATTTGAAGAAGCTGCAGTAAAACTATTTCCGTCTTATGACCCACACCCTTGAGTATCAAAGTTTTAGGGTGGAAGGTTTAGGGACTCAAGAGGAGTCTCTTAGTGCAGCAATAGCCTTAGTAGTACTTGTGAAACAAAAGAAAGTCAAGATGGGTACCTTGAAGCTTGGTGGACCCAAGTTTGATGTGTCAAAGTTTGATGGCCGTTTGGATTACTTGCTGTGGGAATGGTAGGTAAAAGGATTGTTGAGTGCAATTGGGTTGGATAAGCTCTTGAGAGAGAAACGTGAGGATATGCAAAAAAGTGATTGAGATGATATGCAAGAACAAGGCGTGCATATTTTTTGCTTCACCTTTAGCCCCATATGATCAAGCAATTGGAGGAGCCTTCTGATTGTACCTCATTTTTTGATGCAATTCAAAGCAAGTATGATCAGAACGAATTATCAAATCGACAATCTCAAACTAATCACATTCAAGACAAAACTAGGGACTAATATTAGAGACCATGTGGATGCATTTTGTGACTTAATGGTGGATTTGACAAACTTGGGAGAGGACCTGAATGAGGAGTGGAAGGCATTGTACTTGTTGGGCTGCTTACCGCCATCCTATTAGTCACTTTCACCAGTTTTACTACACCATGAGAAGAAGACTATTACCTTTGAAGAGGTGACAATAGCTCTACTTACGGATGACTTGCAACAAAAGTTTGTTGCAAACTCAATGTCATCTTCTATTTGAGGCAATGCTTTGGTTGTCCAACATGGGAGACCTCAGTGGAGGACTAATCATGGTGATAGGGGAAAACCAAGGCCAAGTCCAGGTCTAAGTCTAGAGGCAAGTCCAAGGAGAGGAAACATGTGACTTATTGGGGATTTGGCAAAGTAGCCCATGTGAAGAAGGAGTGTAAAGCTAAGGGCAAAGGAAAGATAGATGAAGACAAACATAGGTTATGTTGAGGAGGATACTGATCTGTTAGATGATCAGTATGATTTGTGATGTTGTGGGTATGCCCTTTGTGCCTCATCTCCTAGTATGGATAATGAGTGAATTCTAGATTGTGCTTGCTTGTACCATATATTCTATATCAAGGAGTTCTTCTATTCACTTTCAACATCAAATGGTTTAATTCTGATGGGGAATGATCAACCTTGTTGGATTGAGGGTATTGGATCCATAAGAAGTTGAATGTTTGATGGATCTATGTGGAAGTTCAATGATGTTTGGTTCTTACCTGACATGAAGAAGAACCTGATTTCCCTTGGAGTACTGCATGCCAAAGGTCATCAATGGAGTGTTGGTGATGGGGTACTTTGAGTCACTTCTGGTGGAAAGGTTATCTTGCAAGGTAACTTTTGAAAGAATCTATTTGTATTGGAGGGCACTACAATGTATGGAGAAGCTTATGTAATTAGGTCTTAGGATGAGATGATGATTGTGTGGCATTCACGACTAGGTCATTTAAGTGAGAAGGGTTTGGTTGTCTTGAAAAGAAATGGTTTGCTATTTGGCTTGAAGACACCAAAGTTGGATTTTTGTGAGCATTGCATCTTTGGGAAAAAAAACAGATCTGTTTTTGGAGTGGGGACCAATAATTCCAAGGGTCTACTTGAGTATGTACATAGTGATGTGTGGGAACCATCTCCTACACCCTCACACTTTGGAAAAATCTACTATGTAACATTTATTGATGATTACTCGAGGTTTGTGTGGATTTATTTCATGCACTACAAGTCTGAAGTCTTTTCCACTTTCAAGAAGTGGAAGACCCAAGTTGAGACTCAGATTAAGTAGAAGGTGAGGTGTCTAAAATTAGACTGATGGGGAGTATGTCTTTGGAGAGTTTCAGGCGCATTGCATAAAATAGACGATAACTTGCCACCTTACTACAGTTTACACTCCACAACAAAATGGTGCTGTTGAGTGGCTCAATCTGACATTGTTGGAACATGCACAGAGTATGTTGAGCAAATCAAAGTTGCCACATGAATTTTGGGCAGAAGATATCAACACAACAACATATGTGGTAAATATTTCTCCATCCAATGCAATCAACTTCAAGATGCCATATGAGTTGAGGCATCAAAGACCAGCTGATTATGGTACATTGAAGATATTTGGTTGTGATGCATATTCACTCAAACCTAAGGAGAATAGGTCCAAGTTGGATGCTAAGTCAAAGAAAGGTGTTTTTGTTGGCTATGCAAGTGGAGGGAAAGCTTATAGGTTATGGGATCCAATAACATGTAAGGTTATGGTCAGTTGAGATGTTTCCTTTAATGAATCCAGATCATTCAAGGAGGTGGAGAATGCTTAGGCTCCCTACACTAACAAAGGTAAGTCTCCCACTCTAGATCTAGTTAAGGGGGAGATTGATCACTTAAGTGATGAGGAGGAAGGCACCTATAACAAAGCAAGTTCTTGAGGAGCAAGAACAAGTGGAGCAAGTAGTTGCTTGTGAGCAAAAAAATGTGCTAGGTCAGCATCACATTGGACCTATACATGGAGGTCAAGTGGAGAGTTTGTTGAGGAGGTCATCAAGGCGTGCTAGTCAAGCTCCAAACAGATATGGTATGTGGATTGATTAAACACAATTGTTGGATGATGACTTGACTTTTGGGGATGACGCTCATGCTTTGGTCTTGGAAGAAGATGACCCTCATCCTACAAGGAGGCATGTTCTTCTAGTAAAAAAAGGATGAGTGGTTTTTTCTATGGAGAGGGAGATAGTATCCTTGAGGGATAACAAGATTTGGGAGCTAGTTAGGTTACCTAAGGATCAACAAGTGATAGATTGCAAGTGGATCTACAAGTTGAAGAAAGGTCCTAAGGAGGGATCAAAGATCTACAAGGCTAGGTTGGTAGCAAAGGTATTCACTCAAGAGAAGAGGGTGGACTACAATGAGGTATTTTCTCCTATTGCAACATATTCCATAATACATCTATTATGTATGCTTGTTGCATTATTTGGTCTTACTTTAGATCAAATGGATGTTGTCATGGCATTCCCTATGGCACCTTGGATGAGAGGATCTTCATAAAACAACCTGTGGGGTTTGTGAAGAAGGGCCAGGAGGACAAGGCATGTAGATTGCTAAAGTCCTTGTATGGATTGAAGCAAGCACCTCGCCAATGGAACAAGAGGTTTGATGTATTTATGCATGCTTAGAGGTTTGATAGGAGTTTGTTTGATCCTTGTGTGTACATGAAACTAGTGAGTAATAAGACCTTTGGTTTTATTATTCTTGTGCTGTATGTGGATGACATGTTGATAACTACCAAGGATAGATCTGAGGTGAACAAGCTCAAGGCACTTTTGAGTTCAAAGTTCAGGATGAAGGATCTAGAGTTGGCCACAAGGATATTAGGCATGAAGATCAAGAGGAACTTGGGCACTGGTCAATTTTGGTTGACATAGGGTAAGTATGCTAGGAAGGTACTTGCTAGGTTCAACATGGAGAATTGTAAACTAGTGAGTACTCCTCTAGCTTCTCATTTCAAGCTTTTAGCAGCATGTTGTCCTATAGATGTTGTGGAGAAGTGTTTGTTGGCTAATATTCCTTATGAGAATGCTGTTTGGAGTCTCATTTACTTGATGACTTGCACTAGACCTGATCCTGCCCTAGCAATAAGTAAGGTATGCAAGTATATGTCAAATCCATGAAGGACACATTGGGAAGCAGTTAAGTGGATTCTCAAGTATTTGAGAGGTAAAATAGACTACAATCTCTTATTTGATAGAAGATCAATGAATGCCACATCACTAGATGGCTATGTAGATGCTGAATATGGACAAGATTTGGACAAGCAGAGATCAACAACAAGGTATGTATTCACACTTGGTGGTGGGTGCATTAGTTGGAGATCTACCTCTCAGAAGCGTGTTGCATAGTCTACTACAAAAGCTGCATATGTGGCAACAACAAAAGCAACAAAGGAGGCAATTTGGTTGGATGGACTTGTTGTTGAGATGGGGCTAATGCATGGTAATGTAATGCTTCATTGTGATAGTCAAAGTGCTTTACACCTATCCATCAGGTGATGGATAGTGGGGTTAAGAATATAGAAATCAGATATCACTTTCTTAGGCAAGCTATGTTTGAGAAAATGTTTGATCTAGTCAAGATAGATGGTAATCTCAACCTGGCTGATGCCTTTATCAAAGTCATACCTTCAGAAAGTTTCTCTAGGCATTGCTACCCTGCAGGTTGTGCAAGTGGTGCATGAGTAGGGTGACCTAGCATTAGTGGTGACCTTGGCTATTTTGGTTACTTTATCCTTGTATGGGCTATGGTTATAAGTTCTAGTTTATCCTAGTTTAAAGGAGGGGACAAGTGATTGGTTGTCTGTCTAAAACTTCCCGCTGAGTGAAAAATTAGTTGCACGGTTACTAACCCCAAGATAAGATTCAAGGAGGAGATTGTTAGATTTTACTCTTATGCGTGAGGGTTATGTTGGATTCAGGAGAGCTAACTCACAGGTGGAGAGTAAGAATGGTATGAGAGAGGCTATAAGAGGGAGCTAGATTGGCAGATGGATAGGAGCATAAGTTAGTAAAGTTGAATCTTGATGCTTCTCATGGATGTAGCCTCACATCAAGGTGAACCATGTACCTTCAATGTAATGTATGAATTCATAAGAGATATGCTTGGTGTGTGAAGGTTTCTAGGACTCTTGTGTGATTCTCTACAAGTTTGACTTCAACACTCATTGAGAACTTTCTTCAAGATGAGAGTTATGAGAGATTGATGAGTGAGGGTACCTTCTTCAAAAAAGGAGATGGAGAGAAAGTGAGAGTCTTTGTAGAAACAATGGAGAAGCTAAAACCCAAATTTCACATAGTGTTGATGAAAAGGGTGGATGATGTGGAGACTACTATGATTGGCATAGGAGCCATGCTCACCAAGAATTTTGTGAGAGGGTTGAGACCACATATTAGAAGCAAGGTGACATATGAGAAACCTTCTTCCAAGGTTGAAGCTATCAAGATTGAGATTTGTATGGAGAGTTTGGAAGGGGATGAGAGTGATTTGGTGGTGAAGGAGGTTGTGCATCCTCTCAAGGCTACAAGTTTGATGGAAATTTTGATATGTTGGTGGAAAGGTTGCACCACAAGTAGTAGTTGCTTTGGTTCTTGCACCTCAACCAAAAGATCCACTTCAAACCATCACATAACAACTTGCAGATCTCAAGATCAATGTAGTGCAACTATGGGAGACGAGAAAGGTGGATCAGAATGTGGAGAGAGGACCTAGGGGTCAAGGAAACTATCCATATAAAGGAGGCCAACCAACTAATAATTTCAATGATAAAAATTGTTTTGGTTGTGGAAGAAGAGGGCTTATCTAAGGAATTGCCCAAATTCCACTTACCATGGAGGTAAGGATTATGACAGAGCCAATAGAAGCAAGAGGGAGGGAGTGAAACCCAAGTGGCTCCTAATCTAAACAAAGGTAAAGAGATAGCATCCATAGATCTGGTTGAGAGTAAGTATGAGAAGGGGGAGTGTTCAAACTCCAAAGGTCTTAATTTGGATATTTTTGCACAAGAGAAGAAGAGATCTCATTTTGTAGAGGATGCACACTCCTCTCAAGGATTTACTCCTAATAAGGATACTCTTCTACCTACTAGGAACACTTGCACCAGCACTTCAACACCATTAACAAAAAAAGACTCCACGGAAGAAGGTGAGGATGGAGGACTTTTTGATATCAAAGCAACAATGGAACTTCAATGTGTTGGAGGATGTTGGTAATCACAAGGCTAACATCACAATGGGCCAACTAATTTATTTGAATCCTACCTTGAGAAAGGAGCTTAAAGGTGGTTTGAGTTTTACTAGGAGCAAGTGGAAGAAGAAAGAAAAAAAAGAAAGCTCCAATATCAATGGGGGTGGATGATGCCAAACTAGCACCATGGAAGGCTTGTGAATATGCCTCCAAGGTTGATGTGAGAGTAAATGGTCATAACATCAAGGATGCACTTGTTGACGGAGGATCTAAAGTGAATGTCATGTTAGAGAGGTTGATGAAGAAGTTGGTATGATACAATCTAGACCTTCAATATGTGTAGTGGGCATGGCAAACAAGCAACAAGTTTGACCAATAGGGATGATGGATAAGGTGATAGTGTCAGTTATGATTGTTCAAAGTCTCATGACTTTCGAAGTCTTGAAGGATTCAAGCTATGATTTACTTCTTGGGAGGCCATGGTTGAGAGCAACATGCACAACTAATCAATGGCACAAAGGGTACTTGAGTATTGGGCCATCAGGCCATAGAGTTACAGTTCATATCATTAATACCACCAACACTTCACATTCACATACACCATCTTCTGATTATTGGGAATCAAATTCAGAAGAAGGAACTTCAGGTGTGGACACAAGAATGGAGGAGGAGACTTCCATGGCGGAGGATGAATCAAAATCTGATTCAGATGTGTTTCCCTTGTGTGCTATGTATTATGCACCTAAGCTAGAGGTTTTGAAAGACCAAAATAAATCACCATAGACACTTGAGGAGATAGAGAGGAGGTTATTTACCCTCAAGTATGGTCCAAATATTACCAAGGAGGAGAAGGTGAGATTGGAAAGATTCCCAACAAGTTCATCCAATTTTGCTTTCAATTACAAGGATCTAAAGGAAGTCGCCTCGGAGGAGCACAAGATAGAAGTAGAGTCACATGCAAAACCAATATGCCAAAAGCAACATCACATTACCCACCAATAGCTGTGGTTGAAGAGGAGGAGATTGATAAGCTCAAGGAGGCCAGATTTATCTTTGAGGTGGAGAGATCAAAAGGGGTGTCTCCAATTGTGATTGTGAAAAAAAAGAATGGCAAGCTCCAGGTATGTTTGGATTACAAGAAGCTTAATATTGTTACTAAGAAGTACTATTACACTTTGCCATTCATTGATGAGATCTTGGAGGAGGTTGTAAGTCATGAGAGGTATAATTTTGGAGATGGTTATAGTGGGTATAATCAAATCAAGATTGCACAAGAGCATCAACAACTCACTTCATTCACCACATTCTGGGAGACTTATGCTTTCAAGGTCACGCTTTTTGGGCTTCGCAATGCACCAGCCAATGGTTCATTAACAAAGTGTTTGAAATTTTTATTGGGAAATTATTGAGAGACGTCATTGATGAATTTTGTGTCTATGGGAGTAAGGAAGAGCACTTTGAACATCTGATCAAGGTCTTGCAATGCTTGGATGAAGCAAATGCATCACTCAACCCAAAGAAATGAATTTTTGGTTTTGAATAAGGTTTACTTTTGGAGCATGTCACCTCCAAAAATAGCAGTTGATCTTGAGAAGGTGAGGAAAATCTCAAACCTTCCATTCTCTTCAAGCTTGAAAAAATTCCACCAATTCTTGGGGATGGTTGGGTACTATAGGAGGTTTATCTTTTCACTTTCTAACAAGGCTTATGCATTGACCATCTTCATGAAGAAGTGTGTAGAATACATGGTGATTTTGGAGGACAAGGTGGCTCTAAAAGTTTTTGAGGAGCTCAAGCAATACCTTGTTGTAGCTCCAATTCTTGCAAAACCTTATTGGAGATACTCTATAGTAATGCTTCCAATGTCGTTATAGGATGCACTCTTAGTCAATTAGACCAAGATGGGAATGATCATCCAATAGTTTATGCTAGTAGATAGATGGTTTCAACAAAAAAGAACTATTTTATCATAGAGAGAGAAGGGTTGGCAATGATCTTTGGTCTCAAGAAGTTTAGACACTACTTGATTGGAAGGAAAGCCACCATTGTCATAGATCACAAGGCTTTGAAGTACGTCTTTAACAAGCCTAATGTGGAAGGGAGGCTAACAAGGTGGATGATACTCTTGTTTGAGAATGACTACACCATTGAGGATAGGCTAGGGAAGAAACATGCAAATGTTGATTTGCTATCTAGGGCCTATGATCATGATGGAGATGAGCCAATGGATAATTCCTTCTCAATTGAGGAGCTCATGAAAATCTCAATCACTCAAGAGGTTCCAATGGAGTATAAGGAGATTGTGGACTTTGTTACAGGAGGTAACTATCCAGAAGGGATACATGCTAGAGAGACAAAGACCCTTGCAACAAGATCTAGACCTTACACAATGGTAGAAGATATTCTTTTCCACCAAGGAGCAAATGGTCTATTTTGAAGAGCAGTGAGCAAGGAAGAGTCTATCTTACTCATAAAGGAGTTTCATGAAGGTTTAGTGTATGGATGACACTTTGTAGGAAAGGTGACTATTTCAAGATTCTAGATACAAAGTACCATTGGCGTAGGATTTTCAAGGACTGTCTTGAAGTGGAGAAGAAGAAGTGTATAGAGAAGTCAGATTGCACATGTATGGCCAAAGAAGGCAAAGAAAAGAGTCTTCAAGATGAAACCCGAGGTAACGTGGCTTTGGGTCATAAGGCGAAGTACTCGAACTTGCCCTGTCAACATACAACCCAAAGTAAGAAGTCTTCGTATTGGGGGGTGCTCAACCCAAGGTGAAGATAGTGTAACAACTTTTCTTTGGGGCGAGAAATTCAAGAAGAGACCATTCAAAAACTGGCGGTCATATGCATGAAGTACACTTGACAGTGACAGGCGCATGCAAGAGGTGTGATTTCTCGGTAGAAACTCAAATTGAAGAGACAAAGAAGGCGCGACTCTATAAAAATTGGGCTAACGACAAAGCAATGTCAAGCAACTTTCCTTTGCCATTAAGGGGTTGTCTTGTAGGAGATCATGGGAAGGGAAGTAGAGTTGAAGACGCGGGTGTGTGTAGAGGAGAATTTGAGAGAGTTAACCCGAGAGACAGTGAGGAAGAAAGAAATATGGGAGGAGGAAAGAAGAACTCCAAATTTGCAATGAGAAATCATACAATTTGGAGGTTAGATGTGATTGCAAGAATCAAAGTCTTGAGCCTACTTTGGATCACATTCTTGGCGTGGAACTGGAATGTGAGTTTTCTAGGATTCACGACCGAGATAATTGAGAGTAAATGTCTTGATGGCCCCGAGGAAGAGGGGAAGAAAGGAAATCCGGCTTGCTAGATAGAGTCGGATTGGAGATTAGTACTCAGAAGAGAGGCAGGCGCAAAGTAGGGTGCCATGTTCTTGGGGAAGGGAGAGGTAGCCGAAGAAACCCAAGAAGTGAGGGATGCCTTCTCTTTGAAGAGGACAAAGAAGGGATACAAAGTAGAGAGTTACAAAGATCCGGTCAAGAGAGGGATTGTGAGTACTCTCATGGCAATCCTGAAGCCGGAGAGAACAACTTATGTGATGAAACACCAAGCGGTGTTCTTCCATAAGATGTTTGTAGGAGAACCCCTCAACTGGATGAGGTGCTTCCATGGGAGATTGAGGCAGATGGTGTGGAATTTGCGGGATAAGTCACCTCCACATTACATTGTGCCGTTTGCAACACATTTCTACCTTGGGTTGAATTTGCTCAATGTGGCAAAGCGCAACAGAATGGTGTCACACTTTCATCCCGACTTGAGAAAGGAAGTCGACACGGAGGAGCAATAGTATATTCTTCAGATTTGAAGCAGTGATGAGTACTACGCATAGACAGGGAAGAGTGCGCAGGTAGAAGTAAGTACTCTAAAGTCAAAGAAGTAGAGTTGACAAGGAGAAGGCAAAGATGTAGAGAAGACGAGACCTTGGAAGACCAAGAGAGGAAACCCGAGGAAAGGTATGGTGATGATTGCATTGTCGGAAGAAGACTCGAAGGGTGAAGCCAAGTGCAAGTCCAAAGACTCAAAACACGAGGAAGAACCCGAGCTTACACTACAAAGTGGGGATACGAGTAGTGATAGCAATGAAGGTAGGGATATGACGTTGGTGCTTATAGAAGAAGAAGACGTTTGGATGGAGCTCGAGGAAGAAAGTAACGCAAAGTTGGAGGACGAAGTGCCCAAGCCGGAGGGGAAGAAGATTACTATTCAGAGAGGAGTTTGGTCAAGGCATAAGGCGAAGTGTGAAGTGGGTCTGAGCAAGGCAAGGGAAGAGGAGAATGCTAGTTCGGGAAGTGAAGCGTCTATTCCGATATGACGACTATAGAGAAGAAGGCGAGTATCGGGAGAAGAAGAGGTAAAGAAGGAGATCACTCCGCACGTTGAAGTAGTCACAAGTGATGGAGTGGAGTACCTACAAGAAGTTGTGTGTCCTCTGTTGGTGAAGCTAGAGCACAAGAAGAGGGAGATGCAGTTGAAGTGTTTGGAGGTGAAGACTGTATTGCAAGTATTAGCAAGACTGGAAGAAGAGAACTTGGAGTTGAAGAAGAGTATAATCCGAGGTGAGGAGGAAAGGGAAGTACTACGAGTGAATGCAGTAGTGCAGAGTCAAGTAATTGAGAACTTGAAGAGAGAAGCAAGGTATTGAGAGGAACTTATGAAGCAGAGTGACATAGCGAGGGAAAGACAAGTAGCTGAGTATGAAATCTTGAAGCAGCAGTTTGCTGATTCAAGACTAGAAATTATCCATGTTATGGCAAGGGTATCAAAGAAGGAACAAGAGCTCGATAGAGTTATGAAGAGTGTAGAAGAGAAGAAGCAACTGTGGCAACGGGAGTTGACAGTGAGATATAGGGAAGAAGAGAGATTACGAGAGTTACTTCATAATCAAGAAAAGAAGGTTGTACAAAAGGAGAAGGAGAAGGAAATTGTGAAAGCCAAGTTCAAAGCAGAATTGGCAATGTACCGAGAAGATTGGCTTGCAGATCGGGAGCGCGAAAGGAAGATGAGATTGGAGCCATTGAAGGAGATCGTAATCAGAATGAATGCGATGCTAAGTACAAAGGCTAGTGTGCGTATCAAAGAGGCAAGGCTGCACAAGTTGAAGTTGTTGGTGCAGGAGATGAGGAGGAGACATGCAAAGGACATAGATTTGAACGCATTGTTGATTAGTCTCAAAACTCATGTAGATAGGAAGATATTAGAAGTGGAAGATAATATCACAATTAGATTAGATTTGGTAAAGTTGGAGATAGAAAAACTTCGGAAAGATGTTAGAGCAAAATCCAAAGAAGATGAAGTAGGAGTGCAGATGTCTTCAGAGTTACCATTGGAGACATTAGAGAAGAGTGGGTCAGAAGATAAGGAGTTACATAAATTACCCACTAGTGAAATGTCAGACCAGGAAAGAGAACTATTAGATTTGGTAGAAGATGTAGGAGTTATGAAACCCAAGGATAGAATATTAGGAAGTAAAGTTACTTTGGGATCGGGTTTGAAAGCCAAAGAAGAAGTAGACATTGGATTGGATTAGTAACGGATTTGAGATTTGAATAGGCAGATATGAAGAGGTGCATTGTCATTTCGGATCTGCAGGTTTGTAGAGTCATAAGGAAGAGGTACATTAGGAAGATAACTGTCGATTGCTTCACTATTTAAGAGTGGCATTTGCAGTCTTATGTTGTTCACTGCTCATTATTTCTGAGAATAGATAAAGCAAAGTGTTGTGAAGCAGTGCTCGTTGCTTGAGCTTGATTTCGAGTATCAGCTTTGCAATTGTGTTTGTGAGTGTTTTGGAGAAATTTGAAGTGCAAGTCAGTGTGTTTGTTGGATGTTGGATTCTGTAGCCTTGATCTTCATTCTGTGTGTTTGATCCTGAGTGAAGTGCAATCAAAGCAATGCCTTGACAGATCTGAGAGGAATTGTAGTGTTGGTAGTATTTTGCATTTGTGAGTGCAGTGCAAAGTTGATGTGAAGCAATTTTGATCGAGGAAGTTGTGCCTTCAGTGGAGAGATGGAACATAATTCTGAGGCAAAGTCATTTTGCAATGAAGTGCCATTTGTGGGAGAGCTTGAATCATCACAATCAAGATTATTTGGAAAGATTTGATGGAGTTGTGATTATAGAGTGCTAATTCGTGACAAGACTGCAAATAAGTGCTTGTTACTCTCTTCTGGGTGTGGTTTCTACCTGAGAGATTAAAGAAGAACCCAAGAAGATCTACATGTTACTGTTTGACTTTGTATTTGGACATTTTTGACTTGTATCTCTACGAGAACAAACTTTACTTACCTGATTACCGCAAAAGTGATATTTGCCGGGTTGTCATAGAGACTTCCATCAAATATTCTCTATTTCAATTAGTATATGGTATTGAGTCTACCTTACCTATTCACTTTGGTCTTCTATCTTCCACAATCATTCATAAGAGATTGAAGAAAGCACAAGGAGATGATGCATAGAATTCAAGGGAGGATCAACTCATGGGATCAGAAGAGGCAAGTGTAGTTGCTATGGTTCAAGTGGAGCAAGCCCAAATGAAATAAAAGGAGAGCTATGACAAGAGGTAAGGCAAGAAGATGGTGGAGTCTTTCAAAGATGGTGATTTGTTGTTGTATATATTGTTATATATTGTTATATATTGTTTGATTTCAATCAATTCAAGTGTAACAATATGGAGTTTAGCAATGAAGTTAGTTTGGGCTAATGAAGTAGCAAACATGCAAAATTAGCCTAGAATATTTTAGAAGTATCTAGGAAGCTTGTTGGGAAGCTTCCTTGCTAGCTTAGCTTGCATCCCAAGTAGGTAGCTTCTAGAAGCTTCCAACTAGCTTAGCTTGCACGCCAAGAAGGTGGCTTCTAGAAGGAAGCTTCTTGATTAACTTGGGTTGCTTTCCAAAAAAGTGTCTCAAGGGAGCTTCTTGAGAAGCTTCTCAAGAGCCTTGTATGCTCTCTATAATACCAAAGCCAAAGCTCATGTTAGGCATTTGGAGTTTCCCACACTCAAGTGTCCCAATGTCATCTTCTATTCTCCTATTTCTCTCCTTGATCTTGATGTTTTACTGGCAATGGTCATGGATCATACACATATAGTGTTGGATGGACTATTAGGTCGGTACATGATGGTGTTCTTGAATGATATCTTAATCTATAGCAAGACATAGCTAGAACACATGAATTACATGCGAGAAATCCTAAGACAACTAGGAGAGTGGACATTTTATTGCAAGAAGTCAAAGTGTGCCTTTTGGTAGAAGGAAGTTACCTTCTTGGGTCACAAGATCTCATTGGAGAGGATCAAGATCAAGGTCACTATTGATTGGCCTACTCCAAAGGATATTACAGAAGTACATGCATTCAATGGATTGGTCAATCTTTACCGACGGTCCATCCACTAGTATGTTCATGTGGCCGCACCATTGATTGATCTCTTAGAGAAGAACTTGAAGTTTTAGTGGACCGCCAAGCATAAAGAAGCATTCCAGAAGCTGAAACATGTGGTGTCTTCAAGACTTATTCTTCAACTATATGATCCTCAACTATCTTGTGTGGTTGATTTTGATGTGTCTGTGGTTGCAATTAGAGCCGTGTTGCAATAAGAATTCCCAAATGGACTACATCCCATTGCCTTGTCTTGCCAACTAAATATGGTTGAAAGGAATTACTCTGCCCAAGATCAAGAATAACTTGCAATGGTATATACCACCAAGTTATGGGTTCATTATCTCTTGGGGAAACAAGTTATCATGCAAATTGATCATAAACCATTGTTGCAGATATTACACTTGGAACACATGAAGAATTGACATAATCAATAGGAGGAACAACTACAATTGTTTGACATCAAACTTGGGTAAAAACCTAGTTTATTCCATGTCATCCTTGATGCTTTATCACGACAACCTGATTTGAAGTCTCTTCCTCTCATCACGGCGGCAATTGTGATGGTATCAGTTGACTCTAAAGTCCAAATCAAGTTTAAGACAACTTTACAACACGATCCTTTCTTTCGGATGGTACAAGGTTGTCTTGTTGCATGCAACAAGAAGTACAACACCTTCTCCTACAAGAAAGGCCTTCTATTCTATGAGAACCGGATTTATGTTTCAACCAAGGGTGATCTCCAACTTGTGCACCTCCAAGAAGCCCATAAATTACCCATCACTAATCACATGGGTGTCAACAAAACCTTGGGTACTCTCCAATGCCAATAATGGTAGCCCAACATGACACAAGATGTTCAAGAGTTTATTTCATCGTGTGAGAGATGCCAATGCAACAAGACTAACAACTTGAAATTGAGTGGACTCCTTCAACCACTCTCCATTCAATCTATGCAATGAGAACATATGAGCTTGGATCTCATTACATCCTTGCCCAAGATGAAGGAAGGTCATACAATGATTGGTGTTTGTGGATAAGCTTAGTAAGCAAATCCATTTAGCACCAACTGTTGATACCATGGATGCTCCAACATTAGTGTTGATCTACTTTGACAATGTCTTCAAGTATCATGGGATGCCGCATGTACTCATCTCTGACCGTGATCCTTGATTCACTAGAAAGTTTTGACAAGCACTCTTCTAGATACTTGGCACCAAGCTTACTTTGTCCATGGCCTATCATCCTCAAAGTGATGGAAAAATTGAAAGTGAAAATTGTACCTTAGAGGATATGCTTTGTGCCTATGTCAACGTTCACCATACTAATTGGGATGAATATCTTGCAGTTGAGGAGTTTGCATACAATAATTCCAAATAGGCAAGCACCGGATTCTCTCCTTTCTTCCTCAATTTTGGTCAAGATCTACTTTTTTCTAGATTCTCTTCTTGCTCCTTCTCTAACTCATGTCCCTCATACTTCAACCTTCTTGACCACCATATCTCAATCCGTCCAACAAGCCAAATCTCACCTCCATGTTGCCCAAAATTGTCAAAAAAATATGCAGACCACCATCATTGTGATCTCACCTTTCAAGTTGGTAATAAGGTCATGCTTGCATCTAGTAACCTACCCCTCCCACTTGATACCCAAGTCCATAAAATTGCTCTTAATTGCATAGGATCCTTTGATGTCAAAGAAATCATTTCTCTTGTTGCTTATCAAATTGCCTTGCCTTTTTATATACGCATCCACCCTATGTTTCATATTTCTAAGTTGAAACCCTTTATCTCTAATCCATCTTCTTTTTCCTCTCATGTGCAACCTCCTCCTCCTCCCATACTTATCAGCGATCATGAGGAATACAAAGTTGATTGTATTCATGCACATCACCACATTCAACAAGGCCGTTGACAACATACAAAGTAAAAGGTCCTTTGGAAAGGGTATCCTCTTCATGATGCCACATGGGAACCTCTTTTTCATCTCCAAAATGCACAAATAGCCATCCAAGAGTTTGAAGCTTTAATGGGGATGAGGACATCACCAACTAGCGGTGGGGGAATATGTAACAATATAGAGTTTAGCAACAAAGTTAGTTAGAGCTAATAGAGTAGCAAATAGGCCAAATTAGCCTAGAATATTCAAGAAGTATCTAGGAAGCTTCTTTGGAAACTTCTTGGCTAGCTTAGCTTACACCTCAAGTAAGTAACTTTTAGAAGGAAGCTTTTAGAAGCTTCTAACCAGCTTAGTTTGTAAGCCAAGTAGATAATTCTTAGAAGGAAGCTTCTTAAGAAGCTTCTCAAGAGTCTTGCTTACTCCTTATAAATACTAGAGCCAAAGCTCATGCTAGGAATTTGGAATTTCTCACACTCAAGTGTCTCAATGGTGATCTTCCATTTTCTTGTTTCTCTCCTTGACCTCGGTCTTTTACATTGAGAGAGTGCAAAAGAAGGTTTTGCCTAAGTACTTTGGACCTTTCACAATGGAGAAATTGTGGGGCAATTACACCTATGATCTCAAGGAGTTGGGAGGAAGAAACTTTGATAGGATTAATCATGATAAGTTGAAGATGTATCATAGAAGGTAGAAATACCTTCACTTTGAGGACAAAGTGAAATCTTATTCCGGGGGTAAATGTAACACCAATTTTTGCATGTATGTGCTATTGTGATATTTAGTTTGGTATTATAGGTCTTGAGAGATATTATTTATAGAAAGATAAAGGATGGTTTTACATTAGTCATTATTAGCTAAAGTTAGTCATAGCTAAGATAGAAGGGACCTTACTTTAGAGAAAGGAGAAAAGCTGACCACCACTATTTTGGATTCTAATGAGTTGACTTGGTATTATTCCTAGGTTTTTGGCTTTAAGGAAAGAGTTGAGAACTCTTGGACCCACAATCCTTTTTGTTTTGGATTCTTCTATAGTCCAAGGATAGCCCATGTGAAGGAATCTTTGACTTAGTGGTTGGATCAAGATAAGATCACATGCTTAGGTGAATATTCCCATGAGTATGGATATTCCTTTAGCTTTTTGACTTAATTTGACTTTTATCTAGTAACTTGAGTTACTCCAATAATTAATAACTTTGGTGCGTAACTATTTCACAAGTCTAGAAACTAGGGGTGAGGAGGTACTCACCATCCTTTCACTTGCAACCATCTCTCTCTCATTGAGTTCTCTAGTGAACAATGCTTGAGTCTTGGAATGTTAGCCTTGGAGGAGTAAGATGGAGTTGGGGTTCTTTGCCTTCCTAGTCCATGGTGTGTTACCATAATAGCCATCGAAGATTCATCCTGAGTGAGAGAGAGGTCGGTTCATAGGACCACCAAATCCATTTTTGCCATACCATTAGAATTTTCATATGTATGTACTACCTAAGTATCATTTCATGCAATTCATCATCTCCTGCTCATGGTAGATTTGTTTGAATGCAATCACCTTGTCTGATGAATTCTTGGTACCTCTAATTGTAACTTATGGGGAATGGTGAACGTGTTGTATTCACATGGTAACTTAGATAAATTCTAGGTAGTTTGATAGAGCAGTAGCCATGGTAGCAATGCTTGAAGTTATCATTGCCATGTAAGAACAAATCAATCACTTTACTTGATTGTTGGAAGAATGAGATTATCAATGACAAGAGTGTGTATAGAGAGTACCATTTTTAGAAGAAGAAGAGCAAATCCAATTTCCAAAACCTAAGGTATTTAAAGGCAAGAACCTCTCGAGTATAGTGGATAATCTTTATTTTGATTGTGAACAATAGTTTGAAGTACAAATCTTCAAGATGAATAGAAATAAATTCTCATGGCTTCAAGCCAATTGGATGGAGTAGCAAAACTATGGTGAAAATTTTGAGTGGAGTAAGCTGAATGGTAGTTTGTTGCACCAATCTCAACATGACAATAATTCTAAGAGCACAATAAGTGGGTGATTCTAAGATACAAATTCCACACAAGCCACATGAGCCACACAAGATAGGTTGATAGAATTGAAGTAGATTATTTTTGTAAAAAGCTATATCACTCAATTCTAGGACACCATAATGCAATTCTAGATATATTAGAAGGTGAAGCTTTGGATCAATTTATGTGGGCTTGAAGTCATGCACCAAATTGGAAGTGACCATGTGGGAGCCCAAAGACTTGGAAGAAGCCATGCAATTGGTTGAGCACTTTGATTCCTTGGTTGCAACAACTTGGTCTTAACTTTGAACCTACCTGCACACACTACACATAAGTGGAAGAGCCAACACTAATGGAGATCAATGCCATCCAATGGAAACCACTTGGCTCTACAGACAAGGAAAGATTATGAAAAAATGGTGGTTACTTTTATTGTCACTAAATTGGGCATTGCATTGATGAATGTCCACTCAAGGATGGATGACCTTGACAAATAGCCCAAATGGAGTGTGTAGAACGTGATAATCAAGGGAACAAGGAATCTCAATAAGAGAACTTGAGCCACCTACTCAAAACTTGAATAGCTCTTATAAGATTGAAGGCTTAGCCTATGCAAGTTTGCTTCACTTGCAAGGTATAATATCTGATTGTGGTTGTAAGATTTTGGTTGATTTTAGAAGTCCAGAGAATTGCATGTCCATGCACTTAGCAAAGGAATTAAGTATTCCTACCAAGTAAGTAACTGGAAATAGATTGATGGTGGTAGATAGTAGAAAGTGTTCTGCACTCTGTACCTCACATTCTTATATTTTAAGATTGGGAAAGAGTATTTGGAGTCTAAGGTTTACACTCCAAATACTAGCACCTCTACACTATGATGTCATTTTAGGTTTGCCTTGGCTTGAACATCATAAGATTCAATTTGATTGGATCCAATGACAAATTCAAGTACAAAACCAAGGTAAAAAAATACCAACTAGGTTGTTCGGCATCTTTGAGTAAGACATCTAGCAATAGTAATCCCAAGATAGGAAGTTTGTCAATAAAGCTATCATAAAGCAAGCTTTGGAGGAAGACAAGCCTATTTTTGTAATGTGGATCAAGTTGATTGTGCATGGAAAATCTGATGAGGGCTAGAAGCCTCATCAAACAATGGTTGATCAAATAGATAAGAGTTTGCAAATGTGTTTTTGGATGATCTGCCAAAGGGATTACTCTTTGAACGTGGTATGCATTTCAAGATTGAATTATTGCCAAGAAGTACTCAAGTGAGTAGATCAATCTACCAGCTATTACTAAAGGAGTTGGATGAGCTTTGAATAACACTAACAGAGTTTTTGGGGAAGTATATGATATATTATATATCCTTGAGGAGCACTAGTACTATTTGTTCCAAAGAAGGATGGTGGACTTTGTTTTTGTTTTGATTATCTTGGCCTTAGTAAATAAACAGTGAAGAATACTATCCCTTGCCTAAAATTGATACCTTGCTTCATCAATTGAATGGAGCACAATACTTCTCAAAGTAAGATCTCTAGAGTGGCTCTTGGCAGATTCCTAATGATGGGAAGGATGTGCAAAAGACTACCTCTTGCACAAGTTATGGACATTTTCAATGGAGAGTTTTACCTATTAGGCTTAATAATACGTCAATAGTCTTCATGGATCAGATGTATCAAGTGTTGGATGGACTATTGGATTGTTACATGGTGGTGTTCTTGGATGATATTTTAATCTATAGCAAGATGTAGGCAAAACATGCAAATTATGTGCAAGAAGTCCCAAGATGACTATGTCAATGGTAATTTTACTACAAAAAGTCAAAGTTTGCCTTTTGGCATAAGGAAGTTCTCTTTGAGGGTCATAAGATTTCATCAAAGGCAATCAAGATGGAAGAGGAGAAAATCAAAGTCATTATTGATTGGCTTACTTTGAAGGATACCATAGAAGTGCAAGCATTTAATTGATTGGCAAGTTTTTACCAATGATTCATCCACTATTATGCTCATGTGGCCACACCATTGATTGAACTCTTGACGAAGACCTCAAGCTTTCAGTGGATCACCAAGCATAAAGAAGCATTCCAAAAGTTTAAACATATGATGTCTTTAAGATCCATTCTTCAACCATATGATTCGATTCAACCTTGTGTGGTTGATTTTGATGCTTCTAAATTTTCCATTGGAGTTGTGTTGTAGTAAGAATTTCTAGATAGATTACATCTCATTGCCTTTGTGTCTCACAAACTAAACACTACAGAAAGAAATTAGTCTGCTCAAGATCAAGAACAATTAACAATGGTATATCCCACCAAGGTATGGAGCCATTATCTCTTGGGGAAACAAGTGATTATGAAAATTGATCACAAACCCTTGTTGTAAACATTATATTTGGAGCACATGAAGAGTTGACATCATTGATGGGAGGAACAACTACAATAAGTTTGATATCAAACTTGAGTAGAAACTTGGTAGATTCCATGTCATCCCTAATATGCTATCATAATGACCTGATTTGAATTCTCTTCCTCTCATCATGATTGCAATTATAATAGTGTCAATTGACTAGAAATCAAGTTTAGGACAACTTTACAACAAGACTCCTTCTTTAAGATGCTATAAGGTTATCTTGCAACACATGACAAGGAATATAGCACCTTCTCCTTCAAGGAAGGCCTTCTATTATGAGAGAACCTAATCTATGTTCCAGCCAAGGGTGAGAGCTTTGAGAGCTTCCTTGTCCTCCAAACCCTTCTTGATTCTACACCCTTCTTCATGTAGATAGTCAATGTATAAGCTTTGTTGGAAAATGAGAAGATGAACCTCCTAAAATACCCAACCATCCCCAAGAATTGGCCTAACTTTTTCAAGCTTCAAAGGAATGGAAGGTTTGAATTTTTTCTCACCTTCTCAAGGTCAACTGCTATTCCATTCTTGGAGATGATGTGCCCCAAAAATAGACTTTCTTCCCAACCAAAAATGCATTTCTCTAGGTTAATGATGCATTTGCTTCACCCAAGCATTGCAAGACCTTGATCAGGTGCTTAAAGTGCTCTTTGCTCCCATAGACACAAAAATCATCAATACATTCTCTCATAAATTTACCAATGAAAGGTTCAACCACCTTCTTCATGAACCATTGGAATGTGGCTGGAGCATTGCAAAGCCCAAAAGGCATGACCTTGAAAGCATAAATCTCCCAAGCTATGATGAATGTGGTGAGTTGTTGATGCTTTGGTGCAATCTTGATTTGGTTATACCCATCATTAACCATCTTAAAAACTATACCTCTCATGACCTGCAACCTCCTCCAAGATCTCATCAATGAATGACAAAGTGTAATAGTCCTTCTTAGTAACAAGATTGAGCTTCTTGTAATCCACACATATCCAAAGCTTGCCATTCTTTTTCTTCACAATCACAATTGGAGACACCCATTCTAAATTCTCCACCTCAAAGCTAAATCTAACCTCCTTGAGCTTATCAATCTCCTTCTTCACAACCAAAGACATTGGTGGACTAATGCAATGTTGCTTTGGCAGACTGGTCTTGCATGTGACTCCACCTCTATCTTGTGATCCTCCAAGATAATTTCCTTTAGATAATTGTAACTAAAAGAAAACACATGGATGAACTTGCAAAAAATCTCTTCAAATCTTACCTTCTCCTCCTTAGTAGCATTTGGACCATACTTGAGGGTAGATACACTCCTTTCTATCTCCTCACGTGTCAATGGTGATTTATTTGGATCTTTCAAAACCTCTAGCTTAGGTGCATAATACATAGAACACAAGGGATAAACATCTAAATTAGATTTAGATTCATCCTTCTCCATGGAAGTCTCCTACCCCATGTTTGTGTCCACACCTAAAGTTCCTTCTTTTGAATCTGATTCCCAATAATCAGAAGATCGTGTATGTGAATGTGAAGTGTTGGTGGTGTTAGTGATAGGAACTTTAACTTTATGGTTTGATGGCCCAATCCTCAAGTACCCTTTGTGCAATCAATCAATTTTGCATGTTGCTCTCAATCATGGCCTCCTAAGAAGTAAATCATAGCTCAAATCTTTCAAGACTTAGAAAGTCATGAGATTTTTGAACTCCCTTAATTGAAACTATCACCTTATCATCAACCCTACTGGTCATTGTTGCTTGTTTTTCATGCTCACCACAAGTATTGAAGGTCTAGAGGGTATCATACCCAACTTCTTCATCAACCTCTATGATATGGCATTCACTATAGATCCTCCATCATCAAGTGCATCCTTAATATTGTGACCATTCACTCTCACATCAATCTTGGAGGCATATTCACAAGCCTCCCATGGTGTTGGTTTGGCATCCAATATCCCCATGAATACTAGATCTTTTGCTTTCTTCTTCATCTTGCTTTTTGTAAAACTCAAACCACGTCTAAGCTCCTTTCTCAAGGCAATTTCAAAGCAATCAGTAAGCCCACTATGATGTAAACCTTGTGATTATCAACATCCTCCAACACATTGTAGCTCCATTGTTGCTTTGAGTTCAAGAAGTCCTCCATCCTTAACTTCTTCCTTAAAGTCTTTGTTGTTGATGGTCTTGAGCTATTATTGCAAGTGCTCCTCGTAGGCATAAGAGTATCTTTGCTAGGAGTACATCCTTGAGAAGTGTGTATTGTGACCCGGCCTATCTCTCACTCAAGATGAACCTCTGATGGCTATTATGGTAACACACCATGGACTAAGAAGGCAAGGAACCCCAACTCCATCATACTTCTCCAAGGCTAACACTCCAAGACTCAAGACATTGCTCACTAGAGAACTCAATGAGAGAGATGATTGCAAATGAAAGGATGATGAGTACCTCCTCACCCCTAGTTTATATACTTGTGAAATAGTTACACATCAAAGTTACTAATTACTAGAGTAACTCAAGTTACTAGGCTAAAAGTCAAGTAAAGTCAAAAATTATAAAGAAATATTTATCCATATGGGCATATTTCTACTAAGCATGTGATCTTATCTTGACCTATAATACCCATTTGTGCATATGTGTGGTATTGTGATATTTAGCTTGGTATTACATGTACTTGAGAGATATTATTTATATAGAGATAAAGGATGGTTCTACATTAGTCATGCTAAGCTAAGGATAGTCATAGATAAGATAGAAGGGACCTTACTTTAGAGGGAGTGGAAAAGATGAGCACCACTATTTTGGATTCTAGTGTGGTAACTTGGTATTATTCCTAGGTGTTTGGTTTTGAGGAAAGAGTTGAGAACTCTTGGGCCCGCAAGCCTTTTTGTTTTGGATTCTTCTATAGTCCAAGGATAGCCCATGTGAAGGAATCCTTGATTTAGTGGTTGGGTCAAGATAAGATCACATGCTAGTGGAATATGCCCATGTGAATGGATATTCCTTTATACTTTTTGACTTTACTTGACATTTAGTCTAGTAACTTGAGTTACTACGGTAATTAGAAACTTTGGTGCATAACTATTTCACAAGTATATAAACAAGGGTTGAGGAAATACTCATCATCCTTTCATTTGCAACTATCTCTCTCTCATTGAGTTCTCTAGTGAGCACTGTCTTGAGTCTTGGAATGTTAGCCTTGGAGGACTATGATGGAGTTCAGGTTCCTTACCTTCTTAGTCCATGCTGTGTTACCATAATAGCCATCAGAGGTTCATCATGAGTGAGAGATAGGTTGGCTCACAGACCAACCACTAAGTCAAGGATTCCTTCACATGGGCTATCGTTGGACTATAGAAGAATCCAAAACAAAAATGCTTGCGAGCCAAAGAGTTCTCAACTCTTTCCTCAAAGCCAAACACCTAGGAATTATACCAAGTCAACACACTAGAATCCAAAATAGTGGTGCTCATCTTTTCCACTTCCTCTAAAGTAAGGTCCCCACTATCTTAGCTATGACTAACTTTAGCTAATCATGAATAATATAGAACCATGCTTTATCTCTATATAAATAATATCTCACAAGTATTTTTAATACTAAGCTTAATATCATATTACCACATACATGCACAAATAAGTGTTATATTTACCTCTAGACTACATCTTCACTTTGTTCTCAAAGTGAAGGTCTTTCTACCTTCTTTGATACATCTTCAACTTATCATTAAAGTATCTTCCTCCCAACTCCTTGAGATCATAGGTGTAATTGCACTACACCTTCTCCACTACGAAAGGTCCAAAGTACTAAGTTAAAAAATTATTTTGCACTCTCTTGAATCAAATGGAATCAAACAACATTATACAATCACCTTCTTTGAAAGGCTCCACCTTCTTCTTGCCTTACCTCTTGTCATAGTTCTCCTTTTGTTTCCTTTGGGCTTGCTCCACTCAAACCATAGCAATTGCTCTTGCCTCTTCCTACTCCATGAGTTGATCCTTCCTTGACTTCTCTGCATCATCTCCTTGTGCTTTCTTCAATCTCCTATGAATGCTTTGGAAGGTAGGAATATTAAAGTGAATAGGTAAGATAGACTCAATACCATATACCAATTTAAATGGAGTATATCCAATGGAAGTCTTCATGGTTGTCCTATATTCCAATAAAATTGCATGAATCCTCTTGTCCCAATGATATTTAGCCCCATCAATTTCCGCATCTTTGGCCAACATCATGCACAAGGTCTGATTGGTTCTCTCTGCCAAGCCATTAGAATTTGGCTTATAGGATGTAGTTACTCTATGTACAATAGAGAAATGTCATAGCATGGCTGTAGTAATGCTTCTTGTAAACTCTTCTCCTCTATCAGAAACCAACTCCAAAGGGCATCGAAACCTAGTCATAATGCATTCATAAAGAAATCTACCACCTTCATCTTCATTCTTGTCCCTCAATGGTCTAGCCTCAACCCACTTGGTAAGGTTATCAGTAACTACCACAATGTACTGATTGTTCCTTGGGGTTCTATTGAGAGGACCTACAAAATCAATTCCCTATTTCTCAAAAGGTCCTAGCAATAGAATTGATCTAAGTGGTGGAGTGGAAGTAGATTTTCTAGCAAAAGCTTGACAAACATGACAATTTTTGCAATAATCAAGACAATCCTTGAAAATCCCTCTCCAATGGTAACCTCCATCTAGACTCTTGAAAGTAGTCACCTTTCTTGCAAAGTGTCCTCCACACCCTAAACCTTCATGAATATCCTTTATGAGTAGGATAGACTCTTCCTTACCCAATGCTCTTTGAAGTAGACCATCTGCTCCTTGGTGAAAAAAAATATCCTCCACCATTGTGTAAGGTATAGATCTTACTACAAGGGCCTTCCTCTCCATAGCATGCATCCCTTTTGGATAATTACCTCTTGTCACAAAATCCACAATCTCCTTGTACTCCATCAAAACCTCTTGAGTGATTGAGATTGTCATGAGCTCCTCATCTAGGAAGGAATCATCCACTAGCTCATCTCCATCATGATCATAGGCCTTAGATAACAAAGCAACATTTGCATGTTTCTTCTTGCATATCCTCAATGGTGTAGTCATACTCAGACAAGAGTATCATCCACCTTGCTAGTCTCCCTTGCTTGTTGAAGATGTACATCAAATCCTTGTGATCTTTGATAATGGTGGTCTTCCCTCCAATCAAGTAGTGTCTAAACTTCTTGAGACCAAAGATCACTACAAACCTTTCTCTCTCCATGATAGAGTAATTCTTTTCTGCTGAAAACATCTGCCTACTAGCATAAGCTTTTAGATGATCATGCCTATCTTGGTCTAATTAACTAAGAGTGCATCCTATAGCTACATTAGAGGCATCAGTGTAGAGGATGAAAGGCTTACTCAAATCAGGTTTAGCAAGAATTGGAGCTACAACAAGGGATTGCTTGAGCTCCTTAAAAGCTTTGAGAGCCTCCTTGTCCTCCAAAATCACCATGTAATCTACACCGTTCTTCATATAGATGGTCAATGCATAAGCCTTGTTGGAAAATGAGAAGATGAACCTCTTATAATATCCAACCAACCCCAAGAATTGGCATAACTTTGTCAAGCTTGAAGGGAATAGAAGGTCTGAGATTTTCCTCACCTTCTCAAGATCAATTGCTATTCCATCCTTGGAGATGATGTGCCCCAAAAGTAGACCTTCTTCACATCCAAAAATGCACTTCTCTAGGTTGAGTGATGCATTTGCCTCATCCAAGCATTGCAAGACCTTGATTAGGTGCTCAAATTGCTCCTCCTTGCTCCCATAGGCACAAAAGTCATCAATAACATCTCTCACAAATTTCCCAATGAAAGGTTCCAATACCTTGTTCATGAACCATTGGAATGTGGCTGGATCATTGCAAAGCCCAAAAGGCATGACCTTGAAAGCGTAAGTTCTCCAAGGTGTGGTGAATGTGGTGAGTTGTCGATGCTTTGGTGCAATCTTGATTTGGTTATATCCACTATAACCATAACTAAAACTATACCTCTCATGACCTGCAACCTCCTCTAAGATCTTATCAATGAATAACAATGGGTAGTAGTCCTTCTTGGTAACAATGTTGAGCTTCTTGTAATCCACACATACCCAAAGCTTGCCATTCTTTTTCTTCACGATGAAAATTGGAGACACTCATTCTAAATTCTCCATCTCAAAGATAAATATAGCCTCCTTGAGCTTATCAATCTCCTCCTTCACCACTAAAGATATTGGTGGGCTAATGCGACATTGCTTTAGCCGGATTGGTCTTGCATGTGACTCCACCTCTATCTTGTAATCCTCCAAAGTGACTTCCTTCAAATCCTTGGAACTAAAAGCAAAGACATGGATGAACTTGTAGAAAATCTCCTCAAATCTTATCTTTTCCTCCTTTGGTAATATTTGGGCCATACTTGAGGGTAGATAACCTCCTCTCTATCTCCTCAAGTGTCAATGATGATTTATTTGGGTCCTTCAAAATTTTTGGCTTAGATGCAAAATCCATAATACACAAGAGATACACATCTGAATCTGATTCTGACTTATCCTCCTCCGTGGAAGTCTCCTCTTCCATGCTTGTGTCCACACTTGAAGCTCCTTCTTCAGAATTTGGGTCCCAATAATCAAAAGATGGTGTATCTGAATGTGAAGTGTTGGTGGTGTTAGTCATATGAATTGTGACTCCATGGTTTGATGGCCCAATCCTCAAGTACTCTTTGTGCCATCAGTCTGTTGTGCATGGTGCTCTCAACCATGGCCTTCCAAGAAGTAAGTCATAACTTAAATCCTTCAAGATTTGAAAAGTCATGAGATTTTGAACTCCCATAATTGAAACTACCACCTTATCCATCACCTCTATTGGTCAAACTTGTTGTTTGTTTGCCATGCTCACCACAAATGTTGAAGGTCTGGAGGGTATCATACCCAATGTCATCATCAACCTTTCTGACATGGCATTCACTGTTGATCCTCCATCAACCAATGCATCCTTGATGTTGTGCCCATTCACTCTCACCTCAATCTTGGAAGCATATTCACAAGCCTCCTATGGTGCTGGCTTGACATCCACTACCTCCATTGATACTTGGAGCTTTTGCTTCCTTCTTCCTCTTGCTCCTTGTAGAACTCAAACCACCTTTAAGTTCCTTTCTCAAAGTAGGATTCAAAGTAATCAGTTGGCCCATTGTGATGTTAGCCTTGTGACTACCATCATCTTGCAACACATTGTAGTTCCATTCTTTCTTTGATCAAGAAGTACTCCATCCCCAACTTCTTTCTTGGAGTCTTTGTTGTTGATAGTGTTGAGGTGTGAGTGCTCCTTGTAGACATAGGAGTATCCTTGCTAGGAGTAAATCCTTGAGAAGAGTGCACATCCTCTGCAAAACAAGCTCTCTTCTTCTCTTGTGCCAAAAGCTCAAATTAAGACTCTTGGAGTTTGAGCACTCTCTCTTCTCAAACTTGCTCTCAACCACATCTATAGGTGCTATCTCCCTACCTTTGTTTGGATAAGGAGCTACTTGGATTTCAATGCCTCCCTCTTTCCCTCTATTGGCTCCCTCATAGCCCCTTCTTCCATGGTAAATGGAATTTGGGCAATTCCTTTAGATATGGCCTCTTCCTCCACAACCAAAACAATTTCTATCATTGAAATTGTTGGCTGGTTGGATTCCTCTATATAGATAGTTTCCATAAATCCTAGGCCCTCTCCCTACATTCTGATCCACCTCTCTCTTTGCCCATAGTTGCACCACTTTGATCTTGAGATCTGCAAGTTGTTCAGTGAGGGTTTGAAGTGGATCTTTTACTGGAGGAGCAAGAACTAGAGCAACTACTACTTGTGGTGCAACCCTTGTCATGAAAGTATCAGAAGTTCCACCATACTTGTAGCATTGAGGAAGATTCACAACCTACTTCACCACCAAATCATTCTCATTCCCTTTCAAACTCTCCTCCATATGAATTGCGATCTTTATAGCTTCAACCTTGGCAGAAGGTTTCTCATATCTCACCTTGCTTCTAATTTGTGGTCTCAATCCTCCCACAAAATTCTTGACCATAGCTCCAATGCCAATCATAGTAATCTCCACATCATCCCCACCCTTCCTCAACACTATGCAAAATCTGGACTCTAACTTTTCCACTCTCACTTTCTCTCCATCTCCTTGCTTGCAAAAGGTAACTTCACTCATCAATCTCTCATAACTCTCATCAGGAAGGAAGTTTTGAATGAGTGTTGAAGTCAAACTCTCCCAAGTATCTTCTTACCCATCTTTCCTCTCTCTCTTTTGGTATTCTAACTCATACAATGTAAGTGTTGCATCCTCACAAAAATCAAGTAATAATGAGGCGCATTCATTCTTCTTCCTCTCATTGTTTCTTGTGCAAGCTCTCTTGAAGTCTCTCACAAAGGTTTCCTTCTATCTAATATAGAATTGTACACGGAACATTATCTTGCCTTCTAGAGAGGTCTTGGCAATGGAACCTATAACATCCATTTGTGCATGTGTTTGGTATTGTGATATTTAGCTTGGTATTACATGTACTTGAAAGATATTATTTATATAAAGATAAAGGATGGTTCTACATTAGTCATGATTAGCTAAAGTTATTCATAGCTAAGAAAGTGGGGACCTTACTTTAGAGGACGTGGAAAAGATGAGCACCACTATTTTGGATTCTAGTGTGTTGACTTGGTATTATTCCTAGGTGTTTGGCTTTGAAGAAAGAGGTGAGAACTCTTGGGCCTGCAAGCCTTTTTGTTTTGGATTCTTCTATAGTCCAAGGATAGCCCATGTGAAAGAATCCTTGACTTAATCATTGGGTCAAGATAAGATCACATGCTTAGTGGAATATGCTCATGTAGATAGATATTCCTTTATACTTTTTGACTTGACTTGACTTTTAGCCTAGTAACTTGAGTTACTCTAGTAATTAGTAACTTTGGTGCGTAACTATTTCAGAAGTATATAAACAAAGGGTGAGGAAGTACTTATCATTCTTCCATTCTCAACTATCTCTCTCATTGAATTCTCTAGTGAGCAATGTCTTGAGTATTGGAGTGTTAGCCTTGGAAGAGTATGATGGAGTTGGGGTTCTTTGCCTTCTTATTCCATGATGCACTACCATAATAGCCATCAGAGGTTCATCTTGAGTGAGAGATAGGCCAACTCACAAACCAAAAATATGAGCCGGTCTCTCACACAAGATGAACCTCTGATGGTTACTATGGTAGTGCACCATGGACTAAGAAGGCAAGGAACCCCAACTCTATCATACTCCTCCAAGGCTAACACTTCAAGACTCAAGACATTGCTCACTAGAAAACTCAATGAGAGAGAGATAATTGCAAATGAAAGGATGATGAGTACCTCCTCACCCCTAATTTATATACTTGTGAAATAGTTATGCACCAAAGTTAATAATTACTGGAGTAACTCAAGTTGCTAGGCTAAAATTCAAGTAAAGTCAAAAAGTATAAAGGAATATGCATCCACATGAGTATATTCCACTAAGCATGTGATTTTATCTTGACCCAATCATTAAGTCAAGGATTCCTTCACATGGGCTATCCTTGGACTATAGAGGAATCCAAAACAAAAAGGCTTGCGGGCCCAAGAGTTCTCAACTCTTTCCTCAAAGCCAAACACCTAGGAATAATGCTAAGTCAACACACTAGAATCCAAAATAGTGGTGCTCATCTTTTCCACGTCCTCTAAAGTAAGGTCCCTACTTTCTTAGCTATGACTAACTTTAGCGAATCATGACTAATGTATAACCATCATTTATCTCTATATAAATAATATCTCTCAAGTATTTTTAATACTAAGCTTTATATCATAATACCACACACATACAAAAATGGGTGTTGTTGTTCATCCTCTACAAAACAAGTTTTCTTCTTCTCTTATGCCAAAAACTCCAAAGAAAGACCTTTGGAATTTGAGCACTCTTTCTAATACTTTCCCTCCACCACATCTATGGATGCTGTCCTCTTATCTTTGTTTGGAGTAGGAGCCACTTGGGTTCCACTACCTCTCTTTTCCTCTATTGGCTCTTTCATAACCTCTTCCTCCATGATATGTGGACTTTGGGCAATTCCTTTGGATATGACCTCTTCCTCCACAACCAAAACAATGTCTATTATTAAATTTTTTGGTTGGTTGGCCTCCTATATGTAGACAGTTTCCATAACTCCTAGGTCTTCTCCTCACATTCTTATTCACTTCTCTCTTCTTTGATAGTTGCACTACATTATTCTTGAGATCTACAAGTTGTTTTATGATGGCTTGAAGTGGATCTTTTGGTAGAGGTACAAGAACCAGAGCAATTAATACTTGTGGTCTAACCCTTACCACCAAAGTGTTAGAAGTTCCACCATACTTGTAGCCTTGAGGAGGATGTACAACCTCTTTCATCACCAAATCACTCTCATCGCCTTCCAAACTATCTTCCATACAAATTGTAATCTTGATAGCTTTAACCTTGGATGAAAGTTTCTCATATCTCACCTTGCTTCTAATTTGTGGTCTCAACTCCCCCCTCCCCCCCACAAAATTCTTGGTGAGCATGACTCCTATGCCAATCATAGTAGTCTTCATATCATCATCAACATTATGCAAAATTTAGATTCTATTTTCTCCATTCTTTCTACGTAGATTCTCACTTTCTCTCCATCTCCTTGTTTGAAGAAGGTAACCTTACTCATCAATCTCTTGTTACTCTCATCTGGAAGAAATTTCTCAATGAATGTTGAAATCAAACTCTCCCAAGACTCTTCTTGCCCATCTCTCCTCTCTCTCTTTTGGTATTTTGCCTCATACCATGTAAGAGTTACATCTTCAAAGAAATTTGGTAAAAATAAGGCCCACTCATTTGTCTTCCTCTCATTGTTTCATATGTAATCTCTCTTGAAGTCTTTCACAAAGGCCTCCACATCTTCTTCATCCTTGCCAAAGAAAATTGGAAGTTTCCACATCTTAGCCCTTCACTATCTTTCTCTTTTCTCTCGATGTTTTTTTATTTTCTATCACTCTCAATCTTGAGAACTAGCTGATGAAGATGGTAGTATTTCTATATTTTTACTAAGACTCTCTCCAAGATCCCTCACCAAAGTCTCCAAAAGTGTTGTAACTCCACAACACTCATGTCTTTTTGGAAGTCCTTCCACTCCATAAGCCTCACACAAATCCTTGGTTTTAGATCTCCTTCCTCCTAATATTAGTGAAGAAAATCCAACATGCAATCCCAAGTCAAGTAAACCTCTCCTTTCTCTCAATCTCTTGCTCTCAAAGGTCAATGAACATGAACTTGCCTTATGTTCCTTTCTCCATATAAAAGCAGTTAGACTTACTCTTTCCTCCAAGTGGTGTATGTTTATGGATCCTCTCAACACTCTCTTCAAATTCTATTCTAAACTCTTTTTTCCTCAAATCCACACTTACAATCACCTTAGAACCTTGGAGAACCTTTCCTAATTTCAACTTCCACTCTTGGTGATACTTTATGTTCTCAAGGTGAGTCTAATGACTCAAGCATGCTTTTGGTTGTTCCCACACTCCTCATGCACGAGATCTCAACTCTCCAGATTTGACCCCTCCTCACAATGTCACCCAATACTCTCAATTGGTAGTTCACAATCCTCTCAAAGTTTTTACACTTCATTAAAACCCTAGGGTGTCCTTCCTTACCAAATTTTAGATCTTTTCATCGAGCCATTTGGCCTATACATCTTTCTATTCAGCACACATATTTCAGATTTGATTTGAAAACCACCTCCTTGATTTAAAAACTCATAACTCTCTAGAAAAGAATGGTCTTATTCTAATATTTGGGCCAAAAGGTAAAATACTATGCATTGAATTTTCTTGAGAAGTTGAAAAAAATCTATTATAAATTGAAAATGGTAGCCTTGGCACAAATTTCTAGTAAGCATGCAATTTTAGGAGTATTTTACCCTATCAACTCTCAAAACTTCTAGCTCAATGCATGTAATAGCTCTTAAATAACTTCAAATGTTCTAACTGAAGGATAATCCAAGCTATCATGTGGAAAAATTTCAAGTAAAAATATCAAACTAGAGATTTTGCCCAAAATCATTGGAATCCACAAAATTTGCAATCCACTTCACACAATCTCTCCAAATCCTCTCATGTGTACAAGATGTACAATATCAGCTCAAAGATATCATAATAAAATACAAGATAAAAAAATGGGTCTTGGTTCTCTAATTTCAACTCTTTACTTCCCTAATGTTCTCTCCAAGTGAGCTCTTGTAATCTCCTTCTGTCTGATATAAAATTGTACATGGAACATTATCTTGCCATATAGAGAGATCTTGGCAATGGAACCAAATATGTGAACTGGTCTATCTCTCACTTAGGATGAACCTCTAATGGCTATTATGGTAGCGCATCATGGACTAAGAAGGTAAAGAACCCCAACTCCATCATACTCCTCCAAGGCTAACACTCCAAGACTCAAGGTATTGTTCACTAGAGAACTCAATGAGAGAGAGATAATTGCAAATGAAAGGATGATGAGTACCTCCTCACTTGTAGTTTATATACTTGTGAAAGAGTTATGCAACAAAGTTATTAATCATTGGAGTAACTCAAGTTACTATGCTTAAAGTCAAATAAAGTTAAAAAGCTAAGAGAATATCCATACTCATGGGAATATTCTCCTAAGCATGTGGTCTTATCTTGACCCAACCACTAAGTCAAGGATTTCTTCATATGGGCTATCCTTGGACTATAGAAGATCCAAAACAAAAAGGATTGTGGACCCAAGAGTTTTCAACACTTTCCTCAAAGAAAAAATCTAGGAATAATACCTAGTCAACACACTAGAACCAAAATAGTGGTGTTCATCTTTTCCACTTCCTCTCTATCTTAGCTATGACTAACTTTAGCTAATTGTTTTTAATATAGAACCATCCTTTATCTCTATGTAAATAATATCTCTCAAGTACATATAATACCGAACTAAATATCACAATAGCACATACATGCAGAAATGGGTGTTTAAGATCAGCAAAAGCAAATTTTGAAGAAATGGGAGCACCACAATAGAACATCCTAGCCAAGTCCCATTGTGGTATGGTAACTATAAAGAATGCCAATTCAAAATTGATGCAAGGGGAAGATTTGACACCTTTCTTGACACATATCAAAAGCTTAATTTGTTTGTTACAATTAGGATAGAATTGGATTAGAATCCTAAGTCACAGATAAGAGGTTATCAAGAAACCTGCTTAACATGCAAGTCCCTTTGGGGCAAAGTAGGAGATTATATTTAAGGCTTTGGTCAATTATTTTAGAGTGCATTTTCCATGCAAATTTGCATACAATCAAAGTCAATTCTTTCAAAGTCTATGATCACTTAGTCTTGGATGTTAGTGAATACCTATGTGGAATAGATATGAAGAATTTAGGAACACAAGTGCTCAAATGAAAAATGGTTGATTTGCAATTGATCTACATGCATGATTCTTGTGCATTTTGAAGAAGTAAAGTAATAAGGAGAGGAATCCATTTAGTTTGAACCATTACTAGTACCATAAAATCAAAAGCAAGAGTATTGGATGATAAGAAGACTCTTGCAAAGGCAGGAAGTAGGTAGCTTTTAGAAGCTTCCAACTAGCTTTGCTTGCATGCCAAGTAGGTGGCTTCTAAAAGGAAGCTTCTTGAGAAGCTTCCCGGTTAACTTGGCTTGCACTCTAAGAAACTGGCTCAAGGAAGCTTCTTAAGAGCCTTGTATGTTCCCTTTAAATACCAGAGCTAAAGCTCATACTAGGAATTTGGAGTTTCTCATATTCAAGTGTCTCAATGTGATCTTCCACTCTCTTATTTCTCTCCTTGGTCTTGATCTTTTACATTGGTATTAGAGCAAGATTGGGATGGATGGAATCAATGGACCACCAAATCCATTTCTGCCAACCATTGGGATTTTTGTGTCTAAGTACTACCCAAGCATTGTTTCACATAGTTCATCATCTCACGCTTTGGACAAGATGTTTTGAATACAATCACCTTGTCCAAGGAACCTTGGTACTTCCGGTTGTAGCTTATGGAGAATGATGGACGTGTTACATCTATGTGTTAATAAATTAGATAGATTGGGGGTGGTGTGATAGTGTAGTAACCATGGAAGCAATGCCCAAGGTTATCATTGCTATGCAACAACAAATTGAGCACCTTACTCAATTGTTGGATGAACAAGATCATTGTCAGCAAGAGCATGTAGAGAGAGTACCAATTTGAGAAGGACAAGACCAAATCCAATTTCCAAAACCTATGGTTTTTGAAGGCAGGAATATTCCAAGTACAATGGAGAATTTTGTGTTTGACTATGAATGTTATTTTGAGACTACCAATCTTCAAGATGAATGGAAATAGATTCTCTTCACTTCTAGCCAATTGGATGGAGTAGCAAAGCTATGGTGGTAATTTTGGATGGAGCAAGTTGAATGGCAAATCGTTGAACCAATCTTGACATGGGTAGAATTCAAGAGTGCGATAATTGGTCAATTCCAAGCGATAAATACCACACAAGCTACACAAGATAGGTTGGGCAAAGTTGAAGTAGATTGGCTTATGAGAAGTAACATCACGCAATTGCAGAACATCATCATGCAAATTCCAAATATACTAGAAGGTGAAGCTCTCAATAGATTTGTGAGGGGCTTGAACTCATGAACCAAATAAGAGGTAATTATGCAAGAGCCACAACACTTTGAGGAAGCCATGTGGTTGGCGGAACGCTTTGATTCCTTGGTTGCAACAACTTGGTCTTGACCTCGACCTCCATAAAACTTACCAATACACTACACATGGATGGAGGAGCTGACACCAATGGAGATTAATGACATTCAACAAAGAACACTTAGCAATGCAAATAAAGAAAAATTGTGACCAAGTGGTGTTTGTTTCTATTATTGCCAAATTGGATATAGCATCATTGAATGTCCACTCAAGAGTGGATGACCTCAACAAGTCACCCAGTGGAGTTTGTAGAGCAAGATGATGAAGGAAAGAGGAATCCCAATAGGATATTTTGAGCTATTTGTTGGGAACTTTATTAGTTCCAATGGGATCAAAGGTTCAACCTATGCAAGTTTGCTTCACTTGCAAGGTATGATATTTGATCATAGTTGTAAGATTTAGTTGATTCAAGAAGTTCAAAAAATTGCTTATCCATGCAATTAGCAAAGGAATTAAATATTCTTGTCAAGCTAGTAATTAGGAGTAAATTGATGATGGAAAATGGTAGAAAGGGTTCTACATTCAGTACCTTGCATCGTGTTACCTTCAAGATTGGGAAAGAGTATTCAGAATACATGAAGTTTGTAGTGGCATCTCTACACTATGATGTCATTCTAGGTCTACCTTGGCTTGAATGTCATAATGTTGAATTTGATTGGAACCGATGACAAATTCAAGTACAAAACCAAGGTAGGAGTTTTTGATTAGGTTGTCTGGCACCCCTGAGTAAGATACCTTAGAGTAGTTAGTCCCAAGATGGGAATTTTGTGGGGAAGGTAGCCATAGAGCAAGCTTTGAAGGGAGATGAGTCCCTAGATGGAAAGTTTGTCAATGAAGCAGCCATAGAGCAAGCCTTGGAGGAAGATAAGTATAGTTTTGCGATGTAGATCAACCTGATTGCATAAGGAGACTCTGAGGGGAGTGATAAGCCTCATCAAGCAATGGTTGATCAAATAGTTTAGGAGTTTGTGGACATGTTTCTGAATGATCTACCAAAGGGATTACCCTTTGATCGTGGTATGCCCTTCAAGATTGAGTTATTACTCCGGAGTACTCCAGTGAGTAGACCAATCTATTGGCTCTCACCAAAGGAGTTGGAGGAGTTGCAAACAACACTTATGGAGTTGTTGGAGAAGGATTTCATACAACATAATTCATCTTCTTGGAGAGCACCGGTGCTATTTGTTCCAAAGAAGGATGGAAGACATCATGGGTGTAATAAATAGACGATGAAGAATGCATATCTCTTACCTCAAATTTTCTATATTGATTATCATGGGTGTAATAAATAGACAATGAAGAATGCATATCTCTTACCTCAAATTGATTACTTGCTTGATCAATTGGGTGGAGCACAATACTTCTCTAAGTTGGATATTTGCAGTGGCTATTGGCAAATCCTCATTCAGAGAGAGGATGTGCAAAAGACTACCTTTTGCACAAGGTATGAGCATTTTGAGTGGAGAGTTCTACCTTTTTTGCTCACTAATGTTCCAACAGTCTTCACCGATCAGATGCCTCAGGTGTTGGATGGACTATTGGATCGATACATGGTGCTGTTCTTGGATGATATCTTAATCTATAGCAAGATAGAGGCAAAACATGTGAATCACATGTGAGAAGTCCTAAGACAACTATAATAATGGAAATTTTACAACAAGAAGTCAAAGTGTACATTTTGGCAAAAAGAATTCACCTTCTTGGATCACAAGATCTCATTGGAGTGGATTAAGATGAAAAAGAAGAAAATCAATGCCATTACTGATTGGCTTCTCCAAAGGATGCTATAGAAGTATGGGCATTTAATGGATTAGCCAATTTTTATGAATGGTTCATCCATTATTATGCCCATATGGCCGTACCATTGATTGATCTCTTGGAGAACTTGAGCTTTCAATAGACCACCAAGCACAAAGAAGCATTCCAAAAGCTAAAACATATTGTGTCTTCAAGACCCGTTCTTCAACCATATGATCCTCAACTACCTTGTGTGGTTGATTTGATGCTTCTAACTTTGCAATTAAAGCCCTATTGCAGTAGGAATTTCCAAATGGAAATCCCATTGCCTTTATGTCTCACAAACTAAATACAGCTAAAAGGAATTACTCTGCTCAAGATTAAGAACAACTAGCAATAGTATATGCCACCAAGGTATGGATGCATTATCTCTTGGAGAATCAAGTGATCATGCAAACTGATCATAAACCATTGTTGCAAACATTAAACTTGGAAAACATGAAGAGTAGACATCATTGATGGGAGGAATAACTACAATTATTTGATATCAAACTTGAGTATGAGCCTATTCCATGTCATCCATGATGCCCTATCACGACGACTTGATTTGAAGTCTCTTCTTCTCATCACATTGGCAATTATGAAGGTTCAATTGACTCAAAAGTCCAAATCAAGTTTAAGATAACTCTATAACAAGATCCTTTCTTTTAGATGGTACAAGGTCTTCTTGCAACATGTGACAAGGAGTACAATACCTTCTCCTACAAGGAATGCCTTCTATTCTATGAGAACCAAATTTATGTTCCAACCAAGGGTGATCTACGACTTATACGCCTCCAAGAAGCCCATGACTTACCAATCACTTCTCACATGGGTGAGGACAAGACCTTGGGTATCCTCAAACACAAATGGTGGTAGCCCAGTTTGATACAAGATGTTTGAGAGTTTGTCCAATTGTGTGAGAGCTGCCAATGCAACAAGGCCAACACCCAGAAACCAAGTGGACTCCTTCAATCACTTCCCATTCCATTTGCTCGGTGGGAACACGTGAGCTTGGATCTCATCACATCCTTGCCCAAGACAAAGCAAGGTCACATGGCAATTGTGGTGTTTGTGGACAAGCTTAGTAAGCATATCCATTTGGCACTAACCTTTGATACCGTGTATGCTCCAACATTAGCACAAATCTACTTTGATAATGTCTTTAAGCATCATGGGATGACGCATGTACTCATCTCTAACCGTGATCCTTGATTCACTAGAAAGTTTTGACAAGCACTCTTCCAAATACTTGGCATCAAGCTTGCTTTTTCCACGGCCTATCATCCTTGAATTGATGGACAAACTAAACATGCAAATTGTACCTTGGAGGATATATTTTGTGCTTTTGTCAACATTTACCATACTAATTGGGATGAATGTGTTACAATTGCAAAGTTTGCATACAATAATTTCAAACATACAAACATTGAATTCTCTCCTTTCTTCCTCAATTTTGGCTAAGATCCACTTGTTCCAAATTCCATTCTTTCTCCTCCTCCATCTCATGTCCCTCATACTTCAACCTTCTTGACCATCGTATCACAATCCCTTCAACAAGCCAAATCTCACCTCCTTGTTGCCCAAAATTGTGAGAAGCAATATGAAGATCACCATCATCATGATCTCACCTTTCAAGTTGGTGATAAGGTCATGCTTTTGTCTAGTAACCTACCCTTCCAACTTGATACCCAAGTACGTAAACTTGCTTCTAATTGGATAGGACCCCTTGATGTCACCCAAATCATCTCTCTTGTTGCTTATCCACTTACCCTACCTTGTCATATGCGCATCCACCCTATCTTTCACATTTTTAAGTTGAAACCCTTTGTTCCTAACCCATCTTCCTTTTCCTCGTGTCCAAACCTCCTCCTCCTCTCATTCCTATCAATGATCATGAGGAGTACAAAGTTGATCATATCCTTGCACTTCACTACCTCCAACAAGGCCACCAACACCATATGGAGTACAAGGTCCTTTGGAAAGAGTATCCCCTTCATGATGCCACATGGGAACCTCTTTCTCACCTCTAGAATGCACAAACAGCCATCTTGGAATTTGAAGCTTTGTTGGCGATGAGGATGTCACCAACTAGCGATGGGGGAATATGTAACAATATGGAGTTTAGCAATGAAGTTAGTTCAGACTAACAAAGTAGTGCATAATAAAATTAACCTACAATTTTCCAGAAGTATCTAGGAAGCTTCCAAGTTAGTTTAGCTTGCATCCCAAGTAGGTAGCTTCTAGAAGCTTTCAACTAGCTTAGCTTGCTTGCCAAGTAGATGGCTTCTAAAGGGAAGCTTCTTGGTTAACTTGGCTTGTATTCCAAGAAAACAGCTCAAGGAAACTTCTTGAGAAACTTCTCAAGAGCCTTGTATCCTCCCTATAAATACCTGAGCTGAACCTCATGCTAGGCATTTGGAGTTTCCCACACTCAAGTGTACCAAAGTGATCTTCCATTCTCCTCTTTCTCTCCTTGATCACGGTCTTTTATAGGGGCAAAGTGAACCATCACCTTCAAAAGTAAATTGAAATCTATTAGCGGTGAAAGTGATTTAAGTTTTCTTCTTTCCATAATGCGCCACAATGGGTGATAAGACCCTTTGTTGGGAGTAGTTCATACCCAAGAGGTTAATAGGAAATACTAAACAAACTATGACATTCTGACACTTCCTTTCATTTCTAGCTAGTATCCTTGAGGGACCAATCTATTCTTATCATTTTTCCTATTAGCATATCTAAATTGAGCTATCATAATAAAGGTGGACCATTTAGACCTCCACAGGATCGAGCGATTGAGCAGTCCTATATAGGTGTAAAACACCCCAAAGTAGGTCAGGATCAACACGCAGGTGGTCTGTATCGTTCTTTATGTTGTTATTGAATCAGATATCGACTTTTAAATTACTGTAAGTAAAGTGTGTGGAAATGCTTTTATGTGTAGGTTAGTCAGTCTCTGATCCACATTAAAACTCAGTGTGGCCATATGAACCCAGCATGAAGACACAGTCAACCATCTGTTCGAAGTGATCATGAGTGAAAACCAAGTGTACCGTTGACTGCTTACACAGAACACCCTGTTCGTTCATGGATAGGTACATACTTTCCCCGTGTAAAGACAACGGTAGAGGAATATATGAGAGAAAGTTGGGAAAGTAGAAAACAAACACTCAAGGAAGGGTCCCAACAAAAGAGGATAGATATGAAGTGGCTATAACAGTGGAAGGAAAGGAAAATGAACATTATTGCGAGAGTCTGCTGTAGCCTCCTGCGTTCCATGGGTTGACATTTCCACACGTGGGCTTGCATTCTTCTCGGTACTTGTGGGGAGGAACAAATATCTAACATCACGTCAGGTTTACAAAACTTGGGTTGAAATTTTGGCTGCAATCTCATTGTTCCCGCATGAAGTGGAAAAGTTTCCGGGGTAGTCTATCGTAGAAAGAGAAAATCGGACCCTAACATCCGCGAGAAGACGAATCTTCTGGTCATACGAGGTTAAAGCACCAGTCACGTTGGTGGATCCAGAACTTGGGGCTATGTGTCATCAAAGTCTTCCGTAGTGATTCTTTTTATAAGTAGGCATGGGCACTCTAGAAGGCATGTGACCTTGAAAAATTATACCTCTTGTGCGTTGGTCTTCACTACAGAGCAGGCCTTTCAAGTTTTCCGTGGTCATGAACTCCTTCATGTCTATCAACCTGACTTTGTACTGATCACCCTATGTTCATGAAATCCTATCCTTATCCTATTTCCTTCTGTTCTCTTATACAGATTCTCATCACTGAAATTTCTCGAATATTTGGCTGTTCTGACTATCAATTGGCCGTACATTGTTGCATTGCAACCAAATTTCGACCAAATTTCGACAAAACCAGCATGCACCGTGGAACCTTCTACTTCTCGATCTCTCAACAGCGGACGAAGTCCTAAATTTTCTGGCAGAACCGGAGATGACGACAAGATGGGAGAAGTTCAGAAACCGGGAGGGAGTACAGCAAGCATGCGTATGCTTGGAGAAAGCTGTTCATCTTCATACAGTCTGGTTCCTGTTTTTCGCTGCCTCGGCAAGAGCTTTAGTGTTCGCAGGAGTTTCGGTTAAGTGGGCTCTTTTTATCCTAGGATTACAAGTTTGTTCCATTCTTTTCGTAAAGATAAGCAGAGTGACAGGTGGTGGAAACGTAGTAGATGCTCATGATAAGAATTTCACATTCTCGAAACTCCGATTAGTCTTCACTACCGAGACAATTGTTCATATTTTCCTTTCAGTTCATGCGAATCTTCTGTGTCGTGACCGATTAGTATATCAATTGACTTGGATAACTCTTGCTCTCGGTTCTTTTTTCCTAGTGGTCCTTCAAACAAAGAAAACATTCATAGGGAGATCTGCGGATAAAGAGGCGCTGATTTCCGATCTGAGTTTGGAGCGAGGAGATGGAAGCTTGTTAAGAAAGCAGATGTCTCAAGGTGAATATTGTACCAATGGTGGTGATGCACGCGATTCGACAAAACGCAATCTCGAGGGATCTCGGGTACGAGAGGGGAGCCAATCAGCTAGCTAAATCTTTCAAAATCTGAGTTCACTAGCGTGATCTTGTTTTTGGATGCAAATTTCCGAGTCACTCAAGGCTTGATGTCTGCACAATCTGGAATTTCGTGTAAGAAACTAGCTTTCAGCATATACACATCCGATGACAAAGATGCAGTTTATAAAGCACTCTAGCGATCCTAGTTCTGTTGGAATCTAAATTTCAGTTGATTGGGCGTCCAAATTTCTGGAGTGCAGAAATGCACAAAATCTGGTGACGAGTACGGCGTTCCCAGCTGTCGAGAAATTCGATGTTTGCACAAGGTTCCTCATATCGGGGCTTAGCTCCAATTTAACCCCTATGTAAAGTTATGTCTCACCCTTGTACGGCTTGATGGTGGCTTGACTGCGTATTCGTGTATTCTACGCGGTAGCCTTTCTCCCTCTATTCAACCCTTAACGCAGAACGGGTAAAACTGAGCTACCTAGGTAAAGGCCAATTCGACGTAACTCTAGATAAAGCCGAGTCGTTCCATTAGATAATTTGTTAAAATTCATGTAGAGCAAACTAGAGACATTATTCTCGAGTAATGGGTTACAAAGATTATGGGTTATTTATAAAGATATGTAAATAACTCAAACAAAGAGGCACGCCTACAATAACAAGAAGGAAGGAGAAGGCATATGTATATGACAATAGTTTTATAAATAAGGTGATGCTTTTTTATGCTCATTTTGTTTCTTTATTTATTAATTTTATCATTTTATAATTTAATTTATAAAAGATAAAATACATATTTATGATATGTATTTAAAATATATATAATATGATACATATTTTAGATTAATATGATTATTTAATTTTAAATATGAGGATTTCATTTTATAACAAAAGAGGCTTAGCTAAGATCAACCATGAATTCTACAACGTACTCTATTCTTTTTTTATTTGGATTATTATTTCATTTTCTATGAAAATCTCATAATTCTAACCTTGTAAATTTTTTAGGTCAATACAAAAGTTCAATCTTGTTACCTATTATATATTGGTTTCTCTAAAGACATATAGTTGAAAAATCATATTCATATTTATTAAGTTTCTATCATGCATATATACATAGCTACACAACATACATCGTTGTCAACATCGTACACAATAGAAGCACAACTCACACATAAGTCATACATAGACTCTAAAGTGCGACAATAATCAGATTGTTTACTTCTCAACTCAACTCAGATCAGTACTTGATCTAAATTGAGTCACTAATTATAGTCAAGCCACACCCACTCCAACATAGAGAATCCAAGTGATGCTCGCCGGCATCTATCCACAATAGGTAGGAACTCGAAGGTTCAACATCAAAGAAGTGAGCTCTTTGGAACTGCACTTCAAAAGTATGCCCCCGGGACTTGAGCTAGGTTTGAAACCCTAATGGTCCCGCTGACGGCACACTCGACGGTGCGAACGGTGCAAAGTGTGGTGAGCCCCACCGTGAAATCAGTACCCTGAATACCAAATCTGACCGTCGGAAAGTAGTCACTGAGAAACTACTGAAATAACTCTAACTACTATCACTAAAACTCTAGTGTCCGGGCAACTAGATGCGACACTACAAATGGTGTGACAGCTGTCTTGCGTATTTACATCGCTACACAACATACATCGTTGTCAACATCATACACAATAGAAGCACAACTCACACATAAGTCATACATAGACTCTAAAGTGCCACATTCGCCTCCCTAGCTGGCGGTTAGGTCCCTCTAACTCCAGATAGCCATCTACTCTAAGTATATGGTATACCCTATGATGTGCAAAGATCAGGGGGCCGGGTGCTATGGAGCCCCATCATTAGTCGCATGTATGCACTCTATACCACATAAAGAATGAACTAGCTATAGGTCAAGTACATCTAGGACATAACCATTGTCCTCGAGGAACCACCGTGAGGGGAGGAGTCATACATGCCATATGCCATCCTCTCGAACAGCTATCACACACTAACATAGTAGCAGCTCCATCAGAAGAGCCACATAACATACACCTCAAGCCTGCACGTACAAGTGCCAAGCTTGGGTCCATAGTACCATCAATGTTTGGGAGATGGCATGGCGCACAATTGCACACATGATCCTTCCAAACAACACCATCATGTCCTTCCAACACAAGGACTCCAGATGGCAAAACCTCACGTACTCTCAAGATAGTGCGGCCTATCGAAACATCAAGTGTTGTTGGTGTTGTCTGCTATAGATACACATAATATCCTGGATGAAATCAATGGATGGAGGGTCTATAACCTCCTCCTTGAATGGTAGCATAGCATAAAGTATCTCTATACTGAGCAATCACCAAGTTCTCAAATGCCATTGGCATCACTCTCCGAAAGATCTCTGCCCGTTGAGAACATGCGCTCATCCATACATCTGGGTCATCCAAGTCCAAAACTACAGTAGCATCTCAACAAATGGCTATAGGTAAATGTGGATCTTTTATCCATAGAGTAGGAAGTAAGGAGAGAAGGATGCTAAGGAGGCTTTCCGGCTGAACCGATAGCCCATGGCCAACCAAGGTAACTGGAGATCCCAATCTCCCAAGTGGCCTCTCAGCAAACCATACTTTTGCAATTCTCTCTTCACAGTCTGAACCACTCTCTTTGCTAAGCCATCTACCTCAGGGTGATCTCGGGAGGTAGTACAATGATCAATCAAAGCCTTGTCACACAAGACCTGAAACTCTCCCAAGAACTCTGTACCCTGGTCAATCAAAACCTCAGCTAATGCACCAAAATGACTAAGAACTCGATCCAAGAACGAGTAAGTTGTCCCTTCACTAGACTTGTCAAGAAGTGCCACCAACTCAATCCACTTGGAGAAGTGCTCTACCATCACCAAAACATACCAATGATGTCTCACAGTTAGCGGTAAAGGTCTAGCAAAGTCCAAAATTTAACGGTAACCCAATCCCATAATAGGTAATGGGTGCAACTATGGCGTAGGAGCATTGAATGATGCTCTAACTCAGTCACAAACCACACATCTGGCAACAAACTTTTGTGCCTCCGTCTGCATACTGCGCCACCAATAGTGCCTTTGGAGTAAGCTATATGTACGCTTTACTCCAAAATGTCCTAGCTCCTCATGAGCATGACGAACCAACTGTGGTCTTTGATATGGAAGTGGTACTACTTGCACTGGTACTACTCTATCATCCTCCCATACACACAAAAGGTGTCTACCCTCCAATCTGAACCGTTTGGCTTGCTGAAGAACATGGTCTCTCTCCTTGGCCCTAACTTTGCCACCCACAACACCAGTGCAAAGATATTCCATTACTAATACATCAACATGAATGTCTCACTGAACTATACCGATATCTTCACTCTCCGGATTTGTGAACTCAATAACTCCTCTTGTATGTGCTGAGAGAGGTACCACCAAAGCCTCAAAAAATATACACAGAAAGGCATATGCATGCCAACCTGGCACCATCTCCTCATTTGTCTCACCATGCCAACGTGCTCCAGTCTGATCCTGTTGGCTAGGACATGGGTTTTTACTCAACCCATCTGCATCACGGTTCACCACTCCAAGTCTATGAACAACCGTGAAATCATACTCCTATAAAATTGGAGCCCATTGTGCAAGCTTCCCTAAAAGCTTGTTGGACTCCATCAACCACTTCACCAGTTGATGATCAGTTATGAGAGTGAAAGGGTTACCAAATAGGTAACATCGGAAATGTGATACTGCCCAAATTGCTACCAAGCACTCTCCCTCATATGAACTATACTTCACCTCCGCTGAATTGTTGGAGCGACTAGCATATGCCACCACAAACTCCTTCTCCTCATCATCATGTTGGGTGAGCACCGCTCCATGCCCCAACACATTCCAATTAGTATGAACTTGAAATGGTCATCCTCTGATTGGTCTCCTCAAAATAGGAGCAGATGTCAACCTCTCCTTGAGCTCTACAAAAGCTCTCTCTTGCTCATCTCCCCAACACCACTCTTGTGTAAGCTTGGTCAGATTTGTCAAGGCCTTGGCAATGGCACTAAATCCTCTAACATAGCGGTGATAGAAGTTTGCCAACCCAAGGAATGCTCACACTCTACTCACATCTGGAGGCCGAGGAATATGTGCAATAGCCTCTAACTTGGTCTGCTGAACACCAAGTCCTCCGGGGTAGATAGTGTGACCCAAATACTCAACCTGCTCATGGAAGAACCTACATTTCCCTGGATGTAATTTGAGTCCATGAGATCTCAACCTATCAAACACCTCCAACAACTATCCCTCATGCTCCTCCATAGTAGTGCTATAGACCAAAATGTAATCAATATAGCACTGAGCAAAATCCAATCTAGCTAGGATCCTATCCATGCCCCTCTAGAACTCAACAAGAGTGTTCTTTAATCCAAACGGTAAGAACCTCCACTAATATAACACATCCTTGCCGTGAAAATCAATAACCCAGAATGTTGTCTTGGACTTATCCTCCTCCATGATCAACTACTGATGATATCCCGCTCAAAGATCCAAAGTACTGAAGACCTTTGCATACCCAATTGCATCAAAAATCTCCTCTGGTATAGGCATGGCATACCGATCAGCCTTGGTCTGTCGGTTGATAGGATGGTAATCTCTATACATCCGCCTATATGTGTAGTTGCCATGCATATCCTTCTTGGCTGGCATCACTATTGCTGATGCATACTCTCCATGTGAAATCTCCTCCAAACCAGCCTCAAAAAGGTCACTACTCCGGCTTTGAATCAATGTCCTCTCCATGTCACTATAGCGATAAGGACATCAGAAAACTGGTGTATCGCTAGTCAACTCAATCCGTATACTAGGTCCCTTTGGAGCACACAAATCCTTCATATAGAAAGCAAAACAACTTGTGTGGCTCCTCAAGAACCTCCAAACCCTCCGTCTTTCCTCTCCAATAAGCTTGGGTCCAAGATCTAGCTCCCAAGTATCCTTTGTAACTATCGTAGGAGTGGAAGACGTATTGACTGGCTACTACAAAAGGCCCTTGGGAGCAATAGTGTCATGCCCCCTACCACTAGAGGTCCCAACCTCTGTGTGAAAAACTCCCTCCACTCTGGCTACAAGCTCCATACATCTTCTAGCTGCATCCCAAGTGTAATCCAAGTAGCCCACGCTCACCTAGATGGACTCCAAGTAGACCACTCTCCCTAATAGCTAATGGTTGTGTCCCAAGAATACCATGTCCACTCGGTCCATCACCCCTAACATGTGTCTGAATCATCTTGATCGGCATAGGGCTCACAAGTGTCCGAGTGGTGATGCCTATCAATTGCATCCTACACTGCTCTGCCAAGCCAAGGCTGATAATCCTTGTCAAACAGTTCAGGTCCATAGCCTGACCTAAAACCTGACGCCTCAATGCCTCGGACACTGTTGGAACAGCGGTAATACCAGTGCAAAAACCCATTGCCTGCTCTCTCTCATCAATGTTGGGCTTCACCAACTGCTATAACTATGAATCCCAAACAAGTCCAGGTCCTGCCTCTCGAGAAGCATGAGAGCCTGGGAAACTCATGAGTGTGGGAAATGTTGCTTTAGGCTGTCCCACTAGGTTCACCACTGCCATAGGTGACCTATTAGCCACTACCACCGTCTGAGACTGATGCCCAACATCCAAGATGTCATCAACAAGGATGTGGTCAAGTCGCTGAATCCCATCATAAGCACGTTGTAAAACCTCTCTGGGTAAGAGGTTTGTCCACCAAAGACAAAGATGATGAGCTTGTGATCCCACTCTGGTTGCATCTAACAATATAGCATGTCCCATCTATACTCACCACCACTCTGGTGCAAGAATCACCCATCAAAGGCATGTTCTCCAAAAGGTAAGCTGGAGAAACGGACTGATGAACCTAGAGATGTTGTAGTATCCATAACATCTCCCCAAATACACCAGAATGAGGATCCTGAAGACCCAAACCGTGGCCCGCACATGTATGTCCTTGACATGGCTATCAAAAAATCCCCAAGTGAATAGGCCCATGTCTCTCTAGGTCATGCGCCCCCAATAAGGACATATCTGTTGGTAGGGCCTTTTGGTAACCTCTGACTACTGATATCGGTAATAGCTCCGGATACCGATAGGTCAAGTGTGCCACATGATGTAGAGAGACTCACATAGCAGTCTTATCTCTCTCTACATACAAGTACCTCTATACTTGTATACCCGCCTGTAACACCGTAGCTAGTCCGGTGCTAATCCCACCAAACAACTCCAATAGACAAATCCCCTCTACTAGATATTGCCAAGCAATGAGTGTGGTATCCAGAGGTGTCAAAGAAATTGACTCTGGACGTTCATCCTCACACTCATCTCTTGATGGTACAAAGGCTCCAGTCCAAGCTTGATGCACCAACCGATCTGCATGTTGTTACAATGCCTCCTCAGAACTCCACAATGTAACATCCAAGGTGGATGGAACAATCCCACTTGTACTCCAAATCTGAGTGATCTCCTTTGGTATTGGAATATCCTCTGCATGGGTGTTCCTTTCCAACAAATCACCAGGCCAAGTAACTGCACCACTGAAAGCTAAAATTGATGCTGCCATGGTCCCGAACTATAGTGAGCCAAGATTGCCACTAGTGAAGCGTACTGGTAGGCAACATACTCGTCCCTCACCAGATTTCCAACCAGGTCTATAGGAGGTTGTCTCCTCCCAATAGTCAATACTGAAACCCATGGGGTATAACACTACTCTCTCAACTAGCACATCATATGACTGAGCTATTGTCGCAATGGCTTGAGCTCTCACCATTGAGCTATCAGTCTGATGACCAGCTGAACCTAAACAACAAGCTCCCCACGTGTGATGTATTGTGTCAAACCACCACCTAGAGATGTTTGGATCTGAAATGGACACCTCTCCACATTGGTCTTCCGTAACTCCAGACCAACCAGTGCAGCCTTCCCCAACATAAGAGGTTGTACACCAGAGTCTAACAAGACTCTCTATGGTGTATAGACCTTCCTTGAAGGTCCTACCAAACAGAAAATCCCCCTCTGGTTATCCAATAGGACAACACCAAGTGTGAACCGTGCTCTCTCAAAGGCCGGTCTAGCTGACAACTCCTCCAGTCTAGCCGTTGTTGCCTGCCATAAACCATTGGTTGCTGAACAGATCCCATGCTCCTCAACCAAGTCAGCTCCACTATCAACCACCTCTGCTCTAGTAGTAGGAACCGCATCATCCCTACTCTCACAAAGCGTGGTAGCCAACCAGAACATTGGGGTTGGGTCAACTCCCAATGTAAACATGTCATTGGCCAAAAACAAAGGACGCCGCATAATCAGCTGAGCCGCCCCCAACATCATGCTAGACTCAATCTGTGTAGTTGCTAGTGGTTGACTAGCAGGTAGTCCATCATGCACTCCATCACCACCTACCACACCTACACTAGGACATCTAGGAACCATGGATGTCGTCTACAATGCCTCAGATAGCGTGAAAGACTATGGAAGTCTGACTTGTCTTCCAACCTCTCCTCTTTGTGGGTCCAACTCCACTGATGCTCCTCTAGGCTCTAGAGCACGTACTACAGTCCTAGTCACTGCTGCAGATGCATCCACCTGTGTTGCTCCCCACATGAAATCCAAAGCATCTCTGCCACCAGCATATGAGATTGGAAGCTTCAGCACCCAAATCTGATCTCCTCTGAGCAATAGCCATACTAGCTAGTCTCTGTTCCAATTGCTCAATCTAAGTATCAAAAGTTGTATCAAAAGTAAGGGCAGGTACCGCATGCCTACTAGGTGTAGATCCTCTACCACCTCGTCCTCCATGAACTAGAGCTCCTCTACTACTTGCCATAGCAGCCCTACCACTCCGTAACTCTAGGTGTGGGTCAAAATATTGATCACTAGTGTGACCAAATCTATGGCAATGCTCACACTGCCTCTGTGCTGGCTATGATGCACCAAAGGTATCATGTCCACTGCCTAGAATACACTCTCTCCTATGGTGAGGTCCACCACAAGTCCAACAAGCAACACCACTACTCATTGGATGCTGCTGATCCAAAAATGAAGGTAAGGGTCTAACTCCACTAGGCCCTCCACTTGCTCCATAGGATCTGGGCTGTCCACCTTGTCCTCAAAAACCAACTGGGCATGGTACACTCTACTGCACTCTAGAAGGAGTAACAGCTGTGGATGAGGTCTCCCTACCAAATCCAGATGTCACCACTCTCTCCTCCACCATGTTGAGCTCAATATGCTCAGCTAAACCAAAGACCACTGCCAAAGTGTACAAAGTAGCTTGTAACAACATAGCATCATGAACTCTACGTTGCAACTCCCTGTCTAGTATCCCATACCAAAATTGGACTGCTTGGGCTTAGTAACTCCTTGAGTGAAACTGATCAGCCACCTCATGCAAGTGTATGCCTTACGTAGGCTCTCTCCAGCCTTCCATAGGAACTCCTGCAAGCTCCTCAACTTGTCAGTCCGCACTCCCTAGTAGTTCAGCCTCAAACATAGGAAGAACGCCACCATGGGGTTAAACCCCGGTTCCATACCACCTCCTGCAGCGGTACCGCCACTAGTGGTAACATTATCTCTAGCTAGTGCACCTTCACTAGCTCCACCAACACTACTCGAGCTAGAACTCGTAGGTACAACCGATCTTCTCTTGGCCACTCAGCATGAAGTGATAGAGACATAGTTTGGAGACCAATACTATCTCCATAACTCAATCTCCTCCAAATGAGCTCTCTTGAACTCATGGTAGTCATCCATCGACGGACCCTCTAAGTGCTAAAACAACCCCTTCCATGCCATCAAAGGTATGAACAAAGTCGGGTTTCACATCTGCTGTAGATCACACCAACTATCAAACTCCTAGATGAAGTCATCCTACTCAATGGTACCCACTATACTAGAGTAACACCTAGGGCCTTTGGAGGCCCCATAAATCTCATCCATGTTCTACAACAACGGTGCGGATACACCAAGTGCACTCTCAACTGAATCAGCTCTTGTGTTGAACTCCAACTCAGAGTCAATCTCTTCCCTCACTAGGACCTGAGATACAGGCTAATACCAAGCACCACTCTAAGTAAACCCACTACATATTGCAAGGTTAACTCCTCTAGAATCTCCAACAAACTCCATCGTGACAAAGTAACCACAAACTGCAATTGCAAGTACCCCACCAAGTGCAAACACCACAAAACACCACCCACTAATGTAACTCTAACTGAGATAACTACACTAGGGGAAAGAGCAACCTATAACTTGCCATCACAACATGTAGTCTCACGGTCTGTAGGTCATCACTTCCTACCTCTCCGGAGAGAAACAAAGGTAGTTTGATTGGTCATCACTCTAGCCTCACTATCAAGAGCACACCAGAGCGCCAATGCTCAAAAGTCAAGGCACCTCACACAAATGTGGTGCACAAACAGGAAGTAGAGAATGGAGGGGGTCCAATCACAAGAAATCTAAACAAAAACCCTCCATCTCATAAAACAACACGGGGCTGACTCTGCCACCACTTGGCATTTGACATAAAAGAAGTTCATATCTAAGTCCTAAGCTACCATGATCACCAAGAATGGGATCAAACTACCTCTCCTAGCCAAAGCTACAAGGGTATAGATAACAGTGGCATAATCACTAAGACAACAAGTGAGGGTGGACCAGTTGGCTAGGGCACCTGTCTAGGAACAAGAGATCTAGGGATCAAACCCTGTTGCGCACAATCTAGCAAGAAAGGCGGATTTTGCCAGCCAATGACTAAGATCTACTCTAAACTAGCTAGCCTCACGTTAGCAAGATGGCTTGTTGGCCTTTGTAGCCTCTCATAGCCCACAACCCTATGCCTTGAAGCTTCTAAATGCCAAAATTCAGCCAAATGAGGCCTTTCTTCTTGCCACTTTGAACCTCCTTCAAAATCTAGCGAAAGTCCTCCAAATCTGGCCAACTAGCAAAAATCCTCCAAATCTGGTCAAAATCTGACATAAACCCTAAATTTGGCTGACCACCAAATCCCTCACTAACTCTTCACTCGAGCCAAATTGAAAACATGGGTTTCTCCAATTTACAAATTCACGAGAATAGCTTCCCAACTCCACCTTCAATTTTACTTTCTGAGCTCAACTTGCAACAAATTGGTCCTGCCTTCACCTCTTGAGCTCAAAGTCACAACCACTGCTCAAAATTTGCTCCTTCTTTGCTCAAAAATTGGCCAGCGCTTCCGCACATCGTCTGTCTTACCGCTAAATCTGCTTTAATTGAACAAGCTTCTGCACACTAGTGAAAAACTGAACTTGAATCAAGCTACCAACGATCCATCGAGCTTGGAGATACCACCAACACTCAAAGTTCTTGCACCCGATTTCCCCCTAACCTCACTTCTTTGATGTAATCAGATTGTTTACCACTCTCAACTCAACTCAACTCAGATAAGTACTTGATTTGTCACTCTATAAACTGCCAACAATTGGGCATTGATTACAGTCAAGCCACACCCACTCCAGCATAGAGAATCCAAGTGACGCTCACCGGCCTCTATCCACCATAGCTAGGAACTCGAAGGCTCAACATCAAATAAGTAAGCTCTATAGAGTTGCACTTTGAAAGTATACCCCCTGGACTGAGCTAGGTCTGAAACCCTAATGGTCCCGCTGACGGCACACTCAATGGTGTGAATGGTGAAAGTGACGGTGGGCCCCACCGTGAAGTCAGTACCTTGAACACCAAATCTGACCGTCGGAAAGTAGTCTCTGAAAAAATACTTAAATAACTCTAACTACTATTAGTGGAACTCTAGTGTCCGGGCAACTAGATGCAACACTACAAATGGCGTGACATTTCCTTCCAAGACGAAACAAGGTATTACCTACATTCTCTATCATCCATACTTATTACTTATTACGACGAGGAAAGCATCCTTATGTGATATTTTCTTCCATCTTCTATTTCTTAGTGTTAGCTTTCAAGAAAAAGGAGTTATGAATATACGTAGTGCCTCTCCCTAAGGTCTCGGTGTCGGGGGTTCGAATCCCTCCTCGCCCACAACAACTCTCAGAGGTTCTTTACATGGTCAGGAGGTTGCAAAGATGATTGGAAGAGCAAAAAGGTCGCAAGCGCTTTTACTCAAAATTCAAAAAAAGATAACTTCTCTCTTGTGATTGAATCTCCAAAATATTCAATGTTTACCAAATAATTTGGACTTGATGTAACTTCTTGCGGGAGATTAGAATTGGTTGGTTGATTGGTTGATCATTTTGACATATTCTAGTGGGAGAAATAACTCTAGTATCACATACTTATCATAAACACTCATGAACATAGGATAGATTACAAGATACAATGTATGGAAAAATGATAAAGTTTTCATATTATGAACACATCACAAATGATAACATTTTTTTAGTAATCATCACTTTATTATACCATGTTATCACTAGTCTAAGAATATATTTGATTTTTTTCCAGTGTACATGAAGACCAGAGTGTGTATAGTAATGGCTAAATTGGATTAATCTTTAAATAAAAGATGGACCAACATTCAAAGCAAAAAGTGATATAGATTCTCTGTATTAGGAAGATTATAACTTATGCTTTGCCTAAATGGCCAAACAATCAAGAATGAAGCAAATTATGACTCAGCCAGATTTAGATTCCATCTAGAATAGGTATGTGGTGAACTTAGATAGATCACATATAGAGACTAAACTTCAAGTCTGTATATATTTGAGTATTTGTCGATTTGAAGTCAAGTTCATCATGCATGAAGAAGAATTCTGTTTGATATGGATTTTCAGCTAGTTTCTCAACATATTTGTACTCACTCAAATTTTCTGTTTGTAAATTATAGGACACAAAAAATGATAATGATTTATTTTCAATTTACCATAAAATCCATATTAGAATTCTTACAAGATCCAAAATTTTCTAATATTGTTTAACACTTTATCAATTAGTGATAAATACTTTTAGCATATGTGGGACTACTCACTTTTATTCTTCATAGTTTATATATCATTCCGTAAAGCTTCTACTCCACCCAACAAAGTGCTTGTTAACGATACATTTTTAGATTCTAGTACGAAGTCATATTCTAGATTTTATTCTTTATTTTCAAAATTCCACTCTAAAAATACTTTTGGAGGAATATTATTGGAGAAATTCTACATGTTTCTTCGTTTTTTAACTCAACTCTTTTCTCCATCTTTTCCTTGAACGAGTTTTTGATAGCTGGAAAGCAGCGTGTAGACTTGTGCCGGACTGTTGTTTGTTGTTGGTGGGGTGTGCGGGGCGCTGTTGGGTGGGGGGTTGTAGAAGAGATGACCTCTAGTTGCCACAAGCAAGCTTCAGTTTTCGAGATTCTGCATGCATGCGTCTTTAGCTGCGGTAATTCTGACAAGGAAGCAGCGAGGATTCAATTTGTCGACCTCTTGTTGCTCCATCCTTAAACCTTTTGCGACTTCGTCAATCAGTCTGTGTTTTCTCCTTGGCATTTCAAGTACTGTCACTCTTTTACGAGTTATTGTGTGCTAATGCACATCTCTGGTATTTCCTGTCTGCTTCATTTGTCTACAAATGAGCTTTACAATATAATGATTAAAATTTCAGTCGTTTTCCCACCTACGTACCTGCATGTGTTCTCTGCAATAATTTTATCCTCATCGGTACATTATAGGCTCATGAAATTTTGGGGCTAGGGCGTACTCAAAATATAGGGTAAACCTTTTGGTTTCTGAATCTTCTTGGCACTGGAGCACCAATAGTCGCGGATACAAGGAAGTATGTTCATTTCGATGCTCATTCATGCATGGAACCCTGTTCTAATTTCCACTCTCCTTATTTCATGTCATCTACTCATCAGATTATTGGTCTCATTACCAATTAAAATTTAAAAGTTCCTCAGTTTTTTAGTGATCGGTCAATAACAGCCGTACATAGAGACCGGTAACTTCTCATTGTTACTATTTATTAAATACCGATCATTTTTTGCTAGAAGCTATATAAAATACAACGAGAAAATAGTCACGTTGGGATTCAGCTGAAGAAACAAAACCCTAAAAATTATATGCACTTCAAATATACAAATGAAAGGAAACCGAAGATTACAGTGAAGTTCTTTTTTACAATAATAATTTAATAGATATTGTAGGTTTTATTCGCATTGCTATTCACATTCGCACAAACCGTACCGTGTACCAAGTCTACATAGTTAAATTTTTAGAAATTGTAATTTTATTTACTATTAATTCGAACATGTATACATGAAAAGAAATTTATTGACTTATTCAAATCTATCTTAAAAATTTATAGTATCAACTTTCCTATCATTCCCTTGTACTCTTTCCATCTTTTCTCGGTTCTGATTGAACTTACGGAATACAAACTTTTACCTCCACAAAAACATCAATTAATACTAGGAGCATCCAAACTCCAATAATTAATTAATTTTTTTTCGAAGTTCATACTAGACACCAAACAAAGGTCCTACCAAAGCTCTTTCTTGATAGCTACACAATGACACCCCTTACAATGCATACATTCAGTGTCGTCCTTGAACCAAAGCTAAGAGCAATCACACAATCATTTGGCTTGGAGAAATAGGTAATCAGGCTATTGATCATCTTTTAGCTTTTGGTAGATGTTAAGTTGGACTCATATCTTCCAGTGTCATCTTGTTAATATAGAGTCTAGATTACACAAGAGACCTCACCCTTAACCTTGCTACTCAATCCAAACAACTTAATGTACATTCGTCCCTTGTTGGTCCAAGAGAACACCATCAATATGTAAATGTGATTCTAAACCTCATCCTTGACAGTGCTATTCAAACCAAACAACTCAATACATATCTTTCTGTTGTTGGTCCAAAATCACATCATCCACATCTCCTGCTTGTTGGTGATTTGTGGTTTGCGAGTATTATTAAAGTTTGTCTCATATCAGATTTTGACAACTGACCTTATTCATACCAAAGTGATTGTATGCAGTAAATATATTCATCCACTACTTCAAGCTATAAAAGATGACAAAGATTTATAATAATATCTTTTGTAAAAGATGGAAGAAAATTTTTGATACTGTCCTTTATAAATACATGGTGATCTAAGGATCAATAGAGATCTGTGATATTTGATGTAAAGTTATAATCATCTTGTAGTAATACCTCTCGATGATCATACCGCTTGTATGATCATCATACATGATGATCATAATCCATATAGTCCTTCAGGTTATAGCCATTTAGATATTTGCTATAGCAAGTAAGAACAAACAGTATCTCTAAGCTCCTTGACATTCTTGTTACGGGTGCACATCTTTTTAATGTTTATCTTTCAGCATGAACAATTTATTGACTTGCTATCCAATTGAGTAACAATTGTTCTTACATCTGCACTTTCTTCTTTGCGTCCAAAATTATTTTAGCTATGGCAATATAATACAAAAATTCCAAAAATTCCACAGTTAATGTTTGGAAAATTGTGTCTTTGGTTTTGCATAATTGTACTTGCCTGGCAGTTTGAAAACTTTATTTTTGGTATTATTTATTTTCCAATGGAAGAACTACTTATGTTCATTATTGAACATACCAAAAGAATAGTGAAAAAGAAGAAAAAGAAGGGAAGAGTAGAATATTAACTTGTTGAAGTAGGTGTAGAAGCATTATGCTTAGACCTAAAATACTAATAAACTTACCAAGTGTTTAGAACATGAATTGTAAAACTCCATAAGCATGTAATTACATATGTATCCACCCAGCTCTAGTTGAGCTTTCTCTCAAAGTCTTCATCTCCAAAAGTACTTTATGGAGTTATGCACACAACTATATTTTGCTCGATTTCCTACCATATCAAAACTCACCTTGCAGAACTTTTTATATCTCCTTGTAAAACACGGGGAACCTCGGCCTTGGTGTTTTGTTTGGTAACATGGCAAGACTCAACCTGCCAAGATACACAACCTCCTACATCTTATTATGGACACATAGACTATTTAAGTCTTAGTACTTTGGCTTGGGCATTTCTTCTCTTATTTGTGAAAGATTCTCTCTTATATATTCTGATCTCTCATGTTTAAAAGGCTAACTACCAATAATTTTTATTACATGTGAACATTGAGTCAAGAGGTGCCTTTTCTTGCCTCCTTCTTCTCGTCTTTAAGGTTAGATCCCCAAAGGAATTAGCTTGCTCAAATTTATTATCAAAGAACATCATTTTCTTTGCAAATATATACCCATAGTAGACTTGTCCATCGATGTTGCTGTAATGAGTAGATATCTGTGCTCTTGGCTAGATAAGCTTTGTGTGGATCCAAGCAAAGAAAAATATTATGTGCAATTTTATACCTAGATGTGCTTCTATTAACTTAGACTAAGGTATTCTAATATGGTTGCCACATTATGAAATGTTGATTCCTTGGAGGACACTAATTATCTTTCCCAATTAGTCTTCCTTATCCTCAACAAGTATGAAGTTTACTTAGTTAAAGTACAGATTCATCAATTCTTTATTTTATAACTCAACTTATCATAAAGGAGTAGTTGATTGACCTAATTTGATAGGGCTCTTGTTTTTTAGATATCTAGTGGAAAAATATTTATATTCCTTCTCTAGCCAAACACCAATCAGTTGCTCCCTTGTAAACCTTATTCTTTCAAAATATAACAACAACACAATGTCATTCAAATTTTTAATATTGTGGTAAGAACCAATTGATATTATGAGGATAGAAGTTGAACATAACTAAACATGAGGTAAAAGTTATCATAAACCTAATAATTTATTGTTTTGTATTTAACCTCTTGGGCAAAGTCATTCCAAAAAAATGGATAGTCTCACCCCTATTGGTGTACTGCAAAAATGTAAAATGTTACTAATCACTTTCATAGTACATTAACCATTTGCTTAAGTCTGGATTGTTTAAGTACACATCTCAATTAAGTCCACATTTTTTGATTAAATTTTCCTAGATCAATAAATATTTTCTTAGTTACGTTTTCATGTAATATAAAATCATAAAAGTCACCTGATGGTTTTTTCATTTGCTGGCGGGCAATAGCAAAAATACCACTTTGCAGAATACCATAGAGTAAACAATGCTGACTTGGACTGATTAATCTGATTCGGTGAGATGAATGGTGGTGAACTGTGAAGCTCATTCATATCAACTTCAAAATAGATAACATTTTGCAACAAGTTCAAGATAACCTTCTGCTGATTAGTTTGGCACCCATTTGCTTTGATCAGTTTGTTATCAGATGCACTTCCATCAGATTCTTCATCATCATCATCATCAATTCTAAGTGTAGCTTCCATTACCTGGTCAATTTTTTCTATGAGAGTGTCGTTAAACAGCTCCTAGTCATCATTGTTCTCATTTAGGAAATATTCCACCCCATTGCAAAGAGTCCCCAGGGTCATTAAGGATATTACAGTTGCACAACAGATTTCCAATCTCATTGATGGTCTTATCACCTTTAGAGCTACTGACCCCATTATCTTGCAAAGCTAAGGCTATATCAATCTTTTTAAATAGTTCTTCAAACTTTCTGTGGGTATTTTGCTCCAAGTGATATTCACCAAATTAGAAAAATCTAGCAGATGTTGCAGCCTACCATAAGCAACTCATGCAGCTCCTCATTTCATTTTGAAGCTGCTATGCTAGCTTATCTTTCAAGGTTTGGGGATTGTCATGAGATGTAAGGATTTCCTTGATTAACAAATATTGGTAATGCTTTGTAACTACAAAAATTTTACCCATATCCATTGCTTGCTTCCACAAGGTGACATTTGGAGGAAAAAAGACCACTCAAATACCATTCTTCTTGGAAGCTGAGGAATGCCAAGTGTGTTATCAAAAATCAATAGGACTTTGTGTCCGGTATGCTTTCAAACATATGGCTCAATAACTCATTGAACCACTTGTTGAATATTGCAATGTCAATCCAAGCATTCATTTGCTGAAAATAATGGATTGGCCAAAAATGTCCAGAGATACAAGCTGGCTCCCTTGATTTTCTGATCATTGTAATCTAAATACGCTTTTTCTCTATGGCATTGTAGAAAAAAACAAGTGTTACTCTATCTTTGGACTTCTTTCTCCCTTTGACTAGAGAAAGATCTTTGATGGGCAACAACATTATAAGACGGTATAGCAAACCTATTTAATCCATATTGTACACATATGGTGGATCATATTTGATGATAATCAAGACTAAATCTCCCAAAAATTTAATAATTTTATGGTCATTTTGACAGCTTCACCTCCTTCTCCAAACAGATTGATAGAGTGCAAACTACATTGATGGTGGGATCTAGCAAACCAGCCCCAATAGGCTTTGAACTTATTCTCCAGGATTCTTAGAGTGTGAGCAATCTATTTTGCTTTATGACAAATGAACATAAGTGGTAATACAAGACTCATTTGACGCCCAACATTAATCCATTGAACTAATTTATCTTTGACTTCAAGAAACAATTGCCTAATTGACACTATAGTCATAAAGTAGTCTCTTGAGTTGCCTAATTGACACTATGGGCTCCTTGAAAAATGACATATTTTTCCAATTCAGTTTATGGATTATCTTTTCATCAAATTGGTGAGCAATGCTTTGCATAGGTGGAGGCTTAGGTTGCTCTAATAAATCTATAGTTTCATTCATTGTCAATCATTCAATTGTGTAATTTTGCCTTTGTGCTTCATTCTATGTTGGGAGCTCATTTTGCAAGATGAAGGTCACCAAAGCACATTCCATAGATGCATTGACATATATTAAGTTTAGGGTTTAGAAATAGGATTAAGAGTTTATATGAGAAATGCCTTTAAGTTTCTTAAGTCCATAGCATGGTTAAGTCTGCATATGTTTCACTAGATCAAAATGCGGACTTGAGCAAATAGTTAATGTAATTGTAGTCAAAAAGACCCTTGAAGGTGATAGATCATTGTAATGAAGGTCACTTTGCCATATAATTTCCTTATTTTCCAATTAGCCTGACTAAATTCTTGCTTAGTATCATCATGATCATTCTACGTTCTATCTTTTGCACCACCCCTACAAACATCAGGTTGCATTAGATAGATCATAATGGGTCTCACAAGTAGCAAGATGGAACATGCAAACTAAATTGGAGTCAGATCTCCCAAGGGTCCTATCTCTCTACTGTCTATGATTGTAACATAGTGTTCTATCCTTCTCATAAGGCACTACATTGCAAGAGGATAAAATGATTGATACTACTCAATCTCCCAATTCATGGTACTTAATGATACTTAGGCTTGTAAAATTCCATTATGATATCATTCCTAGTCTATGGAGTACCTAGAGGTCCATCCTCTAGTTCCAAATGAATGATTCGTTCACTTTAGTGCTTATGCTTTTACATCAAGATTCCTCACAACTAAGTGACTAAGTAAGTAGACATTCATACAATGTAGCGTTCCAAGGACAAGAGAAACCCCAAGAGAAATACAAGAGAAAAAACACAAGGTTCATTCTCCAATACTTCATTCCCTCAAAGGATCCCCTTGTCTTTATTAAATATAAAAGAAGATCCACTCAAAGGGAGCTAGACACTTAGATCAAATACATAGATTGACGATATATTAGTGAGTTCCACACTTGAATTAGTTGTATGAATTGGTGACATGTCAATCCTTGTCTTATTTGGTTGATCAGACAAGTTTGGCTAAAGGGAATATTTGAAGAATCTTCTTATAAGAAGCTCAAAATCTTCTTATAGGAAGCTCAAAATAGTATGGATAAGGTACCATTGGAAAGATCTCAAGGAGATAAACTAGAGTAATGATTTCTTCATTTTTCAAGGCCTAATTCATTTGTTTAGGTCTCTAAAATTAGTGAAGGATCTCAGAGAGAGTCTTAGTACAGCTACAAAAATACTACCACCTTCATCAGCTAGTTCTGAAGATTAATGATGAAGATGATTTTCAACTTATGGATAAACTATCTATATAGAAGAGGCCAACCAGCCAATAATTTCAGTGATAGAAATTGTTTTGGTTGTGGAGGAAGAGGCCATATCCAAAGGAATTGTCCAAATTCCACTTACCATGGAGGAAAGGGTTATGAGGGAGCCAAAAGAGGGAAAGAAGGATGAACTGAACCCAAGTGGCTCCTAATCCAAACAAAGGTAAGGGGATAGCATCCATAGATGTGGTTGAGAGCAAGTATGAGAAGGGGGAGTGTTCAAAATCCAAAGGTCTTCATTTGGATCTTTTGGCACAAGAGAAGAAGAGAGTTTGTTTTGCAAAGGATATGCGCTCTTCTCAAGGATTTACTCCTAGCCAAGATACTCATATGCCTACTAGGAGCACTTGCACAAGCACTTTCACACCATCAACAACAAAGACTCTAAGGAAGAAGTTGAGGATGGAGGACTTCTTGATCTCAAAGCAACAATGGAACTACAAGGTCTTAGAGGATGTTGGTAGTCACAAGGCTAACATCATAGTGGGCCAACTGATTGCTTTGAATCCTACTTTGAGAAAGGAGCTTAGAGGTGGTTTGAGTTCTACAAGGTGCAAGAGGAAGAAGAAGGCAAAAGCTCCAATCTCAATGGGAGTGGTGGATGCCAAGTCAACACCATGGGAGGCTTGTGAATATGCCTCCAAGATTGATATGAGAGTGAATGGTCACAACATCAAGGATGCATTGGTTGATGGAGGATCAATAGTGAATACCATGTTTGAAAGGTTGATGAAGAAGTTGGGTACGATACCCTCTAGACCTTCAACATTTGTGGTGCGCATGGCAAACAAACAACAAGTTCAACCTATAAGGGTGATGGATAAGGTGGTTGTTTCAATTATGGGAGTTCAAAATCTCATGACTTTCTAAGTCTTGAAGGATTCAAGCTATGACTTACTTCTTGGGAGGCCATGGTTGAGAGCAACACGCATAACTGATCAATGGCACAAAGGGTGCTTGAGGATTGAGCCATCAAACCATAGAGTCACAATTCATGTGACTAACACCACCAACACTTCACATTCAGGTACACCATCTTCCGGTTATTGGGAATCAGATTCTCAAGAAGGAGTTTCAAGTGTGGACACAAGCATGGAAGAGAAGACTTCCACTAAAGAGGATGAATCTGAATCTAATTAAGAAGTGTATCTTGTGTGTGCTGTGGATTTTTCACCTAAGCCAAAGGTTTTGAAGGACCCAAATAAATCACCATTGACACTTGAGGAGAAAGAGAGGAGGTTATCTACCCTCAAGTATGGCCTAAATGTTACCAAGGAAGAGAAGCCAAGATTTGAAGAGATTTTTTGCAAGTTCATCTATGTGTTTGCTTTTAGTTACAAGGATTTGAAGGAAGTCACCTTGGAGGAGCACAAGATAGAGGTGGAGTCACATGCAAGACCAATCCGCCAAAATCAACATCGCATTAGCCCACCAATATCTTTGGTTGTGAAGGAGGAGATTGATAAGCTTAAGGAGATTGGATTTATCTTTGAGGTGGAGAATTCAAAATGGGTGTCTCCAATTGTCATTGTGAAGAAAAAAAGAATGGCAAGCTTTGGGTATGTGTGGATTACAAGAAGCTCAATGTTGTTACAAAGAAGGACAACTTCCCATTGCCATTCATTGATGAGATCTTGGAAGAAGTTGCAAGTCATGAGAGGCACAGTTTTGGAGATGGTTATAGTAGATATAACCAAATTAAGATTGCACCAGAGCATCAACAACTCACCATATTCACCACACCTTAGGAGACTTATCCTTTCAAGGTCATGCCTTTTGGGCTTTGCAATGCTCTAGCCACATTCAATGATTCATGAACAAGGTATTTGAACCTTTCATTGGGAAATTTGTGAGAGACTTCATTGATGACTTTTGTGTCTATGGGAGCAAGGAGGAGCACTTTGAGCACCTAATCAAGGTCTTGCAATGCTTGGATGAGGCAAATCCATCACTCAACCTAAAGAAGTGCACTTTTGGATGTGAAGAAGGTCTACTTTTGGGGCACATCATCTCCAAGGATGGAATAGCCGTTGACCCTAAAAAGGTGAGGAAAATCTCAAACCTTCCATTCCTTTCAAGCTTGACAAAGTTACGCCAATTCTTGGGGATGGTTGGGTACTATAGGACGTTCATCTTCTCCTTTTCCAACAAGGCTTATGCATTGACCATCTACATGAAGAAGGGTGTAAACTACATGGTGATTTCGGAGGACAAGAAGGCTCTCAAAGCTTTTGAGGAGCTCAAGTAATCCTTTATTGTAGCTCCAATTTTTGCTAAACTTGTTTGGAGTAAGCCTTGCATCCTCTACACTGATGCTTCTAATGTAGCTATAGAATACACTCTTAGTCAATTAGACCAAGATGGGCATGACCATCCAATAGCTTATGCTAGTAGGCAGATGGTTTCAACAGAAAAAAACTACTATGTCATAGAGAGAGAAGGGTTGGCAGTGATCTTTGGTCTCAAGAAGTTTAGACACTACTTGATTGGAGGGAAAGCCACCATTGTCACACATCACAAGGCTTTGAATGACATCTTCAACAAGCCTAATGTTGAAGGGAGACTAGCAAGGTAGATGATACTCTTGTCTGAGTATGACTACACCATTGAGGATAGGCCAAGCAAAAAACATGCAAATGAAGATTTGTTATCTTGGGCCTATGATCATGATGGAGATGAACTAGTGGATGATTCCTTCCCGGATGAGGAGCTCATGACAATCTTAGTCACTCAAGAGGTTCCAATGGAGTACAAGGAGATTTTAGATTTTGTGACAAGAAGTTACTATCCAGAAGGGATGCATGCTAGGGAGAGAAAGGCCCTTGCAGCAAGATCTAGATCTTACACAATGGTATACGATATTCTTTTTCACCAAGGAGCATATGATCTACTTTGAAGAGCAGTGGGTAAAGAAGAGTCTATCCTACTTATAAAGGAGTTTCATGAAGGTTTAGTGTGTGGAGGACACTTTGCATGAAAGGTGAATGCTTTCAAGATTCTAGATGTAGGTTACCATTTAAGAGGGATTTTCAAGGATTGTCTTGATTATTGCAAAACTTGTCATGTTTGTCAAGCTTTTGCTAGAAAATCTACTTCCACACCACCATTTAGATCAATTCCATTGCTAGGACCTTTTGAGAAGTGGGGAATTGATTTTGTAGGTCCTCTCAATAGAACCCCAAGGAACAATTACTACATTGTAGTAGTTATTGATTACCTTACCAAGTGGATTGAGGCTAGACCCATTGAGGGACAAGAATGAAGATGAAGTTGGTAGATTTCTTTATGAACACATTATCACTAGGTTTGGATGTTGTAACAATATGGAGTTTAGCGACATAGTTTATAAGGCTAACAAAGTAGAGAATAAGCCAAATTAGCATAGAATATTCCAAAAGCATCTAGGAAGCTTCTTTGGAAGCTTCCTGACTAGTTAACTTGTGCACCAAGCAGGTAGATTCCAGAAGGAAGCTTCTAGAAGCCTCTAACTAGCTTAGCTTGCATGCCAAGTAGGCGGCTTCTAGAAGGAAGCTTCTTGAGAAGCTTCCTAGTTAACTTGGCTTGCACTCTAAGAAAGCGGCTCAAGGAAGCTTCTCAAGAAGCTTCTCAAGGGCCTTGTATGCTACCTATAAATACCAAAGCTGAAGCTCATGCTAGGTATTCAGAGTTTTCCCTCATTCAAGTATCCCAATGTGAGTTTCCATTCTCTTATTTCTCTCCTCGGTCTTGGTCTTTTACATTGGTATCAAAGCAGGAATGGGATGGATGGAATTTATGGACCACCAAATCCACTTCTATCAAACCATTGGGATTTTTGTATCCAAATACTACCCAAGCATTGTTTCACACAGTTCATCACCCCGCACTTTGGACAAGATTTTCTACATATGATCACCATATCTGAGGAATCCTTGGTGCTTCCGGTTGTAACTTATGGAGAACGGTGGACATGCTATTTCTATGTGTTAGTAAATTAGGTAGATTGGGAGTGGTGTGATAGAGTAGCAACCATGGCGGCAATACCGGATGTTATCCTTGCTATGCAACAACAAATTGAGCACCTTACTCGATTGTTGGATGAATAAGATCGTTGTTGACAATAGCAAGTGGTTAGAGTACCAATTCAAGAAGGAGAAGATTCGATCTGTGAGCCGGCCTGTCTCTCACTCAGGATGAACCTCTGATGGCTATTATGGTAGCGCACCATGGACTAAGAAGGCAAGGAACCCCAACTCCATCATACTCCTCCAAGGCTAACACTCCAAGACTCAAGACATTGCTCACTAGAGAACTCAATGAAAGAGAGATAGTTGCAAATGAAAGGATGATGAGTACCTCCTCACTCCTTGTTTATATACTTGTGAAATAGTTACGTACCAAAGTTACTAATTACCGTAGTAACTCAAGTTACTAGACTAAAAGTCAAGTAAAGTCAAAAAGTAGAAAGGAATATCCATTCACATGGGCATATTCCCCTTATCTTGACCCAACCACTAAAGCAAGGATTCCTTCACATGGGCTATCCTTGGACTAAAGAAGAATCCAAAACAAAAAGGCTTGCGGGCCCAAGAGTTCTCAACTCTTTCCCCAAAGCCAAACACCTAGGAATAATACCAAGTCAACACACTAAAATCCAAAATAGTGGTGCTCATCTTTCCTACTTCCTCTAAAGTAAGGTCCCATCTATCTTAGCTATGACTAACTTTAGCTAACCATGACTAATATAGAACCATCCTTTATCTCTATATAAATAATATCTCTTAAGTACTTGTAATACCAAGCTAAATATCACAATACCACACACATGCACAAATGGGTGTTACATTTACCCCCGGACTAAGTTTTCACTTTGTCCTCAAAGTGAAGGTCTCTCTACCTTCTATGGTACATCTTTAACTTATCATGGTTAATCCTATCAAAGTGTCTTCCTCCCAACTCCTTGAGATCATAAGTGTAATTTCCCCACACCTTCTCTACTATGAAAGGTCCAAAGTACTTAGGCAAAAACTTCTTTTGTACTCTCTTGAATCGAATGGAATCAAACAACATTACCCAATCACCTTCTTTGAAAGGCTCCACCTTCTTCTTGCCTTGCCTCTTGTCATAGCTCTCCTTTTGTTTCCTTTGGGCTTGCTCCACTCGAACCATAGCAACTGCTCTTGCCTCTTCCAACTCCATGAGTTGATCCTTCCTTGACTTCTCTGCATCACTTCCTTGTGCTTTCTTCAATCTCCTATGAATGCTTTGGAAGGTAGGAAGATCAAAGTGAATAGGTAAGGTAGACTCAATACCATACACCAATTGGAATGGAGAATATCCAGTGGAAGTCTTCATGGTTGTCCTATACTCCCACAAAACTGCATGAATCCTCTTGTCCCAATGATGTTTAGCCCCCTCCATTTCTGCATCTTTGGCCAACATCATGCACAAGGTCTGATTGGTTCTCTCTGCCAAGCCATTGGAATTTGGCTTATAGGATGTAGTTACTCTATGTGTGATAGAGAAATGTCGTAGCATGGATGTAGTAATGCTTCCTGTAAACTCTCCTCCTCTATCAGAAACCAACTCCAAAGGGCATCCAAACCTAGTGATAATGCGTTCATAAAGAAATCTACCCACTTCATCTTCATTCTTGTCCCTCAATGGTCTAGCCTCAACCCACTTGGTAAGGTAATCAGTAACTACCACAATGTACCGATTGTTCCTTGGGGTTCTATTGAGAGGTCCTACAAAATCAATTCCCCACTTCTCAAAGGGTCCTAGCAATGGAATTGATCTAAGTGGTGGAGTGGATGTAGACTTTCTAGCAAAAGCTTGACAAACATGACAAGTTTTGCAATAATCAAGACAATCCTTGAAAATCCCTCTCCAATGGTAACCTGCATCTAGAATCTTGAAAGCAGTCACCTTTCCTGCAAAGTGTCCTCCACATACTAAACCTTCATGAAACTCCTTTATGAGTAGGATAGACTCTTCCTTACCCACTGCTCTTCGAAGTAGACCATCTGCTCCTTGGTGAAAAAGAATATCATCCACCATTGTGTAAGGTCTAGATCTTGCTGCAAGGGCCTTCCTCTCCCTAGCATGCATCCCTTCTGGATAGTTACCTCTTGTCACAAAATCCACAATCTCCTTGTACTCCATTGGAACCTCTTGAGTGACTGAGATTGTCATGAGCTCCTCATCCGGGAAGGAATCATCTACTGGCTCATCTCCATCATGATCATAGGCTCTAGATAACAAATCAGCATTTGCATGTTTCTTTCCTGGCCTATCCTCAATTGTGTAGTCATACTCAGACAAGAGAATCATCCACCTTGCTAGTCTCCCTTCAACATTAGGCTTGTTGAAGATGTACTTCAAAGCCTTGTGATCCGTGACAATTGTGGCCTTCCCTCCAATCAAGTAGTGTCTAAACTTCTTGAGACCAAAGATCACTGCCAACCCTTCTCTCTCTGTGACAGAGTAGTTCTTCTCTGCTGAAACCATCTGCCTACTAGCATAAGCTATTGGATGATCATGCCCATCTTGGTCTAATTGACTAAGAGTGCATCCTATAGCTACATTAGAAGCATCAGTGTAGAGGATGAAAGGCTTACTCCAATCAGGTTTAGCAAGAATTGGAGCTACAACAAGGGATTGCTTGAGCTCCTCAAAAGCTTTGAGAGCCTCCTTGTCTTCCAAAATCACCATGTAATCTACACCCTTCTTCATGTAGATGGTCAATGCATAAGCCTTGTTGGAAAATGAGAAGATGAACCTCCTATAGTACCCAACCATTCCCAAGAATTGGCGTAACTTTGTCAAGCTTGAAGGGAATGGAAGGTCTGAGATTTTCCTCACCTTCTCAGGATCAACTGCTATTCCATCCTTGGAGATGATGTGCCCCAAAAGTAGACCTTCTTCACATCCAAAAATGCACTTCTCTGGGTTGAGTGATGCATTTGCCTCATCCAAGCGTTGCAAGACTTTGATTAGGTGCTCAAAGTGCTCCTCCTTGCTCCCATAGACACAAAAGTCATCAATGAAATCTCTCACAAATTTCCCAATGAAAGGTTCAAATACCTTGTTCATGAACCGTTGGAATGTGGCTGGAGCATTGCAAAGCCCAAAAGGCATGACCTTGAAAGCGTAAGTTCCCCAAGGTGTGGTGAATGTGGTGAGTTGTTGATGCTCTGGTGCAATCTTGATTTGGTTATATCCACTATAACCATCTCCAAAACTGTACCTCTCATGACCTGCAACCTCCTCCAAGATCTCATCAATGAATGGCAATGGGTAGTAGTCCTTCTTGGTAACAGCATTGAGCTTCTTGTAATCCACACATACCCGAAGCTTGCCATTCTTTTTCTTCACAATGACAATTGGAGACACCCATTCTGAATTCTCCACCTCAAAGATAAATCCAGCCTCCTTGAGCTTATCAATCTCCTCCTTCACAACCAAAGATATTGGTGGGCTAATGCGACGTTGCTTTTGGCGGATTGGTCTTGCATGTGACTCCACCTCTATCTTGTGCTCCTCCAAGGTGACTTCCTTCAAATCCTTGTAACTAAAAGCAAACACATGGATGAACTTGCGGAAAATCTCCTCAAATCTCACCTTCTCCTCCTTGGTAACATTTGGGCCATACTTGAGGGTAGATAACCTTCTCTCTACCTCCTCAAGTGTCAATGGTGATTTATCTGGGTCCTTCAAAACCTCTGGCTTAGGTGCAAAATCCATAGCACACAAGGGATACACATCTGAATCAGATTCAGATTCATCCTCCTCCGTGGAAGTCTCCTCTTCCATGCTTGTGTCCACACCTAAAGCTCCTTCTTCAGAATCTGATTCCCAATAATCAGAAGATGGGGTATCTGAATGTGAAGTGTTGGTGGTGTTAGTCACAGGAACAGTGACTCTATGGTTTGATGGCCCAATCCTTAAGTACCCTTTGTGCCATCGATCAGTTGTGCGTGCTGCTCTCAACCATGGCCTCCCAAGAAGTAAGTCATAGCTTGAATCCTTCAAGACTTGGAAAGTCATGAGATTTTGAACTCCCATAACTGAAACTACCACCTTATCCATCACTCCTACTGGTCGAACTTGTTGCTTGTTTGCCATGCTCACCACAAATGTTGAAGCTCTTGAGGGTATCATACCCAACTTCTTCATCAACCTTTCTGACATGGCATTCACTGCTGATCCTCCATCAACCAATGCATCCTTGATGTTGTGACCATTCACTCTCACATCAATCTTGGAGGCATATTCACAAGCTTCCCATGGTGCTGGCTTGGCATCCACCACCCCCATTGATATTGGAACTTTTGCCTTCTTCTTCTTCTTGCTCCTTGTAGAACTCAAACCACCTCTAAGCTCCTTTCTCAAGGTAGGGTTCAAAGCAATTAATTGGCCCACTGTGATGTTAGCCTTGTGACTACCAACATCCTCCAACACATTGTAGTTCCATTGTTGCTTGGAGATCAAGAAGTCCTCCATCCCCAACTTCTTCCTTGGAGTCTTTGTTGTTGATGGTGTTGAGGTGCGAGTGCTCCTAGTAGACATAGGAGTATCCTTGCTTGAAGTAAATCCTTGAGAAGAGTGAACATCCTCTGCAAAACGAGCTCTCTTCTTCTCTTGTGCCAAAAGCTCCAAATTAGGACCCTTGGAGTTTGAGCACTCTCCCTTCTCATACTTGCTCTCAACCACATCTATGGATGCTATCCCCTTACCTTTGTTGGGATTAGGAGCCACTTGGGTTTCACTACCTCCCTCTTTCCCTCTATTGGCTCCCTCATAACCCCTTCCTCCATGGTAAGTGGAATTTGGGCAATTCCTTTGGATATGGCCTCTTCCCCCACAACCAAAACAATTTCTATCATTGAAATTGTTAGCTGGTTGGCCTCCTCTATATGGATGGTTTCCATAACTCCTAGGCCCTCTCCCTACATTCTGATCCACCTCTCTCTTCTCCCATAATTGCACCACATTGATCTTGAGATCCGCAAGTTGTTCTGTGATGGTTTGGAGTGGATCTTTTGGTGGAGGTGCAAGAACTGGAGCAACTACTACTTGTGGTGCAACCCTTGTCACCAAAGTATCAGAAGTTCCACCATACTTGTAGCCTTGAGGAGGATGCACAACCTCCTTCACCACCAAATCACTCTCATCCCCTTCCAAACTCTCCTCCGTACGAATTGCGATCTTGATAGCTTCAACCTTGGAAGAAGGTTTCTCATATCTCACCTTGCTTCTAATTTGTGGTCTCAATCCTCCCACAAAATTCTTGGTGAGCATGGCCCCTATGCCAATCATTGTAGTCTCCACATCATCCCCACCCTTCCTCAACACTATGCGAAATCTGGACTCCAATTTTTCCACTCTTTCCACATAGACTCTCACTTTCTCTCCATCTCCTTGCTTGAGAAATGTAACCTCACTCATCAATCTCTCATAACTCTCATCAGGAAGAAAGTTCTCAATGAGTGCTGAAGTCAAAGTCTCCCAAGACTCCTCTTCCCCCTCTCTCCTCTCTCTCTTTTGGTATTCTGACTCATACCATGTAAGTGCTGCATCCTCAAAGAAATCTGGTAATAATGAGGCCCACTCATTCTTCCTCCTCTCATTGTTTCCTATGCAAGCTCTCTTGAAGTCTCTCACAAAGGCCTCCACATCTTCTCCATCCTTGCCAAAGAAAACCGGAAGTTTCCCCATCTTAACCCCTCACTATCTTTCTTTTCTCTCAAAATTTATTTTTTTTTTTTTTTTTTCTCTCTTTTCTTTTCTCTCACTCTATTACTAATAGAGTATATACATGACTAACACCATCTGAGAATAATCCACTCTAGGGAACACAAAAGGTTCAGGTTGCTCCAAGATTTCTATAGCAACATCAAATCCTAGAGTGCATATTAATCTAACTCTTATGGATAGTTTATCCATAAGTTGAAAGATTATCTCCATCACTAATCTTGAGAACTAGCTGATGAAGGTGGTAGTATTTCTGTAGCTGTACTAAGACTCTCTCCAAGATCCTTCACCAAAGTTTCCAAAAGTGCTTTTACTCCACTACACTCATGTCCTTTTGGAAGTCCTTCAACTCCACAAACCTCACACAACTCTTTGGTCTTAGATCTTCTCCCTCCCAATCTTGGTGAAGAAGGTCCAACATGCAAACCCAAGTCAAGTAAGCCTCTCCTTTCCCTCAATCTCTTGCTCTCAAAGGTCAATGGACATGAACTTGCCTTATGTCCCTTCTCTCCACATAGAAAGCACTTAGACTCACTCTTTCCTCCAAGTGGTGTAGGTTTTTGGATCCTCTCAACACTCTCTTCAAATTCTATTGTAAACTCTCTTTTCCTCAAATCCACCCCTACAATCACCTCAAACCCTTGGGGAACCTTGCATAATCTCAATTTCCACTCTTGATGACTCTCCATGTTCCCCAAGATGAATCTAAACACTCAAACATGCTTTTTGTTGATCTCAAGCTTCTCATGCATGAGATCTCCACTCTGCAGAATTGACCCTTCCTCACAATGTCATTCAAATCTCCCAACCAATACGTCACAGTCCTCTGAAATTTTGCACACTTGATCACAACTCCAGGGCGTCCCTCCCTGCAAAATTTCAGATCTTTTCATTGAGCCATTTGGCCTAGACACCTTTCTATTCAGCACCCATATTTCAGATTTGGTCTGAAAACCACCCCCCTCACTTCAAAAACTCATCACGCCCTGCGCAAAAACGATCTCTCTCTAATTTTTGTGGCAGCAGGTAGGATACAATGCACTGAATTTTCTTGGAAATTTTCAGGACAATTCACTGAAAATTGAAGAAATGGCAGACTCTGTACAATTTTCCAGAGAGCATGCAGTTGCGGGAGCACTTTACCCTATCAACTTTCAAAAATTCTAGCCCAGTGCGCATAGAAGCTCTCTCAATAATTTCAAGTGTGCTAACTGAAAGATAACCCAAGCTATCATGTGTAGAAATCTCAAGTCCAGATCTCAAACTTGAGATTTTGCCCAAAATCACCTTAATCCCCAAAATCTGCAATCCACCTCACACAATCTCTCCAATTCCTCTCATGTGTACAAGATGTACAAAATCACCTCAAAGACATCATAATGAACTACAGGGTATACAAATGGATCTTGGTTCTCTAACATAAGTTCAGCCCTCTCCTCTCCTAATGTTCTCTCCAAGTGAGCTCTCATAGCCTCCTTCTGCCTAATGTAGAATTGGACGCGGAACATTATCTTGCCTTCTAGAGAGGTCCCGGCAACGGAACCAAAAATGTGAGCCGGCCTGTCTCTCACTCAGGATGAACCTCTGATGGCTATTATGGTAGCGCACCATGGACTAAGAAGGCAAGGAACCCCAACTCCATCATACTCCTCCAAGGCTAACACTCCAAGACTCAAGACATTGCTCACTAGAGAACTCAATGAAAGAGAGATAGTTGCAAATGAAAGGATGATGAGTACCTCCTCACTCCTTGTTTATATACTTGTGAAATAGTTACGTACCAAAGTTACTAATTACCGTAGTAACTCAAGTTACTAGACTAAAAGTCAAGTAAAGTCAAAAAGTAGAAAGGAATATCCATTCACATGGGCATATTCCCCTTATCTTGACCCAACCACTAAAGCAAGGATTCCTTCACATGGGCTATCCTTGGACTAAAGAAGAATCCAAAACAAAAAGGCTTGCGGGCCCAAGAGTTCTCAACTCTTTCCCCAAAGCCAAACACCTAGGAATAATACCAAGTCAACACACTAAAATCCAAAATAGTGGTGCTCATCTTTCCTACTTCCTCTAAAGTAAGGTCCCATCTATCTTAGCTATGACTAACTTTAGCTAACCATGACTAATATAGAACCATCCTTTATCTCTATATAAATAATATCTCTTAAGTACTTGTAATACCAAGCTAAATATCACAATACCACACACATGCACAAATGGGTGTTACAGATCAGATTCTCTAAACCCAAGGTATTTGAAGGCAAGAATCTTCCGGGTGTAGTGGAGAATTTTGTGTTTGATTGTGAATGTTACTTTGAAGCTACTAATCTACAAGACGAGCAAAAATAAATTCTCTTGGCTTCTAGCCAATTGGATGGAGTAGCAAAGCTATGGTGGAGATTCCGAGTGGAGCAAGCTGAACGACAAATTTTTGCACCAATCTTTACATGGGCAGAATTCAAGAGCACAATAACTAGTCAATTGCAAGCTATAAATGCCATACGAGCTGCACTAGATAAGTTGGCAGAGTTGAAACAGATTGGCTCTGTAAGAAGTTACATCACGCAGTTCCAAAAACACCATCATGCAAATTCCAGATATATTGGACGGTGAAGCTCTAGATCAATTTGTGAGGGGCTTGAAGGCAAGAACCAAATTAGAGGTAACCATGCAAGAGCAACAACACTTGGAAGAAGCCATGCGGTTGGCCAAATGTTGATTCCTTGGTGGTAACAACTTGGTCTCGACCTCAACCTCCACAAAGCCTACCAATACACTACACACAAGTGGAGGAGCCATCACCAATGGAGATTGATGCCATTCAACAAAGACCACTTGGCATGGTAGATAGAGAGAAATTGCAACAAAATGGTGGTTGTTTTTATTGTCGCCAATTGGGGCATCGTATTGTTGAATGTCCACTCAAGAATGGACAACCTTGACAAGTTGCCCAGGTGGAGGTCACGGAGCGGAATGATCAAGGAAACAAAGAATCTCAGTAGGAGATTTTGAGCTGCCTACTAGGAGCTTGATTAGTTCCAATAGGATTGAAGGCTTGACCTATACAAGTTTGCTTCACTTGCAAGGTACGATATGTAATTGAGATTGTAGGATTTTGGTTGATTTTGGAAGTTTAGAGAATTGCATCTCTATGCAAGTAGCAAAGGAATTGGATATTTCAATCAAGCCAGTGATTGGAAGTAGTTTGATGATGGCGGATGGTAGAAAGGGTTTTGCATTCAACACCTCACATCTTGTTACCTTCAAGATTGGGAAGGAGTATTTGGAGTGTATGAGGTTTATAGTGGCATCTCTACACTATGATATCATTCTAGGTCTACCTTGGCTTCAATATCATAAGTTTCAATTTGATTGGACCCGATGCCAAATTCAAGTACAACACCAAGGTAGGAATTTCCGATAAGGTTTTCTGGGACCTCTGAGTAAGACACCTAAGAATAGTCAGTCCCAAGATGGGAAGTTTGTTGAGAAGGTTGCCATAGAGCAAAGCTCAAAGGGAGATGAGTCCCAAGATGGGAAGTTTGCCAAGAAGGCAACCATAGAGCAAGCTTGGAAGAGAGATGAGTCCCTAGAAGGGAAGTTTGTTAGTAAAGCAGCCATAGAGCAAGCTTTGGAGGAAGATAAGTCTGTGTTCGCAGTGTAGATCAAGCCAATTGCACAAAAACAATCTACGAAGGGCCAAGAGCCTCATCAAGCAATGGTTGATCAGATAGTTAAGGAGTTTGCGGATGTGTTTCTAGATGATCTACCAAAGGGATTACCCTCCAATTGAGGTCTGCCCTTCAAGATCGAGTTGTTACCAAGGAGTACTTTAGTGAGTAGACCGATCTATTGGCTCTCACCAAAGGAGTTGGAGGAGTTGCAAACAACACTTACAAAGTTGTTGGAGAAGGACTTCATACAACATAGTATCTCTCCTTGGGGAGCACTGGTACTATTTGTCCAAAGAAGGATGGAGGACTTTGTTTCTATATTGATTATCGTGGGCTCAATAAGCAAATTGTGAAGAATGCATATCCCTTGCCTTGGATCAATGACTTGCTTGATCAACTAAGTAGAGCACGCTAATTTCCCAAGTTGGATCTTTGTAGCGGCTATTGGAAAACTCCTATTGATAGAGAGAATATGCAAAAGATTGCCTTTCACACAAAGTATGTGCATTTTGAGTGGAGAGTTCTACCTTTTGGACTCACTAATACTCTAGCATTCTTCATGGATCAGACTTGCATTGGATGTTGGATGGACTATTGGATTGGTCCATAGTGGTGTTCTTGGATGATATCTTAATCTATAACAAGACAGAGGCGGAACATGTGAATCATGTGCGAGAAGTCCTAAGATGACTACGACAATGGAAATTTTACTACAAGAAGTTGAGGTGTGCCTTTTGGCAGAAGGAGGTTACCTTCTTGGGTCATAAGATCTCATCAGAGGGGATTAAGATGGAGGAAGAGAAAATCAAGGCCATTACTGATTGGCCTACCCCAAAGGATGCTACAGAAGTACGGGCATTCAATAGATTGGCCAATTTTTACTGATGGTTCATGTATTATTATGCTCATGTGGCTGCACCATTGACTGACCTCTTAGGAAAGAACTTGAGTTTCTAGTGGACCACCAAGCATGAAGAAGCATTCCAAAAGTTAAAGCATATGGTGTCTTCAAGACCCATTCTTCAACCATATGATCCTCAACTGCCTTGTGTGGTTGATTTTGATGCTTCTAACTTTGCAATTAGAGCCGTGCTACAACAAAAATTCCTAGATGGACTCCATCCCATTGCCTTTGTGTCTTTCCAACTCAATACAACTGAATGAAACTACTCTACTTGAGATCAAGAACAACTTGCAATGGTATACGCTACCAAGGTATGGAGGCATTACCTCTTGGGGAAACAAGTGATCATGCAAACTGATCACAGACCATTGTTGCACACCTTACACTCGGAACACATGAAGAGTTGACATCATCAATGTGAGGAACAACTCCAACTATATGATATCAAACTTGAGTACAAACCATGTTGGTTCCATGTCATCCCTGATGCTTTATCACGATGACCTGATTTGAAGTCTCTTCCTCTCATCACAATGGCAATTTCAATGGTGTCAGTTGACTCCAAGGTCCAAAATAAGTTTCAATCAGCTCTACACCAAGATCTCTTCTTCCAAATGGTACATGGTCACCTTACGGCATGCAATAAGGAGTACAACACCTTCTCCATCAAGGAGGGCCTTTTATTCCATGAGGACTGGATCTATGTTCCAACTAAAGGTGATCTTTGACTTGTGTGCCTTCAAGAAGCCCATGATATACCTATTGCTGGTCACATGGGTGTGGACAAGACCTTGGGTAACCTTCAACGTCAATGGTGGTGGCCCAAGATGATATGAGATGTTTGAGAATTTGTCTGATCGTGTAAGAGCTGCCAATGTAACAAGGCAAGCAACCAAAAGCCGAGTGGATTCCTTCAACCACTTGCCATTCCATCCGCTCACTAGGAGCATGTGAGCTTGGATCTCATCACATCTTTGCCAAAGACAAAACAAGGACACACTGCAATTGTGGCATTTGTGGATAAGCTTAGTAAGCAAATCCACTTTGCACCAACCTGTGATACCGTGGATGCTCCAACCTTAGCGCAAATCTACTTTGACAATGTCTTCAAGCATCATGGGATACCACGTGTACTCATCTCTGATCGTGATCCTTGATTTACTGGGAAGTTTTGGCAAACACTCTTCCAAATACTTGGCACCAAGCTTGCTTTGTCCATGGCCTATCATCCACAAACTGATGGACAAATCAAACGTGCAAATCATACATTGGAGGATATGTTACATGCCTTTGTCAATGTCCACCAAACCATTTGAGATGAATGTCTTGCAGTTGCAAAATTTGCTTATAACAATTCCAAACAGGCAAGCACCGGATTTTCTCCTTTCTTTCTCAATTTTGCCCAAGATTTGCTTGTTCCAGATTCTCTTCTTGCTCCCCCTCCATCTCAAGTTCCTCATCCTTCCACATTCTTGACCAATATATCCCACTTTCTCCAACAAGCCAAGTCTCACCTCCTTGTTGCTCAAAATTGCCAAAAACAATATGCGGACCACCATCGTCGTGATCTCACCTTTGAAGTCGGTGATAAAGCCATGCTATCCTCTAGTAACCTCCTTCTCCCACTTGATACCCAAGTTCATAAACTTGCCCCTAATTGGATAGGACCCTTTGATATCACCCAAATTGTCTCTCATGTTGGTTATTGACTTGCCTTGCCTTGTCATATACGTATCCATCTTGTCTTTCATGTTTCCAAGTTGAAACCCTTTGTTCCTAACCCCTCTTCCTTTTCCTCTCAAGTCCAACCTCCCCCTCTTCACGTCCCTATCAATGATCATGAGGAGTACAAAGTTGATTGTATCCTTGCACGTTGCCATATTCAACAAGGCCGTCAACAACATACGGAGTACAAGGTCCTTTGGAAAGGGTATGCCCTTCATGATGCCACACGGGAACCTCTTTCTCACCTCCAGAATGCACAGACGGCCATCTAAGAATTTGAAGCTTCACTAGCAATGAGGACGTCACCAACTAGCAGCAAGAGAATGTGTAACAATATGGAGTTTAGCGACATAGTTAGTAAGGCTAACAAAGTAGAGAATAAGCCAAATTAGCCTAGAATATTCCAAAAGCATCTAGGAAGCTTCTTGGGAAGCTTCCAGACTAGTTAACTTGCGCTCCAAGTAGGTAGCTTCTAGAAGGAAGCTTTTAGAAGCTTCTAACTAGCTTAGCTTGCATGCCAAGTAGACGGCTTCTAGAGGGAAGCTTCTTGAGAAGCTTCCTAGTTAACTTGGCTTGCACTCTAAGAAAGCAGCTCAAGGAAGCTTCTCGAGAAGCCTCTCAAGTGCCTTGTATGCTACCTATAAATACCAAAGCCAAAGCTAATGCTAAGCATTCGAAGTTTTCCCTCATTCAAGTGTCCCAATGTGAGTTTCCATTCTCTTATTTCTATCCTTGGTCTTGGTCTTTTACAGATGCACTTTGGAGTTGGTTTTGAATACAGGAGGAGAGTTTACAAGAAGCATCACTACAACCATGCTACAACATTTCTCTATCAAACATAGAGTAACTACATCCCATAAGCCAAATTCCAATGGCTTGGCAGAGAGAACCAATCAGACCTTGTGCATGATGTTGGCCAAAGATGCAGAAATGGAAGGGGCTAAACATCATTGGGACAACAAGATTCATGCAGTTTTGTGGGAGTATAGGACAACCATGAAGACTTCTACCAAATATTCTCCATTTCAATTGGTATATGGTATTGAGTCTACCTTACCCACTCACTTTGACCTTCCTACCTTCCAAAGCATTCATAGGAGATTGAAGAAAGCACAAGGAGTTGATGTAGAGAAGTCAAGGAAGGATCAACTCACTGAATTGGAAGAGGCAAGAGCAGTTTCTATGGTTTGAGTGGAGCAAGCCCAAAGGAAAAAAAAGGAGAGCTATGACAAGAGGCAAGTCAAGAAGAAGGTGGAGCCTTTCAAAGAAGGTGATTGGGTAATGTTGTTTGATTCCATTCAATTCAAGAGAGTGCAAAAGAAGTTTTTGCCTAAGTACTTTGGACCTTTCATAGTGGAGAAGGTGTGGGCCAATGACACCTATGATCTCAAGGAGTTGGGAGGAAGACATTTTGATAGGATGAACCATGATAAGTTGAAGATGTATCATAGAAGGTAGAGAGACCTTCACTTTGAGGATAAAATGAAAACTTAGTCCGGAGGTAAATGTAACTCCCATTTGTGCATGTATGTAGTATTGTGATATTTTGTTTGGTATTACTAGTACTCAAGAGATATTATGTATATAAAGATAAAGGATGGTTCTACATTAGTCATGATTAGTTAAAGTTAGTCATAGCTAAGATAGAGGGGATCTTACTTTAGAGAAAGTGGAAAAGATGAGCACCACTATTCTAGTGTGTTGACTTGATATTATTCCTAGATGTTTGATTTTGAGGAAAGAGTTGAGAACTCTTGGACCTGCAAGCTTTTTGGTTTTGGATTCTTCTATAGTCCAAGGATAGCCCATGTGAAGGAATCCTTGACTTAGTGGTTGGGTCAAGATAAGATCACATGCTTAGTGGAATATGCCCATGTGGATGGATATTCCTTTATACTTTTTGACTTAACTTGACTTTGAGCCTAGTAACTTGAGTTACTCCAATAATTAGTAATTGTGGTGCGTAACTATTTTACAAGTATATAAACTAGGGGTGAGGAGGTACTCATCTACCTTTCATTTGCAACCATCTCTCTCATTAAGTTCTCTAGTGAGCAATGTCTTGAGTCTTGGAGTGTTAGCCTTGGAGGAGTATGATGGAGATGGGGTTCTTTGCCTTGTTACTGCATGGTGTGCTACCACAATAGCCATCAGAGGTTCATCCTGAGTGAGAGACAGGCCGGCTCACAACACAACCAAAGAAACATCATTTTGACTGAATGTTGTTACACCATAGCTTGTGCGACATGATTTTATAGACTTTTACATGGCATGAGCCATCTTGTATCATAGTACTCATTGCATGGTTTGGTGAGCACAAATAGGGTACAATACAAAGCCCAACCCATGCTTTTTGGTCTTGGTAGGAGAACCATAATATTTGTTCTAGAAACCTATAATTGGTGGGATGTTTTTTGAGCAAGATTTGGATAGACAAAGCATGCACTAATTAACTTTGTTAAGAATAGAGCATGCATTCTTTGTTTTATCCCACTTAGTCCTATCCTAAGGCTTAATCTATTGGCTAAAATACTCCTGAACTACTAGAAACTAGAAAATTTGTGACAAAAAGAAAAAGCTAAGAAGTGACACAATTCTTAGAAAGAGCTATGTTAAGCTTGCCTAAAGAAAGTTGCACTCATATCATCAATATATACTTAGTGCTATATACTCTTATTCTCTAGTTGTAGATGTTAGACCTTCAAATACTAACAATTTTCATAGTGGTGCTAGAGCCATAATGGTTAGAAAGTAGTACCAGTAGTAATCTTCATGTAGGTTGTATGAGATATTTGCAAGCCTTCTTAAGCTTCAAAGTTGAGTTTCTTTCTTCTATTAAGTACTTGAGAGAAGTTCACTCTATTTTTGACATGCTCTTGTGATGCAACTTCAATTTAGAAACAATGGATAGAAAAGGCACTAGCTCCATTGACAACAATAGCATAACAAGTTGAGAATATGATCATGGTTGGTAAAAAATAAGGCTTGTATTTCTCCTTGGTAAATCACTTGCACTTATGCCTTCTTCATAAAATCACACTCATTTGCTTCATCTCATTATGAGTTTGTATAAGGTGTGTAAGGTATTGGCTAGCTTTATGAATTCCAAAACCAATGAGCAAAATATTTGGTATCTAAACCTTAAAATCTCTATATTTATCAGAAAAATTGGTTCATAGTAAAGAAGAAGATAGAAGCTATTGAGCTCTTACTTGTGCAGATAATAACTAGACATATAAGACAAGTTTTGTGGTCCCTAAATATGACAAGATTACATATTAGAGAGAAAGAGAGAAAGATAAAGATAGAAAGATATTTTATAACCCTAGTTTGTAGAAGAAACTTCACAATCGTGCTTGTGGCACTAACAAAAATTTGAGCAAACCAACACACAACCATGAAGAGTCTTGGGATGCAAATGTTAGGTTTTCCCTATGAGCAAAGTTTGAAAATCCTAAAGGATGTAGGTTGAAACGCGAGTAAAGGCAAGACGAAAGAAACATTCAGAAAAGTTGACAATAAGTAGCAATAAGATAATTGTGTCTTTCAAGGATGAAAGGGTGATACAAACTAGATGAAGTTCCACACAAAAGGTACTGCAAAGAAAGATAATTGTAACATGGGGTCAAAGCCACTTTCCTCATGGTGATGTTCGCAATGTTCCAGTGTCCTTGACCTGATGGGAATTAGCAGATGAACACGTTGTACCAAATAAATTTATTCCAAGACTTTTGGTACATGGTTTCAACTCTAAGTTTGTTCCCAAGACTTTCGATACATGGTTTCAACCTACCTTGCGGATATTAGGACAACCATGTATTCGGTCTACCCACCCAAGGATGTCAATTGAAATTGACAACTGACATGCGAGTCTTGAAAATATATATCTACCTGTTTAGATGCATCACAAGTATCAAATGCTGAATTCTGCACATAGCCCGTAACATGTCTTTTGAGAAAGTCTCGTATTGAACTAAGACCAAAGAGATACTGATTTGTCTCTTTGGTCTTAGTTCAATATGAGAGCAGTGGATGGACCACCGCAAAGGAGTGATCTAGGCCTGTGGAGCCTCGAAGACAGGCAAGGCTTGCACTCTCCCAACTGAGCATTCTCAACCAATATCAAAGCTCACCAAATAACAGGGTTACTTTTGTAAATATTGAATTGTTGAAGGTACATTCTGAACCAGTATCAGTATCAAGGCTAAGCAAAAATACCAGGGTTACTTTTGTGAATATTGAATTATTGAGAATAGGTTTATAATATCAGTACTTGTTGAGTGTATTTTTGCTCGTATAGTCAGGTTTAGGGTATTATCTTCTACAATCTACATGAACGTCCAAGAATAACATAATTAATGATGAGGATAGTCAAATTTTTATTTTATAACATCAATAGGACAGTACAATATTTCCTTATATTGACAACTTAGATAAATAAGTGCAGTATTTCTCAATCACTTTGTTGGGGAATGGGGAGGGCATAGTTCAAGCAATCCCCGCCCCCCTCCCCCCTCCCCTCCCCCAATTATAAGTTTCATAGTTATATATTTTCCCCGCACCCCGAATATAGTATAGTAGTATAATGTAGTAGTTTTCATTTCATATCTATTGCAAGACTATTTACTAAATTACTAAATTTGCTAAAAGTGATGTTCTCCATGTCGAATTGGATCCATTCCTCTCCATCCATTTGATGGAAAAGCAGTAGTATAACTGATGAAATAACCTAGGCTATACCTTGAAATCTGACTAGCTTTCAGCCTCCAGTAAAGTGGCAATCTCCCGTCTTAGTTTTTGTGGTCTCGTCTCCAGAGACGAATGACATAAGACAGCTCTTTGCATACAATATTACCAAGGTGTAGTAATTGAACACATGATTAACTCATACTCCGTTTTGATACACATATCAGTTCTTTCGCATAAATTATCAAGGCTTCCTTCAGATCGTATAAAGACCATGATCTTTATATCTCTTCTTACATCACTATACCTCCAGTGTGTACAGGAGATGTGGATGTGGACAAGCCATGATGGTCGATCTGGTATTACCACTGCAATATAATGGACCGTGAAACTACTGAAGCATCTGCTGATCAGACCACAAAAAACTACAGAATCTGGTTGACTTGGTAGTTGTAAGTTGAGTTGGGTTTTAAAATAATCCACTCTAGTGACCTTAACTCCTGTTGTGAGCAATTGCACTCCTGAGCCTAGACTACGCTTCATATAGTACTAAACCTCTGCGTTGACATCAACTACTTGAAACATCAGCCCTAGACCTGACATATATACAAGGAGATCTCTGGATCGAGTGAATAACAGTACTTGTCTCTACTTGCTATCGCCCATATGGTAGGGGAAATTGCATACTACCAGGACCTAAGGTGAAGTTATGGGCACTACCGTATGAAGAACGAGGATGCTCCATATCACCGTCCACAGAATGTGAAATTGGTGTTGCAATGGGAATGATTTCCAAATCACTCCTATCTACTTTGAGAACATAGTCTTGATGGTGCTTGACACTGATGGCTTCTAGTTCGAGAACCACCTGATTGATGTTTGGTCGGTCGTCGGGACTGCGATCCACGCACCTCATGGCCAGTTCTGCAACAGTCAGAATGGATCTCTTAACGCAGTCTTCGTTGTTTAAGACGATCATCAACGTGGGATCCACTAAGAGATGCAAGGCATTCGTTTGGTAAAGGTGGGTCGCCATCTTCACCAGGGTGCTATCACGTTCTCCACGACGATGATCCAGTGGTTGTTGAGAAGTAATGAGTTCCAACAGAACCACACCAAAGCTGTAGACGTCGCTCTTACCTGTCATTTGGTATGATACGTAGTACTCTGGGTCAATGTACCCGGGAGTACCTTGAACAGACAAGGTAGAGAAGTGGGTCGATTCGAGGTTCGGAGCCAACTTCGATATGCCAAAGTCTGCCACCTTGACATTCAAATCATCATCAAGAAGAATGTTTGCTGATTTGACATCTCTGTGATAGATTGGAGGGCTGGCTGTAAAGTGCAAGTAGTTCAAAGCCTCGGCAGTCTGACGAGCAATTTTGAGGCGCTGAGTCCAGTCGAGGAGATGCTGTCCTCTCTTGAAGTACAAATGCTCTGCCAGTGTCCCCTGCGGTACGTACTCGAAGACAAGCATAGCGCTCTTTTTCGTCATACAACAACCCAAGAGGCTAACGAGGTACCGATGATTGACGCTGGACATGATCTGCACTTCATTCATGAACATATTCCTGCTTTCCACCAACCGCAAGACAGCATTTGAGCTTTTCTTAATGGCAACTTCCTTACCATCCAGAGTTCCCCTATACACGGAGCCGAAAGCACCCTCTCCAATTTTCGCGTCCTCTGCAAAGTTGTCGGTCGCTTTCCGCAGTGCTTTCAGAGGGATAAGCTTTGTGGAGATCGACTTGCAACTCACAGCCCTGATGAGCTCCTTATCCATCACATAATCCTTATTGGCATGTCTGCGCCATATAAGAAGAACCACACTGCCCAGAAGAAATATGAATGCGATCGAACTCCCTACTCCTGCCCAGAGCGCCGGAGTCACTGCAGATCCGAACATGAAATTTCTGGATGTTAGCTTTAATGGCAATGGTCAACGTTATGAAACTAAATGAGTGGAAGGTTTCAACAGGAACGGAGTGTACCTGCAGATGCCTTGGTGCATCGTATAAGCGAGTAGGCTTTCCAAAAAAACTCCTCGTCACTACAAAGTCCTGGGTTGCCTGTGAATGAGTACGTGTAGTTCTCACCATGCGGAAGCCCAGGTGGTAAGCGACCGCTAAAATTGTTGAATGAGAGGTCAACACTGCGCAATTTGTATTTTCTAACCAACTTCGTGATATCAGCAGGAATAGGCCCAGAAAACTCATTCCGGGAAAGATTCAGAGTCTCCAACTTGGGCATGAAAATGGCTTTACCCCCTGGCAAACTCCCGTTGAACTGGTTGCGACTCAAATCGATGGTCACTGCATTAACCAAAATCCACAATCCTCCGGGTACAGGGCCCGCGAAGCTGTTGTTATTCAAAAGAAGTGTTTCCAGTGCAGCTTCAAAACTGGCCTTCGGCTCCTGGGGTAAAATGCCACTCAGCATGTTGTGAGACAGGTTAAGAGTAGCAGCACTCTCTGGGAAGGAGACAATCTGGCCTGCCAACCCGTTCCCGCCTAGAAGTATCTTGCTGACACCTCTTGCCCAGAAGAAGTCAAGAAAAGATGCTGCAGATGCATTTCCAGATTTCAAAACTTCCGGCTGCACACGTTCAAACCTATTATCCGACAAATCGAGGTAGTCAATGAACCCTGGAACAAAAATCTCGCCTAATGTGAGTCTTCCTGAGAGAAAATTCCTTGATAGGTTGACAAAATTCATGAAGGATAAGGTATTGAAGGGAATCCCGCCGGTGAAGCTGTTTTCTTCCAGAGACAAATTACGCATCGAGGTCATTCCTTGAATTGCTCCCAGATCACCTGTCAGTTGATTTTGCCCAAGCCACAAACTCGTTAGCTTTGAGAAGTCCGAGAGGGAACTCAAGTTTCCCGTCAATGTGTTGCCGGCTAGGTCAATGACCTGGATAGCTGAATGGTTCAAGCGAGCCAGAGAATCTATACGTCCAGATAGCAAGTTGTGTCCAAGCAGCAGTACTCTCAGAGATTGGAAACTGCTTAGTCTGTCCAGAATGTTGCCCGTGATCAGATTATTTCTAAACGAAATGTAGTTTAACTGCTTTGCTTTGAAAAAGTTCGATGGGATGCTCATAAAGTGATTTCCATCTCCTGAAATGTGAATCAGATTGGGGAGAGATCCTATGCTACCAGGTATAGGACCTGTCAAATTTCTATCACTTAGATCTATCCTTATCACAACTGTGGAGGTACCCGCGCCGTCACAATCGACTCGAGTCCAGTTACAGGGATAAGGTTCCACATCCCAGTCTTGCATAGAATCTTTATTCTGTGGAAATTTGAAAAGCTCCTCCCGAACCGTGAGCATAGTTTGGATATCGGGTGCCACACGCGCCCTCTGTCCTCGAGCTGGCAGGACATGTTGACAGAAATGTAGAAAGACGATACATTGTACAACTCTCAAACTGGCCTGCATGCAGCCATTTCTCACCATCTTGGCCTGCTTAGAGCCCTGGAGATCTAGCATAAATTTGGGCAGAGCTAGAAGTTGATGTATATACAAGGTTAGCTATCTAGTCCTGCATCTGACTGGCCTGCCTACCCAGTCGATCCTTGCACTCAGATAGATTGGAGCCCATTGCCATGGATTTCCTCGTCTGTGCCGTTTATATAGCTCTGATGACGTACGTACATTTTTAACTGGTTGCACACCAAATGAGTGATTTCCGATTCTTACGGGAGCCTAGCTTGGAGTGGCGTATCATGTGACAAACTTCATGTTCATCTTAAACGTAATATCCAGCCTTCTTGCACTGTAGTAAATAAACAGATAAATAAAATTTTGAGGGTTCCCAATGTTTAGAAGGATCAATCGGTACTTAATCATTTCTGTAAAGAAGACTTGTACTTGAAATACCTAGACTTGTGAATGGAAATATCTACAGGTACAGTGCAAAATTTACGAAGCCAGGCAGAATTACCAGCGAGCATCCAGCTAAATCTTGATCGATCTCAATTTAGTTACTTGAAGCCTCGTTTCATGTGCTCGATATATTGTTTTACTGTCAACAGTGGGGACTCACCTTAATCCAACTCTCATGATCTGCTACAATAACTCTACAAGTTCCGTCATCTAGTCCAGACAAATTAGATTTGTAGTTTCTTTTAGAGGCGTGCCTCTACTCTTTCTGCATGAACGTGATGCTTTTTACCACTTCCTCTTGAGCCATAATAACTTCATTTTAATATCCTCATTGTTTACTGTATCCCAGTTCTCGCCTAACTGAGTGGCGTGGAAGTCGGAAGGGGGAGAAATTTCATCGTTTGCATTTGCTATTACCCTGTTGGAGAGAATCATCCATCCTGGTATATTATCACCTGGCATTTCAATCTGCTTCAGTGTCGGATAGAGATCTCAAGTAGTCATCTGATCAGCATGAGTCTGGAGTAAACATAGCAGCTACGTTTAATGGGAAAAAACAGATTGCGAACGTGCTAGCCTGGGCAGTTTTATCTCAAATATAAACATGAATTTCAAGCGTCTCTGCTGCAATAATTACAAATATCTGTTATCGAAACTAGCCTAGAGTTGACTTTGCTCTTCATGGAAGTCCCTCCTCTGCAGTAAAGTTTGGGCTCAGGCCACGCTTTTCATCTTAAGGTCTGCTTTCAGGCTTCCGTACTTGTCAAGTCCTTAACTTGAGCATAGCGCTATGTTTAATGCCCAACGGAACCTGGGTTGAATGTAGTTTAACCGCGCCAGTGTTATAGATTATGAGTGTTAAGATGCGCATAGATGACGCGATTGAATTGCATCTGTCCCTTCCAGTTGAGGTTTTATTTTCATCTCATGATAAGTCAACCTCTGAAGAATCCTAGGTTCTGAAACAACCGTCCCTGTGAGAACAGGTAGATGGAGGGATGGGGGATTGCTGAGTTATAGAAGTGTTTGATACTGGGTCTCGCCCTGGAAGGCCCACGGGTGAGTAACCATCCACGAGGGTTTGATACAGTATCGGACAGATGTTTATTGCTAAGGCAATAAGTCTCATGGGCGGAGATCCGTAGGTCTGGCACGCCAGAGGGCTGTAAGAAGTAGACCATTCTAAATCTCCAATCTCTACCCATCCTTCCGGTAAGCGTTGAACATCTTCAGATCCTTTGATGAGTCTATCTTTTAATACTCGGTTCCTATAAATGTATACCCATGTGATCCTTTCGTTTCCGGCAGAGTCAGAATTTTGCTCAACTTTCCACTCGGCTTCCTCCGTTTACACGCTGTATATTTTTTATTGCACACATTTACAAATAATGCCCTCCATGTTTGGTGCAACACTCCAGGCGAGAGATAAATGTCGTAGCTAGACACAAAATGCTGGCTCAACTTGGAATTCACGCAATAGCAAGGCAGCCGTCAGCAGCAATGTTTTCCAGGCGTTCTCCCTCTTATCAGGGTTTGCTGTTTCAATTCTGAACTGTTTGCTCAAGTATCTCTTAAACGTGTTTAACGCGTCCATTCCTTCGTCAGGGAGCATTGTGTGTCCAATGTCCGAAGTCTTTCGGCACCTTCAGTTTTCATAGGACGCTATAGGATGATGTCATTAACTACCAAACAATTCCCACAAACAGGCATGTGACACGGCTTACCTACACGGACTATGTAAGCTGATTTCAAGCCCCAAGTTATTCACAATTGTTTAGTTTCTGGTCTGTCGAAGAGATGTGAATTTCGAAGTAAGTCGAAACGGATCAGAACATAACGCGCTACAACGAGCAGCAGCATACGAATCGTGTTCGTAGCACACTTAGATCCAACCCAAGATATAAACAGCGTTTGCAATTCCTATCAACATCACGGTGGTTATCGTCTTCCATGGATCTGATAATCCATGACGACTCATGAATCTCCTCCTCTTCGAGAAGAGGAGATTATGTGTATAGGATACGAAAATTATGTGCGGTACTACAAGCCTAGTAAGCTCTGCGTCAATTAGTTGATGATCTCTATATATGAGCTGGGAAATGGAACGCTCTCTGTGCAAGAGAAAAGATTTTGGGAACTTGTATATGACAGAACATGTGGACATTTTCTTCCATCTCTCATGGCTTACTGCACCTTCATTTATCATGTGAACTACACTTTCCGACTCTCAAGCAGTGAATTCCGCTTTCTCCCGCCCAGTGCTACAGGTTAGGCCGCTAGCTGCAGGTGAATCTGCACGTTCAAGGATCATTCGCAATTCAAGGCCAACTTCTCACGCATCACGTGTGTCCTTACAAAAAGTATATGCATCTTCTACGTATACTAGAGTTATAGGAACAAGAACCAGCCACGAAGTAAACTGCCAATCTAGATATGCACTCGACATCGAGCAGTAGAGGTACGATCACAAATTATATACATAAGGTCACATGATCTTTTTGGGCGTCCTACCGAGGACTGTCCACATCCACTTTGCTCGAAATTGTCTCAGGAAACATCGTTCAGATTCAAAGAGTATGTAGAACTTTGGGACTCTGCACATCGATGATGTCTGCACTTTCAAAATTGGTAGTTTCATAATGGCTTGGTATAGCATTACGCGGAGATCTACTTTGAAGATCAAGAGAGGAGAAAAGGTAAGTGCCCGTCCAGGTCTCTTATCGAGCTGGCTGAGGTAGCGTTTTCATGAGAAATTTCCGGTATATACTGTAGATCCTGTCTTTGGTAGAACATTCAGATAGTTGTCACTAGTGCCATGAACAGAGGAAGGACAACGTGCCGATGAAACCAGAGTTGAGTTGATACTTCATCTCAGACAGCTCTTTCAAGCAAGTAATGGTCAATTTACACGGTACGACTCTAAAATATTGCACAAGTCACAAGCTGCGATGCTAGGTCATCAACGAGGATGAGATACCAGGAATGCATGCTAGGTTGGGATCCTTGAACTGTTAAGACATGGTTGGGTTTGCGGGGTGTGCGGTTGGGTTTGCGGCGCGTATGCGTAGGTAAAAATCGTCGTACGAAGTTTAGTCTGTCTCGTAGTAAGAAAATCTAAACGAAATTGAATTGCCTCTGACCCTGCGATAATACAGAAACAACAATTGGGGTTGTCGTTGTCAAGTGCTCATATTGATCGGAGTTTGTAAGTTAAATTGGATATAATTCATGTTTGCATACAATAACTACTTAAGGGTTCGAAGGAGTCCTTGTTAGCCTCAGAATGAAGATGAAGAAGTGACTTTACCGCTAAATTTACTGGTCTTCTACTTGGTGACTTGAGAAACTGTCACAACAGGGGTCACTTGGGCTTTCAGCTGTATTTCCAGCATCGTAGTGGCAATATTGGATAATGGCAATTGTCTAAAGGCATCGGCCAAGTTCCGAGATGGAAGTCTCCACCATCACTTCGGTGTCAATATTGGGATCGTGGTAGTTGTTTACTAGGTGTGGCTAAGTTTGAGATGGAATTCGTTATCAACTGGAATATCCAGTATAGCTCTGGGTGTGCCAAAGCTCTCTATGACTTCTCCTTTTGCGATTGCTGTTGATGTTAAACTAGGGGTGCTCTACTTGATAAGCTTGGGGGTGGAGGTCACCACCTGCAACCGCTTCGTCTTCTCTCCGATTTGTTTAAACTCTGGGGATGAAAATTGACGAGCTAGTTTTGCAACGAGTTTAGAACGATTCAGGTGCAGGACGTCTGATGATCGAAGCATCGACAGTAGCGAGTAATGAAGAAAAGGTAGACGTACTCGTATAAACATTGGTTGAATCTCGTGTATATACCAGGCGGAGTTTACGACACAGATCAAAAGGGATTCAAGACTGTCAATTTTGATGATCGACGTTTGCTTGACACAATGCAAGGGCATTACCAGCGCTGGAGCTATGTTCAGATACTATATTGATTCGATACCCTGGTTCCATGGTTGCCAACTACTAAATGAAACAGGAGAATCAAACCTCTGCTGTTGCAGGGTCTTCCTAGCTAGTACAGGTTCAGTTGCAAGAAGTTTAATCTTGGCAGTGGAGTGTAACGCTGTATTTTACTCTAGGCTTTCCTCGCCATCACTACACTATTACCAAGACAATTTCTCACATAACTTGACTCAATGCAATTGGAAGTTTTCTTGTATTTTCTGAGTTTGTAACAGTTTCACAGCCCTCACTTAGAACATCCAAAAACGTCTGCTTCCTAATTGGCCATAGCCTGTACATGTGAAACACACCACGGTCACCGCCAAATTTAGCTCAGTATTCACCGCATGGTAACACTTGAAATCTTCACAACCTCCGTCCTACGTTAGAAAGTTCCATACCCAAGCACTATATGTTGTGAACGCGGATTGTCTCCTATCTAGCTCGCAAAGTCTATCTATGCATGGTTCCTCCGGTGAATGGGTTTAGCCGGAGCCACGCATAGATAGACTCTGCGAGCTAGATAGGAGTTCCAACTGTACTGGTTTGAGATCTAGTTCTACAACCATGGACGGTTGGATGAAAAATCCAATGCAGATCAGAGAACTGCCGCTGATTTGATTGCTTCAATCTAGTTAGAGTCTCGAGGAAAACAGTTGGGTTGAATTCAAACCTTTTCTCTTTCTTGTCAAGTGGCTCCCAAGGGACTGCCCGACCTGAACCATCCAACAGCGTCAACACAACTTTGAGACGGAAGACTCTGCAGACTACAAATGAGATAGAATTGCACGACGTTGCTCATGTATTCGTTTATAGGCCACGAACTCTTTCCGCGCATGAGGACGTTGAGGATTCTTGCCATGAAACTTTTGAGCCTGTAAAGAAGTGACGGGCTGACCTGTTCCACCCAACGCTCGGGCCCCTTCGTATTGGATGTGGTCGGTATGAGCGATGCGGCGGTTGTAGTCTCTGAAGTGCATGCTGAAGTTGGTGAAATAGTCACTGTCATACGACATGAATCTGCCCCCATTTCTTTTCAAACCCAACGCATGGGAGACGGAGGGTTTCTTTTTTGTCAGTCTATTAGCTGTTAGAACGAATAGCCCCCTCTCCGCCATGACCTTTCAAAACTACTAATTAGGTAGATATGAAGCCCTCCAACTGAAGGTGCAATTTAGACACCTACTTTCTGGTATTGTTATCAGAGGCATAATTTCAACTTCTAATGAACTGTTGTTGCGGGAATGTCGAAACCTCTCAGGACTATGAAGAATTGGAAGAAACGGAGATGTAGATCGCTACGGTCGCAAGAGGGAATTTGCGCCCCATCTTTTCCAATCTGGATCTGGGTTACGTTTTAGAATCTGAGATTTACAAGGCAAATCCACTCAGAAGCTTGCCCTGACAAGTTTGGTCGCCAGTCTTTCTAGAAATTATAATCACATATTGGACTACAACGCCCCGATTAAGACTGGCAGGCCTCTGAGAAAATCGCCCTACCTTAGGGGTAGAGGTCGATGGAAATAGCTCAAGTTATCAGTGCAAGAATCTATCATCACTGAGAGTTTTGTACCCTCAAGCTTCGAAGCCTTGTCAAAGTTTTTATGTTCTGTATAATTCTTTTAGAATTCCACACTAAAATGAATTGTAACAGTCAATTTCTAGACAGGAGTGCCTTTCTTTACATCAGTGATGTCTTTGGTGATGCTACCAAGCTACATATACAGTCCAGCAGTAATTAACTTTCACCTATCGACCAAGAAGTTCCTTCAGACTCGAGCATGAACTCAGCTAAACCATGGTTCAGGATCAGCAGCAGAAAACCAATATTGTTTTCCTCATTTCTCAGACGCTGTGTACCTTGTAATTCCACGTTGAGATTTCTGATTTCGTCTCTCAGGCTTTGCTCGAGATATTTCCTTCCCGCTTCATTCTTTTAGTTCCTTCTCAACTTCCGCAGTTGTTGCCCTGCCCTGTTTGTGCCAGAATAGTTGCTTGCAGGACCCTTCGAACGGTGAGATATCTCGTCATGTATGAAGAGATTCGACAAGAACCACGAGTTATTGTCACCCCGCAGAAGATGTCGTATTTTCTTTCTTTGGCACACGAATGTTCTTCTCAATCTCCCTCATCTATAGTCTTTTAGTCGCTAAGCTGACTTGGTGGGGTGGGGGCGGCTTAAATCATTGCCATTTTCTGGGAATTCTGTTCACTTCGCGATGCAGGGCTATGCGGAAAGAATATAAAGTTTCCCGCGCCATCACAGGACCAATTAGTGAGTGCTCTGAAAGCAGTCACTGGGCGATAAAATTCATGAGCATGTCCAATAACCGCTATTTCCTTTTAGTCCCCTGTTTACCTCGACGTTTCCCCGGATCACTGACGAGCATTTTTTATATGAAACTGAAGAATAGTAGACCTTCTCGATTCCTGCTGTCTTCTTGATGGCAAACAACCCTGCTTTCTTCACATACAAGATAACATTCTATACCATATCCCGACGGAGAAACCACAATTCTCGATTTCCGATTTCGTCAATCCCTGCAGACAAGATTCAGTAAGGAGAACATGGGCTCGTGTCGGCAATTGGCGTTTCCTTTGTGGACCTAAAGAGCACATGAATTATCAACGCCTGGCGTTTCATGAGTCCAGTAATTTACGGTCATAGTAACGAGGATATAATACAACTAGGTCAATACGAAGATTGAGTTTCCCTCTCATTCAATGGAAATGTGCAATCCACTTGGATTCCATTCCTGTGTTCTCTCTTGCAACCAAGCGCAACTGGAACGTTCGACACGTTGGATACGATGAAGGATCCAGGAGAATATATGAGGATTCAACCTCTGGTCGTTATTATCCGTTATGTTCTAGTTTCCATTTATTCACAATGGGCAAGTCAGTGATCTTCCAATGTTAAATAAACACATTATAAGACAGTCTCATCGTACTCGACCAGCTCGGATCTATAGGATGTATAGCTCCTGTAGCTGGATTAGTAACTCATTACCACATTCGGTCCAGGTATGCTTCCCGCTGGAAGAATTTGTCTTTTACAGGCCTTGTGAAGGAATCGGTGGAAGTCTTTGCATTCATACACGACAAGATAACCAAACTTAGCGCTTGAGAACACCCTGGAAGAATAGACTGTTTGTTGCATATATGAGTAATATGATCAGAAGAAGTTCGCAGAACTGGGGAACCACACCCACTCACCACCGAACCGACGCAGACAGGGGACATGCAGATCTAAGCAGGTACATGCATGCAAGTTTATACAAGTAGGTATCGACACACGATCCAAATCCAAGCACAGCACAAGCGAAAATTGCATATAATTGATTTTTGCACTCGAACACATGACGGTTCTCTTCGTGCAGATCCTTGGTTTTCGTTACGAACTGTTCTATTTAGCTGAAAAGAAAATTTCAAGACGACAGCTTGCACATGACTCTTCTGAGACCAACAAAGATAAACAACCAAGAAGCAGTGAAGCATGTGCTTTCGTGTACTCACCTAGTGACGAAACATTTAAGAGAGAACCCCAATAACGGAGGTAGGAGGATACCACTCATAAAGATAGATAGCCCTTGTCAATTGAACCTCGATATTAATTATCCAATGTGATCTCCTGTATCTTCCAATAACTGCCTTGAAATTACTCTCTTATCGCACATGAACGAGAACCGAGATTTTCTTTAGCATCTGCTGATGCTGAGACACTCGCTTGGTGGCCAACCCAATGACCTGATCCTTCTGGAGATGCACACTGTTGCCACAATTTGGATTGGGAAGAAAGAAACGGCCAACGTCTTTCTAATATTTATTTTTTAAGCGTCTGAACAGGCCATAGAATGGGCAGAAAGGACAGGAACAACACATCATAGGGATAGTTCCATTTGAATGAGAGGACCCGAAAAAAACTTTGTTCTGGTTTGATTCAGAAGTAAATACACATGCCTGTATAGTGCCCTGATTTGTTATAGAACTCCTATATGCTTCAAGATTGGCATGGATAAGGTACAGAGCTACATACCCGTTAAATCTAAGGCAGCTTTCACCAGGAGCGAGGACAGATTTTGCTGATGTTATAAGAGTCTTTCTTCCTGAGGTTGATCCGTGGCCTTCTGTCCTTGATGGCTGGGTTTCTATAGAAGGCTGAAGGGCAAGTCCACATCTGTTTTGGGTCGAAGCTTCCGGAATCGCTACTCATATGATGAGGTGAACGAAGAGATGAACAATGTGATTTTATCAGATTGTTAATCTGTATATAAGTTCCCGTCAAGAGGGAGGTGTGAAACGAAGAAGTTACTGGATATTGGGAACGGACGTCAGTGCAGCTCAAATTTGGTCGAGAAAACTAAGCCAGCAATGCTTTCCTTTGAAGACTAAAGATAGAACGACAGAATCAGTATATTTGGACCAAGGTCCCAGGTTCCATTGTCTGGCGCTAACAAGGTCGATGGTTAGCGGCGGTGCCTTCATGTCACCACGCCGTTGCTATTGTTGAAGGTTCCTGGACTATCCACATACTTTCCGTCAAAAGGTTTTCCCGTACACCTTAGAGCAGAAACAAGAAAAGATTGTCAAATTATCCAACCAAACAGGAATATTGTCATTAACCCGAAAAAAATTTCTCTTATTTGGTACTGTATCACTTTACTTGTCAGCCTCGCGATCTGTCGCCTTTCGAACTGTTCTTGGTGGCATCCAACGTTGACACATTGAGCACCGCCTTGTCCATCGCAATACGAGGTTCATGATGCTGAATCTTTTTTCCCTAAGCTCTTCAGCTACAGTAGCGGAAGTAGGAGACTTTTACATATTTTAAATAGGGCTGTTATGGTGGCTGACCTCATCGTAAAACGAAGGACTAACAAACTGGTCACTTCACCCGCAACTTGAAATCTACAATATTTATATTGACACATAGTCAGATTGCAAGTTTCATGTAGAAGAAGCAGTCTCTAATCAAGAAGATGAAGCTGGAAGGAAAGCAAGTACAAACTGCAAGCAATAGTTAGACTAGTGAGTTTCTCCCAGCTTTGAAGTCCAGTGCGGGGTCTAATTAAACCACTCCAGTTGTGCTCTAACAGGTTTCTCATAGCCTTTAGTATCTTGCTAGGGTGGTATGCCAATTGTTTTAGAGAAACACATACTTTAGTACGATGGTTTCATACTTTGATGTGCATCACTTGGCAGAAATTATCTGGTCCATGTGAGCGTTGCGTCAGAACTCCTTTAATGGTAACGTCCTTCTTCGAACTCCATGCGGATCTGTAACGAGAGAAATCCAAATAACAAGCTCGAAGAGACCAACCCTTCCTCACAATGATGCGGTAGTAGAATTGCATGTCAGCTTTTCCACCACTTCTACCTGTCATTGAGGATATTACTGTAGGCAGGTTCTTGTTTTGCATACAGCCAAGTTTTACACGGAAGCAGGTTTTGGTGGCGAAAATGGTCTGCTGAACTTTCTTATAACAAAAGTTTTGGTGGAGCCAACTTGCAATAAATCGCAACAGATGATATGTGGCCTCGCCTGCTTTAGCTTCTGCAAGCCTTCGTGTTGTTCATCGACACGAATCAGAACGGTCTACATCTTGTATGTCATGCTATCTTGCTCCTCTCCTCAGTTTGATTTTGTTCCACGCCATGAGATACGCTCTTTTTAGATGGTTTGGACCGTACTTTACTCAAGTTTACGGCCACGTTCTGGGGAAATATCTGTCAATCTTCCTTACCTGGTCAGCTTCCTGAAGCCCGTCACAGACTTTGGAGCCTCCATTACTGGTGGATACTTTCCCTTCTATTTCTAGGTATTAACATCACGTGCACTTCGGTCACAACAGCGATCCGTGACGTCCTTTTCACATTCATAAGTTTCACAAATCTTGTCAATTAAATTGACACCAGCCTCCTCTTATCGTTGATGAAAAGGGCTTAATTGATTCAAGAATTTCGGCTGATGCTGTACAGGTGTTGAATCAAGTGAAATAGAGAATGAAACCCTAAAGCTACCTTCTAGTCTCTGTTGCATAGCTTTTCCTACGCACCAGTGACAAGAATTGGCCGCCAAGCTCTCTGATCCGCACACCTTATTCTTTTTAGGAACTGCATTGGGCTATCAAAATGTACACATGATACAGAATAACAAATTGGACCTCGCTCTTACAGTTATGTAGATATAAAACAAGTTTAAAGCTGTGCTGAAAAAACAGACCGTTGCTTCTATTTCAAGCCGTAGTTGTTACCCCTCTTTTCTCAAACGAGCAATAGCTGCAATTTCCTGCTGCTGGCCGGAGCCAGAACTTGCCTCTAAACTATCGTACATCCACTTCCTCTCCAAATTCCAGAAACTATGTAGCTCCCCGTCTCTACATCTGAGCAGACAGGCAGGACGTGTGCATCGAAACAGACATTGATTGAGAATACCCACGTATCTCTTTTAGGGATTCTCCTAGAAGTCTAGGTAGCCTCCAGTTGCTTTAACAAAAAAACTTGGAGCTTTGCCGAAACTGCTGTTGTTTGCCCTGAAGTTTGTATGCAGGAAACCGAGGACTACTGTATTCTTTAACCCCCAGGAGCAAGGTGGAATATGTAGTTGAGTTTAAAAACTTGTAGGACAGCCAAATATCTGTCAGCAAAGGGACTTAAAAAGAAAAGGCGACCGCGTAGGAAAAATGAAGGATGGGAAGACCCCATCAAGCCGTACAAGGGAGAGACAAAAAAGGTAACATGGGGCTAAGCCCCAATAGAGTCTGTACGAGAAATCTGCCCTACCGCACCTAGGATATTCGAGCTATGCAAGTCGTACGGTCTACCCACAACTGGAGCATCCGAAGAAACATCACCTAATGTGATTGCTCTCCTATGGATTGCACCAGCCACTGCACTCTGTAGAGCAATGGACACACGCTGTCTAAAGTAAGCTACAAAGTATGAGAGTGAGAGTGGTACCCCCTGACGCCTAACATGATAAGCTCTCGCGCACTCCCTGACAAATGTGTCAAATGCCGTGTCCATCGCTTCATATAATTCCAAGGTTAGAGGAACAAAGAGGTGACCTCGCTGCATGCCCCTATATTTGGAGACTTTGCGACCTACTGCTGCACTCGCCGCCCATCCAGGGGGATGGGTAATCACTCCCTCCGAAACTGTATCTCGCATAGGGTCTATGACCACGACATCCGCTATTGTCACCTGATCATCTCGGACCAAGTATAAGTCTGCCCTGACACGTGTCGTCTGCAACGCATACGAACGCTCCCGCCTACAAACCAAAGGACTTAAAATGTTTTCTTTAGGGCCGTCACATGTTCATCCATATATCTGTATTGGTGATAATGCTTGTGGACAATACTCGAGTGGGTTCGTTCAACGAGTGAGAGTGGTACCCCCTGACGCCTAACATGATAAGCTCTCGCGCACTCCCTGACAAATGTGTCAAATGCTGTGTCCATCGCTTCATATAATTCCAAGGCTAGAGGAACAAAGAGATGACCTCGCTGCATGCCCCTATATTTGGAGACTTTGCGACCTGCTGCTGCACTCGCCGCCCATCCAGGGGGATGGGTAATCACTCCCTCCGAAACTGTATCTCGCATAGGGTCTATGACCACGACATCCGCTATTGTCACCTGATCATCTCGGACCAAGTATAAGTATGCCCTGACACTTGTCGTCTGCAACACATACAAAAGCTCCCGCCTACCAACCAAAGGACTTAAAATGTTTTCTTTAGGGCCGTCACATGTTCATCCATATATCTGTATTGGTGATAATGCTTGTGGACAATACTCGAGTGGGTTCGTTCAACGAGAAATTATGGTTGGAACCAAGTTGTGTACCTGGTCACTCGCTTCCATGTGCCTTCTGTAGTGCCAAGTATTCATATCATTCCGTACCATTTCTCTGCATCCAACCATGCCCGCAAGGTTGGGGCCAAATTGTTGGAAGATACTAGCGCATGAACGTGATATTTCTTCGTACATACATGTATATCTCCCGCTTGTCTATTATTCTCCCCAACGATATTCTATCGCTTCCCTGTATTCCTTCCATTCTATTTCATTGCAGATTTATCTTCCTTTCTGTTAAAATGTTTCACTCGTCCACCCCCCATTATCAAGAGCGAAAAGAATATCACTGCTTTTTGACTCTTTCTTCCCATTTGCTTACCTCAACTCCACTTACCCTAAATAATCCACCACTGTTGACAAGTGTCATGTATGTAAGTCATTCAAAGGTTCCTGAGCCCACCATATGACGCTTCATGTCAATAACGTTATCCCTCCAACACTGAAGCATGCCCCACATTTTAAGGTTTCGATCATATTAAACTGAGGTTGCACGAAATGGAAGAAGCTTAGTCCTACAGGTAGTGATTTAAGGCATTATTGGTCTCATCTGGGGGAGAAGCTCCAAGCATCCTTTAACACAATTGCAAATCCTGTCAATGCATTGGAATTTAATAAAATGTTCAGAACATTTGCACTCAATTTGATTACTACTCCAATGCTGCGGATTTGTAGTCTTTGTTACAGTACTGTACTGTAGTTTCGGGAGTAGGGATGGTTCCAGCGGAGGCGAACGAGGCGCTGGCAAGAGGCCAGCTTTGAGAGCATTTATGAGGGGGAGAACATGAGACCAGTTCGGGACTGCTTTAGAGCGCGGACGCATTACTTTAAGCACAAAATAGATGCAGTTTAATCGTGACCTGCTCTCGCCTCTCCGCGTAGAAGAAGACATCTTCTCCCCAAAGTTGATAGATGTCATGCCTTAAACTTTCTTCTCTGCCAATCAGACAATGATTGTCCATACCTGGGTTTGGGTGCCTGGAGGATGCTGATAACAAGGGGGACGATGCTACTTTAGATGGATTCAATTTTAATTAGTCTTGGACACGGCACCAGAGAGTGCATCAGAATTACTGTAGTCTAATATGATAAATTCTCATTCATTTATCATAGTAAGCGAACGGTATCACCCTCATATTGTAGTATATTTTAGATCACGCTTGTCCATGGTTCTGTAGAGAACACGGGCAACTATCATAGTTTGTCCATGGTTCTATAGTTTATCCATGGTCTACAGAGAGCATGGGTAACTATCATCATTTTGTCCATGGTTCTATTGAGAATATGGGTGACTATAATCCATAGGAAAGCAATAGGAAAACAATCACATCAACTGATGTTTTTTTGAACGTTCCAATAATTTATACTTTCTAATTTGTATGACTCAGATATCTTAGAGGCGGTGGGGCATATTTTTCATATAGATTCCATTGAGGTCTAGCCTCATTTTTGCATATTTTTCATATCGACACTAGTGGGACCTAACCCCATTTTACCTCTTTTGTCGCTCCCTTGTATCGCTTGATGGGGTCTTCCCATCTTCATGTGTTCTACGCGCTCCATTTTACCTCTTTTGTCTCTCCCTTGTACAGCTTGACGGGATCTTCCCATCTTCATGTGGTCTACGTGGTCGCCTTTTTCTTTCTATTAGTATTGGACCTCAGATCTAGTACACGTCAAGGCAGTTTCAAGAGCAGTACCCCAGTTTTAAGAGCAGATTGTGAATGGGCCTATGGGTGACCTACGCAATATACAACCACCCTAATTACTACTCCGCAACTTTTCCATTTGGCCAACGAAATGGAAATATTCCAAACCCTTGTCGAATATGGTGCCCAAACTGCCCGTGATTGCTTGGAAGAAAACTTGTCATGACTCCCACTTCACCACTAGTGGGCCAGAGAATGAAGGATCGACAGTGAAAGGCGATTTTGTTGTCATCTGTACTTTGTATCAGTGCTGGACGATGTGATGAGCTTTCCAAATCTCAAGCGACACTAACCTTTACTACGTCGTCGTGAGCCAGCCAGTCGATTATGGAAGGACGAACGTAAGGTGGGTTTCGGAAATTGAAAGGGAAGGCATAGAGTCGACTGAACTGCTTGAAGTGAGCATCAAGCATTACCAGCAGCATCAAAAGTTGAAAAATATCCAGATCCAATTGTCCTTCGACACTTCTGAGAGAGACCATTGTACAGAGAGTAGCAGCAGGACAACAGGAGTAGCATCGTAGTTAGTTGAGGATGGTAAATCGGAGTTAATTGAGGATGGAAATCCAGCCAATCAATCTAAATACGGAGGAAACGCCTTCGTGTTGTACTTTCACAAGCCCTTCTGGACAAGCAACTTGGGGACCTGGTTTAGACTAGTCTGGGCTGGGCTGGAAGGGAACAAGTTCCCGGACAACTGAGGATAGGGAAACAGCACAGGACGACGGAATCTTAAGGAGCTCCTGTTGATGCGATGATTCTCAGTTCTTTCTCACGGAAAAGCGAAGCTCTAAAAGGTTAACAAAAATAATATATGTGTGCACAGACAGGTCCGGGATCGAACAGGAGGCAGGTCTGGCTCCGGAATGAGTTGGAATTTGTGAGGCAAATGGTGGACAACCAAGGCAGCAGAGACTGAGAGCCGAGAGTAGGAACAGGAAGATCGGGAAACACATGGTGAAAACACATGTCTATCGAAGAGTGAATCAAGGTGAGTTAGACGTGCAGAACAAATGCTCCTGCAAGAGTCAGAAGATATTAGTCTATGGATGCAGATTGAGAAAGAAGAGGGGATGGAATAGGAGCAACAACTGGTCAAAGTGATATGCAAGGTCACGAGAATTACGCTGAGTTGGGAAGTGGAAGAACGACTGATAGACTGTTTGATACTTGAGGTGGAGTAAGCAGTAAAGTTGTTTCTTGTCTGGAACGGGATCGTTTCTTTCTTCGGTTTGATAGTGGTTTGGTTGACAAGTGGTGATGCAAAAGTCAGTGATGACGGATGCGGAGCAGTGAAGAGATTGCAGCAGGAATAAACAAAGCAGTGTGTTGAAATTATCTTCTTGTTGGGTCTACAAGGGCGACTGACTGACTACGTTGTGGGTCATATACTTACGACTACTACTTGAAAGGAAGAAGGAATTTTAGGAAACAGAGATAGTGAATACAATCAATCAAAGCAAGAAGGCAGGAGTGCGTGTTGCAACAACAGAATGACATCGTCGCAGGCAGAGCCTCTGCTAAATTCCACCCATGAAGGCAAGCAACGTTATTTTAACGATGAGGATTTGTGATGCTGTGTGCGTTCTGCTATATTGAGCGATGGATGACAGACTTCTTGAGTGACTGATAACTGAGGTAGTTGGAATTGCAGGAGCTGTAGTGACATATGGCCATGGCGATGGCAAGTACGAAGAGTGGTCCAAGCAGAGGATCCAGCAGTGGGCGGAGTGGGCTCAGTTTGTAGTTCCCCCAGCTGGAGATGGACCCATTACGGCTAGCGGCCATGAGATTCGCCAGGCAGCAGCCCAAGACCCATATCCGCAGTGGATTTATGCCGCGCTGGTGACACCAGAAAATTCAGGCGATGTCACTGTAGGTGAGTGAGGCTGCCTCCCCTTCTGTACTTTTGCTTACAATCTGGACTAGAAATTGGTTTGCTTGTCGCGCGAAGGACTTCGTTTTGTGTCATTAAGATCGTAGTTTCCTGATCATGAAATGCTCTGGATGGGGCACAGTGGGGACATGAGTGACTCTTTGCGTTTACTATCTCAAGTGCGCGCCGTGGCAGGCTCTGGGTGGGGGCACAGGGGGAGCATGAATCTCTGCCTTTCAAAAGAAACCTGTCATAATAATGGAAGCCTTTGACTGGTTATACTTCGACATGGTTATACTGCTTCTAGAGGAGCCCCGGAAGTTGTTGAATCTCTTTAGGGTAGATGAATTAAGGAGATTACGGCAACCTCTTTCTTTCATTTCTACGCATAATGCCGACGTTCAGAGTGAACCTTGTAAATGTGACCTGGTTAACTGCGAATAACTTTTCAGTATCCAATTCATGGTTTAGGGATCAAAGGGGACCACTGTTCTTAAACCCACAATGCAAGTTGTCTGCACTTAAAGAATCTAACTTGTCTTTTTTCTTTTGTAGGTGGTGGAAATGTTCCACCAGTTAAACCAGTGGTAGACGCTCTCACTCCTTCAGAACGGCAATGGTATGTTGCGAGCTTTTGGTTGATTGAAGATTTGTGCAAAGGACCAATTTCTTGTTTCTTGTGAACGGAAAATCTCAGTGCAGACGGGCACAACTTCAGAGGTTTTGTCAGAGTCCCAGCGACTTAAACTTTGATTCTCTCATTGCGTCTCGAACATAAACAAATCCCTATACTATATTTGCCGTTGCCTCCTTCCTCTCGTTCTCTCTGTCTCATTTTCACTTACCTTTCTTGTTAGCAACTCAAAACGAGACTCAGTAGTGAACACCTTGAAGGAGAATGCAGAGTGCAGAACATCAATAGACGAAGTGATCTGGTCTTTCCTCATAAAGGAAGAAAAATGCAAAAAGTGACAGAAAACGAGACTCCCTGTTCTTTTATTTGGAGGCTTCGTTCACTTAAACTATTTGTCAAAATCAAGTGATGAATAAGTTCCCGAGGAATAAATCCGCCATCTTAATTGAATCTTTGTAGAATGTGATATATGGAAGAAGAAAATAAGAAATGAGAACTAATAAGTAATGAAAAAAGGCAGTGAGCAGTGAGAAGCTGTAATCAGCAGTACTGCTATTTCATTTCAGGCATCACGATGTTCTAAAGCGTGTGAAGGGAGGGTTCAAAGTAGTGATAATTTCCTTGAAATCTCAACATAGGAGTTCAATATTTTCTGAACTCCAAAGCATGTGTACATTTTATGTCCACATATTTATCTCAGGGTGCCAAAGTCCTCCACCATGATAGTTTTGTCTTGATTCATCATGAGTCTTGATTGTTCAAGTAGCTCGATGTGCCAACAGCTACCTTTGTAGCTTCGTATGATTCCTCAACTCGCACGTGGGCCTCTAGGGATGCACCGCATATACTCCTGAACCTTGTTTGATCTTTTTCCTAGCAGAAGATTTATTTTATAGATTTGGAGCTTATATAATCTGAAAAAGAAAGTAGGAAACAGAGTTTGTCAGAAGCATTTACAGAAAATTCTGTTTCCATGGTCTCTTGACAGTGTGCAGGGATTAGATGAGGACCAAATTCGTTTACTGCTTACTGAGCATGTGGACGGTAAATGTTGCTGGGGCCGAAAATCTGCTCATGAATGGGACATTAAGAAGGTGGAAGACTGCAATGCTTATATTGGGACTCTCGAAACCTTCATTGAGGAGAGAGAGCTAGTTGAGGAAATGGAACCTTTCACTGGTGGACCCTACGCTGGTCAAGAATACGATCGGGAATCCGGTGCTTGGGAGATTGATATGAGGGATGAATTCCCACTGCTTTTTACTACTCTGAAAGAAGCACGGAAGAAAATACCCTCTTCTCAAAGGGTGGAAAACTGTGGGCGTAAGTTTCCAAGATACCTGAGCAATAGTTGAGACCTTTCATATCTCTGGAGGAGTCGTTTGCTGCTAGTCTGCAGATAAACGAAGACTATTTCCCTTCAGTCTTCTCAGTTTCTCTCATCATAGTAAAGTAGGACGCACAAGCCGCGCTTTTTCTCTGAACAAGGTATCGCTGACTTGTTTGTAAGCAATAAGATTCTGACTCTGCACCTAAATTATCTCAGACTGCTCGGGAAGAGGAGAGGTACTCTGTCCACCTTGCCATGCTGATGCCCAACCTGGAGTTTTTAGACCTGGCATGACAACCAAGTGCACAGGTTGTCATGGCAGGGGATTGATTGCCCATCACGACGGTTCAGACACCAAGTAAGCACTACTATGTGGAAGTACATCTATTGGCGCATGATATTTTCCTATGTGCGAAGGCATATCTAGATAGAGCTTATGAATCTCGAATATTTACTAGATTGAAAGCTATTCGTGAGAATCTGGATGTCTCGAGATGGGTCCTGATACATTTTGCTACGTCCGTCTTTCTCTCACAGTAAGAGTATAAATAGTCTCTTAACGGAACAAAGTGGCGCTTGCTTACATAAAAGGGAACTCACGTCTATTTTTTATGCTGAGATTGAGGATAGAGGAATCGACGAGACGTGTTTTGGCTGAATGGTTGGTGGCACGGTGTCCTTTTACTAAACCCCAGACTATTTGTCCAGCTGTGGGAGGTGTCATGGTAGGGGAAGCTTGCAGTGCATGGCTTGCAATTCTCGTGGATTGGTCAAATGTGACAAGTGCTCTGGCTACGGAGCTCTCTTGTTCAGCAAAACGGTTATCGTCAGATGGTAAGATATCTCAAAATCCTCATTATCCGTACGACTGCCCTCCTTTTAAGCTCTATTAAAAGGTTCGAGCTCTTTTCCAAGGATGTATCCGGAATAGCAATGAAAGGTTTTCCACCCTTTCGGCATGGGATTTGCGGGATAGAGTCAAGAGTTCGCCCCGGTGCCCATTCACCGATCTGGGACACAGCTCTACGAAGCGTACGTTGTCTTTCTAGGCCTCGGAGGTAAGGACAGTCAAGTACTCGGCCGAATGCAACGGTATTCTTTATATTCAAAAGGAGCACGCCTTGTAATTATCTTGCAGGAGGACTCTAGTGAACAAGAAGGTGAGTGCGTCGAGCTATGCTGCATCGGTGCCAGATGACGTATTTCACGAAGCAGACAGTGTTCAACTGTATGCCGACCAATCACATCAATGCAAACCTGTCCAGTTTCCAAACTCTTATGGTCTTTCCAAGCTTTCCACAGACCTGTTCACTTTTCGTACACAAATCCCTCCACCTGCAAGAGTGATTTGTGAAAGGCACCAACTTCGCATGGTCCCGGTGACCCGGGTTGTCATGGCTGAAGGAGAGAATTCCTTCGAGTTCTTCATTGTTGGCCTGGGGAAAGAAATTTACATGGATCGCTATCCTCAAGAATGTCATTGCGGCCTGTGTTGCTGCTTGCAGATGTGTACCATCAGCTGAGCTTATCATATTCAGCCACAAGTCAGAGCTGACACCTACTTGTGAAATATACAACTTCGACTGAATTTTTTGTTGCTATGAGATTCACAGAAAATTGTCTACTTGCGTATTGAGACATATGTAGCCAGTTCAGACGTGCTTATATTAGATTTTTCTGCATCAATGAGAACAAATGCTTTCCTGTACAGTCCAGCTACTTACGAGGCTTAGTGAATGGAGGTTGGTAAATCATTGCTACTTTATGGGGTCAGTTCATTCCATGTTTCGTAAAGGGTATTCAAATGTCAGTTGTAGCAGGGACGGAAGTAGTAGTCAGCCATAACTCGAGTCGCCATTCTGGCTAGCTACAGTAGTTCTCATACTCACTGCTTGTATATTACCCACTATTGTTTCGATTTTCATTGGACAAACTATGGACATTATATATTTATTGCATGCAACAACTATGTGACTGCCAAGCTCTGGATGTAACATCATCGAGCATGAGGGTGGAAGCGTCCTGAGAGGTCCCCAGGAGACTACAGTTTCTAATACAGAATGGAGAGTACCTATTCTCTTCTTTAAGCTTCATGGAATCATAGTTAGATTTGAAGCGAATCATGTTGCCAAGTTTCTATGCGGATGTATCTCTGTCAAATTCTCGATGAAGTCTGTTCCTTCATTTTATTTTTCTTGGGGCAAAGTACCGATGGGACATCAAATGCGTCCTAAACTAGAATTCCCAGTAATGACAAAAGATAGAAATCTCCAGGCTTGAACTCACAAGAAGTTGATGAAAGCTGAAAGACAAGAATAAATCCCCAAATCACGTTAGTACTTGGAAGAAATGTGAGGCAGGAATTACTCGCAAATCTACTTGCAAACAACAGGAGGAAACTGTTAGGTGGAGTCTGGCATGTCCACCTTCACGGGCGTATTGGACCTCGAATAACATGGAACATTTTATGGAAGAAACTCTGACACCTGACTTCTCTCGGGTCTGTGAATTTCTTCATATAGAAATTCTTTGCAGTGGATTTCCTGACAATGTTAGTCCTGCTATCCCCACGATCACGAGAACCATAGTCCACAATTATTCTACAAAAAGTTTTTGAACCCGAACATTGTGAGATTTCAGTCCAACACTTGCCTTCCCTAGATTCACTGGGAGAGGTCCAAGTACAATCTGAATCATTTGCTTGTCAGTAAGAATCTCCATGGATACCATTGAGGAGCCCAATTTCCAATCCACAAATAGCAAGTACACTTCCTTCCATCGTTCATCAACCGACAAGAACCGACATGAACCGACAAGAGAACAATTTGCCTAAAGGGTCAGATCCAATTAAACAAAAAAGTTGGGAACTGGGGAAAGGTTGAAGCATGGAGGCAGGGAATTGGGGAGGGAAACCTATCAATATATGAATCTTGATCAAAGGGCGATGAATGAAACTTGGTCCGCTGTTATTCTAAACTTGACTAGTGGAGTCTGATCAGTACCTAATTCAAACTTGATCTACATAATCTGGTCAAAGAAAAACAAAAATCGATACTTCCAAATTGAAGTTAAAGGTGTGAAAACTTATCAAAGACGGCAGAATAAAAACTAAGTAAATCTATGTCTATAGCTAAAACTTTCATGTACTCCCACTCTGTTTAAAAGATAATATTAATGATAAAAATAAAATAAAATAAAAAATACATGTCTAGACTCATGTACAACATCTGGGAGAAATCTCTGTACTCTTAGGGAACAGGTCCCGATAGGGAGTTTATATCAAAAGTGACGAGAGTCAAATTTTCCAATTTGCCAAGTTCCGGGTGGTAATGAACCAGTGAGTATGTGCCCCAAGCTTCGAGCCACTGTAGTGGGGGACAATTCCCCAATATGGGAGGCATCAACCCACTCAAATTGCTGAACGAAACAAAAAGATTTTCCAACTTGGAACAATTTCCGATAGCTAGTGGTGTGGACCCGGTGAAGAAGGTATGCTGCAGTGCAACTCTCTGTTGCTCGGGAACATCTCGCAGATCGTACCTAAAATGGAGCCAGTTAACTGGTGAACCCAATCTCCGTCTACTGTACCGCAAAGAAGTGTGCAAACTGGCCAAGCAAACTGCCGTTGAACTCATTGGGGGGTTTCAAAAACGCGTTTTCGCCCTCCAACAAAATCTCGTACGGGAGGGGCGTCAAACCTTTACCGGAAAGTTTTACAGGCTATGAAATGTTACCTTGCACATTGCGTACCCGGTTAAGGGTTTCTATAAATTTTAATTAGTGTCATGATGCCACTGAAACAGAAACGTACACGCGTGTCAGGTGTCACACTGCAAACCGGAATATCCAATAGCAATGTTTGAGAGGTGTCTTAACCTCAAGGCCTGCAAATCCGGCTCTCTCAAATGTGTTTAGAGAACAAAACAGAGTGACGAGAAATTTGAGATCAGGGTGAAGAGAGAAAGGAGACTTGTGTGTGTGAAGAAAGGATTTGATTGGAAATACGCATCAACTCAGCAATAGTAAAGTGATACGGACAGAAATTTGAAAAAAAAGGTATGCGTGTGCAGTAACCGAGATTTCAGAGAATGAGTGGTCGAATTCGTTGTGTTATATGTCGAGTGGGATTTGTGGGGTTCCGTTGATCGTTCCTAGGATTTAGGATTTAAGGGATTTGAGTGAAGATGATGAGGATGATATGGATAAATTGAGGAGGTGGTGGGAGTTCATACACACATGATGATGTTAATTGAACGAGAGAAATCGTTCTGTGCCACGTGTTCAGAATTTGACACAAACGAATTCCACGCTCTTGATCCGCTTGCATTCAAACAATTGACTAGGATGGATTGTGATTCATTCTTTGCTTTAGTAGATCTCCTCAAAGACCATGAGGTATTTACCAAGAAGGATGGGGAAGAAACCATACACCTATTTGGCTACAAGTTGCTAGCGCTTTAGACAGATTTGGCCACAACTGGAATGGTGCTTGTGTGGCTTGTGTTGCACAAGGAATGAATCTATGGGGCATTAGCACAAGCTCCACTTCAGTGTTTATGGATAGGGTTGTCAAAGGAAATCTTGTATATTTTGAATAAGGAAGTATGATGGCTTGGAATGGAAGATAAAGCTAGAATTTCCAGTGTCTTGTACGAATGGGATTCTCATTGTATGTAGGATGATTGATGGTACATTATTTCTGTAACAATATGGAATTTAGCGACGTAATAAGTAAGGCTAACGAAGTAGAGAATAAGCCAAATAAGTCTAAAATATTCTAGAAGCATTTAGGAAGCTTCTTGGGAAGCTTCCCGGGAAGTTAACTTGCGCCCCAAGAAAGAAGCTTCTAGAAGCGTCTAACTAGCTTAGCTTGCATGCCAAGTAGACGGCTTCTAGAAGGAAGTTTTTGAGAAGCTTCCCAATTAACTTGGCTTGCACTCTAAGAAAATGGTTCAAGGAAGCTTCTTGAGAAGCTTCTCAAGGGCCTTGTATGCTACCTATAAACCAAAGCCGAAGCTCATGCTAAGCATTTGGAGTTTTCACACATTCAAGCGTCCCAATGTAACTTCCATTCTCCTATTTCTCTCCTTGGTTTTGGTCTTTTACATTGGTATCAGAGTAGGAATGGTATGGATGGAATTTATGGACCACCAAATCCACTTTCACCAAACCATTGGGATTTTTGTGTCCAAGTGCTACCCAAGCATTGTTTCACGTAATTCATCACCTCACATTTTGGACAAGATTTTCTGCATATGATCACCATATTTGAGGAACCCTTGATACTTCCAATTGTAACTTATGGAGAACGATGGACGTGTTGTTTCTATGTGTTAATAAATTAGATAGATTAGGGATAGAGTGATAGAGTAGCAACCATGGCAGCAATACCCAATGTTATCCTTGCTATGAAACAACAAATCGAGCACTTTACTTGATTGATGGATGAATGAGATCTTTGACGACAAGAGCATGTAGAGAGAGTACAAATTCAAGAAAGAGATGATTGGATCAGATTCCCTAAACCCAAGATATTTGAAGGCAAGAATCTCTCGGGTGCAATGGAGAACTTTGTGTTTGACTATGAACGTTATTTTGAAGCTACCAATCTACAAATGAGCAAAAACAAATTCTCTTGGCTTCTAGTCAATTGGATGGAGTAGCAAAGCTATGGTGTAGATTTTGAGTGGAACGAGCTAAACAACAAATTGTTGCACCAATCTTGACATGGGCAGAATTCAAGAGCGCAATAATTAGTGGGTTCCACACTATAAATGCCACACAAGCTGCACGGGATAAGTTGGCAAAGTTGAAAAAAATTGGCTCTATAAGAAGTTACATCACGCAATTCCAAAACACTATCATGCAAATTCTAGATATATTGGAAGGTAAAGCTTTGGATCGATTTGTGAGGGGCTTGAAGGCAAGAACCAAATTAGAGGTAACCATGCAAGAGCCACAACACTTGGAAGAAGTCATGTGGTTGGCCGAACGTTTTGATTCCTTGGTGGCAACAACTTGGTCTTGACCTTGATCTCCACAGACCCTACTAATACACTACACACAAGTGGAAGAGCCAACACCAATGGAGATTGATGCCATTCAACAAACACCACTTTGCACGGTAGATAGAGAGAAATTGAGACAAAATGGTGGTTGTTTTTATTGTCACCAATTGAGGCATCGCATTGCTTAATGTCTACTCAAGAATCGATGACCTTGACAAGTTGCCTAGGTGGAGGTTGTGGAGCAGAATGATCAGGGAAACAAAGAATCCCAATAGGAGATTTCAAGCTGCCTATTTGGAGCTTGATTAGTTCCAATGGGATTGAAGGCTCAACCTATGCAAGTTTGCTTCACTTGCAAGGTATGATATCTAATCGGGGTTGTAGGATTTTGGTTCATTCTAGAAGTTTAGAGAATTGCATGTCTATGCAATTAGCAAAGGAATTGGGTATTTCTATCAAGCCAATGATTGGAAGTACTTTGATGATGGCGGATGTTAGAAGGGGTTCTCCATTCCGCACCTCGCATCCTGTTACCTTCAAGATTGGGAAGGAGTATTTGGAGTGTATGAGGTTTGTAGTGGCACTTCTACACTATGATATCATTCTAGGTCTACCTTGGCTTGAACGTCATAAGGTTCAATTTGATTGGACCTGTTGATAAATTCAAGTAGAACACCAAGGTAGGAATTTCTAATTAGATTGTCCAGCACCTCTGAGTAAGACACCTAAGAATAGTCAGTCCCAAGATGGGAGGTTTTTCAATAAGATAGCCATAGAGCAAACCTGGAATGAAGATGAGTCCCAAGATGGGAAGTTTGCCAAGAAGGCAGCCATGGAGCAAGCTTGGAAGAGAGATGAGTCCTTAGAAGGGAAATTTGTTAGTAAAGCAATCATAAAGCAAGCTTTGGAGGAAGATAAGTATGTATTTGCGGTGTGGATCAAGCCAATTGCACAAGAACAATCTGGGGAGTGCCATGAGCCTCATCAACCAAAGGTGGATCAGATAGTTCAAGAGTTTGCAGATGTGTTTCCGGATGATCTGCCAAAGGGATTACTCTCCGATCAAGGTATGCCTTTCAAGATCAAGTTGTTGCCAAGGAGTCTCTAGTGAGTAAACCAATCTATTGGCTCTCACCAAAGGAGTTAGAGGGGTTGCAAACAACACTTACAGATTTGTTGGAGAAGGACTTCATACGACATAATACCTCTCCTTGGAGAGCACCGATACTATTTGTTCCAAAGAAGGATGGACAACTTTGTTTCTATATTGATTACCATGGGCTTGATAAGCAAACCATGAAGAATGCATATCCCTTGCCTTGAATTGATGATTTTCTTGATCAACTAAGTGGAGTACGCTACTTTTCTAAGTTGGATCTTTGCAATGACTATTGACAAATTCCTATTGATAGAGAGGATGTGCAAAAGACTGCCTTTTGCATAAGGTATGGGTATTTCGAGTGGAGAGTTCTACCTTTTGGACTCACTAATGCTCTAGTAGTCTTCATGGATCAGATGCATCTGGTGTTGGATGGACTATTGGATTGGTCTATGATGGTGTTCTTGGATGATATCTTAATCTATAGCAAGATAGAGGCGGAACATGTGAATCATGTGCGAGAAGTCCTAAGACGACTACGACAATGGAAATTTTACTGCAAGAGGTCAAAGTGCCTTTTGGCAGAAGGAGGTTACCTTCTTGGGTCATATGATCTCATCAAAGGGGATCAAGATGGAAGAAGAGAAGATCAAGCCCATTACTAATTGGCCTACCCCAAAGGATGCTATAGAAATACGGCCACTCAATGGATTGGCCAGTTTTTACTGACAATTCATCCACTAGTATGCTCATGTCACTACACCATTGACTGACCTCTTGGGAAAGAACTCGAGCTTCCAGTGGACCACCAAGCATGAAGAATCATTCCAAAATTTAAAGCATATGATGTCTTCAAGATCCATTCTGCAACCATATGATCCTCAACTACCTTGTGTGGTTGATTTTGATGCTTCTAACTTTGCAATTGAAGTTGTGTTGCAACAAGAATTCCCATATGGACTACATCCCATTTCCTTTGTGTCTCACCGACTAAATACAGCTAAAATAAATTACTCTGCTCAAGATTGAGAACAACTTGCAATGGTATATGCCACCAAGGTATGGAGACATTATCTCTTGCGGAAACAAGTGATCATGCAAACTGATCACAAGCCATTGTTGCAGACCTAACACTTGGAGCATATGAAGAATTGACATCATCAATGTGAAGAGCAAATCCATTTGTTCGACATCAAACTTGAGTACAAACCAGGTTGGTTCCATGTCATTGTTGATGCTCTATCACAACAATCTGATTTGAAATCTCTTTCTCTCATTACAGCAACAATTACAATGGTGTTAATTGACCCCAAGGTCCATAACAAGTTTTGGTCAACTCTACAACAAGATCCCTTCTTCCAAATGGTACATGGTTGTCTAACAACAAGCGACAAGGAGTACAACACCTTCTTCTTCAAGGAAGGCCTTCTATTCCATGCGGACCGGATCTATGTTCTAGCCAAAGGTGATCTTTGACTTGTGTGCCTTCAAGAAGCCCATGATTTACCAATAGCTGGTCACATGGGGGTGGACAAGACCTTGGGTACCCTCCAATCCCAATGGTGGTGGCCCAACATGACACGAGATGTTTGGGAGTTTGTCTGATCGTGTGAGAGTTGTCAATGCAACAAGACCACTAACCAGAAGCCAAGTGGACTCCTTCAGCCACTTTCCATTCCAACTACTTGTTGGGAACATGTGAGCTTAGATCTCATCACCTCCTTGCCCAAGACACAACAAGGTCACAAGAAAATTGTGGTGTTTGTAGATAAGCTTAATAAGCAAATCCATTTGGCACCAACGGTTGATATTGTGGATGCTCTAAGCTTGGTGCAACTCTACTTTGATAATGTATTCAAACATCATGGGATGCCATGTGTACTCATCTCCGACCGTGATCCTTGCTTCACCAAAAAGTTTTGGCAGCCCTCTTCTAAATACTTGGTACCAAGCGTGCTTTGTCCACATCCTATCATCCTCAAACTGATGGACAAACTGAACAAGAAAATTGCACCTTGGAATATATGCTTTGTGCCTTCATCAACATTCACCATACCAATTGGGATGAATGTCTTGCAGCTACGGAGTTTGCATACAACAATTCTAAACAAGCAGGCACCGGATTATATCCTTTCTTTCTCAATTTTGGCTAAGATCCGCTTGTCCCAGATTCTCTTCTTGCTCCTCCTCCATCTCAGGTCCCTCATACTTCAACCTTCTTGACCACCATATCCGAATCTCTCCAACAAGCCAAATCTCACCTCCTTGTTGCTCAGAATCGTCAAAAACAATATGCAGACCACCATTGTTGTGATCTCACCTTTGAAGTCGGTGATAAATTTATGCTATCCTCTAGCAATCTACCCCTCCTACTTGAGACCCAAGTTTATAAACTTGCCCCTAATTGTATAGGACTTTTTGATGTCACCTAAATTGTCTCTTTTGTTACTTACCAACTTGCTTTGCCTTGTCATATGCGCATCCATCTTGTCTTTCATGTTTCCAAGTTGAAAACCTTTGTTCCTAACCCCTCTTCTTTTTCCTCTCTAGTCCAACCCCCTCCTCCCCCTATCTATATCAATGATCATGAGGAGTACAAAGTTGATCATATCCTTGTGTGTCGCCACATCCAACGAGGACAGCGCCAACATACAAAGTACAAGGTCATTTGGAAAGGGTATCCCCTTCATGATGCCACATGGAAACCCCTTTCTCACCTTCAGAATGCACAGACGATCATCCATGAGTTTGAAGCTTCACTGGCGATGAGGATGTCACCAACTAGCGGTGGGGGAATATGTAACCATATGGAATTAGCAATGTAGTTAGTAAGGCTAACAAAGTAGAGAATAAATCAAATTAGCCTAGAATATTCTAGAAGCATCTAGGAAGCATCTTGGGAATCTTCCTAAATAGTTAACTTGCATCCCAAGCAAGTAGCTTCTAGAAGCTTCTAACTAGCTTAACTTGCATGCCAAGTAGGCGGCTTCTAGAAGGAAGCTTCTTGAGAAGCTTCCTAGTTAACTTGGCTTGCACTCTAAGAAAGAGGCTCAAGGAATCTTCTTGAGAAGCTTCTCAAGGGCCTTGTATGCTACCTATAAATACCAAAGCCGAAGCTCATGCTAGGCATTTGGAGATTTCCTACATTCAAGCGTCCCAATATGAACTTCCATTCTCCTATTTCTCTCCTCGGTTTTGGTCTTTTACAATTTCCTTTTGCATAGAGGACCATAGTAAATGGGGAAATATATTTCAATAGAAAAAGATCTTATTCACTAAGTGGTCAAATTATATGCAATGATTAGAGAAGAATTCTCCATTTTGTTGGATGTAAGATTTTTGGGAAGATTTTTGGCTGAAGGTTAATGTTGCATTTAAAATTGAAAAGTCAGCTTATTGTGTGTTGTATTTGCAAAGAATCTCCTTATTGAATTCTCCATTGCAATACCCCTTCTTTCTCAAGCAAGTGGGAGTTCTTCTATAGTAACTCTCATGCTACTCACTTTGGTTGAACTCAAAGCTTTATATTATCCTTAACCAGTAGCAAATATCCTTCCTAAACTATTCATAGGACCAAGTTGCTCCAACATATCTTTTGACTATTAGTTATTTTGTAGAAGTTGAAGCTACTCATGTTAAGCCAAACATTATAGAAGGACACATATTATCCATAACAAGTAGTATATATCCTTCTTGAACTAGTGACTTTAGCATTTATGTTGACTATTTGTCCTTTCTTGGAAGTCTGAGATACCCATGTTAAGCCAACCATTACACAAAAACACATTGATCTGTAATAGATAGTATATATTCTTTGTGAAATATTCATATAACTAGTCATTCTATCATCTTTATTGACTACTTGTCCTTTCTTGGAGGTCAAAGCTGCTCATGTTAAGATAACCATTACAAAAAGATATAGTGTATTGCAAAATCTAGACTCATATGTAGTGGTATATTCAAGTGTATGCAAAACTTTGTTACTACTCCTAATAAAATCCTCTATCAGTGAAGTAGCAAATTAGTACTTAAAGTTAATCTTTTGATTTGTAATGCATCAAAATTGATCAAGATATTTTTTGTTATTCTTAGTGGAGTCTTGTGTGTTTTTCTATTGCAAGATTGACATGTTTAAAAAGTCTCCACTTTGGTCAAATTTAAATTATAAAGGATCTTGTAGTTTGTTTGAGTGCAATCAATATGTATTAGGGGATTTTGGATATGTTTCAATGAGTCACATGGTTCCTTCTTTTGAGCAAGCTCCAACTAAAGACAAATGTGATTTCAACCATTGTGTAGCATAAACTCATGTCCTTAATGAACATTGTATTGGGATTCTTAAAGCTAGGTGGCATTCTTCACATAAGATTAGAGTGCAATTGCATCACACAAGGACAAATTCCTATATGTTAAAATGGATCACCACATGTATCATTTTGCACATCTTCTTGATAAATAGAAGTGACCTTTGGGAAGAGAAAAAAGAGGAAGTTATAGAGTACATTGACCTTGACTTTGATCATGACTTCATGGAAGCTATAGTAAATGAGTCCACATCAATTTTGTGAAAAAACTAAATCCTCTAAATATTAAAACTTGTCTTGCTTTTCATAGGGAAGTTGGTGGAATTTTTTATTCACAATGATATAAAAATTTGTTTTTTGTTCCTCCGGAGTATATCTATTTGAGTTTATAGAGTTGCATGGATTTACCATGAAGTTTAGTGTGGATTCAATGGACAATGACCATTTTTTACAAATCTAATGTGGGCTTCATTTCTTGCACCAATATGTGTCAAGGTGTTTGGCTGAAGGTTTTAACTAAAAGAACTTGGAGTGTATATAGAGTGACTTGAGATTGAATTTTAGTTTTTGTATCATCCAGATTGGTCTCTCTTTCAGCAACTGACAAAACTCAAGCAAGTTTTTTTGCTACATGTAAAGCTCTCATTGAAATTAGAAAAAAACTTGTATCTTCCTTAAGTTAGAGAAGCTTAGATTATGTGGGACTGCCGGACATTCTTGAACAAGATCTCCTCTAAAACATCAACTCTAAAAAATGGCTGAACAGATCTATGAAAGACAAATACAAATTTTGGAGTTTGAACATGCTTCACACTACCATTGTTTTTGGTAAAAATATGAAAGAGTGTGGTTTCATCATTGGCTGCATCGCTTCCCAAAGTAAGAAATGCAACTTCCACATATGTAATTCTTTTATCTTTCAATACATCTTATGTGTTACTTAGAGGTGCCAAGTATCAAGGTCTCCCAAGTGCATTTCTTAATCAACAAACACTGTACACATTGCCACCTTCCAAGTTCCTTAACATCTAGCAAGAAAATTCTTCAAAAACATCCAGCACCAACAAAATAATATTATCTAATAGCATGGTGCATTGAAACTATTTATTGCTCTTTGTTCATTGATTGGGTAGATACAAAAGCTGTATCTGGGATCAAGATTAGGTTAACCAAAGCTTTGTGATGAGTGAATGTTCATGCACCTTGGTAAACAAAAAAAGTAGATTGAGCTTACAAAGGTAAAAGATAGTTCTCACTTTTCTAAATAAGTGAACAATTGCCACTCCATTACATTACCAAGAAAGTGAATACCGTCATCAAGATTGACAATAATCATGTTGAGTTGAAGCATAAAATCCAATTGCGAGAGAAATTTTGATTTGCTTGGAGCTTGAAGTGAGAACTCCGTAGAAGTCCCTCATGACAAGTTTGAACATCCATTGCTGAACAAGTCATGGAAATTAGCATGGCTCTTATTGCATCCTTTGATCAATGGTTAGACCGTAGATTGATGATGACTTTTGGAGCTACTAGACATAGAGTAAAATGAGTTGAGCTTTAATAATCATTTATAAATTCTCAAAAATTGAATTTCAAACCATTTGGTGATTGGCCAATATCCTCAAAATGCAACATGCACATCATATCAACCTTGGTATAGTAGAACTCATTAGACATACATATGGCTAAAATAAACATTGGTACAGACATGCTCAAAGAAGAATTGCTCAAACACTATAGGTCTATCCAACTCCCTCTTGATGGACAAACTTTACAACTTCAATTGTATGCTAGCACTATAGCTAACTATTAGCAATTATTATACAAATTGCTTGAGGAAGTAAGGCACAACATTCCAGCATGTGCACTTGTAGATATGACAAAACTCTCAAAGTAACATCTTTCTATGAGTATCAGTTCAACATTTCCTATCTTAAATCTCAATGTAAATTTAGCCACTTACCATCCACTCAATGTAGAATCTTCCCAATAGTCATAGATATCAATATGCTCATGGTAGAAATCAAGATTATGAAATCATCTGCATAGTGGTTCCATTCTAGAATCAATCAATGGTAAGTGGCATGCTCTGATCTTCTTAGGAACATTGGAGCACAAGGTTAGTATATCTTTAGTCATCTCATGAACCACATTTTTGTAATCTATCTATTCCATGTTGCTCCTATTGTGTTGTGGTATTGGATATTGTGATGATTTTCCATATATAAATCTTAAGCAATTAAAGAATATCAATTGGCTATGAAAGATAAGAACAAGCTAGAGCCATTGGCATCATGGAGTGTGAGAGAGTAGAAGAGTAGTTTTCAACTACATGTTGGGAGAGAGAACTTTCAAGATTTCAAATTTCAAGAACATGATGGAATTTAGCCAAATGCAATTAAAAAAAAGAAGTTATCAAGATCCAATTTTCATTTCCATTGATTGAAAACTCCTTCACCATAAGATCTCAAGGATCCAATGAAAATCTACCCTTGGATAGATTCATGAATTGTGACAACTTGCAAATATAGACAGTAAATCCAGTAGTCAAAGATACTATTTGAACCTATTCTACACCTACAAACCACTAAAGTCCCAATGAACATGATACCAAAGTCTCTCACTTCAATAAATTTTGACAAACACCACAATAGTGAATACAACATAAAATTCAAGTGACAAATCAATAAAAGCTATATTCTTCATTGAATATATGGAGATATATATGGTTAGTTTTCAAAGCTCTAATCACTACTAGCTATGCAAGGGGCACCTAATGTTGGATTATTGCTAAAAGCATCACAAGGTTATACTAAAGTACAATCTAGCTTGGAAAATATAACAATGATATGCTTAAGTTCACGGGAAGTTTTCAATGTCTTTGATAATACTCATGTCATATTATATAATCATAGTGATTTTTCCTCTTGAGCTCTGACTCTTACTTTTTCAACCTTAACCACCTTATCTACTTCAACTCTAACTTTTTTTACTCATTGGTTCACACATAGCTTTTCCATCTTCTTTATTTTCTGAGCATTTATCTTTGCTAGTCTGCACCTTTCTCTACATTTGAGAGTCTCACTCCTTAATTTTGTATGTTGGGTCTTGTCTTGCACAAAGGAGTTAATTGTAGGTATCATCTTTCACTTTGGAGTCCTTTTTCTTCATCCTTGGTTCACTTTCCACTTCCTCTTCTTTGTCTCATTCTCTTGCATAAATCTCCTCTTTGGCTCTTATGGGAATCTTCTATTGGGTTCTTATGTGTATTGTTGTAGATGGAATATCTTTAAGTTCAATTGGAGTAAATTCCCATTGATAGTCTTCTCCTCTCCCATTGGGCAAGGTTTCTTCATGAATGGGAGTATCCTCCTCAATTCTTGATAAAGGAGTGCATTTTCCTCCTCCAAAATTTTCCTCCTCCTCTTGGGCATATTTATGCATCCAAAATCATCATCTTTGTGCAACAATTCAAAAAAAAAAAATTGGGTTCCAATCCCAATACTAACATGGGCAAGTGTGGAAATCTTAGCTCTAACATCTAACAATGCATCTATTATTTGAAAATAGAGACAAAGACAATCCAATTTTTGATCTATAGTTGACAATCCATGTTTTATCTCTTGCTTGGTAAGACCTTCACCCATATACTTATCCTTCCAATGTTGAGCATATTGTATGGAATATTAGCTCTAACATCTAACAATGCATCCATTATGTGAAAATAAAGACAAAGAAAATTCAATTTTTGATCTATAGTTGACCATCATGTTTTATCTCTTGGTAAGACCTTCACACATATACTTATCCTTCAAATGCCAACAGTTTGTAGGACTTCACATAATAGGCCATTTTCTTTTGCAATTTGTTCCCATTCATGGATAAAGGAAACCTATTCCCAAATCTTACTAGAAAATTAGCCATATAACTAAATGTTGTACTCTTGGCAATGGGTTTTTGGTAGTGCTCTTGTGAATTTTTTGAACTGATTGGGATCTTCCATATGGTCCACAATTTGCATGTAATGATGTGAGACCATCCTAAACTTATACTCTTTGCATTTTATTCTAGTCTTTGGAAATTTTTCTATAGAAGATAGAGTAAGAAGGAGTATGAGAAGGAGTAGAACATACCAATGATACCATTTGAATAGTGCTTTAAATTCTTGCCTCTATGATGGAAGGAGAATTGATTCAAGACTATGAAAAAATAAGAATGGAAGGAGAAAATATGTGCTTAGAACCAAAAAGGGAATGGAAAAAGTAGGATGACTATTGAATGCATTCCCAAGGGGAGTGTATGTCATGGTTACATTGCCCTTAATTTCAATTCCAATTTCAGTCTCTAAAAGTTGGTGTATATTTGGAGGGAGCTCTCAAAGTCAGCACACAAAATTATAAGCATTTCCGCCTGAAAACTTAGAATGATGTACCAAAGCAATCGACCCAAACTGAAGAACCAAATCTGAAAGAACAATTGTATTTTCCCAAACAGCTTAGTATTTCTTATGGTTAATGCTTTGAGAGCTAAAAGATCTGCAAAATTTTCCAATATGTTTCTCTTGAGCTTGTTTATGCTCAAGTCTATGCTAATCAAGTTTTGAAGAGCAACCAAGTTTAAAGTAATTTCTCTATCAAGAGAGAGGTATTAGTTACAAACAAGCCAAATATTTAGCCAATAAGAAGTCTCTCCTTCAACCCATAAGTGAGGTGTAAGAAACAGCACCCAGAATAGATTATAATCTAGGGTGTTCAAGAAAAATAGGGGGAAGGATTACATCTAGGATTGCAAGGCAATTGAGAGATTTAAGGTTCCACGAGGCAGCTAAGGGATCTAGGTTTCTAAGAGATCTTACAAGGTGGCTAAGAGATTGTTTTTCACTTGATTGTTTATAGAGAGAACCAATATTTTTGAAGGTGGATGGACCATTTTTCTTTTTTTACTGTTTGTTGTGACAACAAGACATGGAGAGAGAATGAGGCAATAGATTGAGTTATTAGTTACTAATAGGCAAATGGAGAGGCTTGTGATGTAATAATTGACTACACATTGAATATATCTCTTACCAATCTTTTATTTTCCCCTTCCTTGCTTGCTCCAAGAGATTTTCATGTTTTGGTGTCTCATTTTGTTTTTTGCTATTCTATTTCAGTGCAACCAAGCTGAGCTATTAGTAGTCAATCTGGTGAGAAGTTTATTGGACCCAAAAAGTGGTATTAGAGTGATAGGGGTATATCAAAGCATTAGGGTTTATTGGAAAGTCTTTTTGAGGTTCACATTTAATAATAATGGATAGAAATCACTTGGAGATAAAGAAGTTTGATAGCAAAACGGATTTTGAGTTGTGAAGTATCAAGATCCATGATATTTTGATTCAAAGAGGAAAGCATAAAGCTTTGCTTGGCAAAGAAAATATGCATGTCAACATGGAGAGTGAGTAGTAGGATAAGCTAGATGAGAAAGAAATGTCTACTATTTACTTATGCCTTGTAGATGAAGTCATATTCAATGTGAAGGGAGAGACAATTGTATCTAGTATATGAAAGAAGCTAGAGAGCTTGAATCAGATGATATTCAAGAGACATTTATACTCTTTTAAAGATGAAGGAAGGTACAGAGGTGTCAAAAGCCCCTCAAACTTTTCAACAAAATCCTAAGCCAACTTGAAAGTGTTGGTGGGAAGTTGGAGGAAGACGATAAAGTAGTAACTTTGCTCCATACCCTACCACATATTTTTGACAATCTAGTGACTACTTTGAGTTGCTGGAAGCTTCAATTAGATGAATTAACAAATATGTAGTTTTGAAGAGCTATAAAGAGGAATTCATTTTACAAAAATTTAGAGAGTGTGCTTTTCATAGAGGACAAGGGTAGAAGTCATCATAAAGGGTAGAGAGGGCGTAATAAGTCTAGAGGCAAATCAAAATCATGAACTAGGATAAAAACTGCTAACACTATGGTATGCTTGACCACTTCAAGAAGAATTGTAGGGTGCTAAAGAAAAGAACAATGTAACAAGAAGAAAGCAGATTATTGGAATACCATAGCTACTACATCCTTGTTTAGTACAAAAGAGGGCAAGACATTACTTTGGGTAAGTAGTGACTGTGATTACATCAAGGGTCCCATCATTGAGTGAATAGTTGACTCTATCACATTGTATCATTGCACTCCAAGATGGAAGTTTTTCACAACAAACAAGGTAGGAGATCTTGGTAGTGTGAAGATGTGTAACAAGAGTGTTGTAGAAATTGTATTGATTGGTGATATCATTGTATTGACCACTGTCAAGTGTACAATGATCTTACAAGATGTGCACTGCATACTAGAGTTGTGGTGGAACCTAATGTCCTTAACTATGTTTGATAAAGAAAGATATAATTAATAATTTGGTGGTGGTACATGAAATCTGACAAATAGTTTGTTGCCAGTTGGACAAGGAAGCCTTTGTTGCACTCTGTACAAGATGATTATAAAAGTGTGTAGTCCTCAACTAAATGTTGTTAAAGAAGTTGCTTCTCTAAATCTATGGCACAAAAGGTTTGCTCACATGAGTGAGAAACGATTGCAGATTTTGCTCCTTTTCTTTGTCAACAATGTGTGATCTTTCTAAACTTGCACAAAATTTGACAAGATGCATTTCTACATTGATTGCAAGTTTGGGAGCACTTTTGCTCTGGACTTTAGAATAAACTTGCTATTGGAACCATCCATTCCGAGATCAAAAGTTGGCTAACCTTACCTTTCTAAATCTAGTTAGCAATTAGGGTTGAATGGTTCTATCTCTAAGAGCATGGGTGATTTTTTTGTCTTTGCAAAATTTATTCTCATAGAACCTCTTGTTGGGGCTGATACATGTTGGGAGAAGAGAGTTCAAATTAGAATTTGAGAGAGCAACGAGAATTCAAATTTGGATATATATATATATATATATATATATATATATATATATATATATATATATATATATATATGCTTGCAATTGGATTCCCTTATTTACTTTTGAATTGTGTGGTGCAAATGCATCCCCTACCTAACCCTAGATTGTCTAATACTAATTGATACACGTCACTTCACTAAGTTCCACAAGTGGAGGCCATGCCCATAGTCTTCCTACAAGTCTTGTAGGTCCCATGCTCATAAGTCCTACAGCCATGCCCACAATCCCAACACATGCAACTCTTGCAATAGAATCCATGTAGCTCTCGCAAGACACATTTGTCCTAAATTTCAAGTGAGCATAAATTCCTTTCTAGAGCTCTATTTTCCATGATCTTGGTGTCTATGGAAATCCCATGAGAAATCACTTCCAAAAAAAATAAGGCATGTCTCACCTTTCATTTGTATTCACAGAGATATGGGCCTGACATGAGCTATATTTATATTCACTCTCACAAATAGAATACCTTAACATGAAGATTTTTCTTGTATTGATTCTTCAACATTCCCATAGTGCATTCCTATAATTAACAAGACTTCACACTTAATAATCTTTTGCTTAGTGTTCTTCATTAATTGTCATTCTAATGTATACAAAAAAAATTTAACTTTGAAGTCCAATTGAAATTTATGCATTGCTTGAGCTTTTTAATTGTGACTACCTTTGTAAACATATCTATGGGATGGCTTATGCCAACAATTTTTACCAAATTCAATACTCCACCATCTATCAATTCACAAATGAAATGATACCTCAATTGAATATGCTTTGTCTTGCATGAAACACAAGATTCTCCACAAGATTGATTGCACTATTGCTCTCACTATGGAGTATATTGTCATCTATTTCTTACCTAGCTCTACCATGAAGTTTTTCAACCAGATCATCACCTGGCTAGACTCTAAGATGGAAATGTATTCAGTTTTTGTGGTAGAAAAAGCAACACTCTTTTGCAAATGAGAGATCTAACTAATTACAATACCACCCAAGGTAAACACATACCTTGTAGTGCTCTTTTGATTTTCCAAGTTTCCTCCCAAGTCTGCATCACTGAAGCCTTCTAGAATAGCATTTTTTTGCTAAACAAAGTGCCTTATCAAAGGCACCTTTCAAGTAACATAATAGCCATTTCATTGCATCCCAATGTTCTCTTCTTGGATTTAACATGAATATGCTTACAACTCCCACTCCACAAGCAATGTTTGCCCTAGTGCATACCATTGCATACATCAAACTTCCAATTTCTGATGCATAGGGTACTCTACTCATGTACTCTTTATCAGCATCAGTTCTTGGTGATTGCTCCTTAGAAAGTTTGAAGGGACTTCCCAAGGGAGTAGTTCAAATTATAGCATTCTAAAGACCAAACTTTTCCATCAACTTCTTGATGTATTTCCCTAAAGAAAACTTCAAAGTACCTACCTCCAGATTTGTCTCACATAATCCTCATTCCAAGTATCTATTGTGAATGATGTAGATCTTTCATTTCAAATACATCAAAAAATTGGCACTTTAGCTTGTTGATTTCCCTCATGTTGGATCTAGCAACCAACTTATTATCAACATAAAGCAACAAGATGATGTATGAATCAACAAATGATTAAATTTAGTAACTATGGTCCATTTCACATCTAGTGTAACCACTATTGGCCATAAAGCCATCAAACTTCAAGTACCACCATCAAGGAACATGCTTCAAACCATAAAGACTCTTCTTCAACTTGTAGAATATATCTCCTTTATTGGTGATTTGAAACCCCTCAAGTTGTGCTATATAGATATCCTCTTCAAGACCTTCATGTAAAAATGGATATTTTACATCTAGCTACTCTAGATACAAATCCTCTATAGTCACATGAACCAAGACCAATCTGATGGTAGTCATCTTAACTATGGGAGAGAAAATCTCATTGTAGTCTATACCTTTGGTCTGTTGTATTGCTTGCTTCCATCATGTTTTTTTTGACTTTGTACACCCTTTTTTCTCCAATGCCTTCTTTCACTTTGGCAGCTTGGTTAATGACCAAGTTACATTCCTTTCTAAAGAAGATATCTTTTACTTCATTGCAAGCTTTGACTACAATGAGTCCTTGTTTTGCAATGCTTATGAGTAGTACTAAGGTTCACTATTTTCTATAAGGAATAAGTAATACATGGATGAGACACACCTCTCTATTGGTTCCCATAATCTAGTATTTCTCCTCAAATCAGTCATAGGTATGATTGGATTTGATATTATCTTTATGGATTCTACCAAACTCTTATTTCCTACAACATCATTCTTTGAAATGTCTTCCAACACTAAGTCTTCTAAATGTTCTACTTCTTTTTCTATAACCTCAAGTATTGATCCAAGCTTAACTTTGTACATAGTATTCTCATGGAAATGACATCTCTACTTCCCAGCACTTTTCTATCGTCTTCATTCCAAAGACAATAACCCATATCATCTGCTTCATATCCAATGAAGATACACTTTCTTGATTTGGAATCAAGCTTGTCCCTATCTTGAATCCTTGCATATGAGGCATAGCCAAAGGTTCTCAAGTGCAAGAGATTCACCCTCTTTCTTGACCATTCCTCCTCAAGGATCTTGAATCCCAAAGGAATTAAGGGTCCTCAATTATGAGATATGTAGTTGTGTTAATTGCATCTGCCCAAAATGTTTTTGGCAACCTTGCTTGTAGTCTCATGCATCTGGCTCTCTTGTTGAGAGTTCTATTCAAATGTTTAACCACACCATTTTTGTGGTGCCTCAAGGACAAATTTGGTCATTTTGATCCCATTCTCTCTACAATAATCTCTAAACTCATTGCTACTATACTCTCCACCATTATTTGATTCAAGCACTTGATCTTCAAACCTGATTGGTTTTCAACCTCAAATTTCCATTGCTTGAAAACACTAAACACATCTGATTTATTTTTCAGAAAATAAACCCATACCTTCCTAGTAGCATCCTCTATGAAGGTGACATAGTAGCAAGATCCTCCAAGAGACTCAATTGAAGTTAGGCCATACACATCTGTATGTTTCAACTCTTGCTTTACCACTCTTGGTGCTCTTGGAGCCTTAGTGAAAGTAACTTGCTTTTTCTTTCCCAAAATACATGGTTTGTAAAAGCCAAGTTGAACCATCTTCAACTTCGTGATCTTGCAATTTGCAGCTAATTGCTTTATACCTTTCTCACTCATGTGACTCGAGTCCTTGGTGCCATAAGATTGAAGGAAAAATTGCATCAACAATTGATATCAAATAGTCTAACTTTCCCATAACATATAGGGTTCTAGCCTTTTGTCCTCATGCCAAAATCAGGTTTCCCTGAGTAACCCTCCATTGCCAACTTTCAAAGGATGTTAGATATCATTTCCTCATCCAATAACCATATAGAAATCAAATTCCTCTTTAGTTTAGGGACATATTTGACATCTATCAATATCCATACTAACTGTTGAGAGGTCTTCAAGTTCATATTGTAGTTTCCTTTGATAAACAAGGGTTTATTGTCAATGAGGTAAACCTTTCCAAGATTTCCTGCAACAAAGTTGTTCATCAACTCTTTCCATAAGGTAGAGCGAAATGATGCACAAGAATCTATCAACCAAGATTCTATGGGACACTCTGCATAGCAAACAATTGCATCTTCTAATTTTGTTGTTATCTTCTAATTTTGTTGCATGTTGTTGTTTGAGTTTTCCTCCTTTGGAATTTTGTATTGATTCTTGAAGTGACCAGGCTTATTGCATTTCCAACACACAATTTCTTTATGTACTTACTTGCAGCCTATTGACTCACTTCTCTTCCTTGATTTTGATCTATCATTTCTTTGAATCTGACCTTGTTGAGATCACCTCTACTCTCAATAAATAGCACCGCACTTGATGATTCTGAAGAATTTAACCTATGAATGTCTTCATTGAGAATCAAATCTCATATACTCTCAAACTTGAGATCACTTGATCCTAAGTAACTACTCACTACTATGATTGTTGCTCTCCAACTCTCAAGTAATGATGATAATAATGGCAGTGCTTGAAGTTCATCATCAAAGTTGATCTTCACAAATTCCAATCTTGAAATGATTGAGTTGAAATCATACCCTTGATAGCACCTTAATCAACTCATGAGTGGTCTTCTTGTGGACAATGTATGCAACATTTTGTACCAATGTCAATCTCACCACACCCGATGCTTGTTGATTTAGAAGCTCCCACTCAGCTTATTCCATCTTTTTTGGCTTTTCTACCTCAAGAAGTAGATTCATTTTCCTTTGATATAGATATTTTTCACTCAACATCTTCCAAAATCCAACATCCTTGCCATTGAACTTGTTGATTTTGACTTTTCCATATTTTTCCCTCATTTTGCTCTCTTTCCAAAGACCAACACTCTAGTACCACTAGTTGAGAGAAAAAAGAACTAGAGTTAGAATTTGAGAGAGCAATGAGAATCCAAATTTTTCTTTGTAATGCAGTACAAATCATTTATCAATCAGGTCAAGAAAATATGCATAGAAATTATACCAAATTTCATGTGATTTGGCAAATGTTTGCCTACATCCACAACTGCACAAGATTTTATTACTCTTGAATGTTGTTGATCAAGAACTATCAAAGAGATATTTTATTTATTTTATTTTAGAATTTTATTTATTTATGTAATTTTGACTATTCTGATTAATGAGACAACATAATGCTTAGATTGTAAGATCCAATTTTCATATATCGCTTTTGGTCTATGTCCTTGGCTCTCTTTTGCCAAGACGTAGAGCCAAAGAACATCCTTGGCAAAAGATACGTTTTAAGATACATGGCCTTGGCTCTCCTTTGCTGGCCAAAGTAGATAAGCATATATGTTGTCTTTATGGAAATCTGTCGTTACTCAATTTTGGAATAATAATAGAGTCACCAATGTTTTATATGAGATGGTTCCTAAAATCCAAAGTTGAAGCTCTCTACCATTTGGAAGCTATTCTTGATAGAATATCATATTAGTCAAGAATTGCTCAACAAGCATCCATAGAAACAGTCCATCGTACTAAAAAATTTCTCCAATATATGAAACTCAGCTCCAAGGAGTGATGTTTGGATACGACGAATCCATGAAAAAAGAAGTAAAAAAAATATTGTATTTTCTTCTCTTATCGCTTAGGAGAGGTGTCATTGAAGGCAAATATAGAGACCCTTCCCTATGATTGAGTGCTGGATATATGTGATTTCTTAGACATTGCAATTTGTGATAAAGACAAATAAAGGGAGTGAAGGATTGATGTCCTTGTAGATACCTAGAACACACCATGTTTTCCTTCATATTTTGCACTCATTATGAGACAAAGGCTAGTTTGCAGAAAATAACGAAAATAAAAGAACTCCAAGTTACTCCCAAGTTATACATGAGCAACTAAGAATGGACTGTCTAAAATCCTGTGTGAGCCAAGTTAGTTGTTGTAACCAAAGTACTAGAAACTAAAGGAAGTTTGTTTGAAGTACAAAGAGGTATTAATGAAGCGAAGAACAATGACAAGGACGCAAAGACTGCTATGAAATTTTGAAATGAAACAAAAACAATAAAATATGAAAGTATGAACTAGGAGAAATGCGGTATAAAAAGCAAAAGAAAAAGGACAATATTTGAGAGGTAGAAATATCACTCTGCAACCATTGAAGCTAGTACCTAAAAACATAACCAGTCTTTTCTGGTAAAATTGGGGATACATTAGTATAGGGGCAATATGAACAGCAAACCAAAAATTTAGTTGTTTGAAATGAGAAAATTCAACCACTACTATTCTACTACTGTTCAGGCCACCTAAATAAAACTTGATCTTTTCACCAAAACCAATAATCACTGAATTGCTTCTAAAATTATAACCTCATGTATGAAATACACATCAAACAAAGACAAGAAGACTACCTTCTACCTCTCTATTGAAAAGACTCATACAACTGAATTTGTCACGTCAATGCAAAGAAGATGGACAGTATTTCCTTCAAGGAAAGAGTGCATGAGGATATATTACAAAGAAAATATTCAAATCAAAGATCTGACTAGTTATAAGTCTTGAGGAACAACCATACGGTAATCGATTATGCAACTCAATTTTGGAAAAACTGATTGATTTCAAGTTCATATAACAATTTATAGACCAAGGGGTCGAAAACTCATGCGGTCAACTTGTTTGGCTTCATGATAGCTAGACAAGAATGAATGACATTATTTTCATCAACTCTTTGAGGTAGTTGGAAAGATAGAGCAAAAATGTTGAACAAAATGCGTACCAATCATAATCACATAGCATATTTTATTAATTTCAAGAATGAATGGAAAAAGAATGTTTTGCAAAAGAAGGTATAGGCGATTCCCTCCGAAATGAAACCATAAAGGAACTAGAACAAAATTGATAGAGATGTTCAAGTTTGAAATAGAGCATCAAGAAAGAATGGTCGAATGCATTGTTCTAAAATTGAACAATACCAACAACCACTTATTTTGCCAAATGTATTCCAAAAGAAGTCATGATATAAAAATTATTATCAGCTTTGCAAAGTTTTTGAAAATGGTACATGGGGAAACAATGCTACAACAAGATAAACAAAAAGAAGAATGGACCACAAGTTAGCATGGTTGTTATTTATCCAACATCAGACCAAACCATTAGATGGTAGCTTAAACAAATCAAGATATATAATAAGTGCATATTTCTACACCAAACATGTAAGTATAAAGAATATACTTCCTATCATGATAAAGACTCTGTGAAAGACTAGAGCGACTGAGAAGAGCCAAAGAAGTCAATTCTAGTGTTGTTACGTGGACTCCATTCTTACCAAAGATTATATCGACCAACGTACGTACGACTTCTAAGTGAAATTGAATATTAGTCCAACACAACTAATAACCGTACCACATCAAAGGTGGATATACCTATGCAAAGAAGAAAAAGAAGAAACCCCCTATTCAACCCAACACGATGGCCAGTACAAAATTTTACAAAACAATCTTGATTCAAGCAATGCAGATTCTTTCAAACTTTATGTGTTCGGTTTGATCCTTGGAGAACAGTTTACCGTTCTTCTGGTTTCTGCTTGCAGCGTCATTTAGGTCGTTGTGGATCATGGTTCAATTCAACTCTTAGGTCACTGGTAATGTACAGAGCTCCAATCTCTAGAAATTGCTTAACAGCACTTTGCTGTGAAAGGGGCTTAGCCCCATTTTACCTTTTATGTTTTATCCTTGAACGGGGTTGCCGGGGTCTTCCCATGATTCTTGTTATCCTGCACGGTCGCCTTTTCTTCCTTGCTGTGTACGGGCACGTGCATGCATTCTTTAAAAATTGAAACGATAAGAAGTTAACAGAGCCAGTATCATCTTCGATTACATTTTGGAGCTACTCTGAACATGAATAGTCAGCTTCTCGAATAAGTCGGGACAAAAAACGAACGTATTACTTCCTATATCAGAAATCACGACACGGCTGTAACCTAGGACTAGATATTATGAGAAAGACGAGGGAACCAGGTCTGAGATGAGTCTTCCAAATGTGCTCGTACTTTGGAAATACAGTATAAAGCCATGGTGACCTTAATTAGACTATGACAGTGTTGTTTGGAATTACATGCTGTATACATGTGTTGCAAATTGCGGCTGGCTGTTGCCAACATATATAATCTTTAGGCATCTTCGTCTTGAGAAAGTGGTTCGACATCGTATTGTTTCTGGTAGTTCGAGAACTTAAGATAGAACCGGATGGACCGCACTCAAAAGGCTCATTGTCATGTCCGTCGGGATTCCTTAGTTGACTTTTGGCATAGGCGATATTCTGTTTGATTGCCAATATGTACACAATACAGGTAGATATTAACTACAGTAATCCTTCTCTTTATCACCCTAAGGAACAACGAAGGTTCCCCCATCCAAGAATCGGTACTCTTGGCCACCCCTGCTTTTTCTAATCTTCATAGCGACCTTCTGATATACCGGTATGTTTGCAAAGTCGTTTACCTCATATTGGTCGAGTCCTTATGACATGCTCACCGATCATCCAACGATATTTATGCTGTATCTACCGGATGATAGTTCCTTTTATCAGTACGTATTTGCCTTTGATTTTCGGGACAAACTTAGTATAGTGTATCCTCTAAATTAATTGCGTAGCTTGTTGTTAGGGGACTTCTCTGCTCCAGCAATCCGCGTCTGAACGTATCGTAAAGATCCAAGTTAAATGTGATGAACAAGTCCCAATGTCAACAGAATCAGTTGTAGACTCGATCTTTGCTCTATAGAACTTACACTTATGCTTCACATTAGCGTTTTGATGGGCAGAAAAGCTTCTATGAGCGCAAACCGCGAGCCTTTGTTTCAGCAATCATTTTTTACTAGAAGTCAAAACACAACAGTGAATCGAGGCATCCGATTATATTTACGAGTTTACGAGTTTACGAGTTTACGAGTATATATTTACGAGTTCTCACAAGCAGTCGATTTCTATTTTCAAGTGAACCCACTGGATTCTAGCAGAACCTGAGATTTGACAGGTAATTAATTGATGAAAGAGTCTGTTCACCTAGTTGAGGATACACCGGCCAACTGACCACACAAGAATCAAACGCTTCGCTTAGATTCGAACATCTTCCGGGAGGAAGTAGATAACCAGATATTATGAACGCGGCATTTGGGACATCCTCTCCTCCACTAGTCAGGTTTCAGAACGGTTGCAACTTTCATTACTCCCACTCATTTACAATATTCAGTATTCCGTCACTGACAAAAGAAGCGCTCAGTGGAAGAAGAAGTCGTTTGTGTTATTCTCTCATGGTACGAGCACCAATGGAGGCAAGCCTCATGGCGTTTAACATCATAGCGCAGGCAATGAAACTAAGGAGGCATTGTGGACTTTAAGGATCGAACCCCGTTACCCTGCTTGAAATTTCTGGGTGTGGATCAAGAGTCTCAGACAACCATGGAAGGTATTTGGGATTCCGGGCTAGGGTTAAGGAAGTGGGCAGAGTTGAGCTTTCGGATGGGGATCTGGTGAGTCGAGAGTGTCAGGTTGAGTTAAAAGTATTTAGGTTATAGACATTAGAATTTTAATAGATCACTTCTATCATCATCAAAATATAAATCAAATCTGCGACCGCGTAGGATAACGAGAAAGATGGAAGACCCCATCAAGTCTACAAGGATAAATCGTGTGAGGTAACATGGGGCTAAACCGAAATAGTATCGGTAAAATAATAATATCATTAAGTTAAGATACATCTTTTTCTTAAAGATGACAATTATACTAGAGCGCCTCTTTCAGAAACTGACCTTAAAATTTTTAATTGAACCCCCACGATAAACTAAAGAACAAGAAAAACTCTTCATATATCTTGTTTGCCAGATCAGAATCTCGTACCGATCCTATAGGGGCTTAGCCCCATTTTATCTCTTGTGTTTGATCTTTATACGGCTTGATGGAGTCTTCCATCCTTCTTGCTATCCTACGCTGTCGCCTGTTCCTTTTACCAAATCAGAAGTAAATTTTATCCTCATTTTGGATGAGCACCCATAACGTTATTGAGAATATATTAGAGAAACAATTTATTTAGAAAAGCACTCTTGTGTGTTCGTTCGTGAAATAACCCTAAACTGCAATTTTTGGATTGACGTGCGACGTCAAACTTGTAAGTGATATTGTTAAGCCTTTCGGCCGAGTTGCGCTAACGAGAAGTCGAAGTACCATGGCATTGTTGAGTCTTTCTCTGGTAAAAAGCTGTTCACAAGTCAGACTCTAACGATCATGTGCACGATCGGTGGTGACTCTTCGTCTGCACTTCGAGCACTACCACACACCTGGATATTATTGCGGCTTAGTTTCATGTTACCTCCTATCCTATGTTTAATCCTTGTCCGACTTGATGGGTCTCCCTGTTAGGATGTGGAGCTTGATCCGGTTTATTTATCCCATTTGTGATGTTGAGTTCGGTGCTCAGATCATCCACGAGATATATTGTCTAGGGTTGAGACAGGTGTTTAACGATCCAAGAATTGAGGTGAATGTGTTTCTTGTTCTTAGTTGTGCAATAACACCTGCAGAGTGAGTTTTTTCCCAAGTTGAATTTTGGTGCACCTGTGAAAAAAAATTAGTGGAACTTCTGGTAACTTTGATTTGCATGAAGCTGGTTAGGCAAGGTCTGATTTTGATCAGACAAGAAGGAGATAATCAGGAGAAGGGAGGATCAAGATAAACACATGAACAGATTGGACAGGGAAACAGTTGGTAGGAACACAACTTCCTAGTGATCTCTGTATTTGTATTGAAAGAGAGTAAAAATCCTGGATATGTGTTGCCGTGGATGTAAGAGCAAGTGACTCTGAACATGCTAATTCTTGTGCTCGTAATGATGTGTGTACTTACATTTTTCACCTTTCTTGTTCCTCTCCCAATATGTTTTTCCTTTCTTCGCAGGGTTGATCTCTATAGTTAAAAGACTGTCATAAGAGGAACAGATAAATTAGTAGAGATCCCCAACAATTGGTATCAGAGCAATAGGTTTGAAGGAAAGAGTGAGAGCAATGGTAGGAGAGGAAGGAAAGGTAAGGATAGACAGATTTGATGGTAAAGACTTTGGTTTTTGGAAAATGCAAATCAATGACTACTTGTACAAGAAAAAGCTTTATGTAGCTCTCGGAGGTGTGAAACTAGAGCTCATATTACATGAAAATTGGGATTTGATGGATAGACAAGCTTTGGGAGTTATCCGCTTGACATTAGCTAGAAATGTGGCATTCAATGTTCTAGAGGAGAAGACTAATGCAGGTCTACTGAAAGCTTAGTCTAACATGTATGAAAAACCATCAGCTTCCAACAAGGTGTATTTGATACGTCATCTTTCAACTTGAAGATGAATGAGGGTCACTCTGTCACAAATTATATTAATGAGTTCAACCTGATCACTAGCCAATTAAGTTCAATGGAAATCAATTTTGAGGATGAAGTGCATGCTTTAATTCTCCTATCCTCTTTACCTGAAAGTTGGAGTGCAATTGTGATAGCACTAAGCACTCTTGTAGCTCAAACAAATTGAGGTTTGAGGAGTTCCAAAATCTGATTCTCAATGAAGATATTAGAAGGAAAGAGTCAAGCATAAAATCTAGATTGGCACTGAATACTTTTGAAAATAGAGGAAGAGCTATGCAACATAATGACAATCAAAGTAGATCCAAGTCTAGATCAAAAGGTGATGGATGTTGGCATTGTGGTAAGAAGGTGCACACAAGAAAGAATTGTTGGCTCATAAAGAATAATCCAAGCAAGGGAAAAATGAAGATTTAGTGAATGCAGCTGCAGAGGAAGTCAATGATGTTTTGATCCTTAGTGCAAATAATCCTATGGAGTCATGGATTCTTGATTCAAGAGCTTCTTTTCACTCTACCTCACAAAGGGAGTGTATGTTGAATTACATTGCTGGTGATTTTGGAAAAGTTTATCTTGCAGATGATGAGCTTTTGGATATTGTGGGGAGAAGTGAAGTTTATGTTAAAATGCCAGATCAGTCTATGTGGAAATTAAAGAATGTTAGGCATATTCTAAGCTTGAAGAGGAATCTAATCTCAATTGTGCATTTTGACAGTGAAGGGTATGTCATAACCTTTGTAAGTGGTTCATGGAAAATCACCAAAGGCATGATGGTGGTTGCATGGAAGAACAAGTTGGGGACTCTCTACATGACCAGCAACACCAAGGACACTATGGCACTTGCAAAAAAAATATCAAATGGGAATCTCTGGCATTGCAGGCTTGGGCATATGAGAGAAAGAGGCATGAAGGTTACCATGAAGAAGGACAAGCTACCATATTTGAAACCACTGATGTAGGTTTTTGTGAAGATTGCATATTTGGGAAGCAAAATAGGTTAGCTTCTTGAAGGGTGGAAGAGCACCTATGACAAGGAAGCTAGAGCTTGTACACATAGATGTGTGGAGTCCTTCTCCAATTGCATCTCTTGGGGGTTCACAATATTATGTCACCTTTATAGATGACTCAACAGGAAGGTTTGGATATATCTCTGGAAGTGAAAATTAGAGGTATTTGCCACTTTCAAGAAGTGGAAAAGCCTGGTCAAAAATGAGTCTAGTGCAAAGCTAAAGCAACTAAGATTTGACAATGGCGGTGAGTATGACAATAGTGAGTTCAAGGACTTTTGTGTAGTACAAGGAATCAAAATGGATTAGACCTTACCAAGCACACCACAATAGAAGAGAGTGGTTGAGTGCATGAAGCAAACTCTAAATGAAAGAGCTAACAACATGAGGATACATGTTGGTCTGCCCAAGGGGTTTTGGGCTGAAGTAATCAACACTACAACATACTTGATAAATAAAGGTCCATAAATTCCCTTAGACCACAAGTTGCACAAAGAGTAGTGGATAGGAAAACCAATGAGTTTGTCACACTTGAGAGTATTTGGGTGTGTCTCTTATGTACATGTTAATGTAAAGAAAGAGACAAGTTTGATGCAAAGTCCACGAAGTGTTTCTTTATTGGATATGGTATAAATGACTTTGTATACAAGGTTTGGGATGTAGAGAGCAAGAAAATCATCAAAAGCAAAGATGTGATATTCAATGAGTGTCTTCATTACAAGGATGGAAACAATTTGGATTCTAATAGTGTAGATGAGCAAAGCAAAGCAAACAATAAATTGAGTTGCAGGAGATAACATAAGATGATGTTATCGATTCTAATAGTGTAGATGAGCAAAGCAAAGCAAACAATAAATTGAGTTGCAGGAGATAACATAAGATGATGTTATCATAAGGGTTCAAGGAAACCCTAAAAGCTCAGAACTACTCTGTCACAACCTCAGCCATGTGCACCGCAGTTGAAGAGACCTACAAGAATCATAAGACCACCAACAAAGTATTCTCTCTCTTGACATTAATTTCTATTGAAAAATGGAGGTGAATTGTATGTTATGAAGAAGCCATGCAAAGTGAAGACTAGATGAAGTAGGAGCTTGCCATGAAGGACAAGATGAGGTACTTGGATAAAAATTAATCTAGGGAGCTCAGCTTACTACCAGAAGGCAAGAAGGCATTACATAACAAGTGGGTCTACAAGATAAAAGAAGAACATAGTGGTGGAAAATGGTACAAGGTAAGGTTAGGTGTGAAAGGCTTCCAGCAGAAAGAGGAGATTGATCACATTAAGATTTTTGCACCGGTAGTCAAACACTCAACAATTAGAGTGGCAGTATAGTGTTAGTAGAAGACCTATATTTGGAGCAGATGGATATTGCTATTGCTTTTCTACATGGTGAGATTGATGAAGACATCTATATGCAACAAATTTTTGGCTTTGCAATCCCTATCAAGGAGAGCTTGATATGCAAGTTGCAAAAAGAGCCTATATGGTTTGAAACAAGCACCAAGATTATGGTATAAGAGATTTGACAAATTCATGATCAATAATAGATTCACAAGATGTCAAGAGGATCATTGTTGTTATATCAAGTCTCTTGATAATAGTTTTTTCATCTTACTTTTGTATGTTGATGACATGCTGATAGTTGGACCAAACATACTAGAGGTTGAGAGACGGAAGAAAGAATTATCAAGAGAGTTTGCAATGATAGATATGGGTGAAACAAGCAGATACTTGGGTTGAAGATTTAAAAGTAAAGGGTGGCTGGAATGTTAAAGCTCTCTCAAGGTAATTACATTGGAAAGGTGCTAGAAAGGTTCAACATGACAGATGCAAGTCTTGTGAAGATACCTTTGGCAAGTCACTTTAAGCTATTAAAGGAGCAATCGCCAAGGACAATGAAGAGCTTAAAGATATGTCAAAGGTACCATATGCTTTAGCTATAGGTAACCTAATGTATGATATGACATGATATTGCACATGCATGGGGAGTTGTGAGCAAGTACATGGCCAATCCAAGAAGACAACATTAGGAGGTTGGCAAATGGATTTTTTAAAAACTGAAAGGTACCAAAGATATAGGTTTGTGTTACAATAGAGGCAGCCATTCACTACAAGGTTTTGTGGATACAAACCTAGGAGGTGAAATAGATACCAAAAGAATCACTACAAGGTATGTTTATACCATAGGTGGGACAATAGTGAGTTGGTTCTCATAATTGCAAAAAGTTGTTGCTTTGTCCATAATTGAGACAGAATATGTTGCAATTACAAAAGCCAATGAGGAGATGATTTGGTTATAGAACCTTCTAAAGGAGCCATACAGAGAGCAAAATTGTAGTGTTTTATTCTTAGACAGTCAAAGTATCTTCACTTAGCAAAGAATCCAATGTTCCATGCTAGAACTGTGAGTCGGCCTGTCTCTCACTCAGGATGAATCTCTGATGATAACACACCATGGACTAAGAAGGCAAGGACCCCAACTCCATCATGCTGCTCCAAGGTAACACTACAAGATTCAAGACATTACTCACTAGAGAACTCAATGAGAGAGAGAGATAGTTGCAAATGAAAAGATGATGTGTAAAAGACCAAGACCGAGGAGAGAAATAGGAGAATGGAAACTCACATTGGGACACTTGAATATGAGAAAACTCTTAATGTCTAGCGTGAGCTTTGGCTATGGTATTTATAGGTAGCATACAAGGCCCCTGAGAAGCTTCTCAAGAAGCTTCCTCAAGCCACTCTAAGAAGCTTCTCAAGAAGCTTCTTAGAGTGCAAGCCAAGTTAACTAGGAAGCTTCTCAAGAAGCTTCCTTCTAGAAGCCGCCTACTTGGCGTGCAAGCTAAGCTAGTTAAAAGATTCCCAAGAAGCTTCCTAGATACTTTCAGAATATTCTAGGCTAATTTGTCTTATGTGCTACTTTGTAAGCCCGACTAACTTTGTCGCTAAACTCCATATTATTACATATTCCCCCGCTGCTAGTTGGTGACGTCCTTGTCACTAGTGAAGCTTCAAATTCTTGGATGACCGTCTGTGCATTTTGGAGGTGAGAAAGAGGTTCCCATGTGGCATCATGAAGGAGATACCCTTTCCAAAGGACCTTGTACTCTGTATGTTGGCGATGGCCTCGTTGAATATGGTGACGCGCAACGATACAATCAACTTTGTACTCCTCATGATCATTGATAGGGAATAGGAAGAGGGGAGGTTGGACTCGAGAGGAAAAGGAAGAGGGGTTAGGAACAAAGGGTTTCAACTTGAAAACATGAAAGGTAGGATGGATACGCATGTGACAAGGCAAGGCAAGTCGATAAGCAACAAGAGAGACAATTTGGGTGATATCAAAGTGTCCTATCCAATTAGAATCAAGTTTACAAACTTAGGTATCAAGTGCGAGAAGGAGGTTACTAGAGGATAGCATGACTTTATCACCAACTTCAAAGGTGAGATCACGACAATGGTGGTCTGCATATTGTTTTTGGTGATTCTGAGCAACAAGGAGGTGAGACTTGGCTTGTTGGAGAGATTGGGATATAGTGGTCAAGAATGTGGAAGTATGAGGAACCTGAGATAGAGAGGGAGCAAGAAGAGAATTTGAAATAAGCAAATCTTGGCCAAAATTAAAAAATAAAATCTGGTGCTTGCCTATTTGGAATTGTTGTAGGCAAATTTTGCAGCTACAAAACATTCATCCCAATTGGTATGGTGGACATTGACAAAGGCACACAACATATCTTCCAATGTATGATTTGCATGTTTGGTTTGTCCATCAGTTTGAGGATGATAGGCCATGGACAAAGCAAGCTTGGTGCCAAGTATCTAGAAGAGTGCTTGCCAAAACTTCTCGGTAAATTGAGGATCATGGTCGAAGATGAGTACATGTGGTATCCCATGATGCTTGAAGACATTCTCAAAGTAGATTTGCGCTAAGTTGGAGCATCCACAATATCACAGGTTGGTGCCAAGTAGATTTGCTTACTAAGCTTATCCACAAACACCACAATTGCGGTGTGTCCTTGTTTTGTCTTTGGCAAGGATGTGATGAGATCCAAGCTCACATGCTCCAAGTGAGCGGATAGAATGGTGAGTGGTTGAAGGAGTCCTCTCGGCTTCTGGTTGCTGGTCTTGTTATTTTGGTAGCTCTCACACGATTGGACAAATTCTCAAACATCTTGTGTCATGTTGGGCCACCACCATTGACGTTGGAGGGTACCCAAGGTCTTGTCCACACCCATGTGAGCAGTGATGGGTAAATCATGGGCTTCTTGAAGGCGCACAAGTCAAAAATCACCTTTAGCTAGAACATAGATCCGGTCCTCATAGAATAAAAGGCCCTCCTTGATGGAGAAGGTGTTGTACTCCTTATTGCATGCCATAAGGCGACCCATGTACCATTTGAAAGAAGGGATCTTGGTGTAGAGCTGACTGAAACTCGTTTTGGACCTTGGAGTCAACTGACATCGTTGAAATTGCCGCTATGATGAGAGGAAGAGACTTCAAATCAGGTCATCGTGATAAAGCATTAAGGATGACATGGAACCGACCTGGTTTGCACTCAAGTTTGATGTCATACAGTTGGAGTTGTTCCTCCCATTGATGATGTCAACTCTTCATGTGTTCCAAGTGTAAGGTCTGCAACAATTGTTTGTGATCAGTTTGCATGATCACTTGTTTCCCTCCATATCATAGGTAATGCCTCCATACCTTGGTGGCGTATACCATTGCAAGTTGTTCTCAATCTCAAGCAAAGTAGTTTTGTTCAGCCATATTGAGTCAGCGAGACACAAAGGCAATGGGATGGAGTCCATCTAGGAATTCTTGTTGCAGCACAACTCCAATTGCAAAGTTAGAAGCATCAAAATCAACCACACATGGTAGTTGAGGATCATATGGTTGAAGAATGGGTCTTGAAGACACCATATGCTTTAACTTGTAGAATGCTTCTTCATGCTTGGTGGTCCACTGGAAGCTCAAGTTCTTTCCTAAGAGGTCAGTCAATGGTGCAGCGACATGAGCATAATAATGGATGAACCGTTGGTAAAAATTGGCGAATCCATTGAATGCCCGTACTTTTGTATCATCCTTCGGGGTAGGCCAATCAGTAATGGCCTTGATTTTCTCTTCTTCCATCTTGATCCCTTTTGATGAGATCTTATGACCCAAGAAGGTAACCTCCTTCTGCCAAAAGGCACACTTTGACTTCTTGCAGTAAAATTTCCATTATCGTAGTCGTCTTTAGGACTTCTCGCACATGATTCACATGTTCTGCCTTTGTCTTACTATAAATTAAGAGATCATCCAAGAACACCACCACGGACCAATCCAATAGTCCATCCAACATCCAATGCATCTGATCTATGAAGACTGCTGGAGCATTATTGAGTCCAAAAGGTAGAAATGTCCACTCAAAATGCCCATACCTTGTACGAAAGGCAGTCTTTTGTACATCCTCTCTATCAATAAGAATTTGCAAATAGCCACTGCAAAGATCCAACTTGAAAAAGTAGTGTGCTCTACTTAATTGATCAAGCAAGTCATCGATCCGAGGCAAGGGATATGCATTCTTCACGGTTTGCTTATTGAGCCCACGGTAATCAATACAAAAATGAAGTCCTCCATCCTTCTTTGGAATAAATAGTACCGGTGCTCCCCAAGGAGAGGTACTATGTTGTATGAAGTCCTTCTCCAACAACTCTATAAGTGTTGTTCGTAGCTCCTCCAACTCCTTTGGTGAGAGCCGATAGATCGGTCTACTCACTGGAGTACTCCTTAGCCATAACTTCATCTTGAAGGGCATACCTCAATCGGAGGGTAATCCCTTTGGCAAATCATCCGGAAACACGTTTGCAAACTCCTTAACTATCCAATAAACCTTTGCTTGATGAGGCTCTTGGCCCTCTTTTGATTGTTCTTGTACAATCGGCTTGATCCACACCGTGTATACATACTTATCTTCCTCCAATGCTTGCTCTATGGCTGCTTTACTAACCAACTTCCCTTCTAGGGACTCATCTCTCTTCCAAGCTTGCTCCATGGTTGTCTTCTTGGCAAACTTCCCATCTTGGGACTCCACTCCCTTCAAGGTTCACTCTATGGCTACCTCCTCAACAAACTTCCCATCTTGGGACTGACTATTCTTAGGTGTCTTACTTAGAGGTGCTAGACAACCTAATCAAAAATTCCTACCTTGGTGTTGTACTTGAATTTGGTATTGGGTCCAATCAAATTGAGCCTTATGACATTCAAGCCAAGGTAGATCCAAAATGATATCATAATGTAGAGGTGCCACTACAAACCTCATACACTCCAAATACTCCTTCCCCATCTTGAAGGTAACAGGATGCAAGGTGCGCAATGCATAACCCTTTCTACCATCCGCCATCATCAAACTACTTCCAATCAATGGCTTGATAGGAATACCCAATTCCTTTGCTACTTGCATAGACATGCAATTCTTTGAACTTCTAGAATCAACCAAAACCCTACAACCTCAATTAGATATCGTACCTTGCAAGTGAAGCAAACTTGCATAGGTCAAGCCTTCAATCCCATTAGAACTAATCAAGCTCCCAATAGGCGACTCAAAATCTCCTACTGGGATTCTTTGTTTCCTTGATCATTTGGTTCCACAAACTCCATCTGGGCAACTTGTTGAGGTTGCCCATTCCTAAGTGGACATTCAATAATGTGATGTCCAACTTGGCGACAATAAAAACAACCTCCATTCTGTTGCAATCTTTCTCTATCTACTACAACAAGTGGCCTCCATTGGATAACATCAATCTCCATTGGTGCTGGTTCTTCCACCCGTGTGTATTGTACTGGTAAGCTTGGTGTAAGTCGAGGTCAAGACCAAGTTGTCGCAACCAAGGAATCAAAGCGCTCATCCAATTGCATGGCTTCTTCTATGTTTTGTGGTTCTTGCATGGTCACCTCCAATTTGGTTTGTGACTTCAATCCCCGCACAAATTGATACAAAACTTCTCCTTCTTGTATATTTGGAATTTGCATGATGATGTTCTAAAATTGTGTGATGTAGCCTCTTACTAAGCCAATCTGCTTCAACTCCGCCAATTTATCTCGTGCAGCTCGGGTGGCATTTATAGTTTGAAATCAACCAAGTATTGCATCCTTGAATTTTGTCTATGTCAAGATTGGTGCAACAATCTTTTGTTCAGCTCGCTCCACTCGGAATCGCCACCAAAGTTTTGCCACACCATCCAATTGGCTAGAAGCCAAGAGAATCTATTTCTATTCATCTTGAAGATTGGTGGCTTTGAAGTAACGTTTAAAATCTAACACAAAATTCTCCACTGTGCTTGGAAGATTCTTGCCTTCAAACATCTTGGGTTCTGGAAATTGAATACAATCTTCTCCATCTCGGACTGGCGCTCTTTCTATATGTTCTTGTTGTTGTTGGTCTTGTTCATCCAACAATCAAGTAAGGTGCTTGATTTGTTGCTGCATCGCAAGGATAACATCCAGTATTGCCGCCATAGCTACTACTCTATCCTACTACTCCCAATTTATCTAATTGATTAACACATAGATACAACACGTCCATCTTTCTCCATAAGTGACAACTGGAAGTATCAAGGATTCCTCAAACACGATGATCATATGTAGAAAATCTTGCCCAAAGCGTGAGGTGATGAATTGTATGAAGCGGTGCTTGGGTGATATCTAGACATGAAAACCCTAATGGTTTGTTGGAAGTGGATTTGGTGGTCCATAAATTCCATCCATCTCATTCTTGCTCTAATACCAATGTAAAAGACCGAGACCAAGGAGAGAAATAGGAGAATGGAAACTCACATTGAGACACTTGAATGTAGGAAAACTCCAAATGCCTAGCATGAGCTTTGGCTTTGGTATTTATAGGTAGCATACAAAACCCTTGAGAAGCTTCTCAAGAAACTTCCTCAAGTCACTTTCTTAGAGTGCAAGCCAATTTAACTAGGAAACTTCTCAAGAAGCTTCCTTCTAGAAGCTGCCTACTTGGCATGCAAGCTAAGCTAGTTGGAAGCTTCTAGAAGCTACTTACTTGAGTTGCAAGCTAAGCTAGCTGGGAAGCTTCCCAAGAAGCTTCCTAGATGCTTTTGGAATATTCTAGGCTAATTTATCTTATGTGCTACTTTGTAAGCCCGACTAACTTCGTAGCTAAGCTCCATTTTGCTACATGATGAGTACCCCCTCACCCCTTGTTTATATACTTGTGAAATAATTACGCACTAAAGTTACTATTTACCAAAGTAACTCAAGTTACTAAGCTAAAAGTCAAGTAAAGTCAAAAAGTATAAAGGAATATCCATCCACATTGGCATATTCTACTAAGCATGTGATCTTATCTTGATCCAACCACTAAGTCAAGGATTCCTTCACATGGGCTATCCTTGGACTATAGAAGAATCCAAAACAAAAAGGCTTGCGGGCCCAAGAGTTCTCAACTCTTTCTTCTAAGCAAAACATGTAGGAATAATACCAATTCAACATATTAGAATCCAAAATAATGGTGCTCATCTTTTCCACTTCCTCTAAAGTAAGGTCCCCATTATCTTAGCTATAACTAACTTTAGCTAATCATGACTAATGTAGAACCATCATTTATCTCTATATAAATAATATTTCTCAAGTACTTGTTATACGAAGCTGAATATCACAATACCACACACATGCAAAAATGGATGTTACAGAACAAAACACATATAGTTGAGATATCATTTCATCAAGGAGTTACTTGAAGATGGTAGCTTGTCCCTTGAAAAGATTCACAGTGCCAAGAACTCTACTGATATGTTGACATAGATTGTCACTTCTAAAGAAGTTAAGGCTATGTATAGCATCAATTAGCCTCCAACTATAACTAGATAGTAAGGATGCACTAAGTATCTGAATCAAGCACTAAAAGTTTATTAATTTTTTTGATAGATGTATAGTCAAGAAGTATTATTCTCCAAGTGGGAGAGTTATTCGGATGTGGAGCCTCGATTCGATTTATCCCATCTGTGATGTTGAGATCTGTGGCTCAGATCATCCACAAGATATATTATCCAAGGCTGAGACAGGTGTTTAACAATCCACTATATCGGGGTGACATTGTGAGTGTGTTTCTAGTTCTTTGTCATTGTTGTGCAACAGTAGAATGTAACACTACGACCTGCAGAGTGAGGTTTTTTCACGAGTTGAATATAGGTGCGATTGTGAAAAAGAATCAATGGAACTTCTGGTAACTTTGATTCGCATGAAGCTGGTTAGGCAAGGTTTGATTTTGATCAGACAAGAAGGAGATAATTGGAGAAGGGCAGATCAAGATAAACATAGGAACAGATTGGACAAGGAAACAGTTGGTCGGAACAGATATTCCTAGTGATCTCCATAATTTGTTTTGAGAGAGAGTAAAAATCGTGGATATGTGTTGCCATGGATGTAAGAGCAAGTGACTCTAAACTGTGTTAATTCTTGTGCACATATTGATGTGTGTGAGTACATTTTTCACCTTCCTCTTTTTCTCCTGATATGTTTTTCTTTGCTGTGCAAGGTTGATCTCAATAGTTCAGAGTTGATCTCAATAGTTAAAAGACCGTCATAAGAGGAACAGATAAATCAATAGAGATCCCCATCACTCCCTTCTTTACCCGAGAAGAAAGTTGATCTGGCTTCAGATTCTTCTTACCGATATTATTGCTTAGCCTCATTTTACCCTCCTAGAGAAGAAAGGTTGGTCTGGCTTTAGATTCTTCTTACCAATATTATCGATACTTAGCCTCATTTTACCCCTATGTCTTTTCCTTGTTCGGCTTGATGGGTCCTCCCATCCTTCTTGCTTTAGATTGTACGAAAGATGAAAATTGTATCCTGCATTAGTTTCTATATTGGAAGGCGACCGCGTAGGAAAAACGAAGGAAGACCCCCGTCAAGCCGTACAAGGGAGAGACAAAAAGGTAACATGGGGCTAAGCCCCATTAGTTTCCAGGATCGAGGAATTAGGACTACAACTACCTTCCTGAGATTTACCTCGTTCTAGCTAAACCTGCTAAACACTTCATATGTCAAGCTAGCATGCTTTCTTATTCGAAATAGATAGGGTCCCTGCCCACCAATCCTCTATAAAGTTCAATCCAGGCGAGCTCCGCAAGATCTCCTCCATAAAACTCGATGCCATGCACTGTAGAAGCGAATGCTCACTATGCAACGCCCTCTAAAGGTATCTTCACATAATTTTATTCACCGCGTGTTGATTTTATTCAAAAAATTTGCAAATTCGTGTTTCACGCATCAGCGAGTGTCTGTCCATGTACAGGATTACTTTACGACAAACTTGTTTATTCATGAACTGAGATTCCACTGAAGTCGAGGTGCACCATTTCTGAAAATTCTATAGAGCTCGAGTTTCTGCTCGAGCTCCATTCTATATCTACTTCGTCTTTCGACCGTTGCTTCAATTGATCTTCCTTCTAATCATACTTAGTACAGTATAGTACAACTAGATGGATTAACAGCTATGATACCAGAAGTAGATATGGCATCATCTAGAAATTAATCCAATCAGTTGTATGATACTTTTGCTGTATAGGAGTAGCTTCGCACCTTTAACTCTATATACAATTCTACAACTTTAATCAAAACTCGCAGTGTTTTGATTTGCGACTTTTGATTTTAATCTCGATAAAATACAGCAACATAGCTGGACTAACTGTACGTTAATCTATGCACCTAACATACAAAGAGATCTTAGTGTGAGTCCTATCGAGTACGATACAACCTGCGACCGGTAGTTTCATTTCCGATAACGATTTCATTATCTCCAGGAGCGAGACATCGTTCATCATCTGCAGGATGTGGAGGATTGAACACGAGAAACATTAGTTTCGGGCTCATACGAATTGTTAACCAAACTCCTGAGAAGCCAATAGCAATTCCGATGCCAAGTGCGGCTGCTGAAACTGTATCACCAAATAACCCCTCAACATACGAATCATCGACGTTGTATTCGTTCAGCGCAGGAGGTCTGGCGGTGGGAATTGGGCACGCGTTTAGAGGGTATCCACAAAGGAATTTGTTCCCCATAAATGCGTCTGCGGAGTACTTCGCCAAACTGGTTGGTATCATACCTGACAAGTTGTTGTACGACAGGTTCAGCCCTCCTAAGAACCCCACGGCCGATAGCGCGTGAGGAACGGGGCCTGCCAGTTTGTTGTGGGAGAGGTCCAGTTGGTCCAAAGACACTAGCCCGCGAATATCAGATAAAATCGGTCCGGTAAACTGATTGTGTGATAGATGCAAGTAACGTAGACCCTTGAGCTGATATAACTGGGAGGGTATTTCGCCTGTGAGGTTGTTGCGAGATAGATCAATCATCGTGTAGGAATCGATAACAGAGGTGTAGGAAACAGAGTTGCCTTTGACTTCGAATGTGATCGTATAGCGGCTGAATACACGGCCGTCAAGACCATCCGTTGACTGGAATCTGTCAAGGGATTTGTTGCCGATGGGATTCGGAGTTGTCATCGCTGTCAGGTCACCAACTGGCGGAGGTAGTCGCCCCGTGAACTGATTACCTTGGAGATCAAGCACCCGTAAGTTGGGAAGGCGCCAAATCCAAGATGGGATTTGTCCGCTAAACTTGTTGAATCTAAGCAGACACCATTTCAGTGAGGATGGCGTGAGGTTGGGGAGGTCAGGAAGATGTCCACTTAAATTGTTGTTGCTCAAATCCAGCAGCTCCATAGATAGATTCTGCAGCGACGAAGGAAACGGACCTGTGAAGAGATTGTCATTCAGAAGAAATGAGATATTCCGGGTGAAGTTGCTGAAATCGATGGTGATTTGACCTCCGAGAGAGTTGTCGCCAAGATTGAGGAATTGAAGTCCAGAGAGTCGACTGAGAGTATCTGGTATCATCCCGCTTAGGTTGTTATTGTTCAGCGCCAAGTACTGCAAAGTAGACAGGTCACCCAGGTGTTCAGGCATGGAACCTCCAAAGCTGTTGAATCCCAGGCTTAAGTAGTGTAGTTTGCTTAGGTTCCCAATCCATGAAGGGATACTCCCAAAGAAAAAGTTTTGGTCCATCCAAACAGCTTCTAGATTCGTCAAATTCCGCAAGAAGTTTGGAAATCTGCTTGTGAAGTTGTTTTGAGCAACGTCAAAGTGGATCAACCTTGTGAGAAGCCCAAAACTTTCAGGAATCGTACCCGTTAGCAAATTGTTTCGCAGGAACAGTGTGGTAAGATTTCTAAGGGCTCCCAAGGTCGACGGGACGCTTCCTTGTAGCCTGTTGTTGTGAATCTTTAGTTGTTGAAGCTGCAGTGCTTGGCCTATCTCTGCTGGAATCTCTCCCTCCAGTGTGTTCGTGTCCAGGTGTACTTTGGTGAGTACCGCTGAAGGTTTAAAGAGTACTGCTGGGATGGAGCCCGAAAGGGAGTTGTTTCCGAGGTTTAAGTAGAGGAGCTGCGAGAGATTACCCAGGGATTCGGGGATTGGACCACTGAGGTCATTCACGGCTAACGTCATTTCGGTCAGTTTGGAAAGCTTTCCTAACTCTTCAGGCAAAGGCCCGAGTAGAGCGTTGATATCGAAATTTATGACCGTCAAGTTCGCCAAGTTGCCAATCTCCGGTGGTAATGGACCTGTGAAATTGTTGCCCCAAGATTCAATGCGTTCGAGTGAAGCACATTTTCCGATTGAAGGTGGAAGAGATCCATTGAAGTTGTTGTGCCATATCTTAAGCTCCCTGATCTTTGGGAACATATCGCAGAAGTTATCAGGAATGGAGCCGGTCAGCTGATTGTAGGACGTGTCTATCTTCCATACCGCGGGGAAGTTCAAGAACTGAACAGGTAAAGTGCCATTAAATTGATTTCCGGACACCGTAATGATCTCCAACTGAGAGAGCGCCCCTAGAACGTGCCAAGGGATTCCGCCGGACAGCTGAGCATCGCTCAAGATTAGTGCCTCCAGCGCTGAAAGATTTGCAAAGCTGTCTGGTATGTTTCCAGTGAGTGGGTTCTGTTTCAGGTCTATGTGGGTCAAATTTCCAAGCGCACCGAAACTTGAAGGTATCTCTCCAGTGAAAGAGTTGGTATCCAAGTACAACGTCTCCAAGTTCTGCAGTTTGCCTATGGTTGCTGGGATGGAACCATTTAGCATATTGCCCGTAAGCCACAATTCTTTGATAAGCCTTCCCTCCCCGATCTCTTGCGGTATCTCCCCCTCCAGCTTGTTCCTGGACAGATGTAATTTCTCGAGTACAGTCGAGGGCTTGAAAAGGACTGGTGGAATAGTTCCCGTAAGAGAATTGTCTGCCAGGTCCAACTCACGGAGTTTCGAAAGATTACCCAAGGCCTCAGGGATTGGACCGCTTAAGCTACCAAATTGTAAATAAAGTACTTCCAGCTTGGAACAGCTTCCTATTGTGGATGGAATGCCTCCGGGAAAATTGTTGCTCGCCAAGGTCAGCTCCCGGATGTTTGGAAACACATCACAGAACTTCTGAGGAATAGAACCTGTCAACTGATTGTACCCAACATCCAACTTCTGGACTGTCGAGAAATTTAGCAATTGGAGGGGCAAACTGCCATGGAATTGGTTTCCCGTCAATGAAATGTTCTCCAGATCAGGGAGTTGGGCTAAGGTGTTCCAAGGAATGTCACCAGATAACTGATTGTCTGCTAGCACTAACTCCTTAAGAGACGAAAGATTTGAGAAGGTCTCTGGTATACCGCCAGTGAGGGTGTTCAAGCTCAGATCCATGCTTATCAAAGTTCGAAGATCACCCAAACTTGAAGGAATGGACCCATTCAACCCAGTATTGCCTGAAAGATCAAGGCTCTTCAGGTTCCTCAACTGGCCAATTTCTGGAGGGATCACTCCGTAGAGGGAGTTGAAACTGAAGCTGAGCTGGGAAAGGTACTGCAAATCACCTATTGATGCTGAAATCTGTCCTATCAATCCGGAATCCGACAAGTTAAGAGAGACCACATTCTGCTGAGTCCTGTCACACTGGATTCCTGACCAAAAGCAGAACCGGGAAACATTCTCAACATCCCAATCTTTGATTTTGTCGAGTGGATCCTTCTCAATTGCTTTCTTCACTTCTAGCAAAACATGTCTGCAATAAGAGAGAACGTTGTACCGTCGACATTTAGTATTTATGACAGAAACGAGCGCAGTGATCCTATCGGATTGGTCAAGTTGTTTATTGTTCTACCTAGTGCATGCAACTAATTAGCTTCAATCAAAGAATCACATCTGCATTAGCTACTCAAAGAGTGAAAAAACTAGTGGCAGAATGATTGGTCTGATTCACTCACCCATCGGTAACCGACTCATTTGCTTGAGCGTCACAATCAAACATTTGAAATACGCCGACGAAGAGAATGAGTGTCAGGAATCTCAAGAATTTCGTCGTCATACTTCTGTTGCTGATCATGACAGGACTAAGTTTTAGAGAATCTCTGCAGTCTGCAGTCGGATGTAAAACTGTTGCAATCCTAAACCTCGAAACTCCGCTCAGACTTCTGACAATCTTTTCTCTAGAAAAGTTTCCGCAGTCTTCCAGAGACTCTCCACGGAATGACCATATTTTGCTGTCCCTGCAATGGACAGATCTGCAAACTTACAAGTTTCAACTTTATATGTGAATAGAAATATGAAGGGCGACCGCGTAGAAAAAACGACCCCATCGAGCCGTACAAGGGAGAGACAAAAAAGGTAACATGGGGCTAAGGCCCAATAGAAACCTGTTGTTGGAGTTGTAGATTTTGCTCTAGAATCCACACTATCACAAAATATTTTGACACACTTCTTAAATAATATTTATCCTCTGAGTCTGAGGAACAAACCCGTTGTTCTTGCAAACAACAAACTTTGATGAAAAAATGTTGCACTTTGGGAGGGATGTATGTAAAATTCGAATTAAAGTGTTCCTTTCGTAGAATGATTTTCCTTGAATTAAATACTAAAATTAGATTTAAGTGGAAAATTTAACAAAAATATAATTAACATATGTTAATACTTATTCAAACCGATCAATTTGAAATTTTACACATAGAACAATTGTGGATAGTTTGTTGCGTGCTCCACTCCAATTCATGTAAACTGACCTTCTGATAAGAATGGATAATAAATAATATTTCAGTAAATTCATAAAAGAATATAGAAAAATAGCAGTGTGGGCCATCTCTGTTGCACATGGAGAATGCGAGTCTGCTGCGAGTTATTAAGTTTTACTCACTTCTATTTTGGATCATCTTCGATTTGAGTATTTACGAGAAACTATTATGATATTATGGACGTGAAACAAAGGGCCTGTAGCACGTTCACGGTCACGAATCCTCATGGATGCAGTAGACTTGGCTGAATCAAAAGACACGGGTTAGAATCGATGCTCAAGTGATGGTATAATCCATCGAAAGTACTTTAGAATCGTCTATAGAAACTATTGGAATTGCAGAATGGGTAGAATTTTAGAGGTGATGATGAAGAGTTATAATGATCGTGTCATTAGACTTTAGACGTGTTCCCGCGTTTTGGTCGACTACAGGAGATTGAATTCTTTGAACAACCTCCATTCTTTAAACTATCACAAGAATAGGAAAAATGCGACCGCGTAGAAAACATGAAGGATGGGAAGACCCCATCAAACCAAGGGAGGGAAAAAAAAGGTAAAACGGGCTAGAATTAGAATTAGAATCACAAGAATTAGAATTAAGATTACATAGAATGAAGGAACATATAATTATATTCATAAAGGTTGGGATAAATAAGTCAAGTGAGAGATTCATTGAATTACAATGATTTATGGACAGTTTTCATAGCTGATACATGATGGTACAGAGTAAACCATAGAACACCGGAGTGTCTCATTATATAGTTTGTGAAGATCAAGTTAGACAAGTTAAGCTAGCGAATGCCAGCGAACTACAATGATTCATGGATAGTTTTCAGAGATAATACATAGATTTTCAAATCAAAATCAATGGATCATTGGATATTGCGCGGAAGATTAGATTGGGGTTTGAAGCCAAGATTGGGGTTGTTAGCGATTGAGTTGAAGATTAGTGCAAATATTAAAGCCCTAATTTGTGCAAAGATTGAGGTTGTAATTAGAGTATGATTGATGTAATGCTTAACACAATGGATGTTTAGTTTGGATTTATTTTGTCTAAAAGATCTACAAAGAGCTACTCTTTTTTTCCTATTTTTTCTTCTTCCTTTTACTCGATTTTACTTTATTTTACTCTATTGTTCTTCCCTCATCTCCATTTTTACTTCCCTCGTACATACTATCTACTCTCAAGGCGTGCTTTCTCTTTCTATGTAACGAATGGGTTGGAGGTCTTTATAAAAGTATTTATTCCTTAAGATGTTTTCTTTATTTGACAACAATAGACTTAGATAGACTTCATAGGTGATACTCCTCATCTCCCCTTTTTATAACTAAATTGCAATATCTTAATAAGCTTTATTGACATCTCTTTCAATTCACACCTGCAGTTGCTCAAGTTCCCCTTGGTAAAGTCTGTTTTATATCATCCTTAAACTTCATACCCTTACCTTTGGAGGACTATACTTATGGATACTTTTATGGATGGTAACTCTAACATGGCACCTCATTCCTATGATTTACCACCTGCTCAAGAGCACATTCATCCACAATTGCTATATATATATATCCTACTCTATCATTACTTAATATAATCACGTCCGGATTGTCCTCAAATGAGAGAAGTATTAGCATGAAATATAAGGAGGTCTAAATGCTTATAATAAAATAGATGCCACATTTAGTCCTTCAATCCTTGATCCTCAATGCACACCAATCTTTTAAATTGAACCCCATTAGACTTATGGTTATATTTTTTTGACCTTAGCCAAAGTTTCCTTCTTGGCATACCTAGACCATATGATATGTACAAAAGGATCATGTGTATTTTCTTTATACCACTCTGGTTAGATATTTTCTTAAGATCTTATTTGTACTACTCCCATAAAATACTTCTACTAGTCATAAAGTTCCATTAAGATATCAAGAGACCACCTTTATGATTCATGTGTTATGGTGAGAAAATTTTCATTTTTACAAGATTATTATACATGTGGGCCAAGCAATTACCACTAAACTTACAAAGTCTCCATAATTCCACACCTTACCTCCAAAGCAATATGGCCTTTATTATGCTTCTTGATATTAAAGCAAGTGAGAGAAGAAAAAAATGTAGCGCAAGCACTCTCACCCTCCAAACTAATCCTTTTCTCCACAAATATTTTAACTTTATTATATGGTTTCCATCCTCTTATGTCATCTATATATACATTGTTACACAACATACATTGCTGTCAACATCATACACTATAGAAGCACAACTCACACATAAGTCATACATGAACTCTAAAGTGCCACAATAATCAATTTATTCTTAGCTTGAATCACACTCAATCAGATCATTGCTTGATCTATCACTTAACAATCTGCCAGAAACTAGACATTGATTATAGTTTAGCCCACACCCACTCTAGCTAAGAGACTCCAGGTGACACTTGCCGGCCTCTGTCCACCATAGCCCGGAATTTGAAGGCTCAACATCAGAGAAGTGAGCTCTCTGGATCTGCACTTTGGAATTATACCCCTTGATTTTGACCTAGGTCTCCAACCCTAACGGTCCCACTGATTGCACACCCGATGGTGTCAACTATGCAAGTGAAAATGTGCCCCACCATATAGTCAAATACCCCAAACATGAAATCTGACCATCAACAAGTAGTTTATGAGTAATTACCAAAATACCTTTGACTACCCACACTACTACTCCAGCATCAAGCAATCTAGGTGCGATGCTACAAATGGCATGACAATTGTCATGCGTATATACATCGGTACACAACATACATTGTTTTCAACATCATACAGTATAGAAGCACAACTCACGTATAAGTCATACATGAACTCTAAAGTGCCACAATCACCTCCCTAGTTGGCGGTTAAGTCCCTCTAACTCTAGATAGCCATCTTCTCCAAGTATATGGTATACCCTATGGTGGGAAAAATTTTAAGAGGCCGGGTGCTATCAAGTCCCATTGTTAGTTGCCAATATGCAATCTATGCCATACAAAGGATGAACTAGCTATAGGTCAAGTACATCTATGACATAACCACTATCCTTGAGGAACCACCATGAGAGGAGGATTCAAATATGTCATATGCCATCCTCTCAAATAGCTATCACACACTAACATAATAGCAGCTCCAACAAAATAGCCCCATAACATACATCACAAGCCTACACGTACAAGTGCCAAGCTTGGATCCATAGTACCATCAATGTTTGGGGAGGTGACATGGAACCAATTGCTCATGATCCTTCCAAACAACACCATCATGTCCTTCCAACATGAAGACACCAAAGGCAAAACATCATGCACTCTCAAGATAGGCAGCCCATAATAACATCAAGTGTTGTTGGTGTTGTCTACTATAGATATACATAGTTACCTGGATGAAATTGACGGATTGAGGGTCTATAATCTCCTCCTTGAATGGTAGCACATCATAAGGTATTCCTATACTGAGCAATTGCCAAGTTCTCAAAGCCCATTGGCATCATTCTCTGAAAGATCTCTATCCATTGAGAATGTTCGCTCATCCATACATCTAGATCATCCAAGTCCAAAACTACATTAGCATCTTGACAAATGGCTACAAGTAATCTTGGATCTTGTTCATAGAGTAGAAAGTAAAGAGAGAAGGATGTTAAGGAGGCTTGTTGGCTAAACCAATATTCAATTGTCAACCAAGGTAATAGGAGATCCCAATCTCCCAAGTGGCCTATCTGCAAACCATATTTCCGCAATCCTCTCTTCATTGTTTGAACCACTTTCTCTGCTAAGCCACTTGCCTCAAAGTGATCTCAAGAGGTAGGACAATGATCAATCAAAGTCTTGTCACACAAGACCTGAAACTCTCCCAAGAACTATGTACCTTGATCAATTAAAACCTTAGCTAGTGCACCAACATGACTAAGAACCCAATCCAAGAATGAGTAAGCTGTCCTTTCATTGGACTTGTTAGGAAGTGCCACCAACTCAATCCACTTGAAGAAGTGCTCCACCACAACCAAAATTTTGAGTTGTGCTCAATGTCAATGGTAAAGGTCCAGCAAAGTCCAAACTCCAATGGTTACCCAATCCCATGATAGGTAATGGGTGTAACTATAGCATAGGAGCATTAAATGATGCTCTAATGTGGTCACAGACCACACACTTGGCAACAAATTGTTGTACATTGGTCTGCATACCATGCCACTAATAATGACTTTAGAGTAAGCTATATGTTCTCTTTACTCCAAAATGTCTTAACTACTCATGACCATGATGGACCAATTGTGGTCTCTAAGATGGAAGTGCTACTACTTGCACTCTACCATCCTCCCATACACAAAGAAGAGTTTGCCTTCCAATCTAAATTGCATGGCCTGCTGAAGAACACGGTCTCTTTCCTTAGCCCCAATTGTGCCACCAAGACCAATGCAAAGATAATCCATAAGTATGACATCATCATGAATGTCTTGCCGAATTGCACCACTATCTCCACTCTCTAGATCTATGAACTCAATAACTCTTCATGTATGCATTGAGAGTTACCAACAAAGCTTCAAAAATATACAAAGAAAGGTAGATGCATGCCAACTTGGCACCATCTCCTTATCTGTCTCACCATGCCAACATGTTTGTATCTAATCCTGTTGGCTAGGACATGGTTCTACTCAACCCATCTGTATCATGGTTCACCACTCCAAGTTTATGAATATTCTTGTAAAATGAGAGCCCATTGTGCAAGCTACCCTGAAAGCTTGTTGGACTTCATCAACCACTTCAATGGCTGATGATCAATGATGAGAGTAAGGAATTACCAAATATGTAATATCAAAAATGTGTTATTGCCTATATTGCTACCAAGCACTCTTCCTCATATGAACTATACTTTGCCTCCACTAAATTGTTGGAGCAACTAGCGTAGGCCACCATAACTCCTTCTTCTCATCATTGTGTTGGGTGAGCATTACTCCAAGCTCCAACTTACTCCAAGTAGTGTGACCTAAAATGGTTGTCCTTTGATTTGTCTTCCCAAAATAGGAGCATATATCAACCTCTTCTTGAGCTCTACAAAAGCTCTCTCCTACTCATCTCTTCAGTACCACTCCTTTGTAAGCTTGGTCAGCTTAGTCAAGGCCTTGGCAATGGCACTAAATCCTCTAACATAGCAATGATAGAACTTCACTAACCCAAGGAATGCTTGCACTTTGCTCACATCCATAGGCCAAGGAATATATGCAATAGCCTCCATGTAGATAGTGATCCAAATACTCAACCTACTCACGTAAGAATCTACACTTCCCAAGATGTAATATGAGTCCATGAGATCTCAACCTCTCAAACACCTCCAACAAATGTCTCTCATGCTCCTCCATAGTAGTGCTATAGACCAAAATGTCATCAATATAGCATTGAGTAAAATCTCATCCAATAGGATCTTGTACATGATCCTCTAGAACTCTTTAACCCAAATGGTAAGAACCTCCAATAATATAACGCATCCTTGCTATGAGGATCAATAGCCCAAAATGTTAGCTTGGACTTATCCTCCTCCTTGATAGGTAATTGATGATGTCTTGCTTGAAGATCCAAAGTACTAAAGACCTTTGCATGCCCAATTGCATCAAAGATCTTCTCTGATGTAGGCATGGCATACCAATTAGCCTTAATCTATTGGTTGATAGGATGGTAATCTCCACATATCCGCCTATATGTGCAGTTTCCATGCATATCTTTCTTGGCTGGCAGCATTATAATTGATGTATACTCTCCTTGTGAAATCTCTACCAAATGAACCTCAAAAATATCTCTACTTTAGCTTTAAATCAATGCTCTCTACATGTCAATATATCAATAGGGACATCAAAAAACTAGTGTATTGCTAATCAGCTCAATCCAAATACCAAGTCTTTTTAGAGCATCCAAATCCTTCATACCAAATGCAAAACAACTTGTGTAGCTCCTCAAGAACCTCTAAACTCTCTGTCTTTCCTCTCTTGTAAGCTTGGGTCCAAGATCTAGCTCCCAAATATCCTTTGTAATTTTCATAAGAGTGGAAGACTTACTGACTGGTTGCTACATTGGGCCCTTGGGAGCAATAGTGTAATGTCTCAACCACTAGAGGTCCCAACCTTAGTGTGGAAAACTCCCTCCAATCTGGTTGCAAGCTCCATAGTACTCTAGTTGCATCCCAAGTAGACCAAAGTGTAATCCAAGTAGATCACGTTCACTAGGATGGACCCCAAGTAGACCTCTCTTACTAGTGGCCATTGGTTGTGTCCAAAGAATACCCTACCCTCTTGGTCCATTTCCTCCAGCATGTGCCTGAATTGTCTTGATAGGCACAAAGCTCACTAAGTGTCCAAGTAGTGGTGTCTATCAAGCACATCCTACACTGCTCTACCAAGCCAAGGCTCACAATCCAAGTCCATAGCCTAACCTTACATCTGATGATTAGATGCCTCTCATATTATTGGAACAACAATAATATTGCCTGCTCTCACTCATTGACGTTGGGCTCCACCAACTGTTGTAACTGTGAGTCCCAAACAAGTCCAAGACCTCCCTCTCAGAAACCATGGGAGCCTAGGAAACTCATAAGTGTGGGAAAATTAGCTTGGAGCTATCCAACTTGGTTCACCATTGCCATAGGTGACCTATTAGCCACTACCACCATCTGAGACTAACAACCAACATCCAAGATGTCATCAATAGTGAGGTGGTCTACTCATTGAATCCCATCATAAGCAAATTATAGAACCTCTTTGGGTAAGAGGTTCATCCACCAAAGATAAAGATGATAGGCCCGTGATGCCACTTTAGGTATATCCAACAACACGGTAGGTCCCATCATCTTGATGTGTACTCGGCACCCTCAAGTACAAGAATCACCCATCAAAGGGACATTCTCCAAAATGTAAGTTGGAGAAATGGACTAATGAACTTAGAGATGTCGTAATATAAATAACATTTCCCAAAACACACCAGAATGGAGATCTTGAAGACCTAGACCTTGGTCGCACGTGTATGTCTCTCACATGGCCATCCAAAAATCACCAAATGAATGGAATCATGTCTCTTCAAATCCTACACCCCCAGCAAGGAAATATCTATTGGTAGGGTCTTCTAGTAAGCCCTGACTGTTGACATTGGTAATAACTCAAGATATCAATAGGCCAAGTATGCCACATGATGTAGAGAGACTTGCCTAGCAATCTCATCTCTCCCTCCACATACAAGTACCTCTGTACTTGTATACCCGCCTGTAGTACCGTAGCTAGTCCAATGTTAATCCTACCAAAACACTCCAATAAACATACTTCCTCTTATGGATACTGCCAAGCAATGAGTATGGTGTCCAAAGAGGTCAAGGTAATTGACTCCAGAGGCTCATCCTCACATTGGTCTCCTAGTGGTACAAAATCTCATGCAAGCTTGTTGCACCAATTGACCTACATCCTCTTGCAATGCCTCCTCTGAACTCCACAATGGAACATTCAAGGTGGATGGAACGATCCTACTTGTACTCTAAATCTAAGTGATCTCCTTTGATACTAGAGTATCCTTTGCATGAGCGTTCCACTCCAATAAGTCACCAGGCCAAGTAACAGAACTATTGAAAGTTGAAATTGATGCCGCCATGGTCCTTGACTATAATGAGCCAAGACTACCACTACTAGAATGTATTGGTAGGTGATATACCCATCCATCACCTGACTGCAAACCTAGTCTATAGGAGGTTGTCTCCTCCCTGTATTCAATATTGAAAACCATGGAGTATAATATTGCTCCACCAACTAACACATCATATAACTCAACTACTATCACAATGGCCTGAGCTCTCACCATATAGAGTTATCAATCAAATGCCTTCCCCCTTCCCCATAGAGATATTTGGATCTGAAATGGACACCTCTCCACATTGATCTTTTGTAACTCCAGACCGACAACTACATCTGCCCAACATAAGAGGTTGTGCACCCAAAGTCTAGTAATAATTTTTGTGGTGTATAGACCTTCCTTAAAGGTCCCACCAACAAAAATTCCTCCTTTGGTTATCCAACAGGTCAACTCCAAATCATGCTCAATCTAGCTAGGAACTCCTCCAATCTAGCCAATGCTGCATACCATAAACCATTGGTTGTTGAGCAAATCCCATGCTCCTCAACCAAGTCAGCTCTGCTATCAACCACCTCTACTCTAGAAGTAGGAACCAAATCATCCCTACTATCAAAAAGCATGGTAGCCAACCAGAACACTAGGGTTGGATAAACTTCCAATGTAAACATGTCACCGGTTGAGAATAAAAGGAAGCGCATAATCAACTAAGCTGCCTCCAACATTGGGCTAGACTTAATTGGTGTAGTAGCAGGTGGCTGACTAGTAGATATTCTATCATGCACCCCATCATCACCTACCACACTTGTACAAGGATGTTTAGGAGCCATGGATGTTGTATGTAGTGCCTTGGAGAATATAAAAGACTGGGGAATTTTGACATGTCTACCAACCTCTCTACTCAATGGTTCCAACTCCACTAATGCTCCTCTAGGCTCTGGAGCACGTATTGCACTCCTAGTCATTATAGTAGATGTATCTACCTATGCTACTCTACACATAAAATCCAAGACATCTCTATCACCCGCATAAGAGATGGAAGCCTTAGCACCTAAATCTTATCTCCTTTGAGTGATAAGCATGTTAGCAAATCTTTGCTCCAATTGCTCAATCCAAGTAGCCATGGTTGTATCAAAAGTAAGGGTAGGTACTACATCCCTACCAGGTGTAGATCCTCTATTACTACCTTATCCTCCATGACCTAGAGCTCCTCTACCACCTGCTATAACAGCCATTCCACTCCATAACTCCGGGTGTAGGTCAAAGCATTGGTCACTAGTGTGACCAAATCCATAGCAATGGTCACACTATCTCTGTGCCAGCTGAGATGCACTAGAGGTATCAAGTTCATTGCCTTGAGTGCACTCTCTCTTGTGGTGATGTCCACCACAAGTCCAACAAGCAACAACACCACTCATTGGCTACTACTGACTTGAAAATGAAGGTAAGGATCTAGCTACACTAGGCCTTCCACTTGCTGCATAAGATCTGGGCTGTCCACCTTGTCCTTTGAAGCCAACTTGGCTTGGTGAACTTTGTTGCACTTTAGAAGAAGTAACAACTATAGATGAGGTCTCTTTACCAAATCCAGATGTCACTACTCTCTCCTCCACCATGTTGAGCTCAATACGCTCAACCAAACCAAAGACTACTACCAAAGTAGGTGATGTAGCTTATAACAACGTAGCATCACGTACTCTACATTGTAACTCCTTGTCCAAAATCCCATACCAAAACAAGACTTGGACCTCAATAACTCCTTAAGTAAAACTGATCAGTTTGTCTCAAGCAAGGGTATGCCTTGCATAGCTCTCTACAGCCTTTCGTTGGAACTCCTACAAGCACCTCAACTTGTCAGTCTGCACACCTTGGTAGCTCTATCTCAAACACTAGAAGAACTCCACTATGGGGTTAAACCCCAATACTACACCACTTCTTGTAGTGGTACCTCCACTTGTAGTAGCACCATCTTCAAGAGATCCACCAACACTACTAGAGCTAGAACTTGTGGGTATTGCCGATCTACCCTTATAAATTGAGCTTGAAGTGATGGAGAATGTAATTTGGAGACCAATATTGTCTCCATAGCTCAATCTCTTCCAAGTGAGCTCTTTTGAACTCATGATAGTTGTCCATTGGTGGACCCTCCAAGTGCTAAAACAATCATTTTTATTCCATGAAGGATGTGAACAAAGTCAAGTTCTGCATCTATTACAAATCACACCAACTATCAAACTCCTACATGAAGTCATCCAAATCAATGGTACGCGCAATACCAAAGTAACGCTTGGGGCCTTTGGAGGCGCCATAAATCTTGTCCATGTACTACAACAATGGTGCATACACATCAAGTGCACCCTCAATTGAATTAGCTCTTGTATCAAACTCCAACTTAAAGTCAATCTCCTCCCTTGTTAAGATCTAAGATGCAACCTGTTACCGAGTGCCACTCCAAGTAAACCCATTTTGTATTGCAAGGCTATCTCCTCCAAAATCTCCAAAGAATTCCATCATGACAAAGTAACTCAAACTGCAACTGTAACCGCAAGTACCCCACCAAGAATAACCACCAAGTGCCAACACCAACCAAACACCACCCACTAATATAGCTCTAACTATGACAACTACACTAGGAGAAAGGGTGACTTGTAACTTGCCATCACAACACACACTCTCACGATCTACAAGTCGTCACTTCCTGCTTCACCGGATAAGAACACAAGTGGTTTGATTGGTCATCACTTCAGCCTCACTATCAAGAGAACACCAGAGCACCAACGCTCTAAAGTCAGGGCACCTCACACAAACATGGTGCACAAATAAGTAGCATAGAATGGAGGAGGTCCAATCACAAGAAATCTAAACAAAAACCCTCCATCTACTCAAACTCAAAGGCTCAACATCAAAGAAGTGAGCTCTCTAGAGCTGCACTTTGAAAGTATACCCCATGATCTTGATCTTGATCTAGGTCTCCAATTCTAACGGTCATGCTGAGGCACACTTGACGGTATGAACAGTGCAAGTGACAATGGGCCCCACCATGTAGTAAGTACCCTGAACATGACATCTGACCGTCAACAAGTAATCTATGAGTAATTGCCAAAATACCTCTAACTACCGACATTACTACTCCATCGTCTAAGCAATCTAGGTGCAATGCTACAAATGGCATGACACTTACCACTAAGTACCTAAACACCTTCCTTGTTTCTTTATTAGCTTCCATGCAAATTAGGAGTTAAAGCTAACATAGTCCTTTTTTCTCATGTGTTCCTTCATTCTCCATGGTTTTGTATAAGTGGGTCAATAAGTTTCTCTTTGAGCATTGTGATTGTCTTCCATCATATATCTAACTTTAAGTCTTACCATCTCATTTTTGTTTTGTTAATGTATTACTTATGATCTAGTATTGAGATGTATGTTTTCTTGATGTCTCACATCTCTTTGCATTCTCAAATGACACTTTTAGAGCCAACTCCACTTCTTTGGAAGATATTTTCCTAAGTTAAGTCTCACATATTATTCCTTATAATTCTACCATGTTTCCATTAGCATCTTTGTTCTTTCATGGATATTTATTGTGGCTACATTTGGAGATTGTGAGATGGTCTTTATAAAGATAAAACATTCTGTATCTTCCATCTAAATTGCCCATAGGTGATAGCCTTCAAAGATATCTAATATCTCAATATTATGTCTTTGCTTTGTTTTATTCCCCTTGTTTGGCAAGGATAAGATCCATTCCTTTATCTCATTACGTATACTCTTTACTGCATAAGGGCACCTTTATTTTCAACCATCATATCACCATAAAGGATTTCTCCTAACTTACATATGCCACAAGCAACCCTTAAGGAGATCCTTTAGATACCTTTTATTTGCCTAACTTGTTTTATAGCTTTGAGAGAGGTAGCAGTTTTTTTCCTTTCATGTCTCTTTCTTTTACTTTTGGATGATATATTAGGCCTTTTGGAGGACATATTTTTAAGGTTTTTCTTTTACACTATGACTACAAGGCTTAGGTTTACAATTTTGGACTTGAATATACTAAGCTGAAATATCACAAGTTTTCCTCACTCCCTCAAGTTTTTTCTCAAGGTTACAATGTATAGTAAAAGTTTTAAAGGCTTTGTGATACTCTCAAGGAGAAAATGCTATTTTTAGCTCTTTGGTCCACCACACCTTAGTCAAAACTACATCCCATGCTTATTTACTCTTTGTTGGTAAATACACAATAACTTACTCTGTTTTGACAAGATCTTGTTTGAATGAGGTATATTATTTCTGCATATACATACCTTCCCATATGTATCTACATGCATATGATAAATAACTGTGTGTTAGACTTTCTCTACCTTTTGGGACCAAGTATGCTTATACATTTGTTAGATGAGCAGTGAAAGTTATGGACAGCTCTCTACATAGTCTTGAGAGGATGTAGTCTTGACAAGAGACTATAAACTATTAGCTCTTTTAGGTACATATAGGCTTAGTTGCTCCCTTTTTAAATGATAGGTTCTTATGATATAGCTGCAATTTTATTCTTGCATCCATTTTAAAATTCTAGTAGCTAATTAGTTTTAATAACATTTGTATCTTTCTTTTCTTGCACGTCATACAATAGTAGACTCAATGATGTGTTTGAAACATAACTTTTGTAGCCTAGATTTTTTTTGTTTACACTACCTCAAAAGGCAATCCATGCATTCATAGACTTCTTATTCATAAACTATAAAAAAAATCTTGGAGGACTTTAGTGACAATGAGTATATGCATATCACATCCTCACTAGCATTCTCACTAATGTGTCTTTTCTTTATAGGGCTAGAATTCTCTCTTGTGAAGGGAGAGGTTCAAGCTTTATGCTTCTCTTTTGAGAGAAAATATTTATTTTTCTCCTAGTGAACTCACTACAACTTTCTATTTATATCTAGGATTACTACTATTGGATCTACTAAAAAATTGTGCTTGTAAATCTGAATATGACAATAAATGAACAAATGTTCATGTTTGACACTAAATGTTCATTTATTTTGATATGCTCAAATGTAGAATGTATGTAGTATGAATCTAAGTAGAATCTAAAATTCTATTAGAGAAATAATAACATAGATCCCAATATAGCCTATACATTCAAATAATATGTGGATTAAGCTATGGTTGGGCCTTCTTTTTCCACTTCCTCCATAATGTGATTTTCAAATATAGAAGATTCAAAAGGTGAGAACAAGCATATAACTTTCATTGATAGAAGACATGCACTATTTGATTTGATGATTGCAAAACCTAGATAAGCAAATTTGTTGGCACAAAGAGCCCCTAAGATGTGGTTGCTATAATCCTTGTTACCAAGAGCAAAGAGGACTGCTATATACCTATATTCCAACTAGCCTTAACAGCTTTGTGCGTTGACATTGATATTGGAAGTTTTTGGATCTTCATTTTTATTTAATTGGTCTTGTTTAAAAAGCTACATGGGTATACATAGAGAGTAACCATACTCGTTTCACTGGCCAAACTCATTTCATACTCAGTTATTCTACAACGCTTTCATGTAATGAGTTTAAATAGGTTATAGTGGCAATGGGAGCTCCCCTCAAGTTAAGTGCACTTCCACCCTTCATATAGGATAAACTTTAAATAGAGTACCTTTTTGATACCATCAATCACCAGAATTTTTAGGGTGTGTGAGGTTATCTGGTTCGAGACTTTGCAATTTTGCCCAAGGCCTTGTGCTCTTTCTCTTTCAATACCAGTATCTTGTGTTCCTCCTTTACGTGAACTCCTTACATAATATTTTATCAGACAATCTGTTTGCAGATTTTTCTGTTTTTATTATTTATATGTCTTTTCATGATTGTATCTAGTCTAGACAAGACGGATATATATATTTCTCTATAGAACTTAAGTATTATTTTTATTCAGTTTTTTGCTGCATACCTTTTGAAATTGCATTGCAGGAGAAGCATTTTGTTCACCATATCGAATATGGATCGATTATGGCTAAGTAGATAGTTAAGTTTGGTATTTTACTAAAGCTAAGATATCCTCTAGATTTAAAATATATGCCCACTATGCAGGAAGCTCTCGTCTTGTGACGTTTCATTTCATACTTCCTGTAAAATTTATAGACTATTAACTTTTATCATAAATAGACGGGTATACGGTAACCTTAGGTATTTGGACGTGAAATGACATGATATTCTTTTTTCGAAATACACTTTAAGGAAGAAGCATAAGTAGATATAAATTTTGAGATGATTCTTTATACTATGAGAATAGAAAATATTAATCGATGAACGCGAGTAGATTTGTGTTATGTAAATTCCATTTTCTACAGTCATAAACTGTCCTTAATCGCTAAGTTAGAGCTTTTCCCAAGCCGTAACAATTAGAGCTACTGAACTGTACATATGCACGGTCTTAATAAACTAAAGCTCAATATGTAGCTGAATATTGCGTCGAAAAATTAAATAGCAATATTAGTAAGACGATGGACATTTGACCATTTGCAGGTGTAGATTAAAGTTGACAGTCAAGAGAAAAGGCGACTGCGTAGAAAACACGAAGTTGACAGTTAAGAAGGCGACCGCATGTGATAACAAGAGAAAAGGGCGACCACGGAAAAAACACAGGACGGCAAGACCCCCCATCCAACTGTACAAGGGTGAGACAAAATAGGTAAAAAGGAGCTAAGTCCCAGTAGAGTCGAGATGAAAAATCTACTCTATAATACTTAAAACTATCCTAGCTATACAAGAAGGATTAATATGCTATGATAACAAGCATGATTGGGGAAACCCCCATGAAGCCGTACAAGTTGACAGTTAAAGGGATGAAGGATGTAGTTGGAGGTCGGACTCCGCACCCGTACCCGGCAGACACTTATGTGCACCTTTCATGGCCAAGTGAACCTCTATACTAACTCTACATTTTTATCTACCTTAACACCAAGGATTTGTGTCGACGAAGAACTCGTCATCATATTCAATCTGCCTTGCATACCCAGCAACGAATTTGCATAACCTGGTATTTTACACACCGCTATTCGAACCCGTCCTTTGACTCCAAGCTGCAGCTACTGGAAAGTTTCTTGTTACCTTGACATCAATCAAACCTTTTTATATTTTGTATATTCGATTCGTCTCATTGACTTTGATAGCATAGCTCACGATTGCTAATCCAGACATAGTTTTATCTAAAAGGACCTACCGTGCAGTAGCCTATACCTAGAGTCTCACTTTACTTGCAATCCACTTGCAAGTTCTGCTTTCTTTTACACCTTGAAACTTTGTTCAAAGTTTTACACAACTTTTCATGTTGATCTGTGTAACGTCCCCATTACAGAGTCATAGATTAGGCCGGCAAATCCACAACCTACTCAGAAGTTGACCATCTAGAAAGGAAAAAGAAAAATATTGCCCCCTCCTTGTTTTCATATGCGTGTCGCTTGATTCCACTTCTCTTGTCTTGTGGGTACTTGTGTGCATTCTACCACGTCTGGAGGGCCAAACCACTGTAAACGCCGCGCTTGAAAACGTATCTCGACTGGATCACGCGTAAGAAGTTCTTTCAACCCTCGTGAGCACCTACGGTAGGAGAAGACCTACAGTATTGAAAACCAGTTCACAAGGAGAATGTCATGAGCGTAATCAGCGAGGTAGAATTGGGGCTCAGCCCCAATCTACCTCTTTTATCTCTCCCTTGTAGGGCTTGATGGGTTCTTTCCATCCTTCTTCTGTTCTATGTGGTCGTCTTCTTTCAAAAATCAACGAGAAGAAATTGAGGTCGGCAAACCGAAGACCCCGTCCTTCTTGTGTTCTATGAGGTCGCCTTCCTTCAATAATCAACGAGAAGGAATTATGTGGTCGTCTTCTTTCAATAATCAACGAGAAGAAATTGAGGTCGGCAAACCGAAGACCCCGTCCTTCTTGTGTTCTATGTGGTCGCCTTCTTTCAATAATCAACGAGAAGGAATCGAGGTCGGCAAACCGAGTTGGTGTAAACCTTCTTTTGTACGTAGTGACAGGAACTCTTCTCCCGATCAACATTAGGACTCGGCTGAACAGGATAATGAGAAAGATTGCTCAACTATATCAAAAATTCTCACTATATCCTACATTCTTCCTTCAATTTGACGGCATGGTTGTTTAGCCTCAACTCTATCCGTCGAAAGTAAGAATAAACGTACGCACACAAACGACAATAACTTTCCACATATATTACAAAATCATCCACTGAAACAAAGTCAAACTCCATATATTATTCAGAATGGGAAGCTGAATTCGGCAGTTTTTGTACAAATAGCTACGACACTGGATGTAAAGTTAAGTGGTCCAGCACCTCATAAGATCAAGACCGAATGCCATGCGAAGAGACCTGGAGGACCAAAGACTTGCACCCACCAAAATAGACCAGAGAAGTTGCAGAGAGGCAGTCGCAGTGCGCACCCAGATCATCACTTTGTCGTACTTGAATGTTACCTTTTTTTTGTCTCTCCCTTGTACGGCTTGATGGGGTCTTCCCATCCTTCATTTTTCCTAAGCGGTCGCCTTTACTTGAATCAGCGTCTCGTTTAGCACGATTCTAGTGTGGATTCATGTTTCCTGGTGACAGCTATATTCTCCTGCTTGTGTCCGTACTCGGTTTCGGACGCGTATATTCCCCAGGATGCAAGTTCTGTGGAAGTTTGAACCATGAGTACAGTTTTTGATCTTTGAGGCTTAGCCTCATTTTACCTTTTTTTTGTCTCTCCCTTGTACAGTTTGATGGGGGTCTTTCCCTCCTTAGTTTTTCCTACACGGTCGCATTCTTCTCTCGTCTTTGATCTTTTGCTACTTTTGCTAGTCTTTTGCTACAAGGATACTATTATCCGTGTTCTGCTCTGTGGGATGGTCTTCCCATCTTCTTTTTGCTGAATGGACATTATTCACTCTTAGCCTCAATCTATCCCTTAGATTTTATCTTTCATTCTTTTCAGTGGGATGGTCTTCCCATCCTTCTTACTATCCTATGTGTGGCAATGTAGTCTTTTGCGACCCTGATCCATAATCTTACGGTCTTGTACAAGTATATTTAAATCCCAAGTAATAAAAAAATAAACTATTTTATATTGGAACGTTCCTTGACTTTACTGAGTAGCTTTATACTCATCTACTTTTAAAGTAAAATAATTAATTAATTCCTTAAGAATATTTATCTCATGAACCTTTGGTCCGAACGCTCATTGGGATTCCACATTCACCTCCTTAGTCGTATGAATTTCTTAAGTATAAAGATTTAGTCCTTACATATAAGGAATTCCTTAAATATAATGTATGCGTCAATTTATATAATAAGAAATTTCATGATTTTTAGTAAGTCATAATTTAAAGATTGAACTGTATGACTTTAAATAGAATTATGGTCAGGCTATAAAATTTTAATTTGATGTATATATTAGAATTTTTCAACAAATTTATTTAGTCAAAGAAAAGGGATTTCTACTTTAAGAAGATAGTGCGTAAGGAATAAGATGAGTGTATAAAAATGAGTTGATGGATTATCTAGGTAAAAAGTGACGTTAGATAACCTTTTAAAAGAAATCACTAACATCCTATATAGTTAGAGTTATGTTTTAGGATAGCATGCAATTTTATTGCAATGGAATAATTTTGTCCTTCAAACTCAGAATAGTTATTTTCTGTATTCCAAGAAACCCTAAACTCATGATATTTTATCTTTTTATCACTTTCTGAATTTGACCTATAATTTAGGTTATTTTTTTGAAATGGATTATAATTACCACAACCTGAAGCCATTTTCCCTTTACATCTAGCTCAACTGTAATAAAAAAAATACTTGGATAAAGTTGTATAGTTCTACACACTTATACGAAGCTAAGTGTGCAATAAGAGAGTTATACATAGAATGTAAGTAAATTAACTATGCTAAAGCATGTGAAAATCTAGGCTGTTTACAATGTATCCTCAAGTTAGCATACTATAAGTATTATCTTCATTTTCTTTGCAATTTAAGTTACTTTTATTTTCTTCTTTTGTAGATATACAAAATCCTTAAATTTATTTCACTTTCATTTTCTTTCTTTCTTCAATTCTTTAATTAAGATAGTCTACTATCCAAGTTGGAGTTTTGTAAGCATCTTAATATATTTTATAACATACTTAAAAATATTCATTTATCTTTATCATAGTTACAAATTTTCTTGATAATAATGTTATGGAGGTACTGAAATAAATATTTTGGGATATAATTATAATTTCATTATATTATTTATGTATTATATTTTTGATCTTATATTTATATATATTATAAATTTTCATCTTAAAAAAGAGTGAAAGTTGTATTCAATTCTGTGAAATGATCAATAAAAATGCAGAAAGATAGTTGACTGAAATTGGAAATGACTGTATCTTATGATGAATTTCTTAAAATGACGTGGTTGATCCTTTATTATTTATATAATTATGAATTTGAAATAAAACTAAATATCAATGAATCTATACATTCTTTTGCATTAAATATGTAAAATTTAATCCTAAGGTTTTATATGGTTTTGCATTCCCTATTCTATTAAACTGTATCTACCTTGGTGAGTATCTGTGCTATAGAATTTGCTCTATTTTAAAACTTCTAATTATTGATAGATATGATTATCTTATTAAACCTATTGATCTGCATCATAGTTTAGGTTATTTTTCTCTATCAAGTTGACCATCAAAATACAATATAATCATAAAATTAATACGAATCAACAAGAATGATTTCATGTCTAACAAGAATGAACTGGTATACAAGTGGGTTAAAATTTTTCATTTAAATTCAGAACTCTTTTCAAAATTTATTAATTCAAAGGCAAAAAATAATTTTTGTAATAGCTATACTTATTCCATATGTCATAGTCAATAAGAATTGCAACATGAGAAATGTTATTTTTATACCCAATTTAAATTCTCAATCATAGAAAACGTATCTAGTAATGATGAAAATTTCTTCACCCTTTACATCCATAATAAAAGAATCCCAAAAAACCATCTTTTAAGTGGAAAAAACTATAAGAATAGTAAATGAATGATATTAGATATCATTAAATATATTTTTGGAATATTATTTATGATCTAACTATTTTCTAATTAACTCCTTGCATTTTATTACAATTTATATGACAAGTTTTTTATGCCATGTGTGACTATTGAAGAATCCATTCACCCTTCATAATTAATTTGGTTGTGCATTTTCTCAATTATTTAAGATAATGATGGTCCTCAGTATGTCCTTGGACAAATAACGTAGTTCTGATTAATATTTTTAGCATTCTATTTCTTACTAGCATTTTGATTAGTTTTAGTTAATGCTCAATTGCAATATAAAGGAAATGAAATGAAACAGACTTAACAAATTTCAATAAACTCAGAATACTCCCTATGATTGAAATCCTCATTTTACATAGCAATAGAGTAATAAGGTCTATATATTTAATTCTCTCTAGAATCTAATTATCATTTCCCCTTATTGTTAGAGATAAAAAGTACATGAAAAATCATTCTAGAAACAAAATTATTCTAAGAAAACAAATATTCTAATATTTTTTTATGTCAAATAAATAAAATGGAGTAAAATTTACTTGTTAAATAATTAAAAATTCAATTATACAATTACAATAGGAAGTAACTATCATGCACCTCTACTTGTATCTTAGAGTGGTAGAGTAATTTTGGGGTATTTTTCTTTTGTAGTGCAATATTTCATATCTAATAACCAAATATACCTTTGCATTTATAGTAAAAAATAGATGATTAAGTAAGCATTCAGCTCTCAAGCTTTCTATCAAGTCTTCTCTAACTAGAACTAAAAGTCTTGTCAAAGATAAACTAAAATAGTTTTTATAGAGCAAGTTTATCTTGAAAGTTATGATTGTAACCTATATCAAATGGACAATTATAGTATACATATGCATAATAAGAACGTTAATTCATCCAAAATTCTCATAAAGTAGACTATATTGGACTTTCTTACTTAATTATAAGAATATATCATTCAAAATATTGATTACCTTCTCTTCCACCACCTTGTCAAAGATGATGGATCTTGCATTCCTAGTTGAATGCATACTTGATTCACTGCACAATCACCAAGCATCACATCACATCTTTTTCACCTACTTCCTCTACGTGAAAATCCTTTTGTTGAATATCTTCAGTCATATCTAATGCATTTGTTGGTTTAGAAGTTATTTTTAGTATGTTGATATTTGCTTTAATGAGAAACTAACTTGCCTTTATAACTTAGACATAGAAAACTAACTTTTTCGTGACCTAGAGCTTGATTTGAAGTTCTAGAGAACTTGAGGTGTCATGCATCTTCCATGTGATTCTTTTTATGTCTTTGCAAAGTTGAATCTAAGAAGATACTACTACCTCTTTTTTTTCTGATACATTTTATATACAAGTTGGTGTCTATTGGCTTATATCGTGGTCCATATTTTTAGTTGCAAGGTACAATAAAACTACTAGCTTTGGATATTGCAATAAAGAAATTAGAAGTTTTCTCCTTGGTTAATTCTTCTCCTTTATGTTTGATATGCAACATGAATTGATCAAAGTTTACATTTGAAGTAGGTTGGATGCACTTTCAAAACAAGCTATAAAAAAACCAAATATCTCCTTTTCCTCTTGGATAGAGAAACAAAACCACTCTTATATTTTGCACTTTGAGTTAACCAACCTCTAACATTAATACTTCAACATATAGACCACCCTTAGTTGAAGCCTTAGATCTTAATATTCTTAGTGTGAAACTAAAGTGTATACAATGTTTTGCAGAACAAGGCTTAAAGATTGATCCTTCTACTTCATATCCAAGCCATAAAGGGACTTATAGACCTTCTTTCCTCATTGCTCTAGACTATAATATCATAGGATACATATTATTTCTAGTAGTACTTTCATGGTATTGAGCTAGATACAACTAGTTATTTCTAATAATAAGGAAGTGAAAGGTATCTTTAGCTCAATAAGTATGGCAAAATAAACAGAAAGATTCAAGATTTTATTATTCAACACTCAAGATGATTCCTTAATGAATTAAAATATAGATTATATTAGAGTGAGACCACTTTAAAGAATTTTGTATTAGGGTGGTACCTTGTATGTGGTTTTACATTAAATTCTACTGGAGTAGGAACTCCATCTTGGACTTTTCACAGTCAAATTAACTTGGTAGATAAGAGATGTCAAAATTCTATTAACTCAACTAAGTTAGCTGATCTTTGGTAGTGGAGGTTATTCAAGCTAGAAAATTGGACTTGAATTTAGAACATATTATAATTTTTAATTAGCATAAGGTTTTGAAAGGTCTCCCCCTAATTTTTACTTAGTAGAAGGTAGATTGACTTGACCTTGGAATATATTGTATTTCTTAAGAAGAAAGTGCTAAATGTTTAAGGTGTATTAGGAGAAGATCTAAGAAGGTAATTTTCTACTTTTAATAGGGTAGAATGTAGATTTCACTTGACCTAGATCTATTTGATTTGAACTTAGAGTATATTTCTGATTTTCAATTAATAGAGTGTCTTAGATTCCTAGAGAATGTGTTAGAAACTTCTAAATGGAGGTATTTGAGTGAAAAATAACCCATGTAAATGCATATTGATGTAAGAGTTCTTACCTAGTGTAATTATGGATTTACTAAGGCACTTATTATTATAACTTTTGGTAATTATAAGGAGGGTCTTAGGAGACAAAAAAATTCACTCCTTTTTGAGCTTAGAGCATAGAGCATGGATTGAGTGAGTGAGAGGAATGAATATCTAGGAGTACTATATATATTTGAGAGGTAAAGACTAGATTTCTACTTGAGAGTAAAACTATTATGGTTGTTGATTTTGGAGGAATATTAACTCCAGAGGATAATTTTTTGAGTGTGATAGAAGGACACTCTAAGTTGACAATGGTGAACTCTTCCCTTATGGGTCACTTTGAAGATCTTTGGCATGAGAGATTGAATGGAATTTGGAATGAATGGGAGATTTGGAGAGTGATTAAGAGATTTCCTTTTGAATTGTTATCTTTGATGTTGCTTGATATCAACTTTTCCTTCTTTTTAATAGATGGTGAATACAAAAATTGTCAATAATTTGTTAAAGTAATATTTTAGTTGAGGGAAAAGCTTAAAATTATTGTTCATTTTTGGTTTGTTATAGAACCTCTCTAGAAGGAGTACAACTATGTATTGAGTGCAAATCTATATTTTCCAAAAGGAGGTTATGAGGGTACATATGTTGGAAAGTCTCAAGGAAGAGATAACCAACATGATGTTAGAGAATGAGAAGCAATTTATCTACCTTATGATTGAAAAATATTTTTTATGTCAAACCTATCTCTCACCAAAGGTTTTTCTATGGCAAACTTAATTTGACCAAGGGAGCATTTTATCCTAGAATATGTGTAAATTATAAAAAACTTCACCACTTTAGGTATAAAATGTCCTCTAAGACATATTTTTAGACTAGGTAGGTTAGTGTATAAACCAAATCCCTTATCATGACATTAACTATGATTTGGCTATGATTATTGAGAAAATTTGAGAGAAACCTCAAGAATGAAACCAAATGTTGCTTGGACTGCAACAAAATTATTGATGGAGTTGAAGCAACTCATCGACTAGCTACAAGAATGGATTGTAGAGTCAAAAGCCAACCATTAGGCACTTGGATCCCAATGTCAAAGATCTATGAGCAATCGGTGCTAGGTCTTGCATGTGGATCACTTTTGAATATTTTTTGAAAGAAGGGACCAGAATTTAAAGAGTCTATATGAGCAAGGAACTAGATTTTTTTTGTGTGCATGCACTCTTGGCATGACAATCAATGTGACAATTGGCCAAATCAGGGGGTACAATGGATTGAGTACCAACCAAAGTTCAAACCCAAAGGATAAATCCACCCCACTCCCAATCATTTTCAAGTTGGAGCTATTAGAGGAATTTCAAAGTTCAATCAATCACAAGAATTTTAGAGTTCAATCAATTACAAAGATGCTAAGTTCAAGTAATCAAAAGGATTAAGTATTTTGAGCAATTAGAGGAAATGTAAAGTTCAAGCAATCAGAGGGATTCAAAAATTTGGGTGATTATAATAAATATTAAGTTTGAGGAATTAAAAGAATTTCAAATTTCAAGCAACCAAAGGGTTTAAGTAAATTGAATGATTAGCAGAAATGCAAAGTTTGAGCAATAAGAGGATATACTAAGTCCAAGCAACTAAAGGAAACATAGAGTTTGAGTTATGAAAAGATTCATCAACTTGTGTGATTAGAGAGGTGTAGAGTTAAGCAAACAAAAGAAATGAACAATTCAAATAATTGAAGAGATTTAGTAATTTGAGTGATCAGTAAAAATACAGAGTTCAAGAAAGAGTAAAAATATAAAGTTTGAGAAGAATGTGGAGTTCAAGAAATCAAAGGGATTCAACAATTTGAATGATTGGCAAATTGTCAAGTTTGAGCAATTAGAAGAAATTCAATACTTTGAGAGCTTAGGGATTGAAAGTTTAAGAGATTGACAAGGAAGTTCAAGCAATGAAGGATTTAAAAGTTTAAGTGATAATTGATTATAGTCAATACTTAACCAAAACTTCAAGTAACAGAGTGAGTGAGCAAGGAAGTGTTTTGGAGTGAATTACGGAAACCACCAAAATTAAGGAAGCATGCAATGTGTAATTGAGAGAGTAGAATGCCAATTTAAGGAAGCTTGAGAGGGTCAAGAATAAAGAACCAAGGAAGGAAAAAACCAAGGGTGGGACCCTAAAGAAATAATAATTCTAGGCAAGACTTTATGGTAATCCAACTAGAGATATTTATGATGATTGCATTAGAGATAGTTTATAAGAAGAAACATAGAATTGAGGATGAGATTCAAAGATCAAGCATGAATAAAGATGATTTGAGAGCCATCTACTTTTTCTTCTTATTTACTTGGCATGGGAAGTATATATGGCAAAGGCTCTATATTCATCTTTCTCTTTGTTGCCAACTTGGTGGAGTCTTAGACTCTCTTGTCTCCATAAATCTCACATTTTATGCTTGGATTGCCTTCATGATCTGAGCTTTGTTGGGCTGAGTGACAAAGTAACTATTTGGTAAAGTGTGACAAGGGAAATCCTTTTTTTTCCTTGGGTTCAATAGATCTATTCTAATGTAAGAGTGTATGGAAAAATGTATCAAATAGTGCAGTCCTTTCTTCCCACAAGATTTGTACATCTTTTGCATATAGTCATGGAAGATATACCCCTAGCTAATTGCATCTCCCACAAACAAGCACTTGAAGAAGATTGCTTGATTTGTAGTAAGGTATTTTGTTCTTTGGAGTTAAAATTAGTTTCATGACTATCATTGCAATTGCACTCTATTTGATGGTGTAAAATATCAAGACCAAGGAGAGAAATAGAAGATGTAAGATCACATTGGGACACTTGAGTGTGGGAAACTCTGAATGCCCAACATGAGCTTTGGCTTTGGTATTTATAAGGAACATAGAAGGCTCTTAGAAGCTTCATTGAGCCGCTTTCTTGGAGTGTAAGCCAAGTTAACTAGAAAGCTTCTCAAGAAGCTTCCTTCTAGAATCCATCTATTTGGCATGCAAGCTAAGCTATTTAGAAGCTTCTAAAAGCTACCTACTTGGGGTGCAAGCTAAGCTATCCAAGAAGCTTCTCAAGAAGCTTCTCCCTAGAAATTATCACTTGGCATGCATGTTACCCAATACTTGGGAGTGTACCAAGTAGCTTCTTAGATACTTGTAGAATATTCTATGCTAATTTGGCCCATTTTCTACTTGGTTAGCCTTGACTAACTTTGTCACTAAACTCCATATTGTTACATATTTTCCCATTGCTAGTTGGTGATGTCCTCGTCGCCATTGAAGCTTCAAACTCTTGGATGGCAGTTTGTGCACTTTGTAGTTGAGAAAGAGGCTCCCAAGTGGCATCATGAAGGGGATACCCTTTCTAGAGGACTTTGTATTTTTTATGATGTCAATGACATTGTTGAATGTGGCAATGTGCAAGGATCCGATCAACTTCATAATCTTCATGATCATTGATAAGGATGGGAGGAAGAAGATATTGGGCACAAGAGGAAAAAGAAGATGATTAGGAACAAAGGGTTTCAACTTGGAAATATGAAAGATAGGGTGGATGTGCACATGATAAGGCAAGGCACGTCAATAAGCAACAAGAGAAATGATTTGGGTGACATCAAAGTGTCCTATTCAATTAGGAGCAAGTTTATGGACTTGGGTATCAAGTGAAAGGGGTAGGTGACTAGATGAAAGTAGGACCTTATCACCAACTTGAAAGGTGAGAATGTGATGATGGTGATTGGCATATTGTATTTGACAATTTTGAGCAACAAGGAGATGAGATTTGGCTTGTTGGGGGGATTGAGATATGGTGGTCAAGAAGGTAGAAGTATGAGAGACATGAGCTGGAAGAGGAGTAAGAAGATATTTTGGAACAAGTGGATATTGGCCAAAATTGAGGAAGAAAGGAGAGAATCCGATGCTTGCATGTTTGAAATTATTGTACTCTAAATTCCATAGCTGCAAGACATTCATCCCAATTGGTATAGTGAACATTGGTGAAGGCATGAAGCATATCTTCCAAGGTACAATTTGCACGTTTAGTTTGTCCATCCGTTTGAGGATGATAGGCCATGGATAAAGCAATCTTGGTGCCAAGTATCTGGAAGAGTGCTTGCCAAAATTTTCCATTAAATCAAGGATCATGGTTAGAGATGAGTATACAAGGCATTCCATGATACTTGAAGATAATGTGAAGTAAATCTTTACCAATGTTGGAGCATCCACAATATCAAAGGTTGGTGCCAAATGGATTTGCTTACTAAGCTTATCCACAAACACCACTATTGTTAAACACCACTATCGACCTTGCTTTGTCTTGGGCAAGGATTGATGAATTGAGAACTTGGAGTGAGAACAATGATGAGTTGCAGAAGCAAGCTGATCAGTTTGATCAGCCTGATCAACCTATCTTCCCAAGCTGCAGAGTCAGTTTTTCAGATCAATCATCAGAAGAGCAATCTCTACCTGAAGTTGATGGTTCACCAAAGGAGAGTCTGAAGGTGTACCAAAGAAGGCCTATACAGACTGTGGTTTCTGATCCTGATACTACAGAAGATGACTCCCAAAAGCAGACTGCAGATCCAGAATCTCTGAGTGAGATTCCAGAGATGTCAAGGGATGACATGAAACTTCTCGGTACAGAGCCAAGAAGATCACATAGAGATAGAAAACCTATTGACAAACTTGGCTTTCTATCAGAAGAGATGTTAGATGAATCTTACATCTGTCATGAAGATTGTGATCCAGAAACTCTACAAGAAGCTATGCTCAGACCAGATTCGAGTCAGTGGGAGTTGGGTATAGCAGAAGAGAAGAAGTCTCTTCAGACTAATGGTACATGGGTACTAGCTAACTTACCACCAGGTAGGAAAGCAATTGGCTGTAAATGGGATCTCAGGGTCAAACTGTTGGAGCTAAGAATGAGGTCCTAAAGTACAAGGCAAGACTTGTTGCAAAGGGCTTCAATCAGAAGGCATCAATAGATTATTCAGAAACTTTTGCACCAGTTGCTAGGTATGGATCTATTTGCATGCTTCTAGCTCTTGCAGCATAGCAAGATTGGGAAGTGGAGCAGTTAGATGTGAAAACAGCCTTTCTCAATGGAGATTTGAGAGAGACTATCTACATGGATGTTCCAGATGGATATACTGAAGGCAAAGGAAAAGTATGCTTGCTTAAGAAGGCTTTATATGGTCTTAAGCAAGCTCCTAGAGCCTGGTATGAGAAACTAGACTCATACTTGAGAGAGTAGGATTTCAAACGAGCAGATTCTGACATGAGTGTGTATAGTAGAGATGATGTATACATAGCTGTATATGTAGATAATCTATTACTGTTGGGAACAGAGAATTTATCAAAGGAGTGATAGAGTTCTTGTGCTCTATTTTTTAGATGACTATCCTTGGTCCTGTAAAACTCGTTTTGGGAACCAAAGTGAGTAGAGACGGAGAAGCAGGATGGATCCAGATCAGTCAACCACAGTATGTGAGATCCATACTAGCTAAGTATCAGATGATAGAGGCGAATCCTGTCTCTACACCTCTTGATCTGGGGTGGAAGCACAACAGAATCATAGATGGGGAGATGAATCTCAGTGACAAAGTGTTGTATCAGAGTGCTCTTGGTTCTCTAATGTTTATCATGGTCTGTACGAGACCAGATATATGCTATGCAGTGGGAGCACTAGCTAGATATACTAGCAACCCTGCACAAGTACATTGGAAAGATATAAAGAGAGTATTCAAGTACTTAAAGGGTACTCAAGATGCATTCTTGGAATACAAAAGCAAGGGAACATACTTGCTTCTAAACTTGAAGCATATACAGATGCTAGTTGGGGAGATGACACAGATAACAGCAGATCAACTAGTGGATATGTATCATGCTTAGTGGTGGAGCAATCAGCTGGCGTAGTAAACAACAAACATCTGTTGCACTGTCTACTACTGAGGCAGAATTTATGGCTGTCTCAAATGCTACTCAAGAAGTCATCTGGAACAGGAGACTTCTTAAGGAGCTGAGTTTTGAGCAGGAAAGTTCTACTACATTGTACTGTGACAATACAGGAAGTATAGCACTCAGCAAAAATCCTGTACATCACCTAAGACTAAGCACATTGAGATTAGAAGAAGATTTGTAGAGGAGAAAGAAAAGGAGAATGTTGTGAAGTTAGTTTACTGTCCTACACAGGAGATGACAGCAGATGTGTTTACAAAAGCATTACCTAAAGATAAACACATAAAATGTGTAGTAGAAATGGGAATAGTCCTAAACTCTCATTAAGTGGAAGTGTTAGTTTAGTTAATCTCTAGTTTAGTGATTTCTTTTGTTTTTAAAGTTTTATTAGAATCCTCTAGAAACCCTACTAAATATCTTCTACTTAGGGTAAAGAAGGGCGCAGTCCTAATTAGGGTTAAGCAAAGTAACCCCCTAGGGTTTGCTTAAGTGTTTATAAAAGTGATTTCTGCTCTTGTTTCAGTTAGTTCTTCAACAAGGGTGATTCCCAACACCTCTTCCTTGCATTTCGTGAAATCCTGAGCTATCTACCATCATCTCAGTATTGGAGGCTACTAGTGTTACGTGAGAGAACCTATTTGATGCTTGTGGGCTGTGATACAAAGAGAGAGGTCTAGTATTGCACTAGTGATGTCTGATACATTAGAAATAAGAGGGAGTGATAGACCTTCCACTTCAAAGAGTAGGAAGCATGGTTCTCATCACGATATAACAATATATGACATACGATACTGACAATATAATAGAGTAAAACCAGTTCCATTCCAAGAAAGGATGATTCAGGATAAAGAAGTCATCTGGAACAGGAGACTTCTCAAGGAGCTGGGTTTTGAGCAGGAAAGTCCTACTACATTGTACTGTGACAATACAGGAAGTATAGCACTCAGCAAAAATCCTGTACATCACCTAAGGACTAAGCACATTGAGATTAGAAGAAGATTTGTAAAGGAGAAAGAGAGGGAGAATGTTGTGAAGTTGGTTTACTGTCCTACACAAGAGACCTACACAAGAGATGACAACAAATGTGTTTACAAAAGCATTACCTAAAGATAAACACATGAAATGTGTAATAGAAATGGGAATAGTACTAAACTCTCATTAAGTGGGTGTTAAATTAAATAATCTCTAGTTTAGAGATTTCTTTGTTAGAATGAGACAAATTAGTTATTGTTCACATGTGTTACTGTTCATGTGTGAATACTGTTCATGTGTGAATACTGTTCATGTCCACTGTTCACATGTTTTTCATGAGTTGCATATGTTACATGAGCATTATGATAACACACTTTTCTATCTAGAAAATCCTGATCAGGAGTTTCTTCTACTGGAGTTATATAGATAGAAAGGTGTATTACAATAGTGCTCATGTAATGGATGCAACTCAATGAAAGTACATGAACAGTGGATATGAACATTATTCGCATATGAACAGTAACACAGGTGAACAGTAACTAATTTGTCGTATTCTAACAAAGAAATCTCTAAACTAGGGATTATCTAATTTAACATTCTTCAACGGGTTTTGATATGTGGATAAATTTTTCCTTCATTGGCCACCAGCTTACTGAACTAGTCAAGCCTAAGATCTTAAGCGAGACTCTCGATACTCATGGGTCGGAGGATCTTTAGAACTAGAAGACTTTGTAAAGCTCAAGCTCTCGAAATCAAATCATTACTATTAACACAACTTGTTAATCAGCCCTTCACTACGATCTTTACTATCTTTTGGACTAGTTCCACTTCCTCTCTAGGCTGCTAGACGATTTTGTTATGCATCACATATCATGATCCCATTGAACATATTCCACGCCTGATACGGAAGAACATTCTAGAGAGGGTGGTGGATTCCAACCTTCAACCAGTTCTGAAGCCTCGGATGTTTGGCAAAAAGATCATAGTTCTTGATAGCCTCAAATATTCTCCCTCAAGCAAGCGGTCATCAACAAATTTAGTTCTACATCTGCTCAATTCTAGGTTCGTGAGGTCAAAGCCATACTGTTTAGAAGCCACAACGACTGAATGAACTGCCCCAGAATCAGAACATGAATGCTGCTACATCGTCAGCTCTGTCATTCTGTGTGGGCAGATAAAGTGCTCAAGCGGAACAAACCTTAAAGCTCACCGCTGTCCAGACACGCTGAGCGTAAGGGCACATCTTGCTGATCCATAATCTAAACACAGACTACATTTTTAGATTTTCAAGTAGCTTATTGAACACGTCCTTTCTGATGACAATTGACCAATACATCGGAAGTTGTATAACCCAATACTTGACACTTGGAACTACAGTAATAAAACTAAGATGATTGCATTCAATGAGCTACTACGAACCTGTATTCAAATGCCTACAGTGTATAACTTGTCAGCATAACTCTCTAAATTTCTAGTTTCTTCACCTTGTTGTTCCATCATAAGGCTTGAAGCGCCCAATCAGATTTGGAGGTGTACGGTCCAGTACTGTCCATAATAACAGGAGGTACATTGCGAGTGACTATCAAGTTGAGTAGTCTGCTAGAAAATCCACATACATACCAAAATGCTTTCGCAGAACCAAAAGAAGAAAATTTTCAGCTCTTCTACCTAAATTCTAAAACTTTCGGAAGGCCACATAAACTCATTGACCATGCAGCATAGATCAGCAGACTTCACACCAAATGTTCTCAATAATGCGCTTGGTATTATCATATAGCTTGACTTCATCGATAGCTCAACTTGCTTAGTCAAGTTTTAAGGACATGGCTAATGAGAGGTGATTGTCCTAAGTTTAGGAAAGCTGTGAACATGAAGCCGCAAGAGATTGATTACAAAATTGCGTGTAGAGTAGTTTCAAGCTAAAGAAGCTCTGCTTGTGCATCCGACGAAACCTGCTTGTGGACCAAAAATATCTCAGACCTCTGCAAAGGTTTGACCAGGGTCTACTCGTCTTTGGTAGAGTCCAAGTTTCAATGGACTCTCCTCTCTGATGGAAGACTTCCAAGGTAAACCGCGAGTCGGAGAAATATCGCTGCAGTAATTTGTACTTGAACTGCAAGAGAGGTCCAAAGTAAAGCAAATATCAAACAGGTGGCATCCACGGGGACAAGGTAACTGATGACAAAATATTTGGTCGATATTAGATTGTTTCGACCAATCTCGCCCGCAATAGACTGAACATCTGTCCACTTTCAAAGAGTAATAACAACACGATGCGGGAAAACGCAAACGGTAATGATCATCTTTTTCCAACAGGACAAACATATGTTCTTCAGGAACGCTGAATTTTAATCCCGGACGCCAACACAAACTCCGCAGATTGACCAATTTTGCTCTCTTTTGTTGTCCATAAGGGCAATTCAGCAGAATAATGGGAACAATAAGTAGTCCGCTAACAGATGTAGTCATGCATTCAACGACTCATAAATCAAACAGGTTACGGCAGAAGTGTTAACGTATTCATGTGAACTTTGGGAGTAGTGTTGGTTCAATACATGCGCATGCAGGACAACCGGGAAAGTCCAGGTGCAGAAGTCTGGAAGATGGAAGCCATTACTGATATGGAACGAATACCACAGCCAAATGGCAGGGGAGATGACTACCGTGGTAATGCCGAATTAGCGTCAACGCATCTCCTTCTTTCCCGGAATTTGAGGTTCGAGGCTCACCCAAAGCCGGGGCAAGAGCTTACCCCGGCTCGTCGACCTTTCTTTCCATGAGTCTGGACAGACCATGACAACAACGAAGGCGACCTCGAAGAATAAACGAACGATGGGAAGACCTCATCAAGCCATGTCGGTCTCTTCTTATTTGTTTTGTTGTGTCTTTGTTTGGCATACTGCAATGTGTATCGTCAGTTTCTCGTCTTCGAGTTATACTTTTCAATTATTTAAGTCATGTCTAGTTGAAAGAGAACATATTGAAATTCTTGTTTATTTTTTCACATCTATTAAAAATTTTAATGTAATATTAATTTATTTATAATTATTATCAAGTATCAATTCTATGTTGAAAGACAGTTTTTCTCATCCCTTGCACTTAAAAGCAACCTAGATCATTAGCTTTATGGTTTTAACTTTATATATCAATGTCATTTTTTTGTATTTTTTTATGACATAAGGAGCTCATTCAATTACAAGATATTCTAAACCTTGCATGGTATTTTAAAGCCAAAAGGAGTAATGGCACTTCCATAAGAATGGGTGTATCATGACATCTATTTAAGTCTTGCTTGAATGGATTAGTTGGTGCTAAAAAGGTTTAAAATAAATTTTAAACAAAAAGAGTAATAATAAGTAAAGAAGACCAACACACGGCCTGATCAGAAAGCAAAGTTACCACTTATAGTATATTTCAAGTAAGCAAGTTCCAAATTAACATCTTGTGAATAAAATCCCATTAACAAAGGGAAACCAATTAAAGATAAGAACCTATAAGCATCATAACATAGGTAAGAGCTAACAAGGAAGCAGGCCCTCCCTTCTTATGCATATCTTGCTCATCCAACATGGCATAAATCATTGAACCTACACTTAAGAATAAAAGTCCTCTGCAGAAGCAGTGGAAGCTAAAAGAATATGGTCAAACAAACATATCCATCTACAATGGTCAATAATTTTGAATTTACAATACAAGATGGAACAATTAGTTCAGAATAAATGGCTATTATTTAATCATACAAAAATAATAGTTTTGAGCCTTTTCATTTTGGATATAAGGATTTCATATTAGTTTGATTTTTGCTAGAATAATAACTTCTAAATAATATTAAAGAAACTTTAGGAGATTCTCCATCCAATTTTTTTTCATTTTTTTTCTTAGTTGATTCTCATGTACTATGGTATTATTTTGAATTTTATTTATAGCATGAACGCTTTCTTGGTTTTTTACTTCTATGAGGTTGTGTTTTGGATAAGTTGTGCTTAATAAGTAGAACTATAATTACTAATGCTCTTACTACTATATATGTTTATGTCCAAGAAAGGTCAAGAATTTGTTCCACATAACCATTCTAAGAGGTAAACTTGATGATGATCCCTTTATGCTTATATTTTACTATATCAATGCTTAGTTTAGAGATAATATCTCAATCGTATAATATATAGTTAATACATTTTGACAGTAAATGTTGATGAATTTTTGCATAGTATGTGACAACTTCTATTCTATTGCAAATAGAAATTGTGCCAAGCCTATCTCTTACCAAGAGGATAACTCTTTTATGTGAAAGAAAGAAGAACATGTGCAATATTGTATATGTGTAATAAAATGTGCAACATGTGTTGCACGCCATTTGTAGTGTCGCATCTAGATACTCGGACATTGGAGTTCCAGTGATAGTAGTTAGAGGCATTTTGGCAGTTACTCATAGACTACTTTCAGATGGTCAGATTTCAGGTTTAGTGTACTGATTTCATGGTGGGGCCCACCGTCACTTGCACCATCCGCACCGTCGGGTGTGCCATCAGCAGGACCATTGGGAGGAGACCTAGGTCAAAATCAGGGGTATACCTTGGGAGTGCAGCTTTAGAGAGCTCACTTCTCTGATGTTGAGCCTTCGAGTTCCTAGCTAGAGTGGATAGAGAGCCGGCGAGCGTCACCTGGAGTCTCTTAGCTAGAGTGGGTGTGGCTTGACTGTAATCAGTGCCTTGTTGTTGACAAGTTGTTGAGGATCAGATCAAGTATTGATCTGAGTTTGATTGATTCAAGTGGTAAACGATCTGATTACATCAGAGAAGTGAGTCAGGGGGAAATTGGGTGCAAAAACTACGAGTGTTGGTGGTATCTCCAAGCTTGATGGATCGTGGTGTCTCGATTGAGTAGTTCAAATTTCCTTGAGAGTGTGTGTATGCGGAAGCGCTGGCAAAATTTGGATCCAAGGAAGAAGTAATTTTCAAGCGGTAGCTGTGATTTTGAGCACAGGACCAATTTGTTACGAGTTGAGCTAAAAAACTAAAATTGAAGGTGGAGTTGGGAGCAAATCTCACTAATTGAAGATTGGACAAATTTTTTTTTTCCAATTTGGCTCGAGTAAGAGTTAGTTGAGGATTTAGTGGTCAGCCATTTTTAGGGATTTATGTCAGATTTTATGTCAGATTTTGTGAAGGAGTTACGTTAGATTTTGGCAAAAAGAACTTGAAACCAATCCTCGGTGATCCTCGTAGCTCAAGAAGTAGATAGGTACTCCAATTATGTCAAATGCCAAATGGTGGTAGAGTTGGTCCTGTGTTGATTTATGAGATGGAGGATTTTTGTTTAGCATTCTTGTGATTGGAACCCCTCCATTCTTTACTTCTTGTTTGTGCACCGTGTTTGTGTGAGATGCCCTGAATTTTGAGCGTTGGTGCTTTGGTTTGCCCTCGATAGTGAGGCTGGAGTGATGACCAATCAGACTATCTTTGGTTCTCTCCAGTGAAGTAGGAAGTGATGACCTACAGACCGTGAGAATGTGTGTTGTGATGGCAGGTTACAGGTCGCCCTTACCCCATTAGTGGATAGTGCTCGATTGGTATTGGCACTTAGTGGTACTCGATTGGTGTTGGTGCTTGGTTGGTGTCGGCACTTGGTGGGGTACTTGCGGTTGCAACTTGTGGTTCCGGTTTGCGGTTGTAGTTGTGGTTACTTTGTCACGACGGAGTTTGTTGGAGATTCCAGAGGAGTTAGCCCTACAGTACGCAATGGGTTTACTCGGAGTGGTGCTTGGTATCAGCATGTATCTCAGGTCCTAGTGAGGAAGGAGATTGACTCTGAGTTGGAGTTTGACACATGAGCTTATTCAGTTGAGAGTGCACTTGGTGTGTCCGCACCGTTGTTGTGGGACATGGATGAGATTTATGGAGCATCCAAAGGCCCCAAGCATTACTCTGGTACAGTGGGTACCATTGAGTTGGATGACTTCATCTAGGAGTTTGATAGTTGGTGTGATTTGCAGCAGATGCGGAACCCGACTTTGTTCACACCCTTCATGGCATGGAAGGGGTTATTTCAATACTTGGAGGGTCCACCGATGGTTGACTACCATGAGTTCAAGAGAGCTCATTTGGAGGAGATTGAGTTATGGAGATAGTGTTGGTCTCTGAACTATGTCTCTATCACTTTAGGCTCGGTGGCCAGGAGTATATCGGCTGTACCTATGAGTTCTAGCTCAAGTAGTGTTGGTGGAGCTAGTGGAGGTGCACAAGTTGGAGATAGTGTTACCATGAGTAGAGGTACCATTGTAGGAGGTGGTGTGGTATTGGGGTTTAACCCCATAGTGGAGTTCTTCTTGTGTTTGAGGTAGAACTACCAAGGAGTGCGGACTAACAAGCTAAGAAGCTTGCAGGAGTTCTAGCGGAAGGCTAGAGAGAGCCTACGCAAGGCATACACTCGCATGAGGCGGCTGATCAGTTTCACATAGGGAGTTACCGAAGCCCATGCAGTCCAGGTCTGGTATGGGATATTGGACAGGGAGTTACGATGTAAAGTTTGTGATGCTACGTTGTTGCAGGCTACTTTGCCTACTTTGGCAGTGATTTTTGGTTTGGCTGAGCGTATTGAGCCCAACATGGTGGAGGAAAGAGTGGTGACATCTGGATTTGGTAGGAAGACCTCATCCACGGTTGTGACTTCTTCTAGAGTGCAGCAGAGTGCACGACGCCCAGTTGGTTTTTGAGGACAGGGTGGACAACTCAGATCCTATGGAGCGAGTGGAGTGCCAAGTGAAGTTAGACCCTTACCTTCATTTTTGGGTCAGCAACAGCCAGTGAGTAGTGGTGTTGCTCATTGGACTTGTGGTGGACCTCACCATCAAAGAGAGTGTACTCATGGTAGTGGACCTGATACCTTGGGTGCATCACAGCTATCACAGAGGCAATATCAGCATTGCCATAGATTTGGTCACATAAGTGATTGGTGTTTTGACCTACACCCAAAGTTACGGAGTGGTTGGGCTGCTATGGCAGGTAGTAGAGGAGCTCTAGTTCATGGAGGATGAGGTGGTAGAGGTGGTGGTAGAGGATCTACACCTACTAAGGGTGCAGTACCTGCCCTTACTTCTGATACAACTATGGTTACTCGGATTGAGCAGTTGGAGCAGAGATTGGCTAGTATGGCTATTGCTGAGAGGAGATCAGATTAAGATGCTGAGGCTTCCACCTCATATGCTGGTGACATATATGCTTTGGATTTCATGTGCGGAACAGCACAGGTGGATGCATCTATAGCAGTGACTAGGAGTGCAGTACGTGCTCCAGAGCCTAGAGGAGCATCAGTGGAGTTGGACCTATGAGCCAGCCTGTCTCTCACTCAGGATGAACCTCTGATGGCTATTATGGTAGCGCACCATGGACTAAGAAGGCAAGGAACCCGAACTCCATCATACTCCTCCAAGGCTAACACTCCAATACTCAAGATATTGCTCATTAGAGAACTCAATGAGAGAGAGATAGTTGCAAATGAAAAGGATGATGAGTACCTCTTCACCCCTTGTTTATATACTTGTGAAATAGTTACGTACCAAAGTTACTAATTACCGTAGTAACTCAAGTTACTAGACTAAAAGTCAAGTAAAGTCAAAAAGTAGAAAGGAATATCCATTCACATGGGCATATTCCCCTAAGCATGTGGTCTTATCTTGACCCAACCACTAAGTCAAGGATTCCTTCACATGGGCTATCCTTGGACTAAAGAAGAATCCAAAACAAAAAGTCTTGCGGGCCCAAGAGTTCTCAACTCTTTCCTCAAAGCCAAACACCTAGGAATACTACCAAGTCAACACACTAAAATCCAAAATAGTGGTGCTCATCTTTTCTACTTCCTCTAAAGTAAGGTCCACTCTATCCTAGCTATGACTAACTTTAGCTAACCATGACTAATATAGAACCATCCTTTATCTCTATATAAATAATATCTCTTAAGTACTTGTAATACCAAGCTAAATATCACAATACTACACACATGCACAAATGGGTGTTACATTTACCCCCGGACTAAGTTTTCACTTTGTCCTCAAAGTGAAGGTCTCTCTACCTTCTATGGTACATCTTCAACTTATCATGGTTAATCCTATCAAAGTGTCTTCCTCCCAACTCCTTGAGATCATAGGTGTAATTGCCCCACACCTTCTCCACTATGAAAGGTCCAAAGTACTTAGGCAAAAACTTCTTTTGCACTCTCTTGAATCGAATAGAATCAAACAACATTACCCAATAACCTTCTTTGAAAGGCTCCACCTTCTTCTTGCCTTGCCTCTTGTCATAGCTCTCCTTTTGTTTCCTTTGAGCTTGCTCCACTCGAACCATAGCAACTACTCTTGCCTCTTCCAACTCCATGAGTTGATCCTTCCTTGACTTCTCTGCATCACCTCCTTGTTCTTTCTTCAATCTCCTATGAATGCTTTGGAAGGTAGGAAGATCAAAGTGAATAGATAAGGTAGACTCAATACCGTACACCAATTGAAATGGAGAATATCCGGTGGAAGTCTTCATGCTTGTCCTATACTCCCACAAAACTGCATGAATCCTCTTGTCCCAATGATGTTTAGCCCCCTCTATTTCTGCATCTTTGGCCAACATCATGTACAAGGTCTGATTGGTTCTCTCTGCCAAGCCATTGGAATTTGGCTTATAGGATGTAGTTACTCTATGTGTGATAGAGAAATGTCGTAGCATGGTTGTAGTAATGCTTCCTGTAAACTCTCCTCCTCTATCAGAAACCAACTCCAAAGGGCATCCAAACCTAGTGTTAATGTGTCATAAAGAAATCCACCCACTTCATCTTCATTCTTGTTCCTCAATGGTCTAGCCTCAACCCACTTGGTAAGGTAATCAATAACTACCACAATGTACCGATTGTTCCTTGGGGTTCTATTGAGAGGTCCTACAAAATCAATTCCCCACTTCTCAAAAGGTCCTAGCAATGGAATTGATCTAAGTGGTGGAGTGGATGTAGACTTTCTAGCAAAAGCTTGACAAACATGACAAGTTTTGCAATAATCAAGACAATCCTTGAAAATCCCTCTCCAATGGTAACCTGCATCTAGAATCTTAAAGGCAGTCACCTTTCCTGCAAAGTGTCCTCCACATACTAAACCTTCATGAAACTCCTTTATGAGTAAGATAGACTCTTCCTTACCCACTGCTCTTCGAAGTAGACCATCTGCTCCTTGGTGAAAAAGAATATCCTCCACCATTGTGTAAGGTCTAGATCTTGCTGCAAGGGCCCTCCTCTCCCTAGCATGCATCCCTTCTAGATAGTTACCTCTTGTCACAAAATCCACAGTCTCCTTGTACTCCATTGGAACCTCTTGAGTGACTGAGATTGTCATGAGCTCCTCATCCGGGAAGGAATCATCCATTGGCTCATCTCCATCATGATCATAGACTCTAGATAACAAATCAGCATTTGCATGTTTCTTTCTTGGCCTATCCTCAATGGTGTAGTCATACTCAGACAAGAGTATCATCCACCTTGCTAGTCTCCCTTCAACATTAGGCTTGTTGAAGATGTACTTCAAAGCCTTGTGATCCGTGACAATGGTGGCTTTCCCTCCAATCAAGTAGTGTCTAAACTTCTTGAGACCAAAGATCACTGCCAACCCTTCTCTCTCCGTGACAGAGTAGTTCTTCTCTGCTGAAACCATCTGCCTACTAGCATAAGCTATTGGATGATCATGCCCATCTTGGTCTAATTGACTAAGAGTGCATCCTATAGCTACATTAGAAGCATCAGTGTAGAGGATGAAAGGCTTACTCCAATCAGGTTTAGCAAGAATTGGAGCTACAACAAGGGATTGCTTGAGCTCCTCAAAAGCTTTGAGAGCCTCCTTGTCCTCCAAAATCACCATGTAATCTACACCCTTCTTCATATAGATGGTCAATGCATAAGCTTTGTTGGAAAATGAGAAGATGAACCTCCTATAGTATCCAACCATCCCCAAGAATTGGCGTAACTTTGTCAAGCTTGAAGGGAATGGAAGGTCTGAGATTTTCCTCACCTTCTCAGGATCAACTGCTATTCCATCCTTGGAGATGATGTGCCCCAAAAGTAGACCTTCTTCACATCCAAAAATGCACTTCTCTAGGTTGAGTGATGCATTTGCCTCATCCAAGCATTACAAGACTTTGATTAGGTGCTCAAAGTGCTCCTCCTTGCTCCCATAGACACAAAAGTCATCAATGAAGTCTCTCACAAATTTCCCAATGAAAGGTTCAAATACCTTGTTCATGAACCGTTGGAATGTGGCTGGAGCATTGCAAAGCCCAAAAGGCATGACCTTGAAAGCGTAAGTTCCCCAAGGTGTGGTGAACGTGGTGAGTTGTTGATGCTCTGGTGCAATCTTGATTTGGTTATATCCACTATAACCATCTCCAAAACTGTACCTCTCATGACCTGCAACCTCCTCCAAGATCTCATCAATGAATGGCAATGGGTAGTAGTCCTTCTTGGTAACAACATTGAGCTTCTTGTAATCCACACATACCCAAAGCTTGCTATTCTTTTTCTTCACAATGACAATTGGAGACACCATTCTGAATTCTCCACCTCAAAGATAAATCTAGCCTCCTTGAGCTTATCAATCTCCTCCTTCACAACCAAAGATATTGGTGGGTTAATGCGACGTTGCTTTTGGCGGATTGGTCTTACATGTGACTCCACCTCTATCTTGTGCTCCTCCAAGGTGACTTCCTTCAAATCCTTGTAACTAAAAGCAAACACATGGATGAACTTGCGGAAAATCTCCTCAAATCTCACCTTCTCCTCCTTGGTAACATTTGGACCATACTTGAGGGTAGATAACCTTCTCTCTACCTCCTCAAGTGTCAATGGTTATTTATCTGGGTCCTTCAAAACCTTTGGCTAAGATGCAAAATCCATAGCACACAAAGGATACACATCTGAATCAGATTCAGATTCATCCTCCTCCGTGGATGTCTCCTCTTCCATGCTTGTGTCCACACCTGAAGCTCCTTCTTTAGAATCTGATTCCCAATAATCAGAAGATGGTGTATCTAAATGTAAAGATTTGGTGGTGTTAGTCACAAGAACTGTGACTCTATGGTTTGATGGCCCAATCCTCAAGTACCCTTTGTGCCATCGATCAGTTGTGCGTGCTGCTCTCAACCATGGCCTCCCAAGAAGTAAGTCATAGCTTGAATCCTTCAAGACTTGGAAAGTCGTGAGATTTTTAACCCCCATAACTGAAACTACCACTTTATCCATCACCCCTACTGGTCGAACTTGTTGCTTGTTTGCCATGCTCACCACAAATGTTGAAGGTCTTGAGGGTATCATACCCAACTTCTTCATCAACCTTTCTGACATGGCATTCACTGCTGATCTTCCATCAACCAATGCATCCTTGATGCTGTGACCATTCACTCTCACATCAATCTTGGAGGCATATTCACAAGCCTCCCATAGTGCTGGCTTGGCATCCACCACCCCCATTGATACCGGAACTTTTGCCTTCTTCTTCCTCTTACTCCTTGTAGAACTCAAACCACCTCTAAGCTCCTTTCTCAAGGTAGGGTTCAAAGCAATTAATTGGCCCACTATGATGTTAGCCTTGTGACTACCAACATCCTCCAACACATTGTAATTCCATTGTTGCTTTGAGATCAAGAAGTCCTCCATCCCCAACTTCTTCCTTGGAGTCTTTGTTGTTGATGGTGTTGAGATGCGAGTGCTCCTAGTAAACATAGGAGTATCCTTGCTTGAAGTAAATCCTTGAGAAGAGTGAACATCCTCTGCAAAATGAGCTCTCTTCTTCTCTTGTGCCAAAAGCTCCAAATTAAGACCCTTGGAGTTTGAGCATTCTCCCTTCTCATACTTGCTCTCAACCACATCTATGGATGCTATCCCCTTACCTTTGTTGGAATTAAGAGCCACTTGGGTTTCACTACCTCCCTCTTTCCCTTTATTGGCTCCCTCATAACCCCTTCCTCCATGGTAAGTGGAATTTGGGCAATTCCTTTGGATATGGCCTCTTCCTCCACAACCAAAACAATTTCTATCATTGAAATTTCTTGCTGGTTGGCCTCCTCTATATGGATAGTTTCCATAACTCCTAGGCCCTCTCCCTACATTCTGATCCACCTCTCTCTTCTCCCATAGTTGCACCACATTGATCTTGAGATCCGCAAGTTGTTCTGTGATGGTTTGGAGTGGATCTTTTGGTGGAGGTGCAAGAATTGGAGCAACTACTACTTGTGGTGCAACCCTTGTCACCAAAGTATCAGAATTTCCACCATACTTGTAGCCTTGAGGAGGATGCACAACCTCCATCACCACCAAATCACTCTCATCTCCTTCCAAACTCTCCTATATACGAATTGCGATCTTGATAGCTTCAACCTTGGAAGAAGGTTTCTCATATCTCACCTTGCTTCTAATTTGTGGTCTCAACCCTCCCATAAAATTCTTGGTGAGCATGGCCCCTATGCCAATCATTGTAGTCTCCACATCATCCCCACCCTTCCTCAACACTATGCAAAATCTGGACTCCAACTTTTCCACTCTTTCCACATAGACTCTCACTTTCTCTCCATCTCCTTGCTTGAGAAATGTAACCTCACTCATCAATCTCTCATAACTCTCTTCAAGAAGAAAGTTCTCAATGAGTGTTGAAGTCAAAGTCTCCCAAGACTCCTCTTCCCCATCTCTCCTCTCTCTCTTTTGGTATTCTAACTCATACCATGTAAGTGCTGCATCCTCAAAGAAATCTGGTAATAATGAGGCCCACTCATTCTTCATCCTCTCATTGTTTCCTATGCAAGCTCTCTTGAATTCTCTCACAAAGGCCTCCACATCTTCTCCATCCTTGCCAAAGAAAACCGGAAGTTTTCCCATCTTAACCCCTCACTATCTTTCTTTTCTCTCAATTTTTTTTTCTTTTTTCTCACTCTATTACTAATAGAGTATATACATGAATAACACCATCTGAGAATAATCCACTCTAGGGAACACAAAAGGTTCAGGTTGCTCCAAGATTTCTATAGCAACATCAAATCCTAGAGTGCATATTAATCTAACTCTCATGGATAGTTTATCCATGAGTTGAAAGATTATCTCCATCACTAATCTTGAGAACTAGCTGATGAAGGTGGTAGTATTTCTGTAGCTGTACTAAGACTCTCTCCAAGATCCTTCACCAAAGTCTCCAAAAGTGATTTTACTCCACTACACTCATGTCTTTTTGGAAGTCCTTCAACTCCACAAACCTCACACAACTCCTTGGTCTTAGATCTTCTTCCTCCCAATCTTGGTGAAGAAGGTCCAACATGTGAACCCAAGTCTAGTAAGCCTCTCCTTTCTCTCAATCCCTTGCTCTCAAAGGTCAATGGACATGAACTTGCCTTATGTTCCTTCTCTCCACACAAAAAGCACTTAGACTCACTCTTTCCTCCAAGTGGTGTAGGTTTTTGGATCCTCTCAACACTCTCTTCAAATTCTATTGTAAACTCTCTTTTCCTCAAATCCACCCCTACAATCACCTCAAACCCTTGGGGAACCTTGTATAATCTCAATTTCCACTCTTGATGACCCACCATGTTCCCAAGATGAATCTAAACACTCAAATATGCTTTTTGTTGATTTCAAACTCCTCATGCATGAGATCTCCACTCTGCAGAATTGACCCTTCCTCACATGTCACTCAAATCTCCCAACCACTATGTCATAGTCCTCTGAAATTTGAAACACTTGATCACAACTCTAGGGCGTCCCTCCCTGCAAAATTTCAGATCTTTTCATCAAGCCATTTGGCCTAGACACCTTTCTATTCAGCACCCATATTTCAGATTTGGTCTGAAAACCACCCCCTTCACTTCAAAAGCTCATTTCTCCCTGTGCAAGACCGATCTCTCTCTCATTTTTGTGGCAGCAGGTAGGATACAATGCACTGAATTTTCTTGGAAATTTTCATGACAATTCATTGAAAATTGAAGAAATGGCAAACTCTGTACAATTTTCCAGAGAGCATGCAGTTGCAAGAGCACTTTACCCTATCAACTTTCAAAATTCTAGCCCAGTGCGCATAGAAGCTCTCACAATAATTTCAAGTGTGCCAGCTGAAAGATAACCCAAGCTATCATGTGTAGAAATCTCAAGTCCAGATCTCAAACTTGAGATTTTGCCCAAAATCACCTTAATCCCCAAAATCTGCAATCCACCTCACACAATCTCTCCAATTCCTCTCATGTGTACAAGATGTACAAAATCACCTCAAAGATATCATAATGAACTACAGGGTATACAAATGGATCTTGGTTCTCTAACATAAGTTCAACCCTCTCCTCTCCTAATGTTCTCTCCAAGTGAGCTCTCATAGCCTCCTTCTGCCTAATGTAAAATTGAACGCGGAACATTATCTTGCCTTCTAGAGAGGTCCCGGCAACTGAACCAAAAATGTGAGCCGGCCTGTCTCTCACTCAGGATGAACCTTTGATGGCTATTATGGTAGCGCACCATGGACTAAGAAGGCAAGGAACCCGAACTCCATCATACTCCTCCAAGGCTAACACTCCAATACTCAAGATATTGCTCACTAGAGAACTCAATGAGAGAGAGATAGTTGCAAATGAAAAGGATGATGAGTACCTCTTCACCCCTTGTTTATATACTTGTGAAATAGTTACGTACCAAAGTTACTAATTACCATAGTAACTCAAGTTACTAGACTAAAAGTCAAGTAAAGTCAAAAAGTAGAAAGGAATATCCATTCACATGGGCATATTCCCCTAAGCATGTGGTCTTATCTTGACCCAACCACTAAGTCAAGGATTCCTTCACATGGGCTATCCTTGGACTAAAGAAGAATCCAAAACAAAAAGGCTTGCGGGCCCAAGAGTTCTCAACTCTTTCCTCAAAGCCAAACACCTAGGAATACTACCAAGTCAACACACTAAAATCCAAAATAGTGGTGCTCATCTTTTCTACTTCCTCTAAAGTAAGGTCCACTCTATCCTAGCTATGACTAACTTTAGCTAACCATGACTAATATAGAACCATCCTTTATCTCTATATAAATAATATCTCTTAAGTACTTGTAATACCAAGCTAAATATCACAATACTACACACATGCACAAATGGGTGTTACAGACCCACAAAGAGGAGCGGTTGGGAGACAAGTCAGACTTCCCCAGTCTTTCACGCTATCTGAGGCATTGCAGACAACATCCATGGTTCTTAGACATCCTAGTGCAGGTGTGGTAGGTGGTGATGGAGTGCAGGATGGACTACTTGCTAGTCAATCACTTGCTACTACACAGACTCAGTCTAAGATGATGTTAGGAGCGGCTCAACTGATTATGTGGCGTCCATTGTTTTCAGCCAGTGACATGTTTACATTGGAAGTTGACCCAATCCCAGTGTTCCGGTTGGCTGCCACACTTTGTGAGAGTAGGGATGATGCAATTCCTACTACAAGAGCAGAGGTGGTTGGTAGTGGAGCTGACTTGGTTGAGGAGCATGGGATCTGTTCAGCGACCAATGGTTTATGGCAAGCAGCAGTGGTTAGATTGGAGGACTTGCCAGCTAGACCGGCCTTTGAGAGAGCACGGTTCACACCTGGTGTTGTCCTATTGGATAACCAGAGGGGTATTTTCTATTTGGTGGGACCTTTAGGGAAGGTCTATACACCACAGAGTGTCTTGTTAGACTCTGGTGCGCAGCCCTTTATGTTGGGGAAGGCGGCAATGGTCAGTCTGAAGTTACGGAAGACCGATGTGGAGAGGTGTCCATTTTAGATCCAGACATCTTTAGGTGGTGGTTTGACACAGTACATCACACGTGGGGAGCTTGTTGTCTAGGTTCAGCCTAGTCATCCGAATGATAGCTTGGTGGTGAGAGCTTAGGCTATTGCGAGGATAGCTGAGTCATATGATGTGCTAGTTGGGGGAGTAGTGTTATACCCCATGGGTTTTAGCATTGACTATTGGGAGGAGACAGCCACCTATAGACCTGGTTGGCAGTTTGGTGAGGGACGGGTATGTTGCCTACCAGTACGCTTCAGTAGTAGCAATCTTGGCTCACTATAGTCCAAGACCATGGCAGCATCAGTTTTAGCTTTCAGTGGTGAAATTACTTGGCGTGGTGACTTGTTGGAGGGGAACACCCATGTAGAGGATACTCCAGTTACAGAGGAGATCACTCGGATTTGGAGTACGAGTAGGATTGTTCCATCCACCTTGGATGTTCCATTGTGGAGCTCCGAGGAGGCGTTGCAGCAACATGCAGATCAGTTGGTGCAACAGGCTTGGAGTGGAGCCTTCGTACCATCAAGAGATGAGTCTGAGGATGAGCCTCAAGAGGCGATTGCTTTGACACCCCTGGATGCCACACTCATTACTTGGCAGTATCTAGTAGAGGTGATATGTCTATTGGAGTTGTTTGGTGGGATTAGCACCGGACTAGCTACAATATTATAGGCGGGTATACGAGTACAGAGGTACTTATATGTAGAGAGAGATGAGACTGCTAGGTGAGTCTCTCTACATCATGTGGCACACTTGGCCTATCGGTATCTGGAGTTATTATCGATGTCAGTAGTCAGAGGTTACCAAATAGCCTTACCATTAGACATTTCCTTACTTGGGGTGCATGACCTAGAGAGACATGGGCCTATTCACTTGGTGATTTCTAGAAGGCCATGTTAGGGACATACACATGCGGGCCATAGTTTGGGTCTTCAGGATCCTCATTCTGGTGTGTTTAGGGAGATGTTACGGATACTACGACATCTCCAGGTTCATCAGTCCATTTCTCCAGCTTACCTTTTGGAGAACGTGCCTTCAATGGGTGATTCTTGCACCAGAGTGGTGGCGAGTACACATCAGGTCCATTCTTGGATGGGACCTACTATATTTTTAGATGCAGCCACAATGGGATCACGGGCTCATCGTCTTTGTCTTTGGTGGACAAACCTCTTACCCAGAGAGATTTTACAGCGTGCTTATGATGGGATTCAATGACTTGACCACATCCTTGTTGATGACATGTTGGATGTCAGGCGTCAATCTCAGATGGTGGTAGTGGCTGATAGGTCACCTATGGCAATGGTGAACCTAGTGGGACAGCCTAGAGTTGCATTTCCCACACTCATGAGTTTCCCAGGCTCTCATGCATTTCAAGAGGGAGGACTTGGACTTGTTTGGGACTCATAGTTACAGTAGTTGGTGGAGCCTAATGTTGATGAGAGAGAGCGGGCGATAGGTTTTCACACCGGTATTACCGCTATTCTAGCAGTATTAGAGGCATCTAGGCGTCAGGTGTTAGGTCATGCTATGGACTTGAATTGTTTGACTTGGATTGTGAGCCTTGGCTTGGCAGAGCAGCGTAGGATGCGCTTGATAGGCATCACCACTCAGATACTTGTGAGCCATGTGCTTATCAAGACAATTCAGGCACATGCTGGGAGCAATGGACCGAGTGGACATGGTATTCTTGGGACACATCCAACAACTACTAGAGAGAGTGGTCTACTTGGAGTCCATCTAGGTGAGCGTGGGCTACTTGGATTACACCCTTGGTCCACATGGGATGCACCCAGAGGACATGTGGAGCTTGTAGCCAGAGTGGAGGGAGTTTTTCACATAGAGGTTGGGACTTCTAGTGGTCGGGAGCATGACACTATTGCTCCCAAGGGCCCAATGTAGCAGCTAGTCAGTACGTCTTCTACTCCTACTACAGTTATAGAGGATACTTGGGAGCCAGATCTTGGACCCAAGCTTACTGGAGAGGAAAGACGGAGGGTTTGGAGGTTCTTGAGGAGCCACACGAGTTGTTTTACCTTCAGTATGAAGGATTTTGGTTCTCTAAAAGGACTTGGTATACGGATTGAGCTAACTAGTGATACACCAATTTTTCGACGTCCTTATCGATATAGTGAGATGGAAAGGACATTGATTCAGAGCTGGAGTAGTGACCTTTTTGAGGTTGGTTTGGATGATATTTCACATGGAGAGTATGCATCAACGATAGTGATGCCGACCAAGAAGGATATGCATGGCAACTACACAGATAGGCGGATGTGTGGAGATTACCGTCCTATCAATCGATAGACCAGGGCTGATTGATATGCCATGCCTACACCGGAGGAGATTTTTGATGCGATTGGGTATGCAAAGGTCTTCAGTACATTGGATCTTCAAGCAAGATATCATTAGTTGCCGATCAGGGAGGAAGAGAAGTCCAAGATAGCATTTTGGGCTATTGATCCTCACAGCAAGGATGTGTTATATCAGTGGAGGTTCTTACCATTTGGGTTGAAGAACGCTCCTACTAAGTTCTAAAGGGTCATGGATAGGATCCTAGTTGGATTGGATTTTGCTCGGTGCTATATTGATGACATTTTGGTCTATAGTACTACTGTGGAGGAGTATAAGAGACAGTTCTTGGAGGTGTTTGAGAGGTTGAGATCTCTTGGACTCAAATTACATCCTGTGAAGTGTAGGTTCTTCCACGAGCAGGTTGAGTATTTGGGTCACACTATCTACCCCGGAAGACTTGGTGTTTAGCAGACCAAGGTGGAGGCTATTGCACATATTCCTCGGCTTACAGATATGAGCAGAGTACAAGCATTCTTTGGGTTGAAAAAATTCTATTGCCACTATGTTAGAGGATTTTGTGCCATTACCAAGGCCTTGACAAAGCTAACCAAGCTTACACAGGAGTGGTGTTGGGGAGATGAGTAGGAGAGAGCTTTTGTATAGCTCAAGGAGAGGTTGACATCTACTCCTATTTTGAGGAGACCAATCAGAGGATGACCATTTCAGGTTCATACTGATTGGAGTATGTTGGGGCTTAGAGCAGTGCTCACCTAGCATGATGATGAGGAGAAGGAGTTTGTGGTGGCCTAGGCTAGTTGCTCCAACAATTCAGCAAAGGCAAAGTATAGTTCATATGTGAGGGAGAGTGTTTGGCAGCAATTTAGGCAATAGCACATTTCCGATGTTAACTATTTGGTAACCCCTTCACTCTCATCATTGATCATCATCCACTGAAGTGGTTGATGGAGTCCGACAAGCTTTCAAGAAAGCTTGCATGACATGCTCTGATTTTACAAGAGTATGATTTCACGGTTGTTCATAGACCTGGAGTGGTGAACCATGATGCAAATGGGTTGAGTAGAAACCCATGTCCCAGCCAACAAGATCAGACCGGAGCACGTTGGCATGGTGAGACAGATGAGGAGATGGTGCCAGGTTGGCATGCATCGGCCTTTTGGTGTATATTTTCAGAGGCTTTGGTGGTATCTCTCTCAGCGCATACAAGAGGAATTATTGAGGTCACAGATCCAAAGACTGAAGATATTGGTATAGTTCAGCGAGACATTCATGATGATGTCTTAGTGATGGACTATCTTTGCATAGGTGGTGTGGGTGGCACAATTGGGGCCAAGGAGAGAGACTATGTTCTTCAGCGAGCCAGATAGTTCAGATTGGAGGGCAGACATCTTTTGCGTATATGGGAGGATGGTAGAGTGCGAGTAGTACCACTTCCATCTCAGAGACCACAGTTGGTCCATCATGCTCAAGAGGAGCTAGGACACTTTGGAGTAAAGCTTACATATAGCTTACTCCAGAGTCATTATTGGTGGCGCGGTAGGCAGACCAAGGTACAATAGTTTTTTGCTAGATGTGTGGTTTGCGACCTAGTTAGAGCATCATTTAATGCTCCTACGCCACAGTTACACCCATTACTTATCATGGGATTGGGTTACCGTTGGAGTTTGGACTTTGTTGGACCTTTACTACTGACTGTGAGACATCATCGGTATGTTTTGGTGATGGTGGAGCACTTCTCTAAGTGGATTGAGTTGGTGGCACTTCCTAACAAGTCAAGGGAAGGACAGCTTACTTGTTCCTGGATCGAGTTCTTTGTCATTTTGGTGCACCAACTGAGGTTTTGACTGATCAGGGTATAGAGTTCTTGGGAGAGTTTCATGTCTTGTGTGACAAGGCTTTGATTGATCATCGTACTACATCTCGAGGTCACCTTGAGGCAGATGGCTTGGTAGAGAGAGTGGTTCAGATAGTGAAGAGAGGATTGCAAAAGTATGGTTTGTAGAGAGGCCACTTGGGAGATTGGGATCTCCAGTTACCTTGGTTGGCCATGGGCTATTGGTTTAGCCGGCAAGCTTCTTTAGCATCCTTCTCTCCTTACTTCCTACTCTATGGACAAGATCCAAATTTACCTACAGCCATTTGTCGAGATGCAACTATAGTTTTGGACTTAGATGACCCCGATGTATGGATGAGCGCATGTTCTCAGCGGGCAGAGATCTTTTGTAGAGTGATGCCAATGGCCTTTGAGAACTTGGCAATTGCTCAACATAGACATACTTTACGCTATCCTACTATTCAAGGAGGAGGTTATAGACCCTCGATCCGTCAATTTCATCCAGGCAACTATGTAGATCTACAATAGATAACACCAAAAACACTTGATGTTTTGACATGCCGCACTATCTTGAGAGTGCGTGAGGTTTTGCCATTTGGAGTCCTTGTGTTAGAAGGACGTGATGGTGTTGTTTGGAAGGATCATGTGCGCAATTGTGCATCATGCCACCTCCCAAAAATTGATGGTACTATGGACCCAAGCTTGGCACTTGTACGTGCAGGTTTGAGGTGTATGTTATGTGGCTCTTTTGGCAGAGCCGCTCTTATGTTAGTGTGTGATAGTTGTTCAAGAGGATGGCATATGACATGTATGACTCCTCCCCTCACGATGGTTCCTCAAGGACAATGGTTATGTCCTAGATGTATTTGACCTATAGCTAGTTCATTCTTTATATGGTATAGATTGCAGAAGGCAACTAACGATGGAGCTCCATAGCACCCGGCTTCTTGATCTTTGCCCATTATAAGGTATACCATATACTTATTGGAGATGGCTATTTGGAGTTAGAGGGACCTAACCGCCAGCTAGGGGAACAATTGTGGCACTTTAGAGTCTATGTATGACTTATGTGTGAGTTGTGCTTCTATTGTGTATGATGTTGACAGCGATGTATGTTATATAGCAATGTATATACGCACGACAACTGTCATACCATTTGTAGTGTTGCATCTAGATGCTCGGACATTGGATTTCCAATGATAGTAGTTAGAGCATTTTGGCAGTTACTCATAGGCTACTTTCTGATGGTCAGATTTCAGGTTTAGGGTATTGAATTCATGGCGGGACCCACCGTCACTTTCACCGTCTGCACCGTCAGGTGTGCCATCAGCGAGACCGTTGGGAGGAGACCTAGGTCAAAATCAGGGGTATACCCTAGGAGTGCAACTCCAAAGAGCTCACTTCTCTGATGTTGAGCCTTTGAGTTCTTGGCTAGAGTGGACAGAAAGCCGGCGAGCGTCACTTGGAGTCTCTTAGCTAGAGTGGGTGTGGCTTGAGTGTAATCAGTGCTCCGTTGTTGGCAAGTTGTTGAGGATCAGATCAAGTATTGACCTGAGTTTGATTGATTCGAGTGGTAAACGATCTGATTATTGTGGCAGTTTAGAGTCAATGTATGACTTATGTGTGAGTTGTGCTTCTATTTTGTATGATGTTTACAGCAATGTATGTTGTGTAGCAATGTATAAACACACAACATGTGCAAGAAGGAAGAACATGTTTGTATTGTGTACCATCAAGGATAACAACTCAATAAGAAAACTCTCATTCATTCTCAAAATCTCTTATACTATCTCTCCTCTCAAATCACACATTCCTTTCTATTCAAAAGCTTCTCCAAAATGACATCTAACGAAACACTTCAATAATGTGAAAATAGAAGTACTTCTCTCACACTCATAAAAAGATCCTCCAAAGTTAGGAGTTCCTTCAAGATCAAAACCATAGTAATGGTACTTTCAAATAGCATATCCCACACTTTACTTAGCAAAATTAAGCATTATTTTCAAAGCCTATTCCTCTCATCATGCCATGCTCACTTAGGAATGGATTCCTTTTGCACACACCCTAACTCCAAACTATTATAAACATCTCTAAAGAAATCTCACTCTAATATGATCAAATTTTAAAACTCACTAGGTGGTCCCATTGTGTATCCCACAATAAAATATTTTATCTTTCTTCTTATTTAACTATACTAACTTAGTTAGAGACACCTCTAACTTAGTTATTACTGAACTTAATTAGCTCTAACTATCTCAAAATCACATAAATGCCTCTAGTGACTAATATACACTCTAGGGTGTAATTAGACAGGCTTCAGAAGTTGATTAGAATATATATATATATATATACATATATATATATATATATATGACATTATATTGATACCATTTATAGAGAAATATATTTGTAATGTTTTAATATTTTTTGGGTATAAGAAAATATATTAGAAAGTCCGTCTTTGTAAATTAAATTTGAAGATACACCATAAAGTATTTTAGCCCTTTTCAAGTATAATGTAGGATTTTTAAGCATCTTGTCTAGGAAATATGTTCTTAAAGACGAGAGAAGAGGCATGCTTTATCCTATTATCTTAGATTAATCACTATTATAACACGTACAAATACTCTTCTCACAAGAAAAAATCCCAAGATAGTAAGCATAGAATATAGTAGATACAAGAGGTTCATCATCATAGATATGTTCTATAAAGGCTCTGAATATTCTCATATAGGCATGTAAAGGTTGTAGGTTAATATGTTTACAAGACAAAAAGGAAGAATGCTTGAAGTTTTTTGTTTTGTTCATTTCTTGCACTTTTTAAAGATTTACCATCTATGTTCAAATATTTACCATCTATTTTCATGATTAGGTATGTAGATCCTTTTATAAGAAAAGATTCTTCTTTTTTAATTTTTATTTATTATTTAAATTTGAGCTTTGTATTAGATTTATTTGATTATAATCAGGTTTTCTCAAGATTCTTACTCATACTTCTATCAAAGCAATGGGTACATCTAATATAGCAATAATATTTTTTACTATTATTAGTAAAATTTCTACTAATTCATTGATCAAGCTAGAAACTTAATTGTTGTAGTCAATAAAATGATTAAGTTAACTTACTTGAATAACTTACTATTTGCTCTAATTCTAGTCAACTCCTTAAGTTATCTGGAAAATCATCCAATTGCATTAGTTAGCAGATTTACATGTATAAATTACCCTATCAAATTAAAGATAAACTTATCTCAGATTAAACTTATCTTAGATTTGGAATTATGGTTTCCAATAGATATCGTTATTGGAAATATCAAATGGTCTATTATTTACTATGCGATTAATCACCACTTGATGATAATACACAAGATCATCTAATTAGTCTTTGGACACTTACTATAGTCTAGATGTTTACATCTTTGAAATAGGTGAGAAGTCAAGTCACAAAAGTAACTTGACCTGAAAGGAACCACTCTTCAGAAGGGACAATAAATAACAAAACTGACAGAAGTAACGTGACCTAGAAGCAACCACTTTTCCTTATAAAAAAACAAAACAAAACTGCCGCAAAGCTGTATTGTAGAATTAAGAAAGAATGGTTGCTAATTCAATTGTACAAACCAACCTATTTACATACATAAATTAGTTATTTTAGCTTCTTTTTATAATTATGTTCTCTTAGATTGCAATCATCAAAAGTAAACACGAAATCATCAAGAGAAAATAAGCTAATAGTTGTTTTGACTTGCAATTAGGCATCCCATCCTAGTTTCTAGCTATTATGTAATAAAGTGACTTTTATTAGTAATCTGCAATGGTTTGAACATTAAAGGGTTAGACACACTTTAAAGCGTTTAGAGCACATGTATAAATCAGCCTATTAAGTTAAACTACAAACTTATTGTTGGTTTACATGTAAATGAGACTTTTATTGTTAATGATACAATTCATTTTAACTTTTTTGTATAATAAATATATTTATATCACTTTTACTTTTTGTAACATATTCTAAATAATGTATATTCATTAAAGAATGATTGATAGAATCCATAAAAAGATAATTACACTAGATATTTGTCTGGATACTCGAATTGTTTTAAAACCACACTACTTGCATAACTCTCATATTTTAGATGAGGTAAATTTCTCATTTAAACTCTATCGAGGGTTAGTTCCATTTTGCACCCTTTCGCCTTGATGGGGTCTTCCAATCCTTCATTTTTTCACCACGAGAGTCCTTTCCTTTCGTTGTACTAGATTTTGCGTCTATATTTAACTTTTTGATATTCTTGTGTAAGTGCTCATTTAACTAATTTCGTTGCAAGTCATTATTTCGTTTTAAGTTCATATATAATCTTTGTATGATGAAGATATGAGAGACGGGCCTTTTATCCTTTTTGAAGACAAAAGGAACTACGTTGATTAAGAGACGATTAACTACGTGGTATGTTTTAGAGCTTATGTTTGTTTGCATATCCAAGTTCACTTATTGTGTAGTTAGTAGTAGACAGTCTTGTGTGCCTTGCTGTATCTAAAAATAAAAAATCAAGAAGACCGCGCCCAACTACGATAGCAAAAGGATGGTAAGACCCCATCAAACAGAACAAGAAAAAACCTCGGTGGTAAACGACAATGAGTTTACAATGTGAACTTGAAAGAGTAAGAAGTGGTTTCTGAGGAGAGGATGCATGGTACATGCGGATGAATTACTTGCGAGTGCCTTAACTCCATAACTTTGGCCGAGAACCATTCCTTATCATAGCACCTGGCAAATAGAATGCCTGAGCTTTCAATCATCCATACTTTGATTGCCAGTGAACTTTATTATGGTTGATTTAACAAAATCTACATAGAAATTCAAAACTACACAGTTCAAAAGGCAACGCTTTAGTGAGACGCAAAACTCCATAGCTGTGATGGTGTTGTACACTGTTGACCCGAAGCGAAGGGCACTTTCTGAGACTACTTTCTGGGATGTAAGACATTTAGACTGAAGATGATTGGCGGACTAGCAGGCACAAATAACCAGGTGATTAGTGAGAGAGGGAAAGAACATCCAACAGCGTTCAGTCATGCAGCAGGGACTCGGCGTTCGTTTGGAACTATCCCCTTTTGATTCATAAACTCAAGAAATTGGTACGGCAACTCCGCCAAGAGCATTTTCGCCAACTCTGAACCCTCTGCAGCCAATGCAACCCAGTCTTCAGTCTAAATGCAAGCAACCTGCATCCTTGTCAGAACCTTGACGATCTTGGAGGAACTACAAGGAATACGCAATACCCGATGTGAAGTACACGCATGAAAGACCAGAAAAAAATGTTTAAGCACTATTAGCTTTTCAGGCACTCGAACTGGAAGTTCTCCAAGTAGACGTTAGAAGACATTCCAGCACATCTACTGGGAACGAAGTACCAACATATTCTCCAGTCTAACGAGACAAGAAGCTTCCGCAGCTTCTAATTGACCAAAAGATGTTTCACGTGGAAATACTTACTCTCGATTCTATCCATTGGAACAAATTGTACGATGTCTCTCTGGGCTGGACGACCGTCTGGTGTCTGCAACTTCTTCTTGTCTGCATCTAGCGTCTGCATTTCCAAGATTCTTCTGGTCATATCCAAAAAACCAGTTCCCAAAACTGGACCTAAATCCATTCGCTAAGAAGGCAAAGCAAAATTCTTCATACATTGAAGAAACCTGTTCCTTGATTCTCAGGACGACAAGTGTGGCTATCGTTTTCCCCGCTTGGCAAGATAGGGCCATGAAACCAAGAATATCCAGATCTTGGTGCAGTCAGCGAAAACATTACTTACTTTCTAATCTGATCTTAAAAGTACAATGTTGGCATCTGAGTAGAGTCAACTGAAAGATTTGTTCTATTCTAGGAGCTGCATAGGTGAGAATCGGACCTCCATTTCAGTAAAGTCTGCTCCTCCGACTCCAATGATGAGCACAGACAGAGGTAAATGCGAAGCGTGAACCAATGCATTTATAGTCTGTTGTGGATCAGTTATCACGCCATCCTACCATCATCCAAAACACCAACATTAGGAGGCTGTCGAGGTTGACACTAAAGTACCGCTACAGCTAGAAAGACTAGCTTTTGAGTTCAGAGGTATCGCACCATATATATCTTCTCATATGAATTTAAACTCCTTGGAACTCCATTTAAAAAGTCCCACTAATTCACCACAGTTTACAGGCCTAACGCTCCAGACATGGATATACATACATTTACATAAATCAGGGGGGTCCGCATATTTAGTTTATAATAAATAACCGTAGAATACGGCCCCGTTCCACACCGCGTCTGACTTAACTCTTACACTTGACAGTGACACAGTAAAAACCTTCATAACTGGGAGATCCGCATATATGTAAAATGGAAACATATTCTGATTTTGAACTTTCATAAGATTCGATGCGCTTCCAAATGACATGATACAAGCAACTCATATTAAGAACAACTCCAAAGCAAGTAAGGACTCACCGTGATTATAAGAAGAACGAAGTACTTCTGGTTTTCCTGACTAACATATTCAGAAGCAATAGAAGCCGCCATGTTGATGACCGGAGCGAACAAGGTTGGCCCAGCTAAGGCCACATAACGCAAAGCTTGGGAGTAGGCGTACAAAATGCCATTGACACCATCAACCTGCTTGAAGTGTTCATAGAAAGACAAGGCGGGGTTCATGTCTCAAACTGTTGAAGCAAAATAAACGAACACTAGCAAACCTTGACGGTTAGTTAACAGGTGAATTTCGACAGTTCGACGCGATGACTGAATAACAAATGTGACGAAATAGATCGACATTTTGGAATGAGTTGCAGAACTGCCAAGCAAACAACGCCTAGTAGGTCGCGACAAGAAAAAGTCCTTTCTTATGAACTGACATTGAGTGGAGAAAACACTGAGCTAAGGCATCTGCTGTTAAGGGGTTTGGGTCCACAAAAACTACAGTTGCCTGGAGTCAATTTAGTGACAGGCTATATACATTTGATAAGGAGTGCTTTGCACAAAAGGAAGAGACTCGTATCCTTGCACGACTAATGCAGTACAGCATCTTCAATCAATTCAGCACCAAGTAAAGCCAACAGGAGTGAACAGGACTTGGCTGAACTGATCAAGCGAACATTTAAGAAGCACAACATGCTAGAGCAGGCAAGGGCCAAAGAATATGATGCGGAACGTAGGGCTGGATATCCCTACGGTAATGACAGAGGAACCCGAGATAGTCCGATATTAGATCAGACGAACCAATAGCTCAACCCAGTTATTGCAAACTTATTGAGACACTCATTACATAGTAGAGTGGAACAAGTATTCTAAACAGAGTACTCTCTTCTGGATCATACTAGTCACTAATGAGAACCTGCAGAAGACACGTGGGCAAGACAACACTGCAAAAGAGCACAAACCTCCGCAGCTTGCTGATTTCCATTAAGAGCAAAGCAATGGGACACGGGTCCATCAATTGGCCTGCCTCCAAATCCCCAAGCTGGAAACCGCTGGTCCGAATCATAATGCTGAAGCACCCCGCCAACAGCCAAAATTGACTGCACGAAGACAAAATACTCATACATGACGCCGCTATGGGAGAGTTTCTGTTATCCTCTGAAAACATATCGCACGAAATTCTCCAGAAAGACGAAGAAGAAATGAGAACCGACAAGAAACGGGAGGTGTGAGCAAGTTATTCAATAATAAGTCATGCGACTAAAACGTCCAGATATACTTACTTGCTGATACTTATTTGGTTTCCCTGTGGGGTCAGCATAGTGCAAAGAATCTGGCTGGAATGGACTTCCGTTTGACGCTGTAAGGTGCACAAATCCATAAGCAAAACATATTAAAGGTGTGAAGAAAACGCATGTCGTCCCATCTATACAATCTCAGCGGCAGTGACAATTGAACATCAGAAGCGGATTTTAGAAATGCAGATCTTGACACAAACTCTGGCTTATAAACAGAGGAGCCGTTACCAGTGAAATCTACCGCCACCATGAAGTTGATTTCACAACCACCGACAATGTAGTCTAAGAAACTATGGTAGGGCGAAATTTCGCAAGATTTGACCTTCAATTCTCCTGAATTCTGTTGAGAGACCAACTACAGTCTTAGCTGTGAACGGTTTTGACAAGCACAGTTTCGGCAAGAGACCAACTTAAGTCTTAACTAAGAACGGTTTTGACAACCAAGAGTTTTTGACAATGACCGGTGCAAAACTTGACATTTTAAAACCAGTCCTTAATTTAGGAGAGAAGCAAAACTAGAAGGATCACCTATAGAGCATTCCACCACGCAACTCTCGACTATTGGTTTGTATGTGCGCTCATGCAAATATATAGGTATACGAGAACAGATGCAGTTCTGGGAACGGGTTATCCAGAACTCATGAGTTACAAACGATCGTTAAGCAAGATGTACATGGTACGCAACGCTAGAGTAGTATGAAATCCCTAAGTTAGAATGCATCGAAGGTATCCGACAGCAATGGCCTAATCGAAGCAAAGCTATTGGAACAACTGCATATATAGAGAAGAAACATCAGCAAATGAAAGGCGAAGTACATGTCATTGAGAAACCAGTAGATAGCAATACTTATATTTGAGAGGCAGCCATCAAAGAAGCGGATGCCCACCTCCCACATCAGTAGCGAAAAAATACATCAGGAATAAACGGCCTACTTAAACGGATGGAGAAAAATTGGTATCAAGAGACAAGAAGTATTTTACAGATGTAAATATCACGGGTCAAGGAAGATCGGAGTCAGGAAACGACAATCGTGGAAGGTGTAGGAGAAAGAGCACGGGAAGGAGAATATATCGCAGGGCAAGGAAGATCTTTGTCAGGAAACGAAAGTCGTGGAAGGTGTAGGAGAAAGAGCATTGGAAGAAGAAATCGCTCAGAGAACGAGGGAAGACGAGCAAAGCATCCAAGGACTGGATATCGATATGTCACAGCAAGTGCTATGAACGCCTGAGTCCAGAGAAACCAAACCACTGAGGGAAGCAGAAGACTGCCATAGTATGTCTCCATGAAAACACATGCGACTTCATCAGTGCCTCACGCAGTGCCGAAGTAGCTGAGATAGAGTCTGTACCCCTCATATCGAGTTTCTGCTCGAAAACTCATGAGTGCCAAGGCTCATGCAAATATAGATTGGTATATGAGTTGCAAATATATATTGGTATATGAAAGCAGAAGCCCTTCTGGGAACACTCCAGCACTCATGATCCGTGCAAATATCCGATAAACATGTACTTGAATCACAATGCTAGAGTAGTATTAAAGCTTTACTGTAAAATGCATAGAAAGTAACCTGCAGCAAAGGCATAATTGCAACAAATTGAGAATACCGGATTTCCAATGGACAGTAAAGAACGTGAAATCTAGAGCAGCAATGCCTACGTTAGCGAGGAATAGAAAACTTGATGTAAGAGTCCGCCAGTAAAGAAAGTGAAATCGAGAGCAGCAATGCAAACAATAGCCAAAGGAATAGGAAACGTGCTGTAAGAGCCCACCAGGATGCAGTAACGTTCATATATAGGTATTCGAGAACAGAAGCCGTTCTGGGAACGGGTTATCCAGAACTCATGATGTGCAAATGACCGGTAAGCAAGATGTACATGATTCAGAATGCTAGAATAATGAGAAATCCATAATGTAGAATGCATCGAATGTAACTTGAGGCCAAGGCATAATTGAAACAAATTGAGAATAACATATGGCTACCAGACTAGTAAACCAACGTGAAATCTAGAACTCTATGCAAACGACTGCAAGAAATAGGTAACGCTATGTAAAAGACTGCCACTAAGTAGTGTGTGAACGATAAAAATAAAAAACGTGGGCTGGTGTTGGGTAGGAACACTGTATACACAAGAGGTCCCATGAATCAGGCAAAGAGCGAAGGAAAAATAATAGGGAGTGAATTAGCTGGGGAATGGAGGAGTGGAACAATGCGAGAGCTATAGGATGGTGTGGCTGCAGAAACCTGTCGAAGTGTAACAGGGTAATGAGGGCAAAGCGAATAAGAACAGGATAAAAAGTATATCACAACATGAGCTATAGACGCTTGAGTCCTGAGACGAGACTGAGAACGGCAAATATATATTTATATATAGTATCATATATAGTATAATATGTATAATATAAAAATATATTGCAATATATAGTATCATGCAAACACATATAGGTATACGAGAACGGAAGCCGTTCTGGGAACAGGTTATCCAGAACTCATGCAGTGCAAATGAGCGATAAACAATATGTACATGATACGCAACACGAGGAATATTAAACCCCGAGGGTAGAATGCACGGAAGGTAAGCTACACGAAAGGCTAGAGTAGTATGAAATCCCGAAGTTAGAATGCATCGTAGGTAACCTGCAGCAATGGCATTATCAAAATAAACATATTGAAACACTAGCATATCTATATGAGAAACATCATCGAATGAAAGGCGAAATAACTGTCATGTGGAAACCATTAGATAGCAACTCGCATATTTGAGATGCAGCCTGCAAAGAAACTGGAGACAGTCCTCCCACATAAGTAGAAAAATAAATACAACAGGAAGAAACGGACAGCTGAAAAGGATGGAGATGAACTGGTGGCAAGAGACAAGTAATAGTCTGTCAGGGAAGAGCTGAGTCAGGAAACGAAATTCAGAGAAGGTGGGTGAGACAGGTATATTGGTAAATGAGAGCAGAAGCCGTTCGGGGAACGGGTTATCCAGAACTCATGAAGTGCACAAGTGCATATATTCGATAAACAACATTTACATGAATTACAGTGCTAGTGTAGTATGAAAGCTTTAGTGTAAAATGCATCGAAAATAACCTGCAGCAAAAGTATAGGTGCAAAAAAGTAACCTGTAGCAAAGGCATAAGTGCAAGAAACTGAGAACACTGTACTGCTAATGGACAATAACGAACTTGGAATCGAGAGCAGCAAGGCCAATGTTGAAATCGAGAGCAGCAAGGCCAACGCGAGCGTGGGTTAGAGAGCTTGATGTAAGAGTTCACCAATAAAAAATAATGAAGTCAGAGAGCAGCAATGCAACCAAAAGCGAGAGGCATAGGAAACGTGCTATGTGCTGTAAGAGCCTGCCAGGATGCAGTGCGTGGATGAAGCGAGAGGAATAGAAGACTTGCTATAAGAGCCCACCAGGATACAGTGCGCAGATGAAGATGAAGAACGTGGGATGGAGTGGGGGAGGAACACAGGAAACAGTAGAGAGCGAGGCAGGAAGCAGTAAGAGAGCGAAGGGAAAAGACTAGGGAGTGAAATAGGACAGGAATGTGTGGATGTAGCAGGCATTTCGCGATTATGGCTGCAGAAACGGGTAGAAATGTAAGAGTGTAACTATAGCGTAGCGTAAGAGGACAGGATAAAGTATATCACTCCCAGTGCTATGGACACTGGAGTCCGGATACGCTAAACAGGTATGACAGGTGAGACGCTAAACAGGTGAGACAGGTATATGTTTACGAGAACAAAACCGTGCTGGGAACGGTTTATACAGAACTCATGAAGTGCAAATGATCGATAAGCAATATGTACATGAATCCCAATGCTAGAGGAATGTGAAATCCCTAAGGTAGAATGCTATGCAAATATATTGGACTTTGAGAGCAGAAGCTGTTCTGGGAACGGGTTATCCAGAAGTGCACATATCCGATAAACAACATGTACTTGAATCACAATGCTAGAGTAGTATTAAAGCTTTAATGTAAAATGCATCGAAAGTAACCGGCAGCAAAGGCATAAGTGCAACAAAGTAACCTGCAGCAAAGGTATAAGTGCACGAAATTGAGAATTCCGTACTGCCAATGGACAGTAAAGAACGTGAAATCGAGAACAGCAATGCCAACGTTAGCGAGGCATAGAAAGCTTGACGTAAGAATTTGCCAGTAAAAAACGAAATCAAGAGCAGCAATGCAACCGATAGCGAGAGGCATAGGAAACGTGCTGTGTGCTGTAAGAGCCCGCCAGGATGCAGTGCGTGGATGAAGCAAATACTCAAAATGCTCATGCAAATATATGTACCAGCAAGAATTTTCTTCTTAAGCACTTAACTCCGATACTTTCTTAACATTGCGACTGTTGAATCTTGAATGATGTTTGGAAGCAGTAGACCAATGCATCTCTTTGTCTGAGTATTGGACTCCTTAAGAAAAAACCTTGAAATTCTGAAACGAAAGCAGTCCCCCACCAACGAAGAGAAGCCAAAGCTAATTATTCTTCTACAACTAATTTGGTGGTCTATGCACCTTCAATGCGTGGTGATGTCCATGCGACATCCGCTGGAGCTGAATGGCCTCTTGAGTTTGCGCATGTCGCATTATCTCATTCAGTGACAATTGAGCGGTCCTGCAAATCAATTGAAATACTCAAAATACATATTTCAGAAACGGGAGCAGCAGCCTATCGAAGAACGGGGGATACAGAAACCACTAGTATGGAACCAAGAACGTGCATATGAAGTGCATGCATGACCGTATGGAAATCGAAATGACTAGCCTGTAAGGAAACGGAATGTAAGTGAATGTAAAATTACGAAGATAAGCAGAAGTAAGGACGTAATTGATACTTTTAATAAGTAACACCTGCAGAGAACTAGTATACATCAAGGAATAAGAAACAAGACAACAGATTATCTGAAAGGAGGGTAGGACCCTCAAACAGAGAAACATCGAGCAAGGAACGAAAGACAGCTTCAGATGAGGATGGACACAGTGGTGCGATGTCGGAGAGGAGGGGATATTAGAAGATGAGAGCAGAAGCTATTCGAGAACCGGGAGATCCAGAACTCATTAAATGCATATGAAGTGCAGATGAAATGTAAACATCGCTAGTGGATATAGATAGGTAGATGAGACATGGCTAGTGGATATGAGGACATGAGAGCAGAAGCCGTTTGAAGAACGGGGGATCCAGAACTCATTAAAGGCATATGAAGTGCCGATGAAATGTGGATATAGGTATATGAGAGCAGAAGCCGTTCTGGAAACGGGTGATCCAGAACTCATGAAATGCAAATGATCAATAACCAACATGTACTTTATGCACAATGCTAGAATAGTGATAAATCCATAAAGTAGAATGCATCGATTGTAACCTGAAGCAAAGGCATAATTGCGACAAATTGAGAATAACATATATCTAAAGGACTAGTAACAACTGGAAATAGATAACAGCTATGCAAACAAATGCGAGAAATATAAAACGTTATGTAATCGACCACCAGTAAGCAGTGGATGAAAGATGAAAATTAAGACGTAGGCTGGAGTAGGGTGGGAACACTGTAGACACGGGAGGTCGAACCATGAATCAGGCAAAGAGAAGGAAAAATAATAGGGAGGGAATTAGCTGGGGAATAGAGGAGGGGCACAATGCGAGAGCTTATGGATGGTGTTGCTGCGAGACCAATCGAAGTGTAACAGGGTAACGAGAGCAAAACGAAATGAAATATGGATAGTGTCTTGGCTGTTATGGAGCAAAGAGTGAGAGGACTGGATATAGAGACATGAGGGCAGAAGCCGTTCATCAAATGGTGGATCCAGATCTCATTAAATGCAAATGTTATGTACGATATGTAATGTAAACAAGATAAAGAACATCTGGTCGAATAAAAGCAGAAATAATTGTAACCTGGAAACAATATAAAAGCAACAGCTATATCCTAGTTGCATCCATCGAATCAACAGAAACGGGACACCTGTATATATAGAGAAAAAACATCATCAAATGAAAGGCGAAGTAAATGTCACTTGGAAACAATTTAATAGCAACACGCATATCTGAGATCCATCCATCAAAGAAACGGATACAGAACTCTCACGTAGGTAGAGAAATAAATACAACAGGAAGAATCGGCACCTAAACGAGCCAAACTAAAAAGATTGAGATAAACAGGAGTTGAGAGACAAATAGAAGTCTGGTGTGAGAGGAAGATGTGAGAATTAGGAAACGAAAATCGTGGAAGGTGTATGAGTCAGAGCACCGGAGGTATGACATCGCTCAGAGGATGAGGGGAGACGAGCGAAGCATCGGAGGACCGGATTTTGGAGTTATGAGGACAGAAGCCGTTCTAAGACCAGGGGATCCAGAACTCATTAAATGCAAATGAAATGTAGATGAAATGGCAATAATGAAAGCAGAAACTGACTAAGAAACATGCGATTAGTAGATGAATCTAAATCATAAAAGACATGTATTGTCAAGCAATGATCGGAGGACTGGATATAGGTATATGAGAGCATCGGAGGACTGGATGTAGTATATCGCGGCAAGCACTATGGATATAGTATATAGCAGCAAGCACTATGGATGCCTGAGTCCTGAGAAACTAAACAGCTGAGGGAATCAGAAGGCGGCCATAGTAAGCCTCCACGAAAACACATGCTACCTCATCAGTGCCTCCCGCAGTGCGAAAGTAGCTGAGCAAGTGTCAGTAACCCTCGTATTGAGTTTCTGCTCGAAAACTCATGAGCGCTAACTCGTGAGAGGACTGGATATTGTATATCGTAATATGCTCTATGAACACATGAGTCCTAAAACACTAAACATTGAAGGAAGCAGACAGGCAGTCATAATAAGCATTCATCAAAGCACTAGCAACTTCATCAGTGCCTAATGCATGCCGAAGTAACTGGGCAAATGCTAGCACCCCTCGTAGTTTTTGTCAAAAGCTCATGAGTGCCAAGGCACATCTCGAATAAGTCTCAAATATATATAGGTATACGAGAATGGAAGCCGTTCCCAGAACGGGTTATCCAGAACTCATGAAGTGCAAATGAGCAATAAACAATATGTACATGTCTCAAATATATATTTCAGAAAAGGGAGCAGAAGCCGTTTGAAGAGCGGGGGATCCAGAAACCACTAAGTATGGAACCGAGAACGTGCATATGACATACATATTGTATGATGGAATACAGAACCCGATGTACACAACCCAGTTCCATACTCACGTCCGACCGGCTGACTCTGACTCAAGTTCCTTAAGTATATAGTAGGAGTGTATGGCCTGGTGAATGATCAAGCAGTTTAAAGGTTCCATGTCCTCTTGACGCATGTATAATTGTGCTATGCATTACGTAATCATGAACACCAAACTTCTTCACTTGATCTGGTTGACAATCCAATCAGTTCCTTGGTGTCATGCAAATAAGTAAATTCTCTAGTTGAAACTCTTGATATCTAGACTTCGTTCCCTTGGAGCCGAAATCAGTCAGAATTCCTTACCCAATTACATCTGCCTTCCCACTGTTCTTGAAATTTAGACATTCAATTTTCAATGGACGATCCTGAAAAAGAAGTATCACAGACGCCGATCAGCTGCCATGAGGAAGAACATAGTCTAAGAATGCACGAGCTCAGCATTTATCATTGTACCAGAGCATCATTGTACTGGCGATGATGCCAGGTCCAAGACCGAGATCGAAGATCTACGACAAACAAAAGCGACTGGCAAAGTCCTCCAATACAAAGATCATCTTTGTTCACCATGAAAGGAAATCAAACTTAGGTCGACATCAACCAGATCACAAGCGGCACCATAAATAATTTAGATAAGGCCCTTACAGACTGTGGAAAGAAGAACTCACCTTGTCCCCATTGCAGAGTTGGGCGAGTGTCACTTTGATGGGCTTCCACTCCGGTTTAAGGGTATTTTTCTTCACTTCTGTTTTGAATGCTGGAGTAGTGGAACCATCTTCTCGTACTCTTGAAAAGACCAGGAAAGGATCCTGTAGATGATGGGAATGCCCCCCGATGAAGTAATTATAGGAGATGTAATATCAAGACTGCATGATATATCAGCTTCAGTTTCACGTTGGTAACTTAAGACATTCTCCGAACATAAATCCCGAAACCTCGGAACACCTCGAGGTGGTGAAGAGGGTGCGAAAGGAATCCTCACAGCTACTTGGATGCATAAGAGTATGCCATTTGCAATATCCACAAATGTTTCTCGTAATAGTGAACTTCCAAAAGAATTTGATCTCTACAATTAGCAAGCATTAAGTTTTTGGTATCATCATTAGAGTAGTGGTTTCTTCACTCGTCCTGTAATACTTCACATAATACCTCAAAAGGAAGAGTGCTTTGACACTGGGATTGTAAAACATCAACAGTTCGTCCACTCACACACACAAACACACACACACAGAGACCAGCACACTGGTTGCCTAGAACGACATCTCTTGTAACTCCGATCCTTAGATTCAAGGACATGGATTACAGCTTCAGGTCTAGTAGTTATCAAGAACTTTCCGAACATGAACTGCAAGCAATTCTTCAGGAATAGGGCGTATCATAACTTCAGACGTGAAAGGGTTTTGAAACATAAGATTCTCCTTTTCTTGGCTTCTTATTGCTCCTGGACGGGCAACAACCTTCTCATTTTCCACGCTAATGGTCAACTAACAATCTCCGTACCTTAGTTGAGGACTTCCACTCGCTACTAGCAGAACTTTCCAGTTCCGCCATGAGCGGATACCAAGTTCTCGGAGCCTTGAGGATAAAATCTGAAAGCGTGTTCTCAAATTCTCATCCTATGCACAGGACTCAGCTTGTAAGGTGGGTAATTCACACCTGGACCTACTCTTATCTGTAGGTGTAGAGACAGTATTGTGGCTTCTGCAAAGCCACAATATATTTTGAGGTCAACCTCAGAATTTCTCGTCCTTGTGAGGTTGACTCCCAACTGACATGAGCTCTCCGGACATCCAAGTCAAGGGAGTTCACTTTTCGACCTTCGACAACCTCAGTAACACTAGTATCAGTTGGCAGGGGTTTCATTCCAAGAAGAGTCCCAAGCCTGAAACACTTTCTTCAAGCCGCGTTCACCAGGTTTATATTAGTCAGGATCGCATAAGGCAGTTGCCATAGAAAAAGAATAACGCACCAGAAGGAGCCCCTTAAGGCAGCTATATATATAGTTATACGAGAACAGAAACCGTTCTGGGAACGGGTTATCCAGAACTCATGAAATGCAAATGATCAGTAAGCAAGATGTACATGATTCACAATGGTAGAATAGTGAGAAATCCATAAGGTAGAATCCATCGAATGTAACTTGAAGCAAAGGCGTCATAGAAACAAATTGAGAATAACATATAGCTAACAGCAGCTATATATATTGGTATATGAGAGCAGAAGCCGTTCTGGGAACAGGTTTTCCAGAACTCATGAATTGTAAATGATCGGTAAGCAAGATGTACATGATTCACAATGCTAGAATAGTGGGAAATCCGTAATGTAGAATGCATCGAATGTAACTTGAAGCAAAGGCATAAGTGAAACAAGTTGAGAATAACATATGGATAACAGACTAGTAAGCCACTGTGAAATCGAGAACTCTATGCAAACGACTGCAAGAAATAGGTAACGCTATGTAAAAGACTGTCAGTAAGCAGTGCGTGAATGATCAAAATAAAAAAGTGAGCTGGAGTCAAGTAGGACACTGTATACACCAGAGGTCCCATGAATCAGGCAAAGGGCGAAGGAAAAATAATAGGGAGAGAATTAGCTGGGAATGGAGGAGTGGAACAATGCGAGAGCTATAGGATGGTGTGGCTGCAGAAACCTGTCGAAGTGTAACAGGGAAACAGGAGCGAAGCGAAAAAGGACAGGATATAAGGTATATCGCAACAAGCGCTATGGATGCTTGAGTTCTGAGATGCTAAACAATGAAGGGAAGCAGAAGGCGGCCATAGTAAACCTTCCCGAAAACACCTGCAACTTCATCAGTGCCTCTTGCAGTGCCGAAGTAGCTAAGCAATTGTCAGTACCCCTCATACCGAGTTTCTGCTCTAAAACTCATGAGTGCCAAGCAGCTATATATAGGTATACAAGAACAGATGCCGTTCTGGGAACGGGTTATCCAGAACTCATGAGTGCCAAGCAGCTATATATAGGTATACAAGAACAGATGCCATTCTGGGAACGGGTTATCCAGAACTCATGAGTTGCAAACGATCATTAAGCAAGATGTACATGGTACGCAATGCGAGAGTAGTATGAAATCCCTAAGTTAGAATGCATCAAAGGTATCCGACAGCAATGGCATAATCGAAGCAAAGCTATTGGAACAACTACATATATAGAGAAGAAACATCAGCAAATGAAAGGCATTGAGAAACCAGTAGATAGCAATACGCATATTTGAGAGGCAGCCATCAAAGAAGCGGATGCCCACCTCCCACATCAGTAGAGAAAAAATACATCAGGAATAAACGGCCTACTTAAACGGATGGAGAAAAACTGGTATCAAGAGACAAGAAGTAATCTGTAAATATCGCCGGGTCAAGGAAGATCGGAGTGAGGAAACGACAATCGTGGAAGGTGTAGGAGAAAGAGCACGGGAAGTAGAATATATCGCAGGGCAAGGAAGATCTTTGTCAGGAAACGAAAGTCGTGGAAGGTGTAGGAGAAAGAGCACTGGAAGAAGAAATCGCTCAGAGAACGAGGGAAGACGAGCAAAGCATCCAAGGACTGGATATCAATATATCACAGCAAGCGCTATGGACACCTGAGTCCAGAGAAACCAAACCACTGAGGGAAGCAGAAGACGGCCATAGTCCGTCACCATGAAAACACATGCGACTTCATCAGTGCCTCACGCAGTGCCGAAGTAGCTGAGATAGAGTCCTTACCCCTCATAGCGAGTTTCTGCTCGAAAACTCATGAGTGCCAAGGCACTCATAAGCAGAAGCAGCTATATATTGGTAAATGAGAGCAGAAGCTGTTCTGAGAACGGGTTATCCAGAACTCATGAGGTGCAAGTGATCGATAAACAAGATGTACATAAATGACAATGCTAGAATAGTGAGAAATCCATAAGGTAGAATACATCTAATGTAACTTGAAGCAAAGGCAGCATAAGTGCAAGAAATTGAGAATACCGTACTGCCAATGGACAATAATGGACTTGAAATCGAGAGCAGCAAGGCCAACGTGAGCATGGGTTAGAAAGCTTGATGTAAGTGTTCACCAGTAAAGAAAAATGAAGTCGAGTGCAGCAATGCAACCAAAAGCGAGAGGCATAGGAAACGTGCTATGTGCTGTAAGAGCCCGCCAGGATGCAGTGCGTGGATGAAGCGAGAGGAATAGGAAACTTGCTGTAAGAGCCCACCAGGATACAGTGCATAGATGAAGATGAAGAACGTGGGATGGAGTGGGGGAGGAACACAGGAAAGAGTAGAGGGCGAGGCAGGAGAAGCAGTCAGAGAGCAAAGGGAAAAGACTAGGGAGTGAAACAATACAGGAATGTGTGGATGTGGCAGGCATTTCACAAAGGATACGGCTGCAGAAATGGGTAGAAATGTAAGAGTGTAACTAGAGCGAGGCGTAAGAGGACAGGATAAAGTATATCACTCCCAGCGCTATGGACACTCGAGTCCGGATACGCTAAACAACTGAAGGAAGCAGAAGGCGGCCATAGTAAACCTCCACAATAACACCAACGACTTCATCAGTGCCTCACGCAGTGCCGAAGTAGTTGAACAATTGTCAGTACTCCTCATCCCGAGTTTCTGCTCGAAAACTCATGAATGCCAAGGCAAACTCGGTTCCTTCCAACAGCGCCACTTGAAGTAATAAACAGCCATCTTTCGGCAGTACTAAATGAAATAATGAACCGCCAGGGGAAGGTTACAGAAATGGAAGGCTACAGAAATGAACAACTGGAGCTTAAAGTCCTAACAGAGCAGAAATCGTACAAATGCATAATGTAGGCATGAACGAAATTGTGAACAAGGGAAAGAAGAAAAAGATCAAAAGCGGGAGAATGTGAGTGATGTGAGACATCCCTAGAAAAATGCCTGCAAGGACAAAGTCTATCAAGGTGAGCAGTAAAAGAGAGCGAAGCACAAAGAAACCAGGAGGAGTTAGTAAGAAAACAAAAGAATGAGCTATTTACAAGAGTGCGAAACTGAGAGCTAGAGAGCAGAGAATAAAGCAGAACGGACAGGCATGAAACGGTGGAACTAACGAGAAAACACACTCTGAGCTAAGCAAGAACTATAACCCAAATGAGCAGAAAGCAAAGGAGAAGGAGAGGGTTTCCAAGGGAAGGATGGCCTCGGGTGCTGAGAGAGCCTTGGGAACTGTGAAGGAACCAAGCGAGATGGTCACACGTGTGATATGATGCCCCGTGTAACTATGCTACTTATTACTCTGCTTGTAATATCAATGTATCCTGATGTATCCTTATCAACGGGAGAGAACAGATATACTGAAACGCGCAGTCATGTAAGGAGTGTAAGTAACAAGCTGTAATTGAAGACCTACAACTCAAAAATACACCGTTCTGTTCGGGGGAAACTGAAAATTATAATATATATATATATATATAGTACCATTATTCAAGGTAGATATTTAGAAGACAGAAAAGTTCCAATTGAGGTACTCACGCTTTTTGTGAACAGCTCCTTATCATCCAATTCCTGCCCCCAAATCTCCATGTTAACGAGGAACTTGGACCGGGCCAACTCTTCAGCACGAATTGTAAGAGTCCCACATTCCGGGCCAGTTTCGACTTGCTCATTTTCTCTTCTCAGAGCTTTTGTCAAAGCTTGTCCCGGCGATGTTATGATCTGCAAAATTAGCAAACCGGTAATTTGTCACAGCTTGTCCTGGGAATTGATGACCTAAGTTTACCTGCTTTACCAAAGCAATGGATATTTGTTAAGAAACCATGGACTGTTGTAAACCAGTTGAATGACGGGAATAGTAAACACCGTCATTTTCAGAAAGTAAAAACAGAACACGAAGAATGGGGAAAAAATCACAGTTCTATCAACCACATTATGGTAAGTGATCAAGAGAACCACATTTGAAGCCATTGTAAAACCCGAAAATGAAGACACCAAGAGGGAAAGGGAGAAAGATGAACAAGCACGAAACATCAAGAGGAGTGTTCGAGCGTGCAATGCATCACCTCAGATAGAAGACAATCTGTTTCTCCAAGATGGGTTTGGTGCTCCAACTTTAATTTCTGTGCATCAAACAGAAATAGATAAGACCTCGTCAATTACTGTGTAGCATTCCATTGAAAATTACTCAGTAAAATAAGCCTAGCATATAACCGTCAAAACAGAAACTTCCTTCAGGTGAAAGACACCATATTGAGTAATGAAATATAGAACCCGTTGTAAACAACCCGGTCCCATAACCCCGTCTGACCGGACTGACAATGACATTGGCAGTCACATAGTAAAAATCTTCAAGACTGTCAGTAACATAGATAGGGAAGTATAAATGTCTGCATGCAGGGGTTTACGGCTTGGTGTTTTCGATGATTATCTAAGGTGTAATACATATATAGGTATATGAGAGCAGAAACCGTTCTGGGAACGGGTTATCCAGAACTCATGAAATGCATATGATTGGTAACCAAGCTGTACATGATGCACAATGCTAGAATAGTAATAAATCCATAAGGTAAAATGCATCGAATGTAACCTAAAGCAAAGGTATAATTGAAACAAATTGAGAATAACATATATCTAAAGGACTAGTAAACAACGTGAAATCACTAACGGCTATGCAAACGACAGCAAGAAATAGAAAATGTTATGTAATAGACCACCAGTAAGCAGTTCGTGAACAATGAAAATTAAAACCGTGGCTGGAGTCGGGTAGGAACACTGGAGATGCTGGAGGTCGAACCATGAATCAGGCAAAGGCATAATGGCAACAAATTGAGCATAACATATTGTATATATTGGTATATGCGAGCAGAAGCCATTCCCAGAACGGGTTATCCAGAACTCATGAAGTGCAAATATCCAATAACATGTACTTGAATCACAATGCTAGAGTAGTATTAAAGCTTTAATGTAAAATGCATCGGAAGTAACCTGCAGCAAATGCATAATTGAAACAAATTGAGAATACTGGATTGCCAATGGACAGTAAAGAATATGAAATCGAGAACAGCAATGCCAACGTTAGCAAGGAATAGAAAGCTTGATGTAAGAGTCCACCACTAAAGAAAGTGAAATCGAGAGCAGCAATGCAAACGATAGCGAGAGGAACAGGAAACGTGCTGTAAGAGCCCACCAGGAAGCAGTGCGTGGACCAAGATGAAGAACGTGGGCTGGAGTTGGGTAGGAACACTGTAAACACGAGAGGTCGAGGCAGGAAGCAGTCAAAGATCAAAGGGAAAATACTAGGGAGTGAAATAGTAGGGGAATGGAGGAGGGGAACAAAACAAGAATGTTCGAAGGATTTGGCTGCAGAAACGGGTCAAAATGTAAGAGGGTAACTAGGGCGAAGCATAAGAGGACACACCCAGTATATCACACCAGCGCTATGGACACTGGAGGCTGGAGACGCTAAATATATTGTATATATTTTGGTAAATGCAACACTAAATATATTGTATATATATTGGTATATATATTGTATATATATGTAGGTGTTTAGGGTTTAGGGGGCCTTGAGAGACCTTGAGACCTTGAGTGTGACCTTGAGAGAGAGCATGACGTTTTACATCTCATCTTGTTAGTGTAAAAGATGCCATAAATATCATATCATCATTTGTTATACACTATAATGGCACACTATAAGACAGATGGCATACAGAAACAGAATGAAAGGTAGGGTGCCACAACATACCTGTACAGGCACACCATTGAATTTGGTGTCTATGTCATAGATTTTAAACCTGTCAATAGCAAGGAAAAAAGCAAGAGAGCAATCATGACATTGTATATTTACTGTCCATCCGACTTTAACGGGAACAAGATAGTAAATGCATGCCAAGAAGGAACTACTGCTAAACCAAACTGTGGACTGCTATGATATCGATATATTGGTATATGAGAGCAGAAGCCGTTCTGGGAACAGGTTATCCAGAACCCATCAAGTGCACATATCCAATAAACAACATGTACTTGAATCACAATGCTAGAGTAGTATTAAAGCTTTAATGTAAAATGCATCGAAAGTAACCTGCAGCAAAGGCATAAGTGCAACAAATTGAGAATACCGGATTGCCAATGGACAGTAAAGAACGTGGAATCGAGAGCAGCAATGCCAACGTTAGCGAGGAATAGAAAGCTTGATGTAAGAGTCCGCCAATAAAGAAAGTGAAATCGAGAGCAGCAATGCAACCGATAGCGAGAGGAATAGGAAACGTGCTGTAAGAGCCCACCAGGATGCAGTGCGTGGATGAAGCGAGAGGAATAGGAAACTTGCTGTAAGAGCCCACCAGGATGCAGTGCGTGGATGAAGATGCAGAATGTGGGCAGGAGTTGGGTAGGAACACTGTAAACACTAGAGGTCGAGGCAGGAAGCAGTCAGAGATCGAAGGGAAAAGACTAGGGAGTGAAATAGTAGGGGAATGGAGGAGTGGAACAAAACAAGAATGCTTGAAGGATGGGTTTAGTTAGGATGTGGCTGCAGAGACGGGTCGAAATGTAAGAGGGTAACTAGAGCTATGCGTAAGAGGACAGGATATAATTGGTATATCACACCCAGCGCTATGGACACTGGAGTCCGGAGACGCTAAACAACTGAAGGAAGCAAAAGGCGGCCGTAATAAACCTCCACGATAACACCAACGACTTCATCAGTGCCTCACTCAGTGCCGAAGTAGCTGAACAATTGTCAGTACTCCTCGTCCAGAGTTTCTGCTCGAAAACTCATTGAGTGCCAAGGTAAACTCGGTTGCTTTTAACAGCGCCGCTCGAAATAATAAACAGCCATCTTTCAGCAGTGCCACACTAAATAACAAACTGCCAGCGGAAGGTTACAGAAATGGAAGGCTACAGAAATGAACGGCTGGAGCTTTAGGTCCCAAAAGAGCAGAAATCGGACCAATGCAGAATGTAGCCATGAACGAAATAGTGAACAAGAAAAAGAAGAAAATAAGAACAAAAGCAGGAGAGTGTGAGTGATTCGAGACATCCTAGGATATCGATATATAGGTCTACGAGAACAGATGCGTCCTGGGATATCGCTATATCTTGCTTAGAGAGAGAATCTTGCATGCTCTGAGATTGTTCTTGTTCACCATTCTCATATCACTCTCTTGACCAAATCCTTGGGCGTAGTGGATGGAAAATGCTTTGCTCGCACTCTCCAATCAATATTAGATACTTAAACAAGTATTGGAATGCATGTTTATTCAAATCACCATTCCCATCACCTTGAACTCTAAGGATCCCTGGGAGATGTTTCCACCCTTCCAGTTCATATCTGCATAAACAAATTTTTGGAGTTTCTCTCAAACTTACACTAATGGCTGTATCTCCTCGAAACAATACATCATGGTCAAGTCCGTGATCCACCTCGGCTTCAATGAGTTCAAAATGACTTCGGTCCGCCCAACTTCCTCGAGTTGACCGTTACTCTTTTTAATGTAGGCAACCAGCATCGGATCACTCTGCAATAGCAAACGGGAATGTCAATGGCAGCTTTATCCACTAAAGAACTTTCCTTTGATAAGATCAGTATAATTACAGAGTATGAATCAACAAACATGGATTGACAGAGTCAATTGTTGCGAAGTACAAATAAAAACCCTCAATAGCAGGCTCGCTGAAATGTCGATAGATGTCCATGCCAGAATTACAAATATTACATATACTCAAAATCGTCTATTGAAGCAAACAGAGTATCAAACAATCTGCATAAGTTTGAGTACTTCTGACTCCCAGGTTCATAAGAAATAAAAAACTAGAACCCTAGACTCCATCGAATGTAACCTGCAGCAAAAACATAATTGAAACAAATTGAGACTAACCGATGGCCAACGGACTAGTAAAGAACATGAAACCAAGAGCATCTATGCAAACGATAGGAAATGTGATGTAAGAGCCCGCCAGTAAGCAGTGTGTGAACAAAGATCAAGAACGTGGGCTGGAGTCGGGCAGGAACACTGTAGACATGAGAGGGCGAAGCAGGAAGCAGTCAAAGAGCGAAGGGAAAATACTAGAGAGGGAATTAGCTGGGGAATGGAGGAGTGGAACAAAACAAGAGTTCTCGGATGATGTGGCTGCAGAAATGGGTCGAAGTGTTAAAGGGTAACGAGAGCAAGGCGTAGGAGGACAGGATATAGACTATATCACAACCAGCACTACGGACACTGGAGTCCTGAGACGCTAAACGGCTAAGGGAAGCAGAAGGTGACCATAGTAAACTTCCACGAAAACCCTCCGACTTCATCAGTGCCTCACGCAGTGCTGAAGTAGCTGAGTAATTGTCAGTACCCCTTGTACCGAGTTTCTGCTCGAAAACTCATGAGTGCCATGGCAAACTCAGTTGCTCCCCTTAAGTGCCACTCATAAGTAGTGGGAATGTCGAAAGAACAGAAGAAACGAAATGGAAATGTGGAAATAAAGGGCAAGCAGAAGTGTAGGTACAGAAATAAGCACAGGAGTCTCAGCCGCAAAATCAGTATCAGGCAAGAAAGAAAAGAATCCACATGAGTAAGAGGAGGGAAGAAGACGAGTAATACCTGATCAATCCCTGAAATCACAAACATGCATTAGTAGAGAGAAAATCCAGGACACAGCAAAGAGAAATAATCAAGCAAAGGTGCATGAGTGATACAAGGGGGGAGCAACAAACATCAGCACTGCACGGGAAGGACTAGTGGGGAGCAAGAAACATCAGCGATACGCGGGAAGGGACTAGGCAACTCAAAAAGGAGAAACAAAGGCAAACAGAGAAGCAAATAAAAGCACTGAAAAGAGTGAGGGCATCTTGCAGAAGGGCAAAGCATGGAGGCAAAATCAGACTCGCATGAAGTGAAGGACTAGGTGGGCTCAAATGTCCATAAGCAAACAATCAAAGTCCACATGGCAAATAGTGGTAGGCAGTGTATATGTATCACTTCAGGAGTCACGATCTGGTATACGAGTTTAAGGGACAAACTACTGGTGGGCTCGAACATGAGCTCCCTGCCTGGCAAAAGGAACAGATGTTCTCAAATCTCTATAGATACTAAGCCCATGATAACCATGGATATTGTTTTCTTTTTGTAAGACAGCCAAATTCTTCCCGGAGGGAAAGGGAACCACATATATAGGTATATGAGAACAGAAGCCTTTCTGGGAACGGGTTATCCAGAACTCATGAATTGTGAATGATCGGTAAGCAAGATGTACATGATTCACAATGATAGAATAGTGGGAAATACATAATGTAGAATGCATCGAATGTAACTTGAAGTAAAAGGCATAATTGAAACAAATTGAGAATAACATATGGCTAACAGACTAGTAAACCAACGTGAAATCTAGAACTCTATGCAAACTACTGCAAGAAATAGGTAACGCTACGTAAAAGACTGCCAGTAAGCAGTGCGTGACCTATAAAAAAAAAAAACGTGAGCTGGAGTCGGGTAGGAACACTGGACACACCAGAGGTCCCATGAATCAGGCAAAGGGCGAAGGAAAAATAATAGGGAGGGAATTAGCTGGGGAATGGAGGAGTGGAACAATGTGAGAGCTATAGGATGGTGTGGCTGCAGAAACCTGTCTAAGTGTAACAGGGAAACGAGGGCGAAGTGAAAAAGGACAGGATATAAAGTATATCGCAACAAGCGCTATGGACGATTGAGTCCTGAGACGCTAAACAATAAAGAGAAGCAGAAGGCGGCCATAGTAAACCTTCACGAAAACACCTGCGACTTCATCAGTGCCTCACGCAGTGCCGAAGTAGCTGAGCAATTGCCAGTACCCCTCATACCGAGTTTCTGCTCGAAAACTCATGAGTGCCAAGGCAAACTCGGTTGCTCCCCTAAAGTGCCACTCAAAGGAGTGGAAATGTCAAAAAGAACAGAAGTGGAAGTGTGGAAAGCAAGGGCAAGTAAAAGTGCAGGTACATACATAAGCACTGGAGTCTTAGCCGCACAATGAGGATCAGTCCAGAAAGAAAAGAATCCACATGAGTAAGATGAGGGAAGAAATTGAGACAAACCTGATGGATCCCTAAAATCACAAGCATTCATTAGTAGAGAGAAAGTTCAGGAAATAACAATGAGAAAGAGTCAAGCAGAGGTTTGTTAGTGATGCGAGAGTGGAGCAAGAAAACTTCAGCGCTGCATGGGAAGGGGACGAGTCAGCGGGAAAAGCAGAGGTGAAGTGAATTAAGGTAGGGAACCACATACATGAGAGCAGAAGCCATTCTGGGAACGGGTTATCCAGAACTCATGAAATGCAAATGACCAATAAAGAATATGTACATGATTCACCATCCAGAACTCATGAAATGCAAATGACAGATAAACAATATGTACATGATTCACCATGCTAGAGTAGTGTTAAAGCCCTAAGGTAGAATGCATCGAAGGTAACCAGCAGCAAAGGCATAATTGAAACAAGGCGAGAATCACAGATGGCCATGGACGAGTGAACAACATGAAATTGCGAGCATCTATGCAAACAACTGTGAGAAATAGGAAACGGTATGTAATAGCCCGCCAGTAAGCAGTGCATGAACGATAAAGGTGAAGAACGTGGGCTGGAGTCGGGTAGGAACACTGTAGACACGAGAGGTCAAACCACAAATCAGTCAAAGAGCGCAAGAAAAATACTATGGAGAGAATTAGCTGGGGAATGGAGGAGTGGAAAATACAAGAGTTATTCGATGGTGTGACTGCAGAAACGGGTCAAAGTGTAACAGGGTAACAAGAGCAAAGTGTGAGAGGACTGGATATAAAGTATATCATGACAAGCGCTATGGATGCTTGAGTCCTGAGACACTAAACAGCAAAGGGAAGCAGAAGGCGGCCATAGTAAACCTTCACAAAAACACCTGCGATTTTATCAGTACCTCACGCAGTGCCAAAGTAGCTGAGCAATTGTCAGTACCCCTCGTACTGAGGTTCTGCTTGAAGGGAGGAGTGGGGCAATGCGGGAGCAGAGTAGATGGTGTTTTCTCGGAGACATATCGAAGTGTAACCGTGCAACGAGAGCGAATCGAAAGGGGAGTGTAGGTATATGAGAGCAGAAGCCATTCTGGGAACGGGTTATCCAGATGAAGTGCAAATGATCCATAAGCAAGATGTACATGACTCACAATACTAGAATAGTGAGAAATCCATAAGGTAGAATGCATCGAATGTAACTTGAAGCAAAGGCATAATTGAAACAAATTGAGAATAACATATGGCTCCCGGACTAGTAAACAAACGTGAAATCAAGAACATCTATGCAAACGAATGTGAGAAATAGGAAACATTATGTAATAGACCGCCAGTAAGCAGTGTGTGAACGTTAAAATAAACAACGTGGGCTGAAGTTGGGTAGGAACACTGTGGGCGCGAGAGGTCGAACCAGGAATCAGGCAAAGAGCAAATAAAGAATTATAGGGAGGGGATTAGCTGGGGAATGGAAGAGTGAAGCAATGCGAGAGCTATTGGATGGTGTGGCTGCAGAAACCTGTTGAAGTGTAACAGGGTAACGAGGGCGAAGCGAAATAGGAAGCGAAGTAGCTAAGCAATGGTCAGTACCCCTCGTACAGAGTTTCTGCTCGAAAACTCATGAGTGCCAAGGCAAACGCAGTTGCTTCCAACATTGCCGCTCAGAGTAAGGGAAAAGCTGTAATCTATCGAGCTTAAAATCCACACAAAGAGCAGCAGCGGTAAAAAGCAGAATGACTGTGCAATGCAAATAAATCAGCATCCGAAGGAAGAATATGAAATCGTGAGCAGGAGAAAGTAAAGGACTCGAGACATACCTGGTTAAAGCCTGAAAGGAAACAAATATTAATATCAAAATCAAGTAAAAACTAGCAAAACTACTCAATGATGCAAATCAATAAAGAAGAAGGTAAATTAACTGCTTGAAATCACTGAAGAAACAGTAAGGAGCTGAGTCAGAAGGCACGGGAAGGAGCAAGTTGTTTGACACCCAAAGACACAGTAGGGAGCGAGTCCAAAGACACAGGGAAAGAGCAGGTCATCTGCCACAGAAACGGGGGCCAAAAGCTCACAGAGTAAAGCAGAGCGAGCAGCAACTAAAGGTGGAACGAAAAAATAATCCAAAGAGGAGAAAAGGGAACAGGAAGGGACCGGAGGGGGACATCAATGCTGCACGGGGAAGGACGGTTCAAACTCAAACAGGAAAAGCAAAGGCGAAGTGAAGGAAGGAACAGAGAGGCAAGGAAAAGCCTGAGAGGACTTAGCGCATAGCAGGAAAGGGCCAAGAAAAGAGGCAAGATCTGCCTTGGATGAAATGATGGACAAGGTGTGCCCACGTGTCCATAAGCAAAGGCCCACGTGTCAATAAGTAAGCCATGGAATACCACATGGCAGAAAACCCAAACCTGTATGTGAATGAATATAGTGGTAGACAGTAAGTAGCTCTATGAGATAGTATATACATATATATATATATATATATAAAAATTCAGAAGTCAAGTAGAACTCCCGAACCCACAGTATGGTATACAAGCCTACAGGAGAAACTACTGGTGGGCTCAAACGTGAGCTCCTGCCTAGCAGAAAGAACGGATGTTCTTAAATCTCTATAGATACTAAGCCCATGATAACAGAGCGAAATATTTTCTGGATCAGGTGAAGAGTGTAATTTTCGGAGACAAAGCTATTATAAGTTTCCTACAAGCTGAAAGGTATGACTTTTTGGAATTACATATCTGACTATATCTGACTTTTTGGAATTACATATCCATCTATATCTAACACACTCCGATTTTATAATCCCTAATTTACATTTAGAGGAAATGTTGGAAAGAACATGAGGGAGCGAGATTGTCTTGATGTGAGCACAGTGAGGCAGCTCTTTCTTATCATAGATAGAGACAAAGATATTGAAGTCGTCCTGGGTAATGCAACAGTCGAGATAATCACAGTGAGTGCCAAAATGAGTTTGAAATAGCTCAAAGGAAAGTCTGGGATATCTCCCACCACCTCTAGCAGCATCATCCTTGGACATGAAATCCGTGAAATGATCAAGTCCCGAGCCTACCACAAGAAGATCATCCACATATCTACAAACTTGGGACAGGTCGTGCAACGGGGTAACATCATTGGCATCCAGTACTCTGCATATGAAATCAAGTTCATAGGTGAAGAGGTGTATGGGTATGTAGGTATATGAGAACAGAAGCCGTTCTGGGAACGGGTTATCCAGAACTCATGAATGCAAATGATCTGTAAGCAAGAAGTACATGATTCACAATGCTAGAATAGTGAGAAATCCATAAGGTAGAATGCATTGAATGTAATTTGACACGAAGGCATAATTGAAACAAATTGAGAGTAACATATAGTAAACAACAACCGTGAAATTGAGAACTCTATGCAAACGAACTGCGAGAAATAGGAAACGCTATGTAAAAGACTGCCAGTAAGCAGTGCATGAACAATAAAAATTAAAAATGTGAGCTGGAGTCAGGTAGGAACACTGTACACAAAAGTAGAATGCATCGAATGTAACTTGACGCGAAGGCATAATTGAAACAAATTGAGAGTAACATATAGTAAACAACCGTGAAATTGAGAACTCTATGCAAACTACTGCAAGAAATAGGAAACGCTATGTAAAAGACTGCCAGTAAGCAGTGCATGAACGATAAAAATTAAAAATGTGAGCTGGAGTCAGGTAGGAATACTGTACACACGAGAGGTCGAACCCAGGAATCAGTCAAAGAGCGAAGGAAAAATAATAGGGAGGGAGGGAGGGAATTAGCTGGGGAATGGAGGAGTGGAAGAATGCGAGAGCTATAGGATGGTGTGGCTGCAGAAACCTGTCGAAGTGTAACAGGGTAACGAGAGCGAAGCGAGAAGGTGTATGGATATACATATATGAGAGCAGAAGCCGTTCTGGGAACGGGTGATCCAGAACTCATGAAATGCAAATGATTGGTAACCAAGATGTACTTTATGCACAATGCTAGAATAGTGATAAATCCATAAAGTAGAATGCATCGAATGTAACCTGAAGCAAAGGCATAATTGCAACAAATTGAGAATAACATATATCTGAAGGACTAGTAAACAACTTGAAATCGATAACAGCTATGCAAACGAATGCGAGAAATATAAAACAGCATGTAATTAACCACCAATAAGCAGTGCGTGAATGATGAAAATTAAGACGTAGGCTGGAGCCGGTGGGAACACTGTAGACACGGGAGGTCGAACCATGAATCAGGCAAAGAGCGAAGGAAAAAAAAAAAGGGACGGAATTAGCTGGGGAAATACAAGGCAGGGTATATACATCTGAACGAAGTAATCATGTAACGTAATCATGTCTAGTGAAACTGCTATGGGTGTCGGTATAAATCATTTCCACTAAAATATTAAGGAACCACTAACAGTGGTTTGCCCGAGGAAGAGTAAAAAAAAATAGACGAATCAAAGCAAAAAAGCAGTTTCAAGACTATTTTAATTATCATTGAATGAACTTGATGTCTAATCGGCATTTGCACAGGTTGTACACTCATATATAAAATGCCTTGAATCATGTATTGAATTATAAGTGAATCATAAGTGTGGAATCATTTAGGTGAGAATTTATCATCAAGATATACCATAGCATGCTCGCACATTGGTTTAATTAATCCAGGCGAGAACAAAAAATCCAAATTTTTCATTTAGCTGTAATTGAAACTAACCTTGGAGAGAATATCTTTGTTCCGCAATTTGTCGGCCGAGAAAGATAGCTGGTTCCATGCACAAAACGGAAGCTCAAGGTCAGAACCACAAACCAAAAGATTTACTCCATGCAAGCAAAGAAAATATTATGTCAGTTGGCTTTCAACGAAGGAATGGATCAAGCAAGCTAATGCTTCAAAACGGTTCCATGCACATAACGAAAGCTCAAAGTCAGAACCACAAACGAAGAGATTTACTCCATGCAAGCAAAGAAAATATTATGTCAGTTGCCTTCCAACGAAGGAATGGATCAAGCAAGCTACTGCTTCAAAACGCTGCAATTCTGAGCTCAAGCTCTAAAAGTGCGTTCTAACATCAACAAACCAAAACTTGATCACATTTCAAAGTTCTGATATTGCTAATATGGAGCATGGTAGATTTAAGCGAATATCATGAAGGTGGGAGTGGGTTTTGTATAATCGGATTGGCGACATTCCAGGGGAATATCCAAGAATTCCAGCAAGCTGCAGTTTCAGTTCAACAGAAAACAACAGGAGGAGATGTCACCTCAACTTGAGTACAATAACCATGTGAACCTGTAATCTTCTCGACCGCTTCCATAACCTCAAGCCTTCCATCTACAACACCCTTTGACGGAGCTTCCCCTACTGCTTGCCGGCCCCCAGCTAAATCACCCCAACAGCTCCCCATCTTTGCTGTTGTGTTCTTTGAGCTTCAGGAAACTGCAAATAGCCTTTTACCTGCGTCAGATTCAACACACAGTTTGTTCCGCTGACCAGATTCATCAAGCTTCTTGATGAATCTGGTCACTACATTTGCCTTCAGTGTCTTGGCAGAAGCAGCATCATAACAGAGTCACATGCAACTGGGAGGAGATTGAATGATATTAAGGATCCAGAAAGGACATCTGTGACCGCTAATTAACAAGAGCAAAAATAAGCTTGAGATAGCTTCGCATAATTACTGAGAACAAGGCCTATTCTAATGCTTCTTTTTCAGAGACACTTTGTACTCCACTGACCTTCAAAATTCGAAATTTGCTGAGTGCATAAAACCACAGGCTCTACCATGGAGGACGTCAATAGATTCCTGTCCTAGAGCCCTTAAAGAATCCAAAGTTGTGAAAGAATTAAAGCCACAGAAGAACATAAGGAAGTCGTTATTACGTTTCTGATTGCGTCGACAAGAAAAAGTATCAGTTACCCCTCTTCACGCCTCCTTATCGAGTGCTCAAAGCGGGACGAAAAACCTTGCACCCGCATCAGAGAGATATATCTGAACTGCACAACCCCAAACAAGCTGAAGGTTACATATCTCATAGACACCTGATGGTGGGAGTTGCCAAGAGTATCATACAGGTCCCAATTGAACAGATAGACGTTGAGGTTGCTCCACGATAAGTCCTCGTGTACATCACAACTAGCGCTCAATTTTCTCCACTGAGAAACATACCTGCTCCTGCTTGGTCCCATGAATCGTGCGACTCGTGTGGTCAAAGGTCAAAAGTATATGGAATCTTTTCCTAAAATTATATGAGGAGACCTCAAGATCTAAGAACCTATTTAAAGGCTTGATGCTTGGAACATCAGCACTGTTTCGCTGCCACACTTCATGTCCAAAAAGGTGCAGGGCGACGTACAGGACTTTCAGACACATTCAACTACACTAAAAAACGAAAACTCCAGTCCTTTTCTAGTCTCCAATACAGTCCGGATTAGAACGTAAGCACGTGCTTTGACAAGCTTTGATGCAACTGCAACGGTTCTTCACGTAGGTCACTGCAATTCGACAACTTTGTTCTCCTCTGATTTCATATGCTTTTAAGGTCAAGCAAACCTTCTAACATTCGAGTAACAGTTCGATGGCTCTTATTCCAGCTCTTAAGTTTCTTGTGAGCAGAGCTCGTTTATGAATTTCATGCGTCAAATCTCGTCTTCCTGGTTAATAGTGCTACTCTGTAATTAGGCTTCAAGTAGGATAGTCGCTATGTCTAGTAACACTTGGCAATGAAATTCTTAGTTCGAGGATTGCAGTAGGAGAGGAAGGTTTCATATTCATAGAGCAGGAATGTCGTTATACAGGTAAAACAGTTCCTGCAACGTTATCTTGAAAATCTAAAACCTTTCCAATGGTCCTTTTCAAACATCAGCACCCTAAACTCGAAGGTAAAATCTACCACACGGCAATCACTTCACCCGACAGCTAAATGAAACTGATCTTACCAGCAAAACAAGGGTAAATAGACTCTGCTCCGAGCTCTTGGCTATCTCTGATCGCCTTTGAACTTGCAGGATAGATAGGTATTCTGTGACCGGCTGAATTACAGAACTGACGAGTGTGAGCCATACGCTCTCAGATGCATACAGATAGTCCCTATCCTCCAGGAACTACTGTAACAGTCTACTGAAACAGATGTAAAACCGTAAAAATATTTACAATGCTTGCTAAAGAACTCTGAAATCGCACTGAGACAGATCGGACGCACCCTGTGTATTCTGCACAATAAACTTGCAGCTAGAATCTCCTCACGGCACCGAATCGCCTATTTCAAGCAACCATTGTGCTGGAGTTTCAGTTACTCCACAAAGACCAATCACTAGAACACCAGCTAGCGACAAACCTATAACTAGCGACATAGAACTGAACCTAAACTCTCCGGATTGTCAAGCGTCCTTCCCGTTCGGAAGATAGAGCTCCAGCAGTCGGAACCTTATTCAACACTCGAACCACAAAACTTAAGTCAAACAAGTCGTGCAGCAAGATGGAATACGGACTTCAATAACTGCTGGCATATGCGAGACATGCACAATCCCGGGATACTCGCTATTTCCAGCATGTATGCAGAGTTGTTCTCGAGTCTCGAAGACTTGGGAGCATAAGCGCGACTATCACCTACCTACAATAAATTCGATCATAGAGCTCTTGAAGGATCGAGGATCCTGCGGGCCTCCAAGTTGCCGGCAGGAACCGTGATCGAGTCGACCTGGTGAAAGAAGCACAACTTTCAACACTTTTATCTCTTATACAACGTCCTTCCTGCTTTGATCACCGGTTCTTCCTTCCCGACTCTTACGCCAACCACACCAGATGAAAAACCAGTCCTACCTTCCCTCCCCTCCCCGACTCGCCTCTCCCGACGAACAAGTCACAGTTGCAGGTGAAAAACACTCGGTCAATAGTCACCAAACGCCCAACGTCAGACGGGCCAATTACTACTGTAACAGCGGCTGCAGAAGCGGAGGACTCAAAACTACAGGACCTTTGTTCTCAGCCTTCTTGTGTGTCGGTTTTCCCTCTCGTCGCATGCCTGTCTGTTCCGCCCCTGCGTCTGCTGACAGCGGCCGACGGTCCCGCGGGCCCCACTTTCCGTACCGTCTTCGGAACTCCTCTCTTCTATGCGTATTGTATTTCATCCAATCTGCAAAATATCTTGTCCATTTGATGGTATAGGGTAGTGAGCGCAGATATAGTAACAATTCGAAGTGGAAGCTTTAGCCCAGCTGATGAAGCACCAGTATGATTTCCTCTCTAGGCATGTTTCAAGTGCCGGGGTATAATGCTTCACTCTTATAATCTACAACACTGCGTGTGCACGTTTACCGTATGTGTTTACGTTTCCTCGTATCATGGTTATGGCAGGGCTTCATCGCGTAGGGGAAGATAGACACGGCTCCTATTTCGAGTCGCCCGAATTGGAATCGCGGAAGATACCACGAGAAGACGATTCGGCTTCGGTCTTACCATTCACGACGGCTTCTCCTCCTGGGGAATGCTTTCATGGGTATTAAAAAAGTGTAACGTTAGAGAGGACCAACTAGACTGCCACTGTACGCAAGGAGCATCTATACCGATGGCCACGTGTCCACGGATCAGCGGCTTTCCGTCATAAAAGTTTGTGCCAGTCCATTGGTTGTCTTTGGATAGCGCATCGTGATCCTGGACATTCTACGGCTACAGTACAGTCTGATAATAAGTGCTGTGAGAAGCCAAAAGTAGTACTGTGCGTCTGTGACATTCAAACCTCCAACGCCTACTTTTGTTTACTGGAATGAGCTGTGTGACTCTTGGACGGACTGTGTTCCTTTGACAATACAATAGGGTTTAAAAAATGACTTTTGGCGGGTTTCTAAGGGTGATAGAGGGATATCCCTACAAAATTTTCACACTACCTGTACAAAACTAGCACTCAGAAAAGGAGAGGCTCATAAAATATTTTACGGTCCTCACCCCAAACCTTACCGTCCGTTTTCGCTTTCCCTCTTACTGAAAGTCTACGGGTCAAGATCAAGAACTGCTTGGAATTAATATTGAGTAGTTACGTATTAATATCATTAAGGTACATGGAAATGGTGCAATGTTGCAGGAGTACTCTTGCTCAAAAATTTTAATTGCACTTGTCGCACCCATACAACTAGGAATGATATTTCAGGGACAAGGATTCCCTTGTCCCGCCTAATTGTGGCGATGGCTTTGTTGTTTAGTTTTAGAGTTTATCATGGTCCTTTTAATGTTACTTTTACTAGTTTTCTAGTTCAATGGTTGATAGATGGAATTGGAATTTGCAATAGGAAGGCTCAATCAAGTCTTTATGCACTTTAATCCAAAACTTGACAGCATGTCAGCATTTTGGGGAGTGGGGAGTGAACAAAAGTACACACGGTTTGCAAGGAGAATAAAAAAAATTAGAGGTTAGAGTGTGGTGGCAAGTATGGAGTGCACACCCCTGAATATAGATATAGAATGGTCTCTCACCATTTTTGTAGAATTCTAGTTTATCTTGAAGACCTTGACCATTTCAAACAAATCCAGGGAGGTAGTTGTAAGAAACTTGTCCAAATAGACTTGCTTTCAATTACATGGCCACCTATCTCATGAAGTTTGTGAAGAGTTTTCCCAAATCTATGAATGTAAAAACATTATACAAGAAGTGTGCTCATATATGACTTCTCACATTTTTGCTTCTAACAAGTCTGCTCAAAATCAGAAAGACAGATGTACTAGAGAAGTACTCATTGGAAAAGAATTCCAATGAGGAAGAAGGATCATCAAGATAAGTTTAATTGCCAATGTCCACGTTATGCAAGGATGGATCTTTTCTTTGGGGTAAGAGCTAACATTTTGCTACCCATGCTTGTGACTTTAGGAGTTCAAAATGAATTTTTGGAGATGGTCATAAGAGGAAGTGGGATCTCAAGTTACAATTGAGAGGCACTCAAAGGATGGTGTAGAAGAAAAACCTAGAGTGGGAAGTAATACCCCACATGCATGTACTTCATTGCATTCAGAGGTATTTTTGGTTCCTAGCATGCAAGAGTCATTTCCTTATGTGCTATTATTGCAAAAAGTTGAGGAAGAGTATATTGTGCAAGGGCTTGAGGAAGAGAATCATACGCCACCATTTGAAGAGGAAGAGAGTCAAACTCCATCATTTCAATAGTAGAGATGGGAATGTAACAACTTTCCACCTCAACCATTTGTAGATGAGGAACAATGTTTATGAGAAGGAGAACATGGGGGTGATACAAAAGGAAAACAAGAAAGTGAATCTTGCAAAAGGAGAAGAGTTTCATACACAAAGACAACTTCTTCTTTTGCAAAACTATGGTAACCAAAACACCTTCATTTGCCACTATAGTTGCATTTTCACAAGACCTTTCAAATGATACAAAATTGATGAGTGATTCTATAGAAGGAAGGCAAAGATGTAAATTGGTAGAAGTTAAAGCACAAAAAAATGCCAAGATGGAAAATTTAAGAATGAAAAGTGAAGTCAAGAAAATTATATTAAATTGCAACATAGAGAAAAAGAGAATTAAAGAAAGAAACTTGAAATCCAAGAGGTTTGTGTCTATGATATTAGAATTAGCAAATGTAACAAAGAACTCAAAGGAAACCAAAAGTATTATAAGTATTATGTCTCATATAGAAAGTCCACTTGTTGAAATACAATAGAAATGAAAAATGTCTCATGCCTTCTTGTAGCTCAAGTGATAGTGATTAGTGTAAAAAGCATGAGATTTTTGTTTCATTTTAACTTTAAGCCTTAGTTGTAAATGAGTGGTGGCTTTAACTCTCATATCCACTTTGTCCTTACATACGCTTTGCTTTTATATTTTTTGTATCCAAAAGAATTTTAAGTTGTGTTTCAAATTATACTTTATTTGTGATATATTTATCTACCATATGTGTTATAATCTACTAGCTAAGATGTGGATCTTGTTTCATTTGGTTTGATCTACAAGAGCAATCTAAACCAAAGTGTAAAATTCCAAGACCGAGGAGAGAAATAGGAGAATGGAAGCTCACATTGGGATACTTGAATAAGGGAAAACTCTGAATGCCTAGCAAGAGCTTCGGCTCTTGTATTTATATTGATCATACAAGGCTCTTGAGAAGCTTTTCAAGAAGCTCCCTTGAGCCACTTTCTTGGAATGCAAGTCAAATTAATTGGGAAGAATCTCAAGAAGCTTCCTTCTAGAAGTCACTTACTTGGCGTGCAAGCTAAGCTAGTTGGAACCTTCTAGAAGTTTCCTTCTAGAAGTTTCCTTCTAGAAGCTACTTACTTGATGTGTAAGCTAAGCTAGCTGGGAAGCTTCCCAAGAAGCTTCCTAGATACTTTTGGAATATTCTAGGCTAATTTGTTTTATTTGCAACTTTGTTAGCCCTACTAACTTTGTCATTAAACTCCATATTGTTACATATTCCCCCACCACTAGTTGGTGACGTCCTCGTTGCCATTGAAGCTTCAAACTCTTGGATGGCCATATGTGCATTTTAAAGGTGAGAAAGAGGTTCCCATGTTGCATCATGAAGGAGATACCTTTTCTAGACCTTATACTCCGTATGTTGTTGGCATCCTTGTTGAATGTGGTGATGTGCAAGGATACAATCAACTTTGTACTCCTCATGATCATTGATAGGGATGGGAGGGAAAGGAAGTTGGACACAAGAGGAAAAACAATATGGGTTAGGAACAAAGGGTTTCAACTTGGAAATGTAAAAGATAGGGTGGATGCGCATATGACAAGGTAAGGCAAGTCGATAAGCAACAAGAGAGATTATTTGGGTGACATCAAAGGGTCCTATCCAATTAGTTGCAAGTTTACAAACTTGGGTATCAAGTGAGAGGGGTAGGTTAATAGAGGATAGCATGACTTTAGCACCGACTTCAAAGGTGAGATCACGACAATGGTGGTCTGCATATTGTTTTTGACAATTCTGAGCAACAAGGAAGTGAGATTTGGCTTGTTGGAGAGATTGGGATATAGTGGTCAAGAAAGTTGAAGTATAAGGGACCTGAGATGGAGGAGGAGTAAGAAGAGAATTTGGAACAAGCGGATCTTGGCCAAAATTGAGAAAGAAGGGAGAAAATCCGGTGCTTGCCTGTTTGGAATTATTGAGGTAAATTTTGCAATTGCAAGACATTCATCCCAATTGGTATGGTGGACATTGATGAAGGCACACATCATATCCTCCAAGGTATAATTTGCACGTTCGGTTTGTCCATCAATTTGAGGAGGATAGGCCGTAGACAAAGCAAGCTTGGTGTTGAGTATTTAGAAGAGTGCTTTCCAAAACTTCTTGGTGAATCATGGAGATGAGTACACATGGCATCCCATGATTTTTGAAGACATTATTGAAGTAGATTTGCACTAAGGTTGGAGCATCTATGGTATCAAAGGTTGGTGCCAAGTGGATTTGCTTACTAAGCTTATCCACAAACACCACGATTGTTGTGTGTCCTTGCTTTGTCTAGGGTAAGGATGTGATGAGATCCAAGCTCATGTATTCCCATTGAGTGGATGGAATGGAGAGTGGTTGAAGGAGTCCACTCGGCTTCTGGTTACTGGCCTTGTTACATTGGTAGCTCTCACACAATCAAACAAGCTCTCAAACATCTCGTGTCATGTTGGGCCACCACGATTGTTGTTGGAGGGTACCCAAGGTCTTGTCCACACCCATGTGCCCAACTATTGGTAAATCATGGGCTTCTTGAAAGCATACAAGTCGGAGATCACCTTAGGCTAGAACATAGATCTGGTCCTCATGGAATAGAAAGCCTTCCTTGAAGGAGAAGGTGTTGTTCTCCTTATCACATGTTGTGAGACAACCATGTAACATTTGAAAGAAGGGATCTTGTTGTAGAGCTGACCAAAACTCGTTTTGGACTTTGGAGTCAATTGACACCATTATAATTGTTGTTGTGATGAGAAGAAGAGACTTCAAATCAGGTTATTGTGATAGAGCATCATGGATGACATGGAACCAACTTGGCTTATACTCAAGTTTGATGTCAAACAATTGGAGTTGTTCCTCCCATCAATGATGTTGACTCTTTGTGTGTTCCAAGTGTAAGATCTACAATAATGGTTTGTGATTAGCTCGCATGATCACTTGTTTCCCCAAGAGATAATGCCTCCATAACTTGGTGGCATATACCATTGCAAGGTGTTCTTGGTCTCAAGCAGAGTAATTTCTTTCAATCATATTTAGTTGGTGAGACATAAAGGTAATGGGATGTAGTCCATCTGGGAATTCTTGTTGCAACATGACTCTAATTGCAAAATTAGAAGCATCAAAATCAACCGCACATGATAGTTGAGGATCATATGATTGAAGGATGGGTTGTGAAGACACCATATGTTTCAACTTCTAGAATGCTTCTTTGTGCTTGGTGGTCCATTGGAAGCTCAAGTTGTTCCCCAAGAGGTCAATCAATAATGCAACCACATGAGCATAATAATGAATGAACCATCGGTAAAAATTAGCCAATCCATTGAATGCCCGTACTTTTGTTACGTCCTTCAAAGTAGGCCAATCAATAATGGCCTTGATTTTCTCCTCTTCCATCTTGATCCCTCTAATGAGATCTTGTGATCCAAGAAGGCAACTTCCTTTTGCCAAATGGCACACTGTGACTTCTTGCAATAAAATTCCCATTGTCATAGTCGTCTTAGGACTTCTCGCACATGATTCATGTGTTTTTCCTTTGTCTTGTTATAGGTTAAGATATCATCCAAGAACACCACCATGTACCAATCCAGTAGTCCATCCAACATCCAATGCGTCTAATCCATGAAGACCTTTGGAGCATTAGTGAGTCCAAAAGGGAGAACTCTCTACTCAAAGTACCCATACCTTGTGCAAAAGATAGTCTTTTGCACATCCTCCCTATCAATGGGGATTTTCCAATAGCCATTGCAAAGATCTAGTGTAGAAAAGTATTGTGCACCACTCAATTGATCAAGCAAGTCATCAATCCGAGGCAAGGAATATGCATTCTTCATTGTTTGCTTATTGAGCCCACAATAATCAATGCATAAACAAAGTCCTCCATCCTTCTTTGGAACAAATAGTACCAATGCTCCCAAGGAGAGGTACTATGTAGTATGAAGTCCTTTTCAAACAACTCCATAAATGTTGTTTGCAATTCCTCCAACTCCTTTGGTGAGAGCCTATAGATTGGTCTACTCAATGGAGTACTTCATGGTAATAACTCAATCTGAAGGGCATACCACAATTGGAGGGTAATCCCTTTGGTAGATCATCTAGAAACACATCCATAAACTCTTGAACTATCTGATCAACCCTTGCTTGATGAGGCTCTTGGCTCTCCTCAGATTGTCCTTGTGCAATCGGCTTGATCCACACCGCAAAAATAGACCTATCTTTCTCCAAAGCTTGCTCTATGGCTGCTTCACTAACAAACTTCCCATCTAGGGGCTCCTTTCCCTTCAAAGCATGCTCTATGGCTACCTTCTTAACAAACTTCCCATCTTGGAATTGACTATTTTTAGGTGTCTTACTCAGAGGTGCAAGACAACCTAATCAGAAAGTTCTACCTTGGTGTTGTACTTGAATTTGTTGTCGGGTCTAATCAAATTGAACCTTATGACGTTCAAGCCAAGGTAGTCCTAGAATGACATCATAGTGTAGAGGTGTCACTACAAACCCCATACACTCCAAATACTCCTTCCCAATCTTAAAGTAATAGGATGTAAGGTACGGAATGCAAAACCCTTTCTATCATCCGCTTTCATCAATCAACTTTCAATCACTGGCTTGATAGGAATATCCAATTCCTTTGCTACTTGCATAGACATACAATTCTTTAAACTTCCAAAATCAACCAAAATCCTACAACCCCAATTAGATATTGTACCTTGCAAGTGAAGCAAACTTGCATAGGTCGAGCCTTCAATCCCATTGGAACTAATCAAGCTCCCAATAAGCGGCTCAAAATCTCCTATTTGGATTCTTTGTTTCCTTGATCATTCTATTCCACAAACTCCATCTGGGCAACTTGTTGGGGTCCCCCATTCTTGAAAGGACATTCAACAATACAATGTCTAACTTGGAAATAATAAAAATAACCTCCATTGTATTACAATCTTTCTTTATCCGATGTACCAAGTGGTCTTTGTTGGATAGCATCAATCTCCATTGGTGCCGGTTCCTCCACTTGTGCATAGTGTACTGGTAGGCTTTGTATAGGTTGAGGTCAAGGTCAAGACCAAGTTGTTACAACCAAGGAATCAAAGCACTTAGCCAATTGCATGACTTCTTCTACATTTTGTGGTTCTTGCATGGTCACCTCCAATTTGGTTTGTGCCTTCAATCCTTGCACAAATTGATCTAGAACTTCACTTCTTGTATATATGGAATTTGCATGATGATGTTTTGAAATTGTGTGATATAGCTCCTTATAGAGCCAATCTGCCTCAACTCCGCCAGTTCATCTCATGCAGCTTGGGTGACATTTATAGTTTGAAATTGACCAAGTATTGCATCCTTGAATTCTACCGATGTCAAAATTGGTGCAACAATCTGTCGTTCAGCTTGCTCCACTCAGAATTGCCACCAAAGTTTTGTCACATCATCCAATTGGCTAGAAGCCAAGAGAATCTATTTCCATTCATCTTGAAGATTGGTGGCTTCAAAGTAACATTTGCAGTCAAGCACAAAATTCTCCACTAAACTTGGAAGATTCTTGCCTTCAAACACCTTGGGTTTTGGAATTAGATGTGATCTTCTCCATCTCAAACTGGTGCTCTCTCTAATGTTCTTGTTGTTGTTGCTCTAGTTCATCCAACAATCGAGTAAGGTGCTTTATTTGTTGCTACATCGCAAGGATAACATCTAATATTACTCCCATAGCTACTACTCTATTCCACTACTCTCAATTTATTTAATTGATTAACAGATAGATGCATCATCTCCACCATTCTCCATAAGTTGCAACCGGAAGTATCAAGGGTTCCTTAGACAAGGTGATCATATGCAAAAAAAATCCTACTCAAAACGTGAGGTGATGAATTGGGTGAAATGATGCTTGGGTGATATTTGGATACAAAAATCCCAATGGTTTGGCAAAAGTGGATTTGGTGGGCCATAAATTCCATCTATCTCATTCTTGCTCTGATACCAATGTAAAAGTCCAAGACTGAGGAGAGAAATAAGAGAATGGAAGCTCACATTGGGATACTTGAATAATAAGGGAAAACTCCAAATGCCTAGCATGAGCTTTGGCTCTTGTATTTATAGAGATCATACAAGGCTCTTGAGAAGCTTCTCAAGAAGTTTCCTTGAGCCACTTTCTTGGAGTGCAAGCCAAGTTAATTGGAAAGCTTCTCAAGAACCTTCCTTCTAGAAGGTGCTTACTTGGCGTACAAGCTAAGCTAGTTGGAACCTTCTAGAAGTTTCTTTTTAGAAGCTATTCACTTGAGGTGCAAGCTAAGCTAGATGGGAAGCTTCCTAGATATTTTTAGAATATTCTATGCAAAAATTTTTTATTTGCTACTTTGTTAGCCCTACTAACTTCATCACTAAACTCCATATTGTTACACAAAGTGTACTCTTTAATGTGAACATTTGTCTTGTTGCACAAATTCAAAAAGACCAATTAATGTAAAGTAAAATGAAATTTGTGTTTGCTAAGTGCTTGGAAAACTTATGACTTTCTTGGGTATCACTTGAGTTTTGCTAAAAAAGTGGAGTCTTGCTTGGTGCTTACTAGGTTTTACCAAAAAAGTGAGTTCTTGCTTGGTGCTTGATTTGTCTATATGTTTGCATTTGAGGTCTTGTGTAGGTTTTGCCTTAATTTTGTGGGTTTTGGGTTTTGCTTTACAAGTACATGTGGTCTTGCTAGGTTTTTGCTACATGAATATTTGCAATGAGGTTTTGCCAGGGTTTATGTGAGTTTTGCAAGATGTATGATTGTGTCACTTGTGTTCTTGCTACTTGTTAGGTTATCATTTGTAGCAAAGTTAGGTCTTTCTAGGTCAAGCTTTAGGTGTAGCTCTTGCTTGTGTTGGATCATTAAAGCAATGTTTACACAAAATCCAAAAGCAAAAAGATATCATATGGGAGTCATGAGTTGATCCAAAGTCATCACAAAATGCAAATAAAAAGAAAATGAGGTATATATAAATGTATATAAAAAATAAATGAAGCATACCTCATGATATAATTATATCCTTTGCCATATAAGGAGTGTCAATGGTACTCTCTCCATCAAGAAGAGTATCAATGGTACCCTGAAGAGAAGTGTTCCTTGTAATAGTGATGGTAAGGGACTCAAGAAGTAGAATAGTCCTCATATCTTCCAAAATTGTATCCTTTGACTCTAATGGGAGGCACTCTAATTTGATCTGCTCTAGAGTTACATCCATACATCTAATGATAGGTCTAGCAATATATGAAGAACTACATCTCCAGAGGAGATCCAACTCACCATCATGCATACAAGGATTCCAAAAGGTAAAGGCTAGACCCTCATAGAATCCATGTTATACTCCAGTATAAGACATAATGTCCACTCATTTGTGAAGAACCCATTAGCAGATCTCCTATCTACTCTAATCTATCTAGAGGAGCTATCAAAGGATCACATGATGAATGAAAATCTGATAAAAAAGAATCAAAAGGAGTAAATGGTGGAGGATGGATACTACCATGAGAATAATTTCTACAATATAATATGAAGGCACTATCCACTATCAAAATATAACACAAAGATATATCCAAGGCAATAAATGCATTGTATGATCTATGGATGTAATCTTTGTACTAGTCCTTATATCCATCTCTATCACCAAACACTCTTGTGAGATATACATGTCCTTTAACAAATGGCCTACACCCTTATGTATAGGTAAGAGACCATGTACCTACATGTCCTTCAACAAAAGCTTGCAAACCTATCTTGTGCTAACAATCCAAATGATAACCTCAACATGTGTCACACAAAAATCCTTGAACTTCATGACTCTAGGATGCAATATATATCAAAAAGAACTCCTTGATCTTTAAGGGGTCCATGCATCCTACTCCACCAACAAGACCATTAGCAAGAGTGATAATTACTATCCCACAAGATATCTACCAAACACCCAAACATCCAAATATCCAAAACTAAAATCTTCCTTTGCTTATCATGAGCATAAATCAAGCAAGGAATAAAATCTCTAGTCTCACTCATCCTCTATCTCAACATTGAAAGTCTAGAATGTTTGAAGTTGAGTATCTCCTTCTCTCCTTTAGCCACTCAATCTCCTGGGAGTATAGCCAAATTGGGATTGAGGTGAAAGATCATTTGAAAGGCAAGGTCTCAAAGCAACAATATCCATGTTAGGTGTCACCACACTAGGCTCTTCCTTAGGTCCTCCATGTAAACAAGGCTCTATTTGTGTCGCCCCTAAATGCATCTCTAACCCACTCATGTAAGATCCATGAGTGATACTCTTAAGTAAATTTATCTAAGTCCCCTTGATGATCATATCAAATAGTTTTTTTAAGTCTCTACATGCATAGAACACTCTCTTTGGGATGATCTTAAAAGGTAGTCTCAAATTAATATCCTTGCATCCTCATAAACTCCCTCTAAAGTTGTCTTTGCTTTGACTAGTAAACTCTGAGTTCTCTCAAACTCAACTTGATTACTCTCTAACTCACACTTGGAATCAGTAAATTATCTATAGTAAAAATCCAGCTTTAACCTATAACCATAAATCATCAATTCTCTCTCCACCTCAAGCTCATCATACATAGCCATCCTATCTACTCTATTTCTCTTTGCCCTAACAAATAGCATATACAAATCCTCCTTCTTTATTTGATCCCTCTCTCTCTCTCTCCAAGCCTCCAATGATATGTGCTCTCTCCCAAAACTCATGGAACTCACTCTCTCTTCCAAGTCACCCATTAACTCTCTCTCTCTCTCTCAAGAACTCAATCTTTCTCAATGCAATTTGCCACTCTAACACCTAGAGCCAAAATGCTATTTAAATCACTTTCTCTTAAGACTCTAATACAATGGGAAGTTGTAGTCCTCAAGGAATCCTCCCTTTGTGTCAAGGTGGTCTCTTGGTGTACCAAAGTAGTCCCTCAATAATGAAGAATATACTATCTCTCCCTCTACTAAATCTAACTCTTGAGGAAGCATATAAGGCTCTATAATACCAATACCTAGACATATGATCTAGAGATGAAATTGGTTTGTTAATATTTGGGAGGATTTTATACATGATGGACTAAGTAGATTAGACAAAGGTATCACTAAAAGAGTACTTCTACTAATAGGCCAAAAATTGAAACATGCTTGAAGACTTTAGAATCAATAGCTAGATATATGATCTAAAGGTAGAATTTGGGTTGGTGACATCTAGAAGGATGGTACACATAATGGAAAAATTAGATTAGGTAGGGGTATCACCAAAAGAGCACTTCTATTAATAGGGCAAAAACAAAAATAGGCCTAAAAACTTCATAGGCAATTTTGAAGGCCTAAAATGGATGAATTAGACCTAAAAAATGTGCACATTCCTCCCTACCCCCCCCCCCCCAAATAGAGAAAAGGTTGGCCTTTCCTTCCCCTTGGTTTGTCTTGCCAAGAGCTTTCCAATGGTACCTCATCCACGTGATTTTGAGATTCCTACAAGATGATTCTCTAAAAGATTCCCTCTAGTCCAAGGCTATTTGACCAGCCAGATGGGACCGAGATCAATGTGTCACCCATCCAAGCAAGTAATTTAAGGGTGGAGTTTGTTGACAGGTCATCTATACATGTACCTAATCCTATGGTGGAGCATCCTTGGAGGAGATCCTCTTTGGCTATATAATAAAGAGAAGGTGCTCCCTTGGGGTGCCAAAGTTTGGAGTGTGAAACCTATGTTTTCTCTTGTGTGTTTCTCTGCTATCCTTAGAACATTACAAGTTTTCTAGGAGATGCCTCATTCTGATACTTTCCTTCCCTCTCATGGACCTCACTCTCTCTTAGCTCTCCTCCTTACTCAAATACAAATGATGAAGAAGGATGATCATCCATCTCTATGGGTGATGTTAAACACTCCTCACTTCCTCTCATGGCAATATCAACATCAACATCTGATCCCAAGCTCTCACCTTCTCTTATCAATGTAGCACCAAGATCTTCTAAAACATGTATATAGTGACTTGTGTATAATTCAAATTCAAACCCATATCAAAATATTTGTAAACTATACAATAATCACTAACAAGAGATAGAAATTCATGTAATATATATGTAGGTGAGGTTGTAAATAAAAATATTTTAAAAACATACAATACACACTAACAAGAGATGCAATGTTTTCATTAGAAGAGTGTGATGATACATAAAGGAGAAAAGTTATAGTTATCAATATTCATCTAAGTGGACTCTCACTCACCCTTTTCATCTTGAGCCTTGTCCTCTCCACCATCATGAACATAAATAAATCTGCTTGTCCTTGCAATGTAATAGTCCACCTCTCTCTTGCCTATGAATCTACTCTCCAAGAATATATGAGTTAAGAAATTGACCTACAAATATCACCTTGTACCTCCATCCATATGGCCTACAAAGCTACTTATGCAAGAATACTATCTTTGCACTCATTACCTAAAACATGAGCTCTACCCAATCATAGTCCTCATTGGCCCACTACAAGTCTGCTTTAGACCTCTCTTCTTTAGTCTTCATAAAAAGTGCAAAATACCCATGCACCACCTTTGGCCTTTGAGTAGGGAAAAGTAGTGCTCCCATCATTTGGAAAAAAGGTTTCCACATTAGGGAAACATATTTTCTTATCAAGTACTTCCAAGTACTGTGATCTCTAATTGGAGACAATCTTGCATCCAATTGTATGGGTTTGACCTCCTCTCCAACTCCCAAGTGGCAATGCAAAGGCATCTTGGATCATCTAAAGCATCAACATGAAAGTGCATCCACTAACCACCCCTCCATGTGTCACTCTATCCCATGTTTTCACAAACTCTATTTACAATAAAAAAATGCAAGCAATATAATAATTCAAACCAATTCAAACTCATGTACATCAACACAAAGAACTCCAAAGAAATTACAAAAGCCAAGAGAACTCTGTGTTTTGCTAAGGCACCACCAAGGTTTGGCTTGGTTTTTGCTAGTCACAATAGGTTTTGCTAGGGTTTTTGCTAGAGCCTCACTTGTATATTAGGTTTCACTAGGGTTTTGCTAGAGTCTCACTTGTATATTAGGTTTTTTAAGGGTTTTAACTCCCAATTGGATTTTTCTTGTACCGTTAGGGTTTTGCTAGAGTTTTTCTTGAACTCAAAGATGCCATAAGGATTTCATTAGGATTTTGCTTGTAAGACAAGTTATTGTTGGGTTTTTGATATGTTTCAATTAATTTCTTGTTCCAAGGTGGGATATCTTAGGGTTTTGTAAGAGTTTCACCATTTCTAAGGAATATCATTGGAATTTTTGTTAGGGTTTCATTGGGGTTTGCTAGGGTTTTCTGATGATTCTACCACTTGGAATGCTAGGGTTAGGGTTGCATTTCCAATAGGTTCAAGTGTTGTTAGGATTTCTCCAATGTCATGGAGTTTTCATCTCAAATTTGAGGTGTCATCTGGCTTTGGGAGAAATCTAGGTGAAAATAGAGAAAAGGAAACAAGATAGAGAACTATGATTAAAATCAAGATAGAAATTGGTGAGTAACTTACATGTGAGTAGGGATAATAGAGCTATGACAAAAATTGGTGCAGTAATTGGTGAGTATTCTACATGCAAGCAAATGTAATGGAGTCCAATCCACTCCTCTTAATCTAGATGAATCCAAGTCCAATTCTCAAATTCATTCAATAGATTGTCTTATTTGATTTTGATCCAACTATGCACACTTGATAAATATCATGATATTTGCCATCAATTGTGGATTTCCTACAAACTATTTACCTTCTTGGAAATATTGCATATTTTGCATATCCCAAACCTTTTTATATCCAAGAATATATACCATCTCTACTACTAAAACCTTTATCTTGAAATGTGGATCTGTCAAGAAATATGTAATGTCAAGTAAACTCAAGTATCTCTTTCCTCTTTGTCCCTTTTGATCCTCTTTTGGGTCTCTCTTAGTGCTTCCTTCCCTCTACCAAGTAATTCCTCCCTTACAAGCCTTTCTAAAAACTCCCTCTCTTGCCTTTCTTCTTGTCTTGAGTAATTCTAAAGTCTCTTGCCTTTTGAAAACTTTTCTCTTGCCTTTCAATGCCTACTAATATTGTAAACTTGTTACACTCTCCCTCTCTTGCTCCTCAAAACTCTCTCTCCTCCTTTTGCATTTCAAAAATGATCTTTTTTCCTACTCCTATCTTTTTTCTTTCTCTTGAAAAGAAGTAAAACTAACTTTCTCTCCCATGAAAAACCTTCTTGTCTTCTTAATTCTCATAGAAGAATTTCCTAAATGTTTTGTAATACCAAGAGCTAGCCATATGATCTAGATGTGAAATTTGGTTTGGTAACATCTAGAATGATATTATACATGATGGTCAAAATAGATCAGATAGAAGTATTACCAAAAGAGTATTTCTTCTAATTTGTGTTTCTCTATCTTCTCTTGTCCTTGGAGTATTACAATGGTATCAGAGCAAGTGTCTTAGTCCAAGAGAGTGGATCACCCTTCATGGAAGAGCACAAACTACTAAAACTTAGTAATTTGAGGTAGAGAACATAGATTAGTTGCTAGACTTAGGAATGACTTTAGAGAGCGGGCAAGATGGATGCACCAGGAGTACAATTTCCCGCACCTAGCTTTCCATTCCCAAATCCATTCCACATCAAGGTTATGTACATCCAACGTGAGCAAATGAGGGTATCACTAGTTTATCACGTTGGCACAAAAATTCATGGACAAGGTGATGAACTCACCAAACCCGGTGATTCTACATGTGATGATATATGACAAAGAGTAGGATTTGACAATCTATATTCTACTATGATGATATGGATGTGAATGTCCCAAATCCTCTCCCTTTCAACACTCATGTAGAAATTTGTTATGTAGTGAGACCAAAAGTGATGTTCAGAGATTTTGTGGTTAGAAATTTGGCGACAAGTATTATCAACAAGTGATAGCTTTAGAGGTCCCAATGGTAGTTCCGATAGTTTTTGTGCCTTCTAGAGTGATCATATTGACTCTATATTGAAGTAGAGATTACCAATTGAGTGTTGCCGGAACCATAGACCCGCAAGTGCAAGAGGTGGTGCAAGAATGCAAGAGATGTTGAATGAATTTTGAGAGATTAAGATGACCATGGAGACATTACAAAGTCAAGTGCAGATCCTCAAGAACAATCAAGCCATGCAAGAAGAAGAGCCATCTCAAAACCCAGTACTTGTGACTAAAGTACTTGGAGAGGCACTTGTGCTTACAAACCCTATCAATGATGAAGCCACATTGCTACTGCGGATGAAGAAGACTTGCAACATTGAACCTTACAAGGGGTAGCGTATGATGGGAGTAGTGGAAAATTGGATCTTGAGAATGAATTGATATTTCCAATTGTTCTCAACAGAGATCACGGAGCATGTTGTAGGTGTGTTTGCATGTGGGTACTTGACCAATAAAGCCCTCACATGGTATGATGCTTGGGAACGATCCATGTTGGCAGAGAGAAGGGAGGTCACGTGGACATCAATGCAAGAAGGATTGTTGAAGAATTTCCAATTGGTGGATTCTGTGCAGATGGCTCAAACCCAACTATGAGGATTCAATGTTGAAGAACAACGTATAAGAGTATGTGGAGGCATTTCTGGATCTACAAGTTGTAATAACTGACATGAGTCCAACAGAGGCTCTCGATAATTTCAAACAAGGGTTAAAGGAGCCGATTCACCAAGAAGTTATGGTGCAAAATCCTTGCATGGTATTTGAAGCCATTGCTTGTGCACAAATAATAGCAAGAGCATTGGGTGGAGGTGAAGGAGTAGTTCCACCTCAACATTATTGGGCAGAAATGCCACACATGGGTGGACCCGTACCGATGGAATTGGACAACCTTTGATTTCAAGATCGAGGAGCACGACCACTTCAAGAAGAGCGTGGATGGGTAGAAGAATGAAGAGATAGAGTGCCACAAGGAGAAGGAGCTCAAGGAGAACAATGTCATTATTACAATTGTGGCCATATTGGGCACATATCTACCAACTATTTCACTCGTTTCCCTAGAGGCCCTTGGCCTTCATACATGTGATCTTTGAACAACATGGAGGGGCGCATTGAAGAGGAGGAGTTGGAAAACACTTTGGAAATCAAAGATTGCAAGTAAATGTACCTCATGGCCTTATTGGCTCAATAAGGAAGAAGAGAAGCGAGGAAGGAAGAAGACTAATGTGCAAAAATCCCAAAAGGCAACCTCATAATCGATTGTCGTGAATGAAGTCCTAAAAGGCAATCAAGTGAGAGTATTAATCAATCCAAGAGCAATAGAGAATTTTTTATCTTGATGTGTTGCAATAAGATTGGGAAATGATTTAGAAAGCGATGGGAGTGAAGGAGTAGAGTTGCCTAACGGGCAAACAGAGAGGATAGAATCATTACCTAGATGGGTCACACTCTTTGTAGGAGAATATCAGGAAGCAATTGAGTGGCAAGTGATACAATTAGCTTGTTATGGAATCTTATGCATGCCATGGATGGAGCATTACAATCCTATGGTAGATTGGAGGAAGAAAGTAGTGAGAACACACCAATGGTCAATCATTGGGGTTAAAGAAAAATCACCCATGTAGGATCTGCCTCTATATGTCATAGGGATGGCAACTATCTATAAGACCAATAGATGTTTCATGGGTCTAATAAGAGAAGTCCAGAGTGCACAACTTGATGGACAAATTCCTGAGAAATTGAAGGCTATGGTGGATTAATTTCAAGATGTCTTTCCTAATGATCTACCTTCAAGATTACCACCAAAAAGGAGAGTAGATCATAAAATTGAGACACTCCTGGGGAAGACACCTCCTTGTAAGGCCCCATATTGCCTATCACCTCATGAGTTGGAGGAGTGTAAGACTCAAATTGAGGAGATGTTGCAGAAGAGGTTCATCACCATATGGAGCTCTTGTCTTGTTTATGAAGAAAAAGGATGGTACAATGCGCATGTGCATTGACTATCGAGGTCTCAATTAGCAAACAATGAAGAACAAATACCTCTTACCTTGCATGGATGACCTGTTTGATCAACTCCATGGAGCAAGATACTTCACCAAATTGGACTTGCAAAGTGGTATCAATCAAATCCGAATTGTAGAGGAAGATGTGTACAAAATTGCCTTTCGAACCACATATGGCCACTTCAAGTATCTTGTGATGCCTTTTGGCCTCACCAATGCATCTACCACTTTCATGAGTCTAATGGGTGACATATTTTGTCCATACTTGGATAAGTTTGTTATTGTCTTCTTGGATGATATCTTAGTATACAGTAGCACGATAACGGAACACAAACAACATCTATGAGAGGTCCTCCAGATTCTAAGACAGAATCGATTGTATGCCAAAATCTCAAAGTGCAAGTTTGGCAAGTCTGAAGTAGACTACTTGGGGTACAGAGTAAATGCAGAAGGCATTCAAGTATTGACGGATAAAATAGAGATCATTAAAAAAATGGAGTGCCCTAGACGTTCAAACTCAACTCAAGAGCTTCTTGGAGTTGATGGGATTCTATCGTAGATTTGTCAAAGACTTCTCCAAGGTTGCACAACCTTTAACAACACTACTTGGCAAGAGGAAGAAGTGGACATGGGGAACCACACAAGAGTTGGCCTTTCAAGAATTGAAAGCCGTCTTGCTACATGCACCAATCTTGAAGTGGTATGACCCAAAATGTCCAATCAAGTTGGCTACAAATGCATCAAGCGTAGCAATAAGAGCAGTCCTACAACAAGAGTGGCATGACGGATGGCATCCAATTGCATATTTCTCTCAAAAGTTATTACCGGTAGAGCACAACTACCACACCACAGAACAAGAAGAATTGGTCATTGTTCTGGCAACCAAGCATTGGAAACACTATCTGGGCGAGAAGGCATTTGTAATAAAGACAGACCACAAACCTCTAGTCTACCTTGAGATGCACAAGGATCTATCTCGTTGCCAGATTCGGTGTGCAGTAATGACAATGCTTCAATATGAAAATCACCTACATGGAAAGTAAGAAGCAACTTGCAGATGCATTCACCCGCATGCCAATGGCAAACAACTTGGTGGCAGAGGTTAAGATTAACACTGAATTTTGGCTGCTACAAAAATTGATCCACAGATTGTAGAAGTGCAATTATCCAAAGACATCACTAGCACCCAAGGACTCACCTTTTGTGATGGCAGATTATGGATCCCAAATGTCCTAGAATTATGCACCATTATTCTAGCAAAATGTCATGATTCGGCCATTGCAAGTCATGTTGAAGTGGACAAGACCTTGAATGCAATCCATCACCATTACTATTGGCCTAAGATGAGCAACAACGTGATGGAATATGTGCACAATTTCCTTCTTTGTCAACAAAACAAAGCTTCTAATCAAGCTCATGTATGGCTCTTTCAACCTCTCCCCATACTTAGTTGGTGTTGGCACTTGGTGGGGTCTTGCGGTTGCGACTTGCGGTTGCAGTTGGTGGTTCGGGTTTGCTGTTGGGGTTACTTTGTCACAACGGAGTTCTTTGGAGATTCCAAAGGAGTTAGCCCTGCAGTACACAGTGGGTTTACTCTGAGTGGTGCTCGGTATTAGCCTATATCTCAGGTCCCAATGAGGGAGGAGATTGACTCTGAGTTGGAGTTCGACACAACAATTGATTCAATTGAGAGTGCACTTGGTGTGTCCGCACCGTTGTTGTGGGACATGGATGAGATTTATGGGGCCTCCAAAGGCCCTAGGCATAACTCTGGTATAGTGGATACCATTGAGTTGGATGACTTCATCCAAGAGTTTGACGGCAGTGTGAGCATTGCCACAGATTTGGTCACACTAGTGACCGGTGTTTTGACCTACACCTGGAGTTACGGGGTGGTAGGGCTGCTATGGATGGTAGTAGAGGAGCTCCAGTTCATGAAGGACGAGGTGGTAGAGGTGGTGGTAGAGGATCTACACCTAGTAGGGGTGCAGTACCTGCCCTTACTTCTAACACAGCTATAACTACTCGGATTGAGCAGTTGGAGCAAAGATTGGCTAGTATGGCTATTACTCAGAGGAGATCAGATTTAGGTGCTTAAGCTTCCACCTCATATGTTGGTGATAGAGATGCTTTGGACTTCATGTGTGGAGCAACATAGGTGGATGCATCTACAACAGTGACTAGGAGTGCAATACATGCTCCAGAGCCTAGAGGAGCATCAATGGAGTTGGACCCACAGAGAGGAAGGGTTGGGAGACAGGTCAGACTTCCCAAGTCTTTCACGCTATCTGAGGCATTGCATACAACATCCATGGTTCCTAGACGTCCTAGTGCACGTGTGGTAGGTGGTGATGGAGTACATGATGGACTTCCTGCTAGTCAGCCACCTGCTACCACACAGACTGAGTCTAGCATGATGTTGGGGGCGGCTCAACTGATTATGCGGCATCCTTTGTTTTCAGCCAATGACATGTTTACATTGGGAGTTAACCCAACCCCAGTGTTCCGGTTGGCTGCCACATTGTGTGAGAGTAGGGATGGTGCAGTTCCTACTACTAGAGTAGAGGTGGTTGGTAGTGGAGCTGACTTGGTTGAGGAGCATGGGATCCATTCACCGACCAGTGGTTTATGGCAGGCAGTAGTGGCTAGACTAGAGGAGTTGCCAGCTAGACCGGCCTTTGAGAGAGCACGGTTCACACCTGGTGTTGTCCTATTGGATAACCAAAGGGGGATTTTCCATTTGGTGGGACCTTCAAGGAAGGTCTATACACCACAGAGAGTCTTGTTAGACTCTAGTGCACAATCCCTTATGTTGGGGAAGGCTACAGTTGTTGGTCTGGAGTTAAGGAAGACCGATGTGGAGAGGTGTCTATTTCAGATCCAGACATCTCTAGGTGGTGGTTCGACACAATACATCATACTTGGAGAGCTTGTTGTCCAGGTTCAGCTTGGTCATCCGACTGATAGCTCGGTGGTGAGAGCTTAGGCTATTGCGACGATAGTTGAGTCATATGATGTGCTAGTTGGGGAGTAGTGTTATACCCCATGGGTTTTAGCATTGACTATTGGGAGGAGACAACCTCTTATAGACCTGGTTGGCAGTCTGGTGAGGGACGGGTATGTCGCCTAACAGTACGCTTCAGTAGTGGCAGTCTTGGCTCACTATAGTACGGAGCATCAATTCTAGCTTTCAGTGGTGCAATTACTTGGCATGGTGACTTGTTGGAGGGGAATGCCCATGCAGAGGATACTCCAGTACCAGAGGAGATCACTCGGCTTTGGAGTACGAGTGGGATTGTTCCATCCACCTTGGATGTTCCATTGTGGAGTTCAGAGGAGGCATTGCAGCAACATGCAGATCAGTTGGTGCAGTAGGCTTGGAGTGGAGCCTTCGTACCATTAGGAGATGAGTGTGAGGATGAGCCTCCAAAGGCAATTGCTTTGACACCTCTGGATACCACACTCATTGCTTGGTAGTATCCAGTAGAGGGGATATGCCTATTGGAGTTGTTTGGTGGGATCAGCACCGGACTAGTTGTCGTGTTACAAGCGGGTATCCGAGTACAGAGATACTTGTATGTAGAGAGAGATGAGACTGCTAGGCAAGTCTCTCTATATCATGTGGCACACTTGGCCTATCGGTATCCGGAGTTATTACCGATGTCAGCAGTCAGAGGTTACCAAAAGGCCCAACCAGGAGACATTTCCTTACTGGGGGCGCATGACCTAGAGAGACATGGGCCTATTCACTTGGTGATTTCTGGATGGCCATGTCAGGGACATACATATGCTGGTAGAGGATTAGGTCTTCAAGATCCTTGTTCTGGTGTGTTTTGGGTGATGTTACGGATACTACGACATCTCCAAGTTCATCAGTCTGTTTCTCCAGCTTACCTTTTGGAGAACGTTCCTTTGATGGGTGATTCTCGCACTAGAGTGGTGGCGAGTACACATCACGTCCATTCTTGGATGGGACCTGCTGTATTGTTAGATGCACCTAGAGTGGGATCACGGGCTCATCGTCTTTGTCTTTGGTGGACAAACCTCTTACCCAGAGAGGTTCTACAGTGTGCTTATGATGGGATTCAACGACTTGACCACCCACATCCTTGTTGATGATATCTTGGATGTTAGGCATCAGTCTCAGACAATGGTAATGGCTAATAGGTCACCTATGGCAGTAGCAAACCTAGTTGGACAGCCTAGAGCCACATTTCCCACACTCATGAGTTTCCCAAGCTCTCATGCTTTTTGAGAGGGAGGACCTGGACTTGTTTGGGACTCACAGTTACATCAGTTGGTGGAGCCCAATGCTGATGAGAGAGAGCGGGCAATGGGTTTTTGCACCGGTATTACCGCTGTTCTAGTAGTGTTAGAGGCATCCAGGCATCAGGTCAGGCTATGGACCTGAACTGTTTGACCTGGATTGTGAGCCTTGGCTTGGCAGAGTAGCATAGGATGCACTTGATAGGCATCACCACTCGGACACTTGTGAGCCCTATGCCTATCAAGACGATTCAGGCACATGCTGGGGGCAATGGACCGAGTGGACATGGTATTCTTTGGACACATCCAGTAGCTACCAGGGAGAGTGGTCTACTTGGAGTCCATCCAAGTGAGCATGGGCTACTTGGATTACACCCTTGGTCCACATGGGATGCAGCTAGAGGACGTGTGGAGCTTGCAGCCAGAGTGGAGGGAGTTTTTCACACAGAGGTTGGGACCTCTAGTGGTCGGAAGCATGACACTATTGCTCCCAAGGGCCCAGTGTAGTAGCCAATCAGTATGTCTTCCACTCTTACTATAGTTATAGAGGATACTTGGGAGCCAGATCTTGGACCCAAGCTTATTAGAGAGGAAAGACGGAGGGTTTGGAGGTTCTTGAGGAGTCACACGAGTTGTTTTGCCTTTAGTATGAAGGATTTGGGTGCTCTAAAGGGACCTGGTATACAGATTGAGCTGACTAGCAACACACCAGTTTTCTGACGTCCTTATCAATATAGTGATATGGAGAGGACATTGATTCAGAGCCGGAGTAGTGACCTTTTCGAGGCTGGTTTGGTGGAGATTTCACATGGAGAGTATGCATCAGCGACAATGATGCCAGCCAAGAAAGATATGCATGGCAACTATACAGATAGGCGGATGTGTGGAGATTTCTGTCCTATCAACCAACATACTAGGGCTGATTGGTATGCCATGCCTACATCGGAGGAGATTTTTGATGCGATTGGGCATGCCAAGGTCTTTAGTACTTTGGATCTTCGAGCGGGATATCATCAATTGCCAATCAAGGAGGAGGATAAGTCCAAGACAACATTTTGGGCTATCGATCCTCATGGCAAGGATGTGTTATATCAGTGGAGGTTCTTACCATTTGGGTTAAAGAACGCTCCTGCTGAGTTCCATAGGGTCATGGATAGGATCCTAGCTGGATTGGATTTTGCTTGGTGTTATATTGATGACATTTTGGTTTATAGCACTACTGTGGAGGAGCATGAGAGACAGTTGTTGGAGGTGTTTGAGAGGTTGAGATCTCATGGACTCAAATTACATATTAGGAAGTGTAAGTTCTTCCATGAGTAGGTTGAGTATTTGGGTCACACTATCTATCCCAAAAGACTTGGTGTTCAGCAGACCAAGGTGGAGGCTATTGCACGTATTTCTCGGCCTACGGATGTGAGCAGAGTGCGAGCATTCCTTGGGTTGGTGAACTTTTATTGCCGCTATGTTAGAGGATTTAGTGCCATTGCCAAGGCCTTGACAAAGCTAACCAAGCTTACACAAGAGTGGTGTTGGGGAGATGAGCAGGAGAGAGCTTTTGTAGAGCTCAAGGAGAGGTTGACATCTCCTCCTATTTTGAGGAGACCAATCAGGGGACGACCATTTCAGGTTCACACTGATTGGAGTATGTTGGAGCTTGGAGTGGTGCTCACCCAACATGATGATGAGGGGAAGGAGTTTGTGGTGGCCTATGCTAATCGCTCCAACACTTCAGCGGAGGCAAAGTATAGTTCATATGAGGGAGAGTGCTTGGCAGCAATTTGGGCAGTAGCACATTTCCGATGTTACCTATTTGGTAACCCCTTCACTCTCATCACTGATCATCAGCCACTGAAGTGGTTGATAGAGTCCGACAAGCTTTCAAGGAAGCTTGCACGATGGGCTCTGATTTTACAAGAGTATGATTTTGCGGTTGTTCACAGACCTGGAGTGGTGAATTGTGATGCAGATGGGTTGAGTAGAAACCCATATCCCAGCCAATAGGATCAGACCGGAGCTGTGAGCCGGCCTGTCTCTCACTCAGGATGAACCTCTGATGGCTATTATGGTAGCGCACCATGGACTAAGAAGGCAAGGAACCCCAACTCCATCATACTCCTCCAAGGCTAACACTCCAAGACTCAAGACATTGCTCACTAGAGAACTCAATGAGAGAGAGATAGTTGCAAATGAAAAGATGATGAGTACCTCCTCACTCCTTGTTTATATACTTGTGAAATAGTTACGTACCAAAGTTACTAATTACCATAGTAACTCAAGTTACTAGACTAAAAGTCAAGTAAAGTCAAAAAGTAGAAAGGAATATCCATTCACATGGGCATATTCCCCTTATCTTGACCCAACCACTAAAGCAAGGATTCCTTCACATGGGCTATCCTTGGACTAAAGAAGAATCCAAAACAAAAAGGCTTGCGGGCCCAAGAGTTCTCAACTCTTTCCCCAAAGCCAAACACCTAGGAATAATACCAAGTCAACACACTAAAATCCAAAATAGTGGTGCTCATCTTTTCTACTTCCTCTAAAGTAAGGTCCCATCTATCTTAGCTATGACTAACTTTAGCTAACCATGACTAATATAGAACCATCCTTTATCTCTATATAAATAATATCTCTTAAGTACTTGTAATACCAAGCTAAATATCACAATACCACACACATGCACACATGGGTGTTACATTTACCCCCGGACTAAGTTTTCACTTTGTCCTCAAAGTGAAGGTCTCTCTACCTTCTATGGTACATCTTCAACTTATCATGGTTAATCCTATCAAAGTGTCTTCCTCCCAACTCCTTGAGATCATAGGTGTAATTGCCCCACACCTTCTCTACTATGAAAGGTCCAAAGTACTTAGGCAAAAACTTCTTTTGCACTCTCTTGAATCGAATGGAATCAAACAACATTACCCAATCACCTTCTTTGAAAGGCTCCACCTTCTTCTTGCCTTGCCTCTTGTCATAGCTCTCCTTTTGTTTCCTTTGGGCTTGCTCCACTCGAACCATAGCAACTGCTCTTGCCTCTTCCAACTCCATGAGTTGATCCTTCCTTGACCTCCCTGCATCACTTCCTTGTGCTTTCTTCAATCTCCTATGAATGCTTTGGAAGGTAGGAAGATCAAAGTGAATAGGTAAGGTAGACTCAATACCATACACCAATTGGAATGGAGAATATCCAGTGGAAGTCTTCATGGTTGTCCTATACTCCCACAAAACTGCATGAATCCTCTTGTCCCAATGATGTTTAGCCCCCTCCATTTCTGCATCTTTGGCCAACATCATGCACAAGGTCTGATTGGTTCTCTCTGCCAAGCCATTGGAATTTGGCTTATAGGATGTAGTTACTCTATGTGTGATAGAGAAATGTCGTAGCATGGCTGTAGTAATGCTTCCTGTAAACTCTCCTCCTCTATCAGAAACCAACTCCAAAGGGCATCCAAACCTAGTGATAATGCGTTCATAAAGAAATCTACCCACTTCATCTTCATTCTTGTCCCTCAATGGTCTAGCCTCAACCCACTTGGTAAGGTAATCAGTAACTACCACAATGTACCAATTGTTCCTTGGGGTTCTATTGAGAGGTCCTACAAAATCAATTCCCCACTTCTCAAAAGGTCCTAGCAATGGAATTGATCTAAGTGGTGGAGTGGATGTAGACTTTCTAGCAAAAGCTTGACAAACATGACAAGTTTTGCAATAATCAAGACAATCCTTGAAAATCCCTCTCCAATGGTAACCTGCATCTAGAATCTTGAAAGCAGTCACCTTTCCTGCAAAGTGTCCTCCACATACTAAACCTTCATGAAACTCCTTTATGAGTAGGATAGACTCTTCCTTACCCACTGCTCTTCGAAGTAGACCATCTGCTCCTTGGTGAAAAAGAATATCCTCCACCATTGTGTAAGGTCTAGATCTTGCTGCAAGGGCCTTCCTCTCCCTAGCATGCATCCCTTCTGGATAGTTACCTCTTGTCACAAAATCCACAATCTCCTTGTACTCCATTGGAATCTCTTGAGTGACTGAGATTGTCATGAGCTCCTCATCCGGGAAGGAATCATCTACTGGCTCATCTCCATCATGATCATAGGCTCTAGATAACAAATTAGCATTTGCATGTTTCTTTCCTGGCCTATCCTCAATTGTGTAGTCATACTCAGACAAGAGTATCATCCACCTTGCTAGTCTCCCTTCAACATTAGGCTTGTTGAAGATGTACTTCAAAGCCTTGTGATCCGTGACAATTGTGGCTTTCCCTCCAATCAAGTAGTGTCTAAACTTCTTGAGACCAAAGATCACTGCCAACCCTTCTCTCTCTGTGACAGAGTAGTTCTTCTCTGCTGAAACCATCTGCCTACTAGCATAAGCTATTGGATGATCATGCCCATCTTGGTCTAATTGACTAAGAGTGCATCCTATAGCTACATTAGAAGCATCAGTGTAGAGGATGAAAGGCTTACTCCAATCAGGTTTAGCAAGAATTGGAGCTACAACAAGGGATTGCTTGAGCTCCTCAAAAGCTTTGAGAGCCTCCTTGTCTTCCAAAATCACCATGTAATCTACACCCTTCTTCATGTAGATGGTCAATGCATAAGCCTTGTTGGAAAATGAGAAGATGAACCTCCTATAGTACCCAACCATTCCCAAGAATTGGCGTAACTTTGTCAAGCTTGAAGGGAATGGAAGGTCTAAGATTTTCCTCACCTTCTCAGGATCAACTGCTATTCCATCCTTGGAGATGATGTGCCCCAAAAGTAGACCTTCTTCACATCCAAAAATGCACTTCTCTGGGTTGAGTGATGCATTTGCCTCATCCAAGCGTTGCAAGACTTTGATTAGGTGCTCAAAGTGCTCCTCCTTGCTCCCATAGACACAAAAGTCATCAATGAAATCTCTCACAAATTTCCCAATGAAAGGTTCAAATACCTTGTTCATGAACCGTTGGAATGTGGCTGGAGCATTGCAAAGCCCAAAAGGCATGACCTTGAAAGCGTAAGTTCCCCAAGGTGTGGTGAATGTGGTGAGTTGTTGATGCTCTGGTGCAATCTGTATTTGGTTATATCCACTATAACCATCTCCAAAACTGTACCTCTCATGACCTGCAACCTCCTCCAAGATCTCATCAATGAATGGCAATGGGTAGTAGTCCTTCTTGGTAACAGCATTAAGCTTCTTGTAATCCACACATACCCGAAGCTTGCCATTCTTTTTCTTCACAATGACAATTGGAGACACCCATTCTGAATTCTCCACCTCAAAGATAAATCCAGCCTCCTTGAGCTTATCAATCTCCTCCTTCACAACCAAAGATATTGGTGGGCTAATGCGACGTTGCTTTTGGCGGATTGGTCTTGCATGTGACTCCACCTCTATCTTGTGCTCCTCCAAGGTGACTTCCTTCAAATCCTTGTAACTAAAAGCAAACACATGGATGAACTTGCGGAAAATCTCCTCAAATCTCACCTTCTCCTCCTTGGTAACATTTGGACCATACTTGAGGGTAGATAACCTTCTCTCTACCTCCTCAAGTGTCAATGGTGATTTATCTGGGTCCTTCAAAACCTCTGGCTTAGGTGCAAAATCCATAGCACACAAGGGATACACATCTGAATCAGATTCAGATTCATCTTCCTCCGTGGAAGTCTCCTCTTCCATGCTTGTGTCCACACCTGAAGCTCCTTCTTCAGAATCTGATTCCCAATAATTAGAAGATGGGGTATCTGAATGTGAAGTGTTGGTGGTGTTAGTCACAGGAACAGTGACTCTATGGTTTGATGGCCCAATCCTCAAGTACCCTTTGTGCCATCGATCAGTTGTGCGTGCTGCTCTCAACCATGGCCTCCCAAGAAGTAAGTCATAGCTTGAATCCTTCAAGACTTGGAAAGTCATGAGATTTTGAACTCCCATAACTGAAACTACCACCTTATCCATCACCCCTACTGGTCGAACTTGTTGCTTGTTTGCCATGCTCACCACAAATGTTGAAGGTCTTGAGGGTATCATACCCAACTTCTTCATCAACCTTTCTGACATGGCATTCACTTCTGATCCTCCATCAACCAATGCATCCTTGATGTTGTGACCATTCACTCTCACATCAATCTTGGAGGCATATTCACAAGCCTCCCATGGTGCTGGCTTGGCATCCACCACCCCCATTGATACTGGAACTTTTGCCTTCTTCTTCTTTTTGCTCCTTGTAGAACTCAAACCACCTCTAAGCTCCTTTCTCAAGGTAGGGTTCAAAGCAATTAATTGGCCCATTGTGATGTTAGCCTTGTGACTACCAACATCCTCCAACACATTGTAGTTCCATTGTTGCTTTGAGATCAAGAAGTCCTCCATCCCCAACTTCTTCCTTGGAGTCTTTGTTGTTGATGGTGTTGAGGTGCGAGTGCTCCTAGTAGACATAGGAGTATCCTTGCTTGAAGTAAATCCTTGAGAAGAGTGAACATCCTCTGCAAAACGAGCTCTCTTCTTCTCTTGTGCCAAAAGCTCCAAATTAAGACCCTTGGAGTTTGAGCACTCTCCCTTCTCATACTTTCTCTCAACCACATCTATGGATGCTATCCCCTTACCTTTGTTGGGATTAGGAGCCACTTGGGTTTCACTACCTCCCTCTTTCCCTCTATTGGCTCCCTCATAACCCCTTCCTCCATGGTAAGTGGAATTTGGGCAATTCCTTTGGATATGGCCTCTTCCTCCACAACCAAAACAATTTCTATCATTGAAATTGTTGGCTGGTTGGCCTCCTCTATATGGATAGTTTCCATAACTCCTAGGTCCTCTCCCTACATTCTGATCCACCTCTCTCTTCTCCCATAGTTGCACCACATTGATCTTGAGATCCGCAAGTTGTTCTGTGATGGTTTGGAGTGGATCTTTTGGTGGAGGTGCAAGAATTGGAGCAACTACTACTTGTGGTGCAACCCTTGTCACCAAATTATCAGAAGTTCCACCATACTTGTAGCCTTGAGGAGGATGCACAACCTCCTTCACCACCAAATCACTCTCATCCCCTTCCAAACTCTCCTCCATACGAATTGCGATCTTGATAGCTTCAACCTTGGAAGAAGGTTTCTCATATCTCACCTTGCTTCTAATTTGTGGTCTCAATCCTCCCACAAAATTCTTGGTGAGCATGGCCCCTATGCAATCATTGTAGTCTCCACATCATCCCCACCCTTCCTCAACACTATGCGAAATCTGGACTCCAACTTTTCCACTCTTTCCACATAGACCCTCACTTTCTCTCCATCTCCTTGCTTGAGAAATGTAACCTCACTCATCAATCTCTCATAACTCTCATTAGGAAGAAAGTTCTCAATGAGTGCTGAAGTCAAAGTCTCCCAAGACTCCTCTTCCCCCTCTCTCCTCTCTCTCTTTTGGTATTCTGACTCATACCATGTAAGTGCTGCATCCTCAAAGAAATCTGGTAATAATGAGGCCCACTCATTCTTCCTCCTCTCATTGTTTCCTATGCAAGCTCTCTTGAAGTCTCTCACAAAGGCCTCCACATCTTCTCCATCCTTGCCAAAGAAAACCGGAAGTTTCCCCATCTTAACCCCTCACTATCTTTCTTTTCTCTTAATTTTTTTTTCTCTTTTCTTTTCTCTCACTCTATTACTAATAGAGTATATACATGACTAACACCATCTGAGAATAATCCACTCTAGGGAACACAAAAGGTTCAGGTTGCTCCAAGATTTCTATAGCAACATCAAATCCTAGAGTGCATATTAATCTAACTCTCATGGATAGTTTATCCATAAGTTGAAAGATTATCTCCATCACTAATCTTGAAAACTAGCTGATGAAGGTGGTAGTATTTCTGTAGCTGTACTAAGACTCTCTCCAAGATCCTTCACCAAAGTTTCCAAAAGTGCTTTTACTCCACTACACTCATGTCCTTTTGGAAGTCCTTCAACTCCACAAACCTCACACAACTCCTTGGTCTTAGATCTTCTCCCTCCCAATCTTGGTGAAGAAGGTCCAACATGCAAACCCAAGTCAAGTAAGCCTCTCCTTTCCCTCAATCTCTTGCTCTCAAAGGTTAATGGACATGAACTTGCCTTATGTCCCTTCTCTCCACATAGAAAGCACTTAGACTCACTCTTTCCTCCAAGTGGTGTAGGTTTTTGGATCCTCTCAACACTCTCTTCAAATTCTATTGTAAACTCTCTTTTCCTCAAATCCACCCCTACAATCACCTCAAACCCTTGGGGAACCTTGCATAATCTCAATTTCCACTCTTGATGACCCTCCATGTTCCCAAAGATGAATCTAAACACTCAAACATGCTTTTTGTTGATTTCAAACTTCTCATGCATGAGATCTCCACTCTGCAGAATTGACCCTTCCTCACAATGTCACTCAAATCTCCCAACGAATATGTCACAGTCCTCTGAAATTTTCCACACTTGATCACAACTCTAGGGCGTCCCTCCCTGCAAAATTTTAGATCTTTTCATCAAGCCATTTGGCCTAGACATCTTTCTATTCAGCACCCATATTTCAGATTTGGTCTGAAAACCACCCCCCTCACTTCAAAAACTCATAACGCCCTGCGCAAAAACGATCTCTCTGTAATTTTTGTGGCAGCAGGTAGGATACAATGCACTGAATTTTCTTGGAAATTTTCAGGACGATTCACTGAAAATTGAAAAAAAGACAGACTCTGTACAATTTTCCAGAGAGCATGCAGTTGCGGGAGCACTTTACCCTATCACCTTTCAAAAATTCTAGCCCAGTGCGCATAGAAGCTCTCTCAATAATTTCAAGTGTGCTAATTGAAAGATAACCCAAGCTATCATGTGTAGAAATCTCAAGTCCAGATCTCAAACTTGAGATTTTGCCCAAAATCACCTTAATCCCCAAAATCTGCAATCCACCTCACACAATCTCTCCAATTCCTCTCATGTGTACAAGATGTACAAAATCACCTCAAAGATATCATAATGAACTACAGGGTATACAAATGGATCTTGGTTCTCTAACATAAGTTCAGCCCTCTCCTCTCCTAATGTTCTCTCCAAGTGAGCTCTCATAGCCTCCTTCTGCCTAATGTAGAATTGGACGCGGAACATTATCTTGCCTTCTAGAGAGGTCCCGGCAACGGAACCAAAAATGTGAGCCGGCCTGTCTCTCACTCAGGATGAACCTCTGATGGCTATTATGGTAGCGCACCATGGACTAAGAAGGCAAGGAACCCCAACTCCATCATACTCCTCCAAGGCTAACACTCCAAGACTCAAGACATTGTTCACTAGAGAACTCAATGAGAGAGAGATAGTTGCAAATGAAAAGATGATGAGTACCTCCTCACTCCTTATTTATATACTTGTGAAATAGTTACGTACCAAAGTTACTTATTACCATAGTAACTCAAGTTACTAGACTAAAAGTCAAGTAAAGTCAAAAAGTAGAAAGGAATATCCATTCACATGGGCATATTCCCCTTATCTTGACCCAACCACTAAAGCAAGGATTCCTTCACATGGGCTATCCTTGGACTAAAGAAGAATCCAAAACAAAAAGGCTTGCGGGCCCAAGAGTTCTCAACTCTTTCCCCAAAGCCAAACACCTAGGAATAATACCAAGTCAACACACTAAAATCCAAAATAGTGGTGCTCATCTTTTCTACTTCCTCTAAAGTAAGGTCCCATCTATCTTAGCTATGACTAACTTTAGCTAACCATGACTAATATAGAACCATCCTTTATCTCTATATAAATAATATCTCTTAAGTACTTGTAATACCAAGCTAAATATCACAATACCACACACATGCACAAATGGGTGTTACAGAGCACGTTGGCATGGTGAGACAGATGAGGAGATGGTACCAGGTTGGCATGCATCGGCCTTTTTGTGTATATTTGCAAAGCCTTTGGTGGTATCTCTCTCAGTGCACACAAGAGGAGTTATTGAGGTCACAAATCTAGAGAGTAAAGATATTGGTACAATTCAGCGAGACATTCATGATGATGTCTTAGTGATGGACTATCTTTGCACGGGTGTTGTGGGTGGCATAGTTGGGGCCAAGGAGAGAGATCGTGTTCTTTAGCAAGCCAGACGGTTCAGATTGGAGGGTAGACACCTTTTGCGTGTATGGGAGGATGGTAGAGTGCAAGTAGTACCACTTCCATCTCAAAGACCACAGTTGGTCCGTCATGCTCATGAGGAGCTAGGACATTTTGGAGTAAAGCGTACATATAGCTTACTCCAGAGTCATTATTGGTGGCATGGTATGCAGACCGAGGTACAATAGTTTGTTGCCAGATGTGTGGTTTGTGACCAAGTTAGAGCATAATTCAATGCTCCTACGCCACAATTACACCCATTACCTATCATGGGATTGGGTTACCGTTGGAGTTTGGACTTTGCCGGACCTTTACCACTGACTGTGAGACATCATTGGTATGTTTTGGTGATGGTGGAGCACTTCTCCAAGTGGATTGAGTTGGTGGCACTTCTTGACAAGTCTAGTGAAGGGAGAGCTTACTCGTTCTTGGATCGAGTTCTTAGTCATTTTGGTGCACCAACTGAGGTTTTGACTGATCAGGGTATAGAGTTCTTGGGGGAGTTTCAGGTCTTGTGTGACAAGGCTTTGATTGATCATCGTACTACATCCCAAGATCACCTTGAGGCAGATGGCTAAGCAGAGAGAGTGGTTCAGACGTTGAAGAGAGGATTGCGAAAGTATGGTTTGTAGAGAGGCCACTTGGGAGATTGGGATCTCCAATTACCTTGGTTGGCCATGGGCTATCGGTTCAGTTGGCAAGCCTCCTTAGCATCTTTCTCTCCATTCTTTCTACTCTATGGACAAGATCCAGATTTACCTACAACCATTTATCAAGATGCTACTGTAGTTTTGGACTTGGATGACCCCGATGTATGGATAAGCGCATGTTCTCATCGGGCAGAGATCTTTCGGAGAGTGATGCCAATGGCCTTTGAGAACTTGGCGACTGCTTGGCATAGAGATACTTTATGCTATGCTACCATTCAAGGAAGAGGTTATAGACCCTCGATCCGTCGATTTCATCCAGGAGACTATGTATATCTATAGCAGACAGCACCAACGACACTTGATGTTTCTATAGGCCGCACTATCTTGAGAGTGCACGAGGTTTTGCCATCTAGAGTCTTTGTGTTAGAAGGACGTGATAGTGTTGTTTGGAAGGATCATGTGTGCAATTGTGCGCCATGCCACCTCCCAAATATTGATGGTACTATGGACCCAAGCTTGGCACTTGTACGTGTAGGCTTGAGGTGTATGTTATGTGGCTCTTCTGGTGGAGCTGCTTCTATGTTAGTGTATGATAGCTGTTCAAGAGGATGGCATATGGCATGTATGACTCCTCCCCTCACGGTGGTTCCTCAGAGACACTGGTTATGTCCTAGATGTACTTGACTTATAGCTAGTTCATTCTTTATATGGTATAAATTGTAGACAGGCGACTAACAATGGGGCTCCATAGCACTCAGCCTCTTGATCTTTGCCCATTAGAGGGTATACCATATACTTAGAGTAGATGGCTATCTGGAGTTAGAGGGACCTAACCGCCAGCTAGGGGGGCGATTGTGGCACTTTAGAGTCTATGTATGACTTATGTGTGAGTTGTGCTTCTATAGTGTATGATGTTGACATCAATGTATGTTGTGTAGCGATGTATATTGTGTAACGATATATATATGCACAACAGCTGTCACGCCATTTGTAGTGCCGCATCTAGATGCTCAAACATTGGAGTTCTAGTGATAGTAGTTAGAGTTATTTCAGCCGTTTCTCAAAGACTACTTTCCGACAGTTAGATTTTGTGTTTGGGGTACTGACTTCACGGTGGAGCCCACCGTCACTTTGCACCATTTGCACCATCAAGTGTGCCATTAGTGGGACCATTAGGGTTTTAGAGCTAGCTCAAGTCCAGGGGGTACAGTTTCAAAGTGAGCTCCAAAGAGCTCACTTCTCTGATGTTGAGCCTTCAAGTTCCTGGCTATGGTGGACAAAGGCTAGCGAGTGTCACCTGGATTCTCTATGCTTGAGTGGGTGTGGCTTGACTGTAATCAATGCCCAGTTGTTGGCAGTTTATAGAGTGAGAGATCAAGTATTGATCTAAGTTGAGTTGAGTTGAGAGTGTTAAGCAAACTGATTATTGTGGCACTTTAGAGTCTATGTATGACTTATGTGTGAGTTGTGCTTCTATAGTGTATGATGTTGACAGCAATGTATGTTGTGTAGCGATGTATATACGCACGACACACTCAAATCAGATATGTATTCTATCCTTCACTCAACAATCTACTAACAATGAGACACTAATTATAGTCAAACCATATCCACTTTAGCTAAGAGATTCCATGTGACACTCACCGGCCTCTATCCACCACAACCAAGAACTCAAAGGCTCAACATCAAAGAAGTGAGCTCTTTGGAGTTGCACTTCAAAAGTATACCCCTCTACTCGACCTAGGTCTCCAGGTATAATGGTGCCATTGATAGCACATCCAATGGTGTAAGTGGTGCAAGTGATGGTGGGTCCTACCATAGGATCTATAGCCCTAGCATGAAATCTGACCGCCAACAAATAGTAATAAGTAACTACTAAAATAGCTATGATTGCTTACATTACCACTCCAACATCTGAGCAAACTAGTTTTAATGCTGCGAATGTCATGACAACTATCATTCATATATACATCACTATCAACATCATTCATTATTAAAAGTACAGCTCACACATAAGTAATACATGAACTCTAAAGTGTCACAATCACCCCCTAGTTGGCAGTTAGGTCCTTCTAACCCCAAATAGCCATCTACTCTAAGGATATGATATGCCTTATGGGGGGTCAAGATCAAGAGGCCATGTACTATCATGCCCCATTTTTAGTCACTTGTCTACAATCTATACCACATAAAGGATGAAATAACTATAGGTCAAGTACATATATGATACAACCACTATCCTTGAGGAACCACCATGAGGGAAAGAGTCATACATAGCATATGTTATTCTCTCAAATAGCTATCACACACCAACATACTAGCAACTCCACCAAAAGAGCTACATAACATACACCGCAAGCCTACATGTATAAGTGCCAAGCTTAGGTCCATAGTGCTATCAATTTTTGGGAGATGGCATAGCCCACAATTGCACACATCATCCTTCCAAACAACATCATCACATCCTTCCAACACAAGGACTTTAGAAGGCAAAACCTCATGCATTCTCAAGATAGTGCAACTTGTACTAACATCAAGTATTTTTGGTGTAGTTTGTTGTAGAAATACATAATCACTTGAATGAAATTGATGTATTGAGGGTTTATAACCTCCTTCTTGAATAAGATATAGCATAAGATATCCCTATGCTAAGCAATTGCTAAGTTCTCAAGGCCATCAACATCATTCTCCAAAAGATCTCTGTCCATTGAGAACATGCACTCACCCATATGTTTGGATCCTCCAAGTCAAAAACTACAATAACAACATGAAAAATAATTGCATGCAAATCTAAATCTCATCTATAGAGTAGAAATTAAGGAGAGAAGGATACTAAGGAGGCTTTCCAACTAAACCCATAGCCTATGGCCAACCAAGGTAACTTGAGATCCCAATCTCCCAAGTGGCTTCTTTGCAAACCATGCTTATGCAATCCTCACTTCATCATTTGAACCACTCTCTCTATTGAGCCATCTGCCTTAGGGAAATCTTGGGAGGTAGTATGATGATAAATCAAAGCCTTGTCACACAAGACTTGAAACTCCTCCAAGAACTATGTACCTTGATTAGTCAAAACCTCAACAAGTTCACCAAAATGACTAAGAACCCAATCCAAGAACAAGTAAGCCATCCCTTCATTGGACTTTTCAAGAAGTGCCACCAACTCAATCCACTCAAAGAAATGCTCCACCATAACCAAAACATAATGATGATGTCTCATTATCAATGGTAGAGGTCTAGCAAAGTCCAAACTCCAATGGTGACTCAATCCCATGATATGTAATAGATGTAACTATGGTGTAGGAGTATTAAATGATACTTTAGCTTAATCACAAACCACATATTTGGCAACCAATTTTTATATGTTGGTCAACATACCACTCTACCAATAATGACTTTGGAGTGAGCTATATGTATGCTTTACTCCAAAATATCTTAGCTCCTCATGAGTAGGACATACTAATTATGGTCTTTGAGATGGAAGTAGTACTACTTGCACTCTACCATCTTCCCATACACAAAGAAGGTATTTGCCTCCAATCTAAACTGCCTAACTTGTTGAGAACATGGTCTCTCTCCTTGGCACCAACTATGCTATGCACAACATCAATGCAAAGGTAATCCATCACTAAGATATCATCATGAAGATCTTGTTGACCTATACTAATATCTCTACCTTTTGGAGCTATGAACTTAACAACTCCTCTTGTATGTGTTAAGAGAGATACTGCCAATGCCTTAGAAAACATACATAGAAAGGTAGATGCATGCCAACTTAGAACCATCTCTTCATCCATCTCACCATGCCAACATGCTCTAGTTTGATCCTACTAGTTGGTAAATGGATTTACTCAACCCATTTGCATCATGGTTCACTACTCTAGGTTTTTGAATTATTATGAATTCATACTCTTGTAAAATCAAAGCCCTTCATGCAAGTTTCCTTGAAAGCTTGTTGTGCTCAATCAACCCTTTCAATAGTTGATGATCAATGATGAAAGTGAAGGTGTCACCAAATAGATAACAGAAGAAATATGTTATTGCCCATATTGCTACCAAGCACTCTCTTTCATATGGAAAGTAATTCCCTCTCAAAACTCATAAGTGTGGGTAAAACAACTTTGGGCTATCCAACAAGGTTCACCATTTCCATAGGTGACTATTAGCTGCTACCACCATTTGAGACTAGCACTCAACATCCAAAATGTCATCAGCAATAAGGTGGTCCAATCATTGAATCTCATCATAAGCATGTTGTTTAGGGTTTAGGGTAAAACCTCTATAGGTAAGACGTTCATCCACCAAAGTCAAAGACAATGAGCCCATGATTCCCCTCCAATTGCATCCAACAACATGATAGGTTCCATTTAAGAATGGACCACCCTTGTATGATAATCACCCATCAAAGGGACGTTCTTCAAAATGTAGGTTGGAGAAATAGACTAATGAACTTGGTCTATATAATAAAGAGAAGGTGCTCCTTTGGGGCATCAAATGATTGAGTGTGAAATTGGTGGTTTCTCTCTTCTCTTGTCCTTGGAGTATTACACATACTCTTATTGGATATTTCCAAGCAATGCGTGTGGTATCCAAAGGCGATAAGGTAATAGATTCTAGAGGCTCATCCTCACATTGGTCTACTAGTCGCACAAAGGCTCCACTCCAAGCTTGTTGTGCTAATTGATATGAATGTTGCTACAATGCTTCCTCATAACCCCACAATAGAACATCCAAGGTAGATGGATGTAATACTTATGGCTAGACATATTATTTAGACATGAAATTTGAATAAGTAACATCTAGGAGGATGTTATATATGATGGACTAAGTAGATCAAATAGAGGTGTTACCAAAAAAGTACTTCCACTAATATGGCAAGAGCCACAAATACCATAAAAACTCAAGAGCCAATTTTGAAGGTCTAAATGGATGAATTAGGCCTCAAAAATGGAGGATCTTCTTCTCTCTCAAGGAAAAAGCTTACCTTCTTACTTTGTGGTTTCCTTGTTGAGAGTTTTCCAATGGTACCTCACCTATGCAATTTTGGGCTTCTTTTCAAGAAGATTCTCCAAAGATTCCCTCTAGTTAAAATTGTGTGACCAAATTGGACAAGAACTAACATATTACCCATCCATACAACTAATCTAAGGGTGAAGGTAACTAACACATCACCAATCCATGTATATGATCCATGGGTGGAGCTTCCTTTGAAGGAATCCTCTTTGCTATATAATAAAGACATGGTGCTCCTTTGAGGCATCAAAGTATTGATTGTGAAGCTTTGTGCTTCTTCTCTTGTATTTCTCTTGAGGATTCTTTTATCCTTGAAATATTTTAATAGAACAATCCCACTCATATGCTAAATTTGAGTGATCTTCTTTGGTACTAAAGTATCATCTGCATGGGTGTTCCTCTCCAATAAATCACTGAGCCAAGTAACATAACCACTTAAAGCTAAAATTGATGCCATAGTCTCTACTTGTAGTGACCCAAGACTACCACTACTAAATCATAATGGTAGGCAACATACCCATCCCTCACTTGACTGCCAACCTAGTCTATAGGAGGCTATCTCCTCCCATTACTCAATATTGAAACCCATGGGATGTAACATTGCTCCATCAACTAGCACATCATATGACTTTGTTATTGTTGCAATGGTTTAAGCTCTCACCACAAAGCTATCTGATGGATGGCTGGGCTGAATCTAGACAATGAGCTCTCCACATGTGATGTATTGTGTAGAAACATCCCTAGAGATGTTTGGATTTGAAATAACACCTCTCCACATTGGTCTTCCATAGCTCAAGACCAACAATTGCCACCTTCTTCAACATATGGTGCTACACACCAAAGTCTAATAAGACCCTTTGTGGGGTGCAAACCTTCCTTGAAGGTCTCACCAAATGGAAAATCCCCTTTTGGTTATCCAATAAGACAACTCCAAGTGTGAATAAGCTTGCCGAAAGGGAGGTCTAGCTAGTAACTCTTCCAACCTAATTATTACTACTCACCATAAACCACTAGTCATTGAGCGGATTCCATACTACTCACCATAAACCACTAGTCATTGAGCGGATTCCATACTCCTCACCCAAGTCAACTCCACTATCAACCACTAGTGCTCTAGAAGCAAGAATGACATAATCCCCATTTTCACAAAGTATAGCTGCCAACCAAAATGTTAGAGTTGGGTAAACTCCCAATGTAAACATTTCATTGGTTGAGAATAAAGGGGAGTGGATAATCAACTAGGCCACACTCAATAATGTGCTAGACTTAATTTTTGTAGTACCAAGTGGTTGACTAGCATCTAGTCCATCATGCACTCCATCACCACCTACCACACTTGCACTAAGATGTCTAGGAGCCATAGATGTTATCTATAGTGCCTTAGAGAGTGTGAAAGACCAAGGAAATCTGACTTGTCTAATAACCTTTCCTCTTTGTGGGTCCAACTCCATTGATGCTCCTCTAAGCTTTGGAGCATGTACTACATTTCTAATGACTATGGTTGATGCATCTACTTGTATTACTCCACACATAAAATCCAAGATGTTTTTATCACCAACATAAGAAGTAGAAGACTCAACACCCAAATTTTATTTCCTTTGAGCTATGGCCATGTTAGCCAATCTTTTCTCCAACTACTCAACAAAGTAGTTATGTCTATATTAGAAACAAGAGTAGGTATTACTCTCCTACCAAGTGTAGGTCTTCTACCACAACCTCTACAATCTTATCCTCCATGACCTAGAGCTCTTCTACCACATACCATAGCAGCCTTACCACTTCATAATCTAGGTGAAGGTCAAAGCATCAATCACTTGTATGACCAAATTTGTGGCAATGGTCATATTGTCTCTATGTTGGATGTGATGCATGAGAGGTATCATGTCCACTACCCTAAATGCACTCTTTCTTGTGTTGAGGTCCACCACAAGTCCAACAAGCAATACCACCACTCATTAGCTATTGTTGACCTTAAAATGATGGTAAGGGTCTACCTTCAATAGGCCCTCCACTCACTCCATAAGATTAGGATGTCCACTCTACCCTTGGAAGCCAACATGGTGTGGTGCACTTTGCTACACTCTACAAGAAGTAATAGTTGTGGATGAGATCTCCTTACCCAAATCCAGATGTTACAACTCTCCTCCACTATGATTGGTCATCACTCCAGCCTCACTATCAAGATCAAAACATAGCATCAATGCTCTATATTAGGGCATTTCACACAAACATGGTGCACAAACAAGAAGTAGAAAATGGAAAGGGTCCAATCACAAGAAATCTTAATGAAAATTTTCATCTCATAAATCAATACAAGATTGACTCTACCACCATTTGGCATTTGACATAATAGTAGTGTCTACCCATTCTTAAGCTACCAAGATCACTAAGGATGGGATCAAATTGCCTCTCTACCCAAAGATATATGTGTATATGTATCAATTGACCAATCACTAAGGCAACAAGTGAAGGTGGACCAATTGGCTAGGGCACCAATTTGAGAACCAGATATTTGAGGTCTTTTTTGTAAATAATCTAGAAGGATGGGCAAACTTTGCCAAATGATGACCAAAAAAACTTCATCTAAATTGGCTAGTCTCATGCCAACAAGCTAGCTTATAAGCCTTTGTATCCTCTCTAGTCTATAGCTTTATGCCTCAAAATGCCAAATCAGGCATTTCTTCTTGCTTATTCTAACCTTCTACAAATCTGGCCAAGCTTCACTAGCTTGAGCACTAGCTAGGGCAATTTGGGCAACCTCCAACTATGAGCCAACCTCCAACAACTTGACCTTCAAATCTGGACAATCTCAACCAATTGGATGCATCTCTTTTGGAGTTGGTTGACCTCCAAATCTTGCACTAACTATCCACTCAAGCCCAATCAAGAAGATGGAAATCTCCAAATCCCTATTTGAGGCGATGGGTTCTCGTATCCACCTCTAATTTTTCATTTTGGACTCAATTCACACCAAATCAACCTTGATTGCACCTCCTTGTGCTCAAACCAAACACCCACTATCTCAAATTGACTCAATTCTCGGAAATTTGGCTGGCACTTTTGCATATCGTTTGCACCATTGCAAATACTGCATAAACTAACACAAAGCTTCCACACACAATCACTCTCAAGGAAATCTAGGACCATGATTGAATGTACCAATTATTGGCCAAGCTTGGCAATACCACCAATGCCCTTAGTTCTTGCACCTAATTTCCTTTTGACTCTCACTTCTTTTATATAATCAATTCATTCTTCCACTCAAATCACACTCTTATTAGATATGTACTCAATCCTTCTCTCAAGATTTTGCCAAGAATCAAGTATTGAGTACAATCAAGCCAAACCTACTTTAGCTAAGGGATTCCAAGTGATGCTTGTTGGCCTCTATCCACCATAGCCAAGAACTCAAAGGCTCAACATCAAAAGAGTGAGCTCTATGGAGTTGCACTTCAAAAGTATACTCCTCTACTTGACCTAGATCTTTAAGCCTAATGGTGCCACTAATGACAAATTTGATAGTGCAAACAATGCAAGTGATAATATGTCTCACCATGTGATCAATAGCCCTAACATGAACTCTTACCGCCAACAAGTAGTCCATGAGTAACCACCAAAATAACTATGAATACCAACACTACCACTCCAATGTTTGAAAAAACTAGCTTTGGCATTACAAATGTCATGATAACCTTCTTATATAGAGACATTAATACATTTATCCTTAAATTTGATTTTAAAATGTCAATCTCTAAGTTTTATTAAATTTAAAATTCTCATTCATAACAATTTCACTATCAAATTAATTACAATCTCAACATTCATTTTTTATTTTCAACCTAAAAATTTAAATACAAAATAGTATCTATATCATATTTCTATTCTCATATTTGTTTCCAAAGTGAAGAAAAGGAACCTATGTAAACAGAATATCATTATTTTTCAATATTAAATATCAATAAACTTCAACATGATATAAGGGAAAAAGAAATATCAATAGTTTTCAACACGACATAGTTAAAAGAAATTTTATATTATCATTCCCAAGTCAAAAAATATTGGACTTTGTCATTTATTTATTTATACTCTCCATACTTGTAGTAAAAAGATATTTGACTTTTTCATGTTCATATTTAAAAATATTCTACTTTGGCAGTTTTTGACTCCCAAGACTCATATTCCAATCGCAAAAAGTAGATTATGCAACTACCATACTACCCCAAACACCACCTAATTTGAAGACAACAACTCCCCAATGAACACCATGGTGCAAAACACTACTACAAGCATTACATAGACTTTGCAACCAAAAATACCCATTCAATAACATATCCTCATAACCCCATCACAAGTAACACTATGCTAAATGAAACATCACATTCAGGAATTTATCACACGTGATACCATGCTTAATAATACATCACAAATACATAAGTTTGATAATGATTTGGAGTACACCATAGCATAATGCTTCTATGAGAAAGTGATAATTTTATTATGTATGGTTATAATCATTAACCATTAATTTAATTGGAGTTCAAGAATCCATAAGTCTATTAAACTCAAGATATGCAAAATAATATAGATACTATTCTACTATAAGAGAAACCAATTCCTATTCTTGTTAATTTTTGATTGTACCTTTAATTTGCAAAGAGAATCCCATCGGTCCTTTAACACTCTTATGCAATACTCATTGACAACTTGAGTCCAAGCTACATAATTCTTAAAATCTATTATGTCTTAAGAGCATTGCACTTTAAACAATGGCACCAAAATGGCTTGTAGGAGTATACCCCAAATCACCTAAGATACATATATGATCAGTGTTTGAAGGATTTGTCGGCTCCTCTATGATTTCAATCCCTCCAAAGTAGAGACTTCTTTAGACAAGTCATATTTGTGGCAAGAACTTGGCATCTCCAAATTTAAGTACACTTAAATTTGGAGATAAGTGAGAATATGAATTGAGGAAAATATGCTAGGTACAAGAAAAAAACCAAAAAGTCATCAACACACAAATGAACTCAAAACTTATTGTAAAAAAAAATGATCTCAAAAGATCTCATATCAATAAAGGCATTTAATTAGAATATGAGTCAAATTTGAAGAACAACATAAAATATGCTAGGTATTTTGAACCAACCAAAAACATCATTAGAAAACTGCAAAGGAACTTTGTAGTTTACAATAACTAAGCTGAGAAAATATGAGACAAATTACTACTTGCAAAATGAATAATGGACTTCATGTTGTCATGTATCAATTGTACATTGATAAATAAGATCCTTCTTATTGAAGTAGGTTTCTCCATTGATTTTGAGGGTTTGTCCACTAATCTCACACACTTAGGGAATGCTTTTGATCCATAGACCCTCAAAATCCTTTCAATCTCTTCTCTATTTGGCCATGTCATCTCTCCCAGCCAAATTAGATAAAATGTTGGTGATAATTCTCTTTGTAAATCTTGTCATGGATCTTGAGCTAACAACACACAAATTAGTCCTTCTTGCTATACATGCTCCATTCATGTTGTGGCCAAATCTATCTAAAGCTACAATCAAATGAACCAATATAGGGGTTTGGTTTCTTCATGACTTACTTTTTCAAAAGGAATTATGACCTTTAACAATCTCAAACAGAGTATAAAAAGAATTCACATCCATGTGCATTAATTGTTCAAAAGGAATGGGATCCAAATTTCTAAATAATTGGAAGACAAATTCACTAATTTGACTAAATACCATTAAATATCCCAAAAAATTTGAGGAGTGTGCAAAGTAAGTCCACCTCTTGTTAATGGTTTATATCCCCTTTTTTTGGGTCTATCAACTCATAACTTTCATGAAATTCATCATCAATATCAAGCTCACCTTGCCACTTAGTAAGTTGTTTGAGCTCACCTTGCCACTTCATCTTCCAAGTAATATATAGTTTGTACATAATGATGAGCTATCATTCAAAATAGATTCTCATCAAGCTTTGCTTTGTTCACTAAAGTGGTGGGATGCACTAATGAACCAATCTTCTTCGAAAGCTCTTGAAAATTTACCAATTGGTGTGGAAGGAACAAGATTAATACTCTAGGTCTTGAAAAATAGGATTGATACTCTCACCTCAAAATTGGAAAGTGTGAAGGACTCAAGGCACAAATGCTTTCCATAGTTTCAACCCCTTCCATTTCTTGACAATATGCTAATTTTTTTGCATTTGTGCAGAATTGCACTCAAATTTCAAATTACTACTCTGCCTTAGTATTGCTTGATGTGCAAACATCTCTTACACCATTTTGTAATTGGGAATGATGGGATGGAGTGAAGAATTTTTTTTTATAATAAAGGTAGGTCCAAAATTTTCTCAAGATTTTAAATTGCTTCATTGATCAACTCAAGAGAGAACTTGCCTTAGAATGAACTATTAACTTGTTAGCATATTAGGTTTCAAAATAATAAGCCATTTTGGACTTGCCAAAGAACTTCCACATAGTAGTTTCATTTCCCTCCAACTCTTTCCCTCTCTTTTGTGTAATTAACATAATTTTGTGGAGTCCTTGCCTAATACATCCATAATATGTAATCTTCCTTTTACAACTAAATGCACCTTCTTGCTTTTGTACTTGGACATCATTCTATGGGGCATTCAATTCTAGACAATGGGAGTTTCAATTTTATTTATATGGGTATTACACATGCACTAAGGTTCCATTTTTTATAGGTAAAGGTCCTAAAGCTATAAAATGATACAAATTATCTAAAAGATAATCTATAGCATTTTTAAGATCTTCACTCATAAAAAATTTCCAATTTACTTGTAAATCCAAATCTTGACATGTTATAAATACCCATAAATCTATAATTGAAACCCCTATGTTTTCCTTTTATGAATACACATTTTTTATGGAAGTCCCTATTTCATTATTGTACTTTGCATTTCTCTCTTTACAATACACCAAGTACCTAATTGTGGAGCTTATGGATAGGAGGTTGTGTGTAGACCTATCACTAATAGTTTGAGCCACTTGTTTGCCCAATGTAATACCAAGAGCTAGCCATATGATCTAGATGTGAAATTTGGTTTGGTAACATCTAGAATGATGTTATACATGATGGTTGAAATAGATTAGATAGAAGTATCACCAAAAGAGTACTTCTACTAATAGTGTAGAAACCGAAATAGACTTGAGAACCTTAGAACCAATAGCTAGACATATGATTTAAAGGTGAGAATTGGTTTGGTAACATCTGGAAGGATGTTACACATGAGGGTCTAAACAGATCAGAAGGAGGTATCACCAAAAGGGGACTACTACTAATAGAGTAGGAACCGAAATATGCCTGAACTTTGAAGGCAATTTCGGAGGCCTAAACGGATGAATTAGGTCTCGAAAATGTGCAGATTCCCCCCCAACAAAGGAAAGGCTGGCCTTCCCTCCCCCTAGCTTTGTCTCGTCGAGAGCTTTCCAACGGTACCTTACTCATGTGATTCTGAGATTCCTACAGGAAGATTCCCTAAAAGATTCCCTCCGGTCAAAGCTTGTTTGACCAACCAGATAGGACCTAGACCAAACATGTCACCCATCCAAGTAGGTAATCCAAGGGTGGAGCTTGCTGACATGTCACCTATCTGTGTCCCTAATCCTATGGTGGAGCTTCCTTGGCGGAGATCCTCTTTGTCTATATAATAAAGAGAAGGTGCTCCCTTGGGGCATCGATTGTTTGAGTGTGCAATTTGTGTTTTCTCTCTTCTCTTGTCCTCGGAGTATTACACCCAACCACCATAACCTACTACCCTTGTTACTAGTGTTTCTTTTTATTGAGTAGGGGAGTAATGTGCAACTTGGGCTCTGCATCATAGGCACACTGCTTGCAAAGAGAAAAGAATTGTAGTGCAAGAAATTTGGGCAAGTTGGGAGAAATTTTTGGAGCAAGCATAGCTTAGTGCTTTACCATCTTAAGCATACCACATTTGGAGAAAAGAATTTTACTATGAGAAATTTTGGCAAGTAGAGCTGAATTTATCCCAAAAAAAGAGTGCAAAAGGATCAATCTTGCATTAAAGTGTTTCATTTATGATAAAAATAGAGTTGAATTTTTTTTAAGATATTTCTTTGATGAAAGAGGGTCAATCTTGAATCCAATTGTTCAATTTAGTGGTGAAAAATTTAGTGATAAAAATTACTTGAGTGCAATAAGTACCCAACTATAAGTATCAATCTCACACAAGGGAGATTAAGATAGTCACAAAAAGTACCCAAGTGCAAGAGGCTCAATCTCATAAACTTATGGACTACTTTGCAAAGGAGAGTTGAGAAAATATATGTTGCTTCAACACCAAATATTGACATCCCCTATATTAATTGAGAGTTGAGAACAACACTCATCACTTTGTGATTCAAATTTGAAAATTGTGGGATCATGAGGTTTAGAGGTTTCATAAAGAGGATCTTAGATAACTAGCAAGTTCCTACTTAATACTTGTGCTTTCTATAGTTCAATGCTTCATATTCACAAATTGGGTTATTGCTCATCTAATGTTCTTTGTTTCACAATTGTGCTTTCTATAGTTCAATGCTACAAATCAATTGTGGAGCAAGATGGCAAGTGATAGCAACTTGCTAGTTGACTTTCATGATTGGAATATTGATTGCTTTGTTAAGGTCAATGATATTTGGAGTGAACGTAAGGAGGAAGATAATACATTAAATTTGCTATGAAGGTAGTGGGATTTCATAAACAACATATGGTATTTGCATTGTAGAGTCCAAAAGTGCTTGGAGTACTAATTTTATTTTCAAATTCTTGTACAAATTAGATAAAGTTTTATCCAGACAACTCATAAGGATTGATATTGATATGTTTCAGCTTTATTTTATGCTGTAAAGACTCAAGGAGTGTTTAAGAATTGTCATAGGTGTTAAGTGTGGAGTTCTAATTAATTGTAGGAATGCTTTATGGAAAAAAATCTAATAGAAATGTTGAAGAATCAATGCAAGATACATCTTCTATGAGAGTGTAGAGGTATAAGTATGGGCCAAATCTTCAAATTATGGGATTCCATTTATGGGAGTGCATAGAACGATCCTTCACATAGGAATTGATTTCTTTGTGAATATAGATGAAAATAAGGTGTAATTTGTTTATTCTGGAAGTATCTTCTCAAGGGCTTTCCATGGACACCAAGATGGTGGAAAATGAAGTCTAGAAAAGAAGTTACATCCTCCTAAAGTTTGGGACAAATGTGTCCCATTGGATTGTGGGAGTTATGGGATTGGGTGTGGGATTCTATTATGGGATTGGCTCTTATGGGAATGTACCCTATGGGAGCTACAAGAATAGATTGCACTTGGAGAACTTTGTGAGGTGACATGTATCGATTGGTACCAAACATTCTAGGGTTAGATACTGGATCAATTGGCACCACCCACTTGATAGGGATGACAAGTGCAGGTGTATATATGTTGTTGTGTTGGCAGTCCGTTTTGACTTTGAAACTTCTTGAGTGGATGAGATCCTATGCAATTGTAGATATAGGTAGATATTGGCCAAACCACATGGAATTTGTGTAATTTCTATGCATACTTTCCTTAACTAGATTGATGAATGAATTTTTGTCCATAGAATAACCAGATTTGTATTCTTGTTGTTATCTCAATCCAATTCAATTTCTCCCAACCATGTGATGTTTAAGAATTTTTCAAAGTGGAATCAAACCTTAGTCTAGATTCAAGTGACATTAATGTTGGATAGGTTTAGGTTTAATAGATACATGGCATGTATAGCAAGAAGGATGAACATTTGGGAGAAGAGTGTAGGTTCAACAATGAGATTTACCAATATAGTCATGACCAGAATTATTTCCCTACTTGGCAAGTGCGTGAGATGGCCCAATCATGAGAGAGGAAGAAGTTCCTCTATTTTTCATAAAAAGGTTTCTTGGGTACATAGGATCAGCTGACAACACTCTATTCCTTAGCACAAAAACCTACTATTGATGGTGAAATTTATTTCATTAGAAAGGGGTATTATTCCATAAATGGACAATTCATATGTGAAAATTAGAGGAGAAAAATCCACTTTGCAAGAAGTAAGGTGATTGGGGTTTCTGATATTTTGAGTTTTACTTAATGCTCCAATTTTTTTTATTTAATGTTAAATCTCATTTTGAGTATGGTTTACCTTAACTATTAATGAAACTTGGCAATGAATTTGTGTTGGTGATTTGGTATATAAGGGATGCATAGATCATGCCATGATATGGCTTGCTTGTGAAGGTCTCTAACTGGGAGTTATTTGAGCAAGAGAGGAAATTTTACTCTATTTGATGAGCATTAATAATTATTGTGGGATTCGAAGTATGTACCAATGGACCATCTTGTTCCATCTTTCAAAGAAGTGTGTTCCTAAGAGAAAATTGATTTCAATACATGTGTTGCTCCAACTCAAGTTGTCAACAAATATTACATTGGTGTCTTGCAGGCAAGATGAAATTCTCTAAGAGAAATCAGAGTTTCGTTGAAGGACCCATCACAAAATTCATCTCTCTTAAAGTGGGTTACAATATGCATTATTTTGCATAATTTTCTTATCAATGGGAAGATATCTAGGTGGAAGAAGATGGTGATTTTATGAAGGAAGGAGAAACTGATCTTGGAGGTGCCTTTGAGCCTAACCAAGAGTTTAGAGAGTAGATAAGAATTTTTTTTCTAGATCATTGTCTTGTATTCAACCACCAAATAAGTGGTTTGTTGAATCCAAGACTATAATATATTGTAATAGTTTGCATAAATTCATGAAGTGAATTGTTAAAAGCTAGTTGTGATAGCTCAATGTTGACATACTTATAGTATAATCATTAAGATTAATTTCTTTCCATGAGGATACTAGTTGGAAATACATGAGAAACAAAGCTAAACACCACATTGTCACAAAACCTTAGTTCATTTGTTGTTTCATATTTAACCTCTTGGGCAAGAATCACTCCAAGAAGAGGATATTGTCACCCTCTATGGTGCATTATGGCAAAAAGAAAAATATAATCACTTTCATTCTATGATCTAACTAGAATTGCTTAGGAAGGTGATGAATTGTTCAAATCTAAGTGCCATTCTACTCCAAAGTTACAATCTTTACAATTGTGTTTTACTCTTCCTAAAAGGAAAAACTTGCAAGATTGTACTTCATGCTACCTATTGTCTAATTTTTTAATTCCATAACTTGCAAGACTGCACTTCATGCTACACATTATCTAAGTTTTTTGATTCCCTGGTATTGCTTGTATGGTGAGCTTCCCAATCCACTTGTTGCACAAGTTCCTTTGCATCATTTATTGCACACCTTGATAAAGAGCAAGTAAATTCTTGGTATTAAGCATTGAAGAACTACTATAAAATTCCTCATCTCTACTCTTGCCTAGACATTGAACAATACATAAAACAAAAGACACAAAACTTGAAAAGCAATAAGAGTACTCTTTACTAGTAATAGGAGTATGATATTCACAAAGATGAATGAATGAATGAACAAAAGTGTTGTGGCACTCAGCCTTAAATAATACTCTAGCTCCAAGCTAACAAGATAAGAATCCCAAGTGGATCTTGAAATCCTGATCTGTAATATACATCACTCAAGTGTATTCCTAATCCCATCTTATCTTAATAATTTATATAATGATTAGGCACCTAATGCATATTAGAGGGGATGTCAAAGTTCCACACTTACTCTAATTTTGGTGTATAATGCCAAGTGTATATACAATTCAAGGGCACTCCTCCTTAACTATGTACAATTTTAAGTGTTGACATAAATGGCCTACTTGGAGTGCTTGACTATTGTAAACTTCCAAGTGCCCAAAATTTGCCTAAGAGTGCTTGCCTCACTGAAGGACTATGTTCACCTCTTAGATATCTAATAACTGGTCTATTTGTGCTTGATACTTAGCTATCTCTAGCACGAAGGTCTTGCTTACTTTGTTAAACTTCTTATTTGAGTGTTCCTTTAAATGCAAGGACATGATGTTCATTTCTCTTCTTCCTAGGCCTAGTTTTTCAATCACTAGACCTGTATCTTTAGTTCATGGAACTTTTTTCATAAAGCACACACTACTCACTCTTCCTTAAACATATCCCTGAACAAGGCTTGCGTCTCCTCCAATTTGTTGTAGTGATTTGAGCTGGTTCTCCTTGATTTTCTTGGTCCAAGCACTCCATTGTTTGACCTTTTTTTCTATTGGTGATTGAAGGCTTTCTACATGCTTGGTCCTCTCTTCTTTTGCTTCCTTGGTGAGATGTTCCAATTGTGCTACTACCTCCTTTTTGGTAATCTTGCATCTATGCCTTTAAGATCACCATGCAATCAAGTCCTTCTTCTAGAGCACTCTAAGTACTCTCCAGTTCCTTGCTCTTGCCTTGATTCTGATCTTTGGCTTCTTTCTTGAACTGATCATACTCATGGTAGAGTGTTTTCCAATCCCCTTTGAACCTTTGGACTTCTATGGCATGGTGATTTTGCTCCTTGTTTGTTGAGGCACTTTTCCTCTTAAGTTCTTGGTTCTCTTTGCAGCATGGCACTTACTTTTCTTGCTTCTGCCTTACATAGATCTTTGGGCTTCATTGCTTCTTCTTTCACTAGGTCTTATTTGGCATTTTATTGTAGACTTGTTTGTGCATGCTCTTGATCAAGGTAATATAGTTTACAACACTTGGGTAGTCAGCTTGGTTTGAGGTTGCAACACCTCCATCATCTATAGTATGGCTCCAAAGGAATTTATGATAAAGTTAGACCCCTCTTGGACCAACACTCGAGTTGTTGGCTCCTCCGACATTTTAAATTATGTCTCTGGTGCAAACTCAAGAAAGTTAGCCTCAATGTCAACTTCCTCTTCTTATTCTTTTGGGTGGTCTTTGGCCTCCTTCACCTCTTTAGGCCAAGTTTCTAAGTTCTTTGAGCACATGGCTTGATCTTCGGTTTCTATTATGGCTACTTCTTTTGTAGCTAGACTTAGTGGCACTTGTTCTAGCACTATTGCTCCTTCTATTGCTTGCTCTTCTTTAGTTGTAGGGCCTTCATCCATATCTTGATAACAAATCTGGAGCATTCTCCATCATCTTTGTCTCTTGAAGTGGAGGTTGATCCTTACAGGGTGAAAGCTTCTTGCTGCCCTTCTTCATCATCTTCTTCTTCAATGTCCTTGCCTTCTACTTTTGAAGAGGACACATCCACAATCTTTGTATTGGCCATTGGCTTCTTGGATGGAAGAAGTGGTTTCTTCTTTGGTGCAGTGATCTTCTTCTTTGTAGCCATTTGGCATGGCCAACTCTTTGTCAATAGGCACAAATAGACCTCTATGAGAAAATTTAGCATCATGGTGATACTTGGCAATCTAAGTGGGGCCTTTGCATTGGTTCTCAAAATAACCTACAACATGGAAATGGGTCAAGAACCTCTTTTCTCTTCTTCTCTAATTAGCAAGTTGGTCCCCATGTAGTGATAAATGGCAAAAGGTAAGGTAAGTAGCTCCTCCATCTCCCTTGAAGTCTTAGTGCAAGAGCTTGGACTGTCTATCAAACACTTTGGCCCAATTTATTGGCTCTCCTTAATACACATAGTAAAAGAAAATTGCTTGGCCATTGGTCAAGTAGGTGGTTCATTTTTGTTTGAAGAGTTTCATAACTGCCTCTACTATGGCCCTTTATGTAGGATCCTTATAATCAACCACTCTCCACCTGTTGTTCTTTTATCACTTGTCATTAAAGGTAGTCTTGATTTTGGCCATTGGTCAAGTAGGTGGTTCATTTTTGTTTGAAGAGTTTCATAACTGCCTCTACTATGGCCCTTTATGTAGGATCCTTATAATCAACCACTCTCCACCTGTTGTTCTTTTATCACTTGTCATTAAAGGTAGTCTTGATTTTGGCCATTAGCTCCTTCTCTACAAATTTGCTATCAATAGTTATTGCCCACACAAATCAAGTATTAGGGTTGAGTACCATCTTCAATGGTCCTTCATCTCGTTCAGCAGATTGCCTCTCATTCCTCTTGATATTTTCTCTCTCTTCATCCTCATCTCATGAATTATCTAGCAATCTGTCAATTCTTAGTTCCAAAGCAACAATCCCAAGTGCTTGCCCTAAATTACATGACTCCTACAATGCATTGCTTATTTTTTCACATTTGTGGACCTAAGAATAGCCTTGGGATCTTTCGCTATGCTTTGGGTGTGAACACCATGATGTTGGAAAAACAAGATTGCTAAAGTTCTATGTCACTACTTTGAGTATCTCACTTCATTTCAAGTGTTATAAACCATGACAAGCACAACCCCCCAAGACAACTTGCAGGAACTCTCTTGGTTCATGACAAAGTGCAAGACACTAATCAATCAGATGATCAAAGAGGAAAAATTCCAAAAAGTGCATCCAATAGCCAAATGCCTCAATTTATAGTCACAAATCTTGGTTGATCCTCAACACTTCTCCCACGTGCCAAGCTTGCATACCAAGTAATAATGGTTATCTTGGGTGTAATGGCCCTTGGCAGCAAATTCTAGCTGAGCTGGTGGTGCACTCAAATTGTGGTAGTGCTGATCTATGAGTGCCAAGGTGGCACTCCACACTTGTCATGCAAGCTTCATCCACAACACTCCGAGTGCTCTCCAGCTCTTATGAAGCACTTTTAGTCATTCCATAACACTCTGAGTGTTATGCCATCCTCATGCACTTGAGGTCTGTAACACCCATTTGTGCATGTGTGTGGTATTGTGATATTTAGCTTATATTACAAGTACTTGAGAGATATTATTTATTTAGAGATAAAGGATGGTTCTACATTAGTCATGATGAGCTAGAGTTAGTCATAGCTAAGATAGAAGAGACCTTACTTTAGAGGAGGTGGAAAAGATGAGCACCACTATTTTGGATTCTAGTGTGTTGACTTGGTATTATTCCTAGATGTTTAGCTTTGAGGAAAGAGTTGAGAACTCTTGGGCCCGCAAGCCTTTTTGTTTTGGATTCTTCTATAGTCTAAGGATAGCCCATGTGAAGGAATCCTTGACTTAGTGGTTGGGTCAAGATAAAATCACATGCTAGTGGAATATGCCCATGTGAATGGATATTCCTTTCTACTTTTTGGCTTTACTTGACTTTTAGCCTAGTAACTTAAGTTACTCCAGTAATTAGTAACTTTGGTACGTAACTATTTCACAAGTATATAAACAAGGGGTGAGGAGGTACTCATCATCCTTTCATTTTGCAACTATCTCTCTCTCATTGAGTTCTCTAGTGAGCAATGTTTTGAGTCTTGAAGTGTTAGCCTTGGAGGAGTATGATATAGTTGGGGTTCCTTGCCTTCTTAGTCTATGGTGCGCTACCATAATAGCCATAAGAGGTTCATCCTGAGTGAGAGACAGGCCGGCTCACAGGTCATCCTCTACCACTCCAAGCACTAAACCTTTTGCAAGTAGGATGGCTTGTAAGCACTCATGATTTTCCTACATCACTCCAAGTACCTCACCTCCCTAAGTTTTACTATCCTTCCTTTGAATATCTCTTCTTTTGAGGCACTTCTTTGAGAAATTACATTATTCCTCATGGTTCTTTGGCACTAAAGCATGGTATGATCAACAAATGAAAATTCTGAAGAAATTGGAGCACCACAATAGTGCAAAAGAGCACAAAATTAGTTACATAGCTACTTACATAGTGAGGCATGGTAGAAGGTTCCTATTATCCATAATAGGTGATAAGTCATATAAGAAATGTGCATGCTATATTAAATCATATAAAGAGGTAAGAGATTAAAAAGACAAGTGCATTGGAGAGTGACTCATTCATATAGAGTATAAGTAGAGCTGGAGAACTATTGATGACAAGCTAAATCACATGTGTCCTTATTTTCACAAGATGGATGTTATGTTTGGAAACAAGGCAAATATTTTTGTCATTTGTACTTGGTAGTATGGGATGAGGAGTGATATTAATGTAGGTGAAAGTGGGGGCCATGAAGAAGAGATGGGAGTCAGCATTAAGGAGGAGGAATACTTCAAACAAGAAGACATTCCTATTTCTACTACCACATAAGTATTTCCTCTTGATTCATTATCTAAGTATGTCCTTTTATTATCCCAAGCAACCAAGGAGTTGACATAGGTCTTGAAGACTATTTACATGGTTTAGAAGAAGAAAGCCATGATGAAACTAATCTAATTTCCTCTATTGTTTATGAGATTCAACAAGGAGAGAAAGAAGGAGACAAGGATAGAGACCATGAGATGAAGTAGAGGAGAGTTTGAAAAGGGAGTTCAAAGATAACATCTACAACCACTTCTCTCAAGATTTTGCTAAGATCACCACCTTGAAGATGAAGACCATATAGGCAAGAAAGAGATGCAAATTAGCTAAATTTAAAGCATTCAAAGTGGCAAGATGGAGAAGATTAGATGAGAGAAGAAGCATAAAAGGCAAAGCTCAAGATAAAGAAAATGAAACTCAAGGTAGATAAAAGGTTATGTGAGTAAGAAAGTAGATCCAAGGCAAAAAGAACTTAGATGCAAAGAGAGGAAAGCAAAGTCCAAAAGATTCCACTCCATGACCTTACAATTTACAAGGTAATGAAAGACACCAATGAGATAAGAACTATTATCACTATACTTTTTAAGGTAGATTCACATCCTTGTGATAATTACACCAATGATCTTAATTTCCATATCAAATTATAATGCCCCATGTGCAAGTGAAAATGATACCAATGAAGACAATTTCATGTAACTCCATAGTGAGTGATGAGAACTTAATAAAAGTGACAACTTTTTTTAGAGTTTGTGTTTATATAAGTGTCTGAAAAGTGAAAATGTATTATTGAATAGTATACATTTATGTGCAATTATATGCATTGGTTAGCCTCACTACCAAGGGCACACTAGAGCACTAGTGCTCCAAACATCAAGGTAGTTCACACAAACAAGAAGTAGAGAATGGAAGGAGTCCAATCAGAAGAAATCCAAATGGTAAACCTTTCATCTCACACATCCACTCAAATTGACTCCATCACCATTTGGTGTTTGGTATAATAGGAGCATTTATCTACTCTTATGCTACCAAGATCACCAAGGATAGGATCAAATGTCCTTTTCTAGCCAAAGATACATAGGTATAAATATGAGTTTATTAGTCTCTAGGATAATAAATGAAGGTGTACTATTTGGCTAAGGCACCAAAGATCTAAGGTTCATACCCTACTACATATACTAATGGGAGGTAGGCTAATTTTGCCAAAAGACTACCAAAAAATGCTCTAATTGGCTAGTCCCACACCAATAAGCTGGACCTTCATAGCCTCTTTAGTCCATAGTCATATGCCTCAAAGCTTCAAAATGCCAACCTCTAAAATTTTCTCCAACTTAGATCTAACTCATCTTGAAAAATCTTGAACTCTCTCCAAATCTAATCAACTCTCCTAAATTTGACTCAAACTTGAGCAATCTCCAAATCAGATCAATCCTCTACCAATCTGATAGATATCCAAGTTTCTTTTCAAATTTAGATCTCCAAATCAAGCTTATCTCTCCAACTTGAGGAATGAGGAACTCCAAAATCTCTAATTCAAGGAGATAAGTTCATAGATCAATTTTGCACCTATGCCCAATTTGGGACACCCAAATTTTCCATAGTTCCTACACCCAATTTTCTCACTCACTTCTTCTACATAATCAATGACTCATAACTCAAATCAAGTCTCAAATCTAAACACTCAACATTCAATATATATGCAAACAAGCCTTGATCACATTTTCAAGCCATACCCACTCTAGCTAAGAGAATCAAAGTGACACTTGTTGGCCTTTTTCCACCATGGCCAAGAGCTCAAAGGCTTAACATAGAAGAAGTGAGCTCTGTAGAGCTGCACTTTGAGTTATAACTCCTCTAGAGCGGCTAAGAACCCAACACTAATAGTGGATTTGATAGCCCATATGACAATAGGAATGGTAGCTTCAATGGTGCAAGCAGTTGACCAATGCCATATCTACCACCATTAGGTAGCCTTGAGAAACTATTGATAATACAGAAACTATTGATAATACAATGACAAGACAAAGTCAAGGATATCACAACATTTGTAGTCTCTCTTCTCTCCTTGAAAGTTCTCTAAATTGCACCTCAAAATATCACTTCCTTGACTTTGTTCACTATCTTCTTTTTCTTTCTTCTCTTCTTTCTCCTCTCAATTCAACCTCAAAATTTTCCTTTGATATGTGTCTTCCTTGAGTTTCTTCTCTCTCTTCTTTAACATAACAAAGTCCTAAATTTTGTCTCTATTATAATGGTGTAACTTTGGAACATTGAGCCAACCAATGTAGGACCAAATTACTACATCCTTTGTTGCTAAGAAGAACCATTTGAATGGATGGAATGTAAAAAACTATAATAACCCTTTATGCAAAGCTCTTCTTGGGGCACTTATGAATATCCTTAAGCCCCAACAGACAACTTACCTTTCAATGCCAAAATGAATTTCTTCAAACATGTCTCCTTAAGGACACTCATCAATTAGGCAACAACCTTCATGTGACACACCACCCAACTGTTCAGCACCTTTGAGGGATTTGTACCTCATTATATGATGCTATTTATGATTTACTTTTTCATTGGCATGAATTTTTTTTACCAATAAAGAGAAGGATATGTTTCCCAATCACTATAACCCATGTATCCACTTCTTTTTGGATACATAAGGTATGAAGGAGATGAAGAAAGTGCAGTATAGTGATGTGTCATTTGCAAAATCTGGAAAATACAAGTTTCCTAACAAGTTTGAAGGAAGAGAACTAGGCAATTATGCATGCCTTCAAAAAGAGGATGCTTTCAAGACCAATTACCAAGAAATAGAAGGTGATCACCATTGAAGATTCAAATGAAGATGAGGCAAAAGAAACCAAAGGGAAAGAATAATTGGTCACCAAATCAAAAGATGAAGAGTAGATGTTTGAAAAGATCTTTGAGATATAATTAGAGGGAGATGAAGAAGTGGAAGTAGAAGGTGATGAAGAGAATGAGGACAAAGAGATACCAAGAGAAGAAATGTAGGTGTTGGATGTTCTTGACGAACCCGTGAACTTGGAAATACAATCAGAAGTGCAACTTATGGAAGTGCAACCAAAAGAGAAACCAAAAGAAACAAGACTTGAGGAGGAGACGACCAAAAATGGAGGGTTGCTCACCACACTAACAATAATACTTGAGAGTTCTATCTTGACAAGGATTGATTTGAGGTGGAAGAGTTGTCCAACAAAGGAAAACCCAATTATAACATTGTTGTACATTTGTTGGTCCCACTCATGTTAGTACTTGACAAATGCCTATTGGTGTACAAATAAAAGAATGCTCACATTTGTGATTATGCTTCATTGGTAAGGATTTTACATTTTTAGCTTTATTGACAATTGGTATTTGTGGATTATCATAAACATAAGTTGCACACCTCAAGAGTAAGGAACATTGGTACAAAGAGAGGGAGTTAGTACTACAAGAAGAGATTGAGGTGTTGAAGTGAGAGTTTCTGCTTGAGCAAAGACCAAGAAAGCTATGAAGTTGAAGATCAAGCAATTAGATGAGGCACTAGTAGTCTTGTATAATCTTCAACAAAAGAAAAGGTGGAAGTAAACATGCCTTTGCAAGTATTTTGAACTTCAAGTAGTAGTGAAGGAGTAAATTTACAATTTCAAAAGCTTTAGGAGGTTAATGATATACAAAGCTTCCCTTTTGAAGTACCAAAAAACTACTAGCTTTTGTATTAAGGAGCAATAGGTCAAATTTGAAAATTGGACAAAGAATGCATAACACTTGAAGGAAAAATTGACTTGTATCTCTTCAAAGCTTGAGACTGCACACCTAAGAGTGAACACACCAACTAATTTTGCAAGCAATGGAGGTCCATTGATCACTATACAAAGAGAAGTAGGAAAAGTCATGGTATAATTACTAGTGAAGGAGTTTGTTAGAGAGAAGAAGCTTCAAAATTTAAGAAATTCTACACCACAATTATGCATATCCTTAAAGAGTTTACCAAGCTATCTACAATGCAAGGAGATAGCTAAGACCTGCAAATTCTTTGAATGAAATTACATAAACCCTTATCAAATGAAGCATAAGAGTGGGTAGTTGTAGATTTCTACATTAGACTAGAGTGCAAGTTTAATCAAATCAAGGAGAATTTGAAATTCACCTTTTTAGACCTTAAATAATGCATTGATCTTGTAGAAGATGACCCAAGAATCCATAGAGTGACTTTAAACTCACACTCTTGAAGTGAGGTGATGACTTTAAACTCTTATAGTTGTAGTAATGATAGTACAATAGTAATGGTACTAGGCGGGTCAGGTGCATGGCTTTTAAAGCCTTGGGGTGTGGTGAAAGCCACTTTAAAAGGGCTTTTAAAGCCAGTTTGGAAGACATGCAATTAGGTATTAATTGATATTTTTTTAACTCCCAAGTCAATCAACTAAACAAGCTCAACACTTGAAGTGCTAAGTCTATAGTTCTCACAAGGTGAATAAGTGAAAGGGCATCACTATTTGTCTTCTTTCTCAAATTCCTTGTGCAAGTTATTCAGTTTTTGGACCATGGTAGCATGTCTTTGCAATTACAAAATTCTCCCGTGTATGTTTGATCCTTGATTGATTCCTGATAATAATGTCAGTGCCTTGATGTGACAATGTAATTTTGTAGTGTTGATAGTCTGATTTCCTACCATCTTCTTGAAATTGCACCCTTGCCATGATAGCTAATTGACCCAAAGAGGACACACTCCAAATACAAGGGATAGAATGGATCTTTGTAGGGAAGTTAGATTGTGTTCTTTAGAGTGATTGTCACTTTAGGTCAAGTTAAACACTTTGGAGTAACTTCCAAAGGAAAGGAGACACCTTTAGACTAACATCACACTCTAAAATATTATGATGATTACTTTGTGTAGCAATGGTTGTTCTTTTATGCATTGCACCTTCTTGGTGACTTTGCTCTCTTTTGGGTGTGGTACCCAAGAGATTAAAGAGGTTAGAGATGAAATAATAATGGACTAATTTTATTACATTTTCTTTGTATCTAACCATTTCTAAAATGTATCCTAGTGGGAATGACCTATTATTGACCAAAATACTCCAATTTTGTGTTGAGTAAGTTTTACACCAAAGCATACCAAGAAATTTTAGGCTTACTTTAGCACATACCATAAAACCCCCATGTGGAGACCAAAATATATTGAGAAACCCTTGAGCATCATCCTGTGCTAGAGCATTTTTGTTTTGAATCTTTTTTTGTTCACCACATGCTAGTGCACAAGAACAGATACAAACACATTCTATCTTGACCCTTCTAAGTCTTTAATCAAAAAATACCATGCAAGAAAACACAATGACATTTGAGAAAGATACAAAGTGAAAAATTATATTATCTTGCAACTTCTAAATATTTCTTCCAAACATATCATGCAAGAAAACACAATGAGAGTGCAAAGTTTCATTTTCTTCTACGAAGGATTTAAAACTCTACCGATTTGTAATTTGAAAGTGAGACAATGATACAATACTTTATTTCTAGTTTTTTTTCTACATTATTCAAGCCCAAGTAGAGGTTGACGGCCTATCCCTTCTACATCTATCTATTTTATGAAGTAACCATCTTCCTCTGACCATCTAATGGAATGATTGATTAAAATTTTATGTAAAAGTATGCATGCAAAGATCCACTTCAATAAATAACCATTTCTATTTGAATCCTTTAAATGGATTCTCAATTCTTCTAACAAATTCCAACATGCTTTTAGCACTACTATGCAATGCTTATGTACTACCTGAATCCATGCAACACATTTTTTTAATGAGATATTTTTCTTCTATTTAGGCTTGCTTGAAAGATGGCACTAGGTGATTCATTGGGATATAACATGAAATGAATATAACTAGAGATTTTCATTGCATTCAAAAGAGTTGCAACCTCCTCTATGATTCCATTCACCACATAGTGCAGATTTCTTTAAGTGGCTCATGTCATAACATGATCCTTGAATTCTTGTGAACACAAAAACAAATGAGTACCAAAACCAAATCATAATTACTCTAAACAAATGCAAATGCATATATGAATCCCATAACAAGAACACAACTAAAAACCACAATCCCTTACATCCCATAAAATTTATTATTCTTTGTTTATCATCATAGATGACTTTCAAATTAATTGAATAGGAGCTCTTGCAGCTAAAACACAATTTTTCCATCCATGGTAGGCCAAGATGCTAATGGAAAAAAATGTTTTTTCTATGAGTCACACATAGTCAAAGAATCCTTTTTGAGCAAATATAACATATATTGTTCTTCTTTCCTCTCAATCTGGCCACTCCACCTCCCTTCCCAAAATGGATAGGATGACAATTCTCACTCAGTAAATGAATTCCATTGTCAACCTGGTACTTGTTCCCCATATATTTAATGACAACACATACCCCATTTCTATGATGATCAAACTTGTTCAAAGCTACTTCTAATTGGACCCCCATAAAGGTTTGAGTTTTCCTATAGTTGCTTCTAAATACATAATGATCTTTGATACGATCCACAAAAGTATAGAAAGAAGTGGCATCCCTTTGAGTGAGTTGCCTAAAAGCTTTCAAATCAAGATCATGGAAATAATTTTTGGTGAATTTGGAAGATTGAGGGAAAGAAACTTGGGGTTCTAGATATCATTCATAATGCACTAACTCCCACGGCATTAGCAAAAGCTCCATGTTGTCATTTGCATTATCACTATCATCTAAAATTATACTCAACCTATTTGTCCAAATTCAAATCACAATCTTCTATTGCTAATTCATCTTTATATCCATTATATAGATTTTGCAATTTTCTTCTAGAGTTGTCTATAAATACTACATTATAGCATATTTTAGCAATCTCATGCACTACATTTTCTTGGAAGGGAAGAGTTCTACTTGTCCTTACTAGGCTTAGATTATCCATCAATAGCATACCTTTTGCAACCCTAGCACTAGTCTACATCAAAAGCTATAGAATAGAAAATCACAATAGACAAAGCCTAGAATCAAATCATAGATCTTATGCTTCTACTAGCAATTGAGGATCTTGAATATTTGGAATATCACAATAAATTTTTGACATAGTAGGGGGTTTTGAAAAGGGGGTTTTGGGGTTCTATAGGAGTAATGTAATGATTTTGTATAGGAGGTAGGTAGGGGGGACACAAAAGGGTTTACTGGAGGTCTCTTGTAACCATAAAATAATTTGTGGGAGGTGAGAATGGTGACTTGTAGAAGTTTACAAGTTATGAGACCTTCCACAAATATTAATTAGTCCTAATTAATGGAATCCATTTGAAATTGATGACAAGTCCCACTCCAAATTGAAATTGTTGTTGAGCACCCATTTATGCACTCAATGGGTTTACTCACGAGAGCAATGTGATTTTGAATCAAAGAAAACTCCACATTTGAGAATTTTCTCTTTGTGCATACACACATCTGAAGTTGGTGTCACATTTGGGTGGCAATTTGCATTAAAATGGCTAGTTGCATTGGGTAGAAGTTGAGAGTTTAGTGATCAATTAGCAGCTGGAAGAAGGAGCTAGAGAAAGGTTCACCAATAAAAGAGAGAGAGAGAGAGAGAGAGAGAGAGAGAGAGAGAGAGAGAGAGAGAGCATAACAAGTTGTGAATGAATTTTGATCATCATGCCATGGTTAAGTACACATAAACTATTGCAGATAGAAATCAAGAAGTCCATTCCCCTAAGAATTGAACTCTCACTTGAAGCAAGCTCAAACTATGAGTGAGGAGAATGGAAGAATTATTTGCTTTAGATGAATAGAGTGAGGAGGAGGACAATGACATGGAAATGCAAGCCATGTGGTGTGAATTTATACATAGATATTTGAAGGAATGAATTGTAACCATTTTCAATTCTGAATGTATTTTGTAAAGTTTTTTAGGGTGCTTGATGCTTCCACTTTTGAAAAATTAGTGAGGATGGACATAGAATCCTTAGGCTTTTTAGTTGAATTATTGAAAGAGCACATATTTAGGAGGGATTGGGGACAAAAACAACCAATGAAACCCTTGTATGGCCTCAAGTGGCTTTAGCATTGGATAGATTCAAACATTATAGGAATGGTACTTTTATGTTCAAAGGGATGAATAATTGGGGCATCAATGTTGTGTCAACCATGACATTTATTTCTTGAATTATCATAACCATATTGTCTATTCTTGGGAACCAAGTGCAATGTACAAGGATGGTAGAGAAAGACAACAAGAGGGTTTGAAGGATGTGTGGAGCTAGTAGATGGAATGCTTTTTCCTTTAGCTTATAGACCTACAATTGATGGGGAAATATATTTAAGCAAGAAAGGGTCATACTCAATCAATGGACAAGTGATATGTGATGACAAACTTAGAATATTCATTTTTCAGGAGGCTAGATGTACTTGTTTCTATATTTCTAGTGGTGATGGGATCACTTGTTAATTCACTTGTGGTACTATGCTTGCATCTATAATCATGAGCTGAGCTTCTTTCTAATTGTGAGATGCTTATGGTATGTGGTGTAGGTATGCATTGTTCTTGCTATGACTTGTTTAAAATGATTGAATTTTTGGTCTGATTTGAACTAGAGAGGAGCTTGTAATGCATTTGCGCACAATCAATACCTGTTATATGATTTTGAATATGTGCACATGGCTCATCCAGTACCTTCTTTTAAGCAGGCGCATACCTAGGATAAGAAAGATTTCAATATTTGTGTAGCAAGGGCCAGTGTCCTAAATGAGCATTGAATTGGTAGTTTGAAAGGAAGATGGTATTCTTTATGTGAGCACCAAGTGCAATCAAATAACAGAAGTAAAACACATATCTACTTTGATGGATAGGGGAATGTATCATCTTGCACAACTTCTTGATTAATCAATCTAATGTATAGGTAGAGAACAAAGGTAACACTAGAGAAGAAGATGCTATGGAGAGTATTGGTGTGAATGACCACTTGCATTGCATTATAGGGAGGAAACTAGAGCCCAAGTCGTAAAAAGCTGCCTTGCCTTCAACCACAATCTAGGCAGGTTTTTCTATGAATGACCATGATAATAAAATCTTTGCCACTCAAAAGTGTTTTGTTCATGAATCACTTATGCATGTTCTGTTCTTTAGAACGTTCTGCTTAAATGTTTTAGAAAGAAAAGCAAAAACGAAAGCAACGCAAAAGAAGCTTACCTCAGCACTCTCTGCACAAAATTTTGCTCGATACCTCTGACCCTTCTTATAATTGATATCGTATGCATCGGGGAATCTGGCACGTGACGAACTGCCTTGTGGAGACGAGCCCCGTTGATGATCTCACAGTTTTGAGGACGCACCTGGTCTGAAGACGGATAGAAGCACAGGATTGGAGCAAAGACGATATTCTCTTCCAACGATTCATGCCCGTAGAAATCATCAGACATGGTCTCGCTAAACACAGGAGTCTTCTCAAAGGGCTATATATTATTCGGGAAGAACTTCCCATATCTAGAGGTGATACCCCACAGAATCAAGAGTTCCCGAGGTCCAGGAGGTTGATTGGTAATGGTTCTCTAGAAATTTCATAGTAAACCCCAATAAAAACGAGTCCAAATTCTTATTAATAAGAGACCAAATTGACCAGAATTTGACTCATGATAGATCGTAAATTTTGAAGTCCTCCTACTAGCATCGCGTCAACCGCAAACGCGTTTCCGAGCGCTCCAATGGATGCTCAGATTTCCCGTAACCTTTACGGTAGGACGTACTCGGTCTCCTAATTCTTAGATCCAATCACGCTGGATGATGCTTTTTCGCATGCTCTAGTAGGAAGACTAAGACTTTACTACTTATATAACGCAGATATATCTGGTGCACTTATATATCTTCAGTATCTTGGGGTCGTTTCTAGAATTTCAGACTTTCATAGCACAAATATCTTAGTTGTGTTTTCTACACGGTCGCCTTCTTGATTCCTGATCGACGGGAATAAGTATAGGGAGAAATTAGTCTTGCGGCACAAGTTACCCTTCGCTTGAGCCGTACGCCAGTCAAGAATTCAACATGTACCCACGCTGCGTTGAAATTCTGGGACAAGGATAATCCAGTGTTGTATATAAAACCGTCCCAGATTAAGTTCAAACAGCATTTCTTTCATCTTCATAGAAATGTCATACAGGCCTAGTCCACAGTCACACAATCCTTATTCCGCTCGTCCTCAAAATCGAGAGAAATATCTGGCGATCAACGTCGAGTTTTTGACGTTGAGTACATTGCAGTGGAATATCAGCTTGTAAAATCAGCAGTTGCTACTAGGAGCTCGAGTCATGGATGCTTTAAGCGAAAGTCGTCGGAGTTATCTTTCCCCGGATAAGAAGATGGATAGCTTGAAGTGGTACGGTGCACGGGGGCTTCTTGGGAAACTGGTCGGGAAAAGCGGTGGTCGAGTTGCTTCTTCCGATCAAATTCCAATTCCAAATTCCGATCAAATTCCAAAATCTCTTGAAATTCGGAAGCACGAGCAGGAAAAGGTGGAGGACAAGCACAAGATGGTGACGGACACCTACGCTGCGGACCATTCATACCCCGCGGCTGTCAAACATTTTTCATCTGGTCAATGGCTTTCCCGGATATGAATCTGAATCCTGATAGCCTTTCCAGCTTGCTTGTCATAGTGGAGTTATTTCCAAGATCCTTCGCCAGCTCCCCTTTTTTGATCTGCATCCTGTGATGACCTTAAGCACATGCCTGAGCACTAGTAGCTTCGAATTCGTGGACGTCATCCGTTGCGGCCGGGGGCACAACGATTTGTATGTTAATACAGTGCAAGCCATGGCAGGATCAAGATTGATATTGATTGAATGGTGCCAGGGTTGCCAAGATCAACATTGTACTAGACACACTGCCAGTCAAGTACGATCGTTGGCATGCAAACAACTCTCCCGAGTATCAACATGGACAGGTGCAGCTTCTTAGTATCATCAGCGTACGCGTTACCCTGATGCAGCTGCTTGTGTCTACTGGATATTTGTATCCAGGATCGATCGTCCGGAGAAGAAGTGATTAGCATCGCTCTCTCTCCACCGTTTGAGACTATAAAGGGTTTAAGATCTTGTCCTCTCGGACTTCATGAATTTTCAGGTTCTCATCGATCTCAGACCTTGAGACATAGTAAATATAACTGAAGCTCCGCTGTACAGAGACACTTCCGCTGCGGCAAGGTTAGCGTCGTTTTAATTACATATTCACTGCGATCTGTCATCAAGAGTGATATTGTCAGTGCTGCAGAAAAAGATCCGGAAAGCATTCCAATGAGTCTCATGTTCGCATATGTTACATGTATAGACAGGATACTTACTGTTATGTCTGTACTACGTATACCTAAAACTGTTCATTGTTCAGCAATCTAGATATACACTGAGATACAGTAGTATGACATTTCTCCTGTAATATGTATGAACATATCAATCAATATTAGCCAAGTTTGATTGTAAATTTCCAAACGCACTACACCATGAGACGGTGTGCTTAATCTCCGTGAAATTCTGAGGATTTCTACAAAGCGATTTCAATCAGACAAAAGCATATCTTAGCATGCCTCCTCAAGCTCAAACAGTCCCCATTACGTATTTTGTGCACTTTTACAGATTCAAAATCTACTACATCATGAGGCGGTGTACTTAATCTTCATAAAAGCAGAACTGAAGATTTCAGTAGAACGATTTCAGTAAGACACAAGCATAATTAGCATGCTTCTCGAAGGTCAAAACAGTCCCCATTACTACTGCGTATATCGTTAAACCTACTGGAATTGAGGAGAGCGTCAGTACTCTGTCTCAGTAATATAAATGATTGATTCTCATTCCAAGGCCAGTGCATCTTCAAGTCTATATACTCCATTATATCCGGCCTATGATATCGACTATCATTTGCATTTGCATCCCTTTCGGTGGAGAGGTTTCGTATACCACTTGCGGGATATGTCTTATTCGCATAAAAGACCATGCTGGTCGGCGAGACTGACTAAATAATCTTGCTTGTTTGTGTTGTATTATATTTTAGCTTTTCTTTAAGAAATACTCACGCCACAATATTCTGTTACCTCGAATTTAAGTATGTTGAAATGCAGCTTCAAAGAACCGTTCTATTTATGTGCAAGGAGATTGTGCAATCAACCCCATGACATTAGAACGGTATCATGATTTGGTGGTAGTATTTTGGATGACCACCCCGATACCATTACTCACAAGCTTGATCCAAGCTGGAGAAATTTATCCATCACATGCCCTATTCCTTGGAATCGACTGATGTCTACTCCCCTATAGGTCCTCAGCCCTTCACACTCGCCAATGGAACCTTGGGCATCCAATTCTCCTAGTAAGTACATTTCAGTGAGGGAACTAAACTAGAGGAAATATTACCCACGAAACGGCATATATATAGAGAGAGATATCGGTGCCACTCGACATTGTTGACAGTGGATCCATCACCAATTCTGGCAACCGCCAAGACCAGTCAGCACGGCAGGATTCTGATGCCTATGCAACCATGGCCACTTTAAGGTCCTATAAGGCTGAGCTCAGGGTATGTACAAATTTACGTTTGACGTAGACGGTTGAATGAACGTACCTCTGTCACTGTTTGCGTAAACTATTTAGCCATTTTTGAAGATGCAGACTCCGTCGAACTCGGTGCCATAACTGAATCAAGCTGTCAATGAAAGGAAGATGCAGTTCTACTTGTGTTGCATCATATTAACCCTCAAGCATTTGATCCACAACACTTGCAACTCTTTTTAACTTAGATTTTCCCCGACCCAATCTACGAGTAATATCTCGTTCACTGGCAGTTGAGCTCACCTTCCGCAAGCAATTTCCAGTGCCACCGCTCCAACTGCATAGACAGTTCTGAGTGTTTACCTCGCTTACACGCAATACCTCGCTCGCCCACACACCGAGGAAGGCAGCTTCAATTCACAACGCATAGCCCGATGGTTCAGATTTGAGACGCGCTGTAACAAACTGTATGTCAAACTGGAATCTACTCTGTACAAACAATCACATAAAATTTTGAAAAGTAAATGTTCAGTAAATCCCATATCAAGTTGATTTGACAGGGTATCTGCATATAGATTGAGGTTTCACATGACATGTCATACGATTCGTTCTGGAACTCAAGATATTCTCCCGATTTCCAGGTGGAAGGATATGTGATTTGCTGTAAGCTAAAAGCGGCTACTGATAGAGTGACAAGTGACATACTGTAGTAGAGTATCTCTTATTGTCTAATTTGCAAAGATATTAAATCCGTACCTTGCGATATCAAGCAATATACATAAATATTTTGGAGTTCATGAGTTTTCGAGCATAAACTGGGTAGGAGGGATAGAGACGCATGTGTTTTCGTGGAGTCCTTCTGCTTCCCTCGGCTGTTTAGTTTCTCAAGACTCAGGCGATATACTATATCCAGTCCTCCGATGCTTTGCTCGTTTTCCTTCTTTCTTTGAGCGATTTCATACCAGTGCTTTGACTCATACATTTTCCACGAGCGATTTCATATTACCAGTGCTTTGACTCATACACCTTCCACGATTTTAGTTTCCTTGGCTTCGATTTCCAGACTTCTTGACTCCTGTTTATCTCAATCATTTTAATTTGGCTCGTTTAGATGCCTTTTCTTCGTGTTATATTTATTTCTCTACTTATGTGAGAGTTCTTTATCTTTTCCGCTTCTTTGATGGATGCATCTCAGATATGCATGTTGTTATCAAATTGTTTCCAAGTGATATTTACTTCGCCTTCGGTCGACGATGTTTTTCTGTATATATATATATATATTTATATATTTATTTATTTATTTCTCTACTTATGTGAGAGTTCTTTATCTTTTCCGCTTCTTTGATGGATGCATCTCAGATATGCATGTTGTTATCAAATTGTTTCCAAGTGATATTTACTTCGCCTTCGGTCGACGATGTTTTTCTATATATATATATATATATATAGGTAGGATATAGGTGTTGTTTTTACATTGCATGCAGGTTACAATTACTTATGCTTTAATTAGACCAAATGTTCTTTATCTTGTTTACGTTACTTCTAGTGCACAGCATTTGCATTCAATAAGTTTTCAGTTTTGGATCCCCATTTGATGAACTGTCTTTATCTTGTTTGCATTACATATTGTGCACAGCATTTGCATTCAATGAGTTCTGGATCCCTTTTGTTTGATGAACGGCATCTGTCCTCATTTCTCTATATCCTTATAGCTTATATCTACTACAGTTCTATGCTCCTATGCATTATGTGTCTATCGTAAGAAGGACTGGATGGTTGAGTGGGAACTAGCGTGGCAATTGGAATAGTAGAGATTTCTGTTGATTGGGTAGTGAGGATTGGCGCAACAGCAGGAGTAGTTTGTGTTGGTGGTGAGGATCTAGAAGTTCTAGCATGTGTAGACGGTGTGATAAAAGAGAGGATCACTTCGTAGAGTTTCCTCTGATAATCGCCTACATGAGTTCTAGACCAACGGAGAGCTAATTGCTCCTCCTCAAAAACTACATCCCTTGGAGCAAAAACATGCCCATCAGATACTCTTTGCACTTTATAGGCCAAACGGTATGATCTAACATTTTGATCACTAAAGTAACCCCAAGAAAATACACTCGATAGTTTGATAGTCAAGTTTGGTACGAATCTATTTTGGTTTTTTTGCATAACACTTGCCACCAAAAACTCTGAAATAAGACAAATCAGGTTTGTGGCCATGCCAGAGCTCAAAGCTCAAAGGGAGTTGTACCTTGGGATATGGCTTTAGTTTGACAGCGGTCTTGTATGAAATTAGCGTATGTGACTGCTTCTCCCCATATAGTTTGGCAAGCTTGGGCCCATGAAGCATGCATCGTGTTGCTTCATAGTGTCCAGTATTTCCTTTTGGAAGCCACATTTTGTTGGGGTTTGTAGGGGGTTGTGAGTTGACATTGAATCCCCCATTGTTCACAAAATTTTGTAAACTAGTCAAAAATATATTCTTCACCGCCATCAAACCTGAGAATTTGCAGTTTTTGGCCGGTTTGTTGTTCTGCCCATTGAAGGTAGAGGTGAAAAGCCTCAAAAATTCACTTTTCCATCAAAGAAGATGGACGGACGAGCCACGAGAATAATCATCTATGAATCAATGTATACTCAAAAGCGGAAAATGGGGGGGGGGGGGGGGGGGGGGGGGGGGGGGGGGGGGGCGGGGATCTATGCTACCACTTAAATCCTGATGGACAACTTGAAGCGGACGGGAAGCACGGGATGTGGCTTGTTTGGGAAACTTTGTGCGTGCTTGCTTGCCATGTTCGCATGTTGTGCAGGTGTGAGTTGGAGTTTTCTTTAGTTTAAGACCTCTAATTGTACCAAGAATATTGAGTAAGTGCAGACGGTTAAGACTAATATGTCCCATGTGATGCCACATGTGAGAATTTTTAATGCTGAGACATTAAAGCTTGGGGTGGAGGAAATTCAATTTCCAGGTGGAAAATAAATTTTAGAATAATTGTTAGTGTCAAATAAATTCTCAGCTTGCTTAAAAGGAATAATTGAATTATTTTCTTGTGGAGACTGAGGGTGACAGAGAACAAATTGACCGTGTCTGGAACATGCAGATTCTCGTAATTGCCTGGTACCATGGTCAATGTAGACAACAGACTACGTCCAACTTCGGAAGATGATGTTAAGGAACGTAGTAACTTATGATTTTTTATGTGACCTGGAGAGGCGGCTGAAGGTGTATCCCACTGGCTAGGGTAAACATGTTTGAGTCATGTGATTCAAGATAAGTACCGCATGATTCAGAGCCATTCCTTGTTTTCATGAGTGAGGGGCCAACAGGCTACAGATTTCCCAAGGTGAAGCATGTTTTCGAAGAGCAGTATTTGCTACTGGAATGTAGTGGCCCGAGGTCGCAGTTTCTCTTGCATCCACAGCATGTGCTGCACTTTGTGGAGGTGGTCTGCACACAAATTCACGATGTGAGGAATGCCTGGGGATAGGGTTTTGTTGAAGGCCAGAGTGGAAGCTTCCAGCTGCAGTGCCAAGCTGAAGTGACTTTGGGGAAAAACACCAGCTGCTGGATTTGACCAGACCGCGGTCTGGAGATGCAAGACTGCACGGGTGAAGGCATCCCAATCTGAAGCTACAAAAGCTATTTTACATTTTGACTTCTCAACTATAGCTTTTCTCTCTTGGTTTAATTTTAAGTGAACATGCGCTTGTGAATTTAACTCCAAAGACCAAGTTTGTGAGTAGTGTGGAAACTGATAAACGTTTCATCTTGTGATTATCTGCATGGTGGAGGGCATAAACCAAAAACCTGAAATGGGGAGTGACATTGGTTTTAGAGACTTTGTTCATCCTCATCATTTGCCTTCAGGTTTGAGTTCTCACACCGGGTGCCTGTGCTCTACCTTGCCTGCCGTGGCTTCAACTCTTTTTTTTTTGTTTTTAAAAAATAAGTTGATTTTCTCCATCAATTGTAACACATTGTAGAGGTTGTGCTGGCTGTGGATCATGTGCAGTCACAGCCATCCCCATAATGTCCATATTATTTTTGAGGAGACCTTCCATTAGTAGTTCACCTTTAGGATAAAATAGTTTGCCAGTAGTGTTGAGAATAAGAACATGTCCTCCCTTAGTATGAAAGGTGGAAACTGAGAAGAGGTTCTTTTGAAGATCTGGAACGCATTGCACATCAGTTAGTGTGAGAAAAAACCCATTTGGTAGCATGATGTTTATAGCTCTTGTGCCTTTAATGCACAAGGAAGTGTCATCGCCAAGGAACATGTGCTTGGTCTGGTTGTCTCTATTCTTAGGGTGCAAATGTAAATTTTGGAAGTCATTCCGCAGATAAGCAAAATGGTGAGAGGTCCTGTGTCAACATGCCATAGGGAATCATTCTTCTTGTTTTCTGTCTTCTTGACAGAGGTGTTTGTGCACGTATAGAGAACTTGGGCAAAGTAGGAGTGTTGTTTAGACCATGCCTCTTGTTGTTGCAGGCTGTCTGTTTTTTGTTATGATTCTTGAGATGACATGCAGGGTTTTGTGTGGGTAGGGGGAGCAGTCAGATGCCTAATGACCCTCTTGTTAACATCTTGGGCAGGGTCTTAGAGGCAGAAGTTTTTGGCCACCATGGTTTTTATGTCTATGGTTTGTCTTGGAACCCTTGCCTTTGCCTGGAACTTCTTGTTATTGAAGTTCTTGCCTTTATTGTGGATGAAGAGTGCCGTAAACTCCATGTTAGAGCCTTTCATAGCCATTTCTTCTTGTAGCAAGGTAGATATTAAATGCTGAAGATTGACTTGTTGAGATCTCATCGTTTGAATGATGGTGTTATAGGCAGGAGTCATGCTGCATATGAGGGTTATTAATTCCTTTTTTGTGTCCACAGTCAGTCCTGCTGCACGACATTGATGTAACAAGTTCTTGTAACTATTGATATGATGGGTGACAGATTCAACAGGTTTCATTTTCAAGGTTATCAACTTCTCTTTCAGATGCATTTGAGTGACCATGTCTGTGGCCAAATATTGACTTTTAAGTTGAACCCAAACCTGTTTGGGTGAGTTGAAGGCTCACACAATTCCTTAGATGCCCTTGTCAATCCAGGAGAAAATTGCAACCTTGGCCATGTTATCTTTCTTTGGCCAAGCATCTAAATCTACTTCACATAATGTTATTAGCTAGATATATTATCTAGAGGTGAAATTTTGCTTGATAATATCTAGAAAGATGTTATATATGATGGACTAAGTAGATCAGATAGAAGTTTCACTAAAAAAATACTTTCACTTATTGAGCAAGAGCTAAAAATATTTTGAAAATTTTATAACCAATTTTGGATGTCTAAATGGAAGAATTAGGCCTCAAACAAACAGAGTAAGATTTCCTCCCCCTTCTGGGAAAAAGGCTTGTCCTTTCTAATTCTGCAACGGTGATGGTTTGGAGGACTGAAAACTTCTCTTGCGCTGGGTGAGAGAGATTGTGTGGCAGGAACAAAGACGGGGGGAGCTTTCTCTGTTCTGCCCTGATAATGAACCTGTGTATGGTGACTCTAGTGAATCTCTTTACCCTTTTCTACAAAACTCAAGAGCTTATAAGCTCTAATACGATTATGAAAGATAAAGAGCACTAAAGAATGCAAGAGATAACCGAGATTAGAGTTTGATGATAATAAGAGCACCACACATGGCGAGAGTCCATAGGGGCAGCCAGAAGCAAACCCAGAGGTGAAAATACACACCTCTTAGCCTCTAAAGAAGTTGGATTAAGTATGTGTTCACACTAATAAAAGATTTTGAGTGAAAATGAACTGGTATGGATATTATCCATGTTCCAACATCCGGTCCATTACCGGTTTCACACGTTTTGGAACACATGGATAGCGGTCAATCGTCAACTATTTTCAGGAAACAGTCGAGCTTGGATAATCAGTTCTATGAATTTTCTCCTATAATTCTCCGAATGATTGAAGAAAACCGAGAACTTTCGCCATTTGACTCCTGAAACTTTCCAGAAACTTTCGAACCTTGGTGGACTGCATGAATGAGTAAACCAAAAGTAATTTACTCCGCGGATTATTATTCATTATTCGAACAGCTTCAGAATACGGAAGAGGGAGGCTGCATCATGAGGAGGAAGAAATTTTGACCTACAGAAATCTGAAATTTTATGACAGCGGTCATAGCCTTGGAAAAAGTGAGGCCACATTATGACAATGCAATCTTTTTCATTTGAATCCATAACATCCGAACCTTTGGTGGACTCAATGAGGAACCAAAATTAATGTTCCTCTGATCTGCAGATTGTTCTCATTCCGAGCCAAGGAACGAGTGAAGCAGAATTATGAAGTGTGATCATTTTCATTTGAATCCCGCAAATTTCCAGACAAATCCTAAAGTTTCTTTACTGAATGAGGAGCTAAACGCACTACTCTTCAGATTCTTCTAGTTCCAAACAACCGTAGCTTAGGAAAGAGTGATGCAACACTCTCGGTCCTTCTGAAAATTCAGGTTCTCATCGATCTCAGTCCTCGAGACATAGAGAACATACCTGAATTTCGGCTTGAGTTTCTGCTGACACATTAGGAGCGGTATCATGATTTGGTTATTATATTTTCGATGGACAGCCGTCATCCCAGTAACAACGAGCTTGATCCAAGTCGAGGAAATTAAGTTAACACTTGCCCTATTTCTTAGAAAGTCAACTGATGTCCTCTCTCGTATATGTAGCCACCCTCCACACTCCACAATAAACCTTGGGCGTTATTTTAATACAATTATGTCCTCCAGCTTCTACAGGCGAGGACAGGAAGAGAGCACAATCCCGAGATCGCATAGATATAGCAAGATATTGCAGTTATGACGACAGAAGCCCAATGGATCCAGAATTCATTAAATGCAAATGAGATGTAGATGAAATGGCAATAAAATGAAAGTAAATTGACTAAAAAATATACAAAGAGGAGATGAAATCTAAATTATAAAAAGCATGTATTGTCAAACAACGAACATATAACTCCACGTAGAGAATTTGTGAACCAATGTACACCGAGGAAACTAGAGTTATCGCATATCAAGAAATCTTGAAATAAGCAAATGTGGAAAATAGAGAACAAACTGAATGAATGGAGAACAAATTGATTGAAACCAAGCCCGGGATTTGGAGTATGAAAAAGTAAATGGAAATCTTTCTTTGAACGATTTCCACTCTGCTTTACTTCTCCCGTCGGGGGGGAGTAAAGTAGAGCAGGCATTAGAGCATGGCATTAGGGGACTATATAGAATATATCACTTCATGCACTATGGATGCATGACTCCTGAAAAGCTGAAACAGCCAGAGGATGCAAAAGGCTGCCATAGAATGCCTAGTGAAGACCTAAAAGCCAACCAAAATTAGTGAAACAAAAGCAAAGAAATTATGAAATCGGCATATGTCGTAGAAATCACACTTCGGAAGTTAAGGGAAGCAGATGAGACAGAAACCTAATAAAAATCGAAAGAAGAGAGGGGATGGAAAGAGGAGGAGGTTCGAAACGGTGGAGAACCTTGGATTCTCTTTGTGATTAGGTGATCAGCCTAATCACAATGCTACCCTAATCGTGGATTAGGGTAAAAATCCTAGTCATATAAACACACAAAATCACTTGCTATTAAATATCTGTATATATATAATGTCCGCCTCGAAATTGTTACGAATCATGGATTCATCTCTACACCCAGAACCATCAACACCACAATGTGTCGAGCCAAATGAGAGGATGTTGATGCGTATATATGCAGCAACCATCACCACCTTACGGTCTCCGATTGATCTGAGCTCTGTGTTTCCACTAATTCATGTTCACCTCCACAGTTCAATTTAGATTCCTCTAGTAGATCAAATAAGGGGGCCCTAGTCAGTAGCCATTGCTGAAGATGCTGACGACTCCGTCGAACTCGTTGAAAGTTGAACGGAAGATGTGCGCGCACCTGTGCTTACAGATTCTCTATCCTTTTGATTTAACGTTGACATGATACATTTGAATCCTCTAGAACCGCTGCTATTGAGGTCCATTGCTTTGAAATTTAGCACGAGGCTCGGATGGGAGGCACAGTGCATTACCTCTAAGTATCTGGATCCGGGTGGGAGCAATAGAGACCCAGAAGAAGAAGCAGCTCAATTTGTGTTGCATCAGAATGACCCCCGAGCATTTGATCTACAACATCTGGCAGCTTTCCTTCACTTAGATTTTCCCATAACCAATCTACAGCTAGCATCTCTTTCTCTTAAAGTTGAGGACAAAGAGCCAGCCTTCCGCAAGCAATTGCCTGTGCCACCAGTCCAAGTGCATAGACATCTGTCTTCTCTGTGAAATACCCAATAATGCTTCCAGCTGATGCTAATTCAGGGGCTATGAACGCATGCTGTCCCGCCAGGAAACTGGTAGCTAGGTCCTGATCTTACTCCACCATCTGAGTTAACCAAATGCCCTAACATTGGGTTAAAGCTCGTCATCCAACATAACAGTTAGACTTTCACCTCAGCAACCTCTCAAAGAGTCCCATCCAAAATCCCTGCAAAGCGCGCTAGGATTCTGTGCGTCGATGACAGCTTCACCAGCCGTGGGGAGGAGCGTCGGATGTCCAGTCTATGAACCAGCGCTACAGTTACAGATCAGCTTTCCTAGTTCATTACATCCAAATGGCTGTGCCCCCTGTCCAAGCCAGAAGTCTGCAATTGCCGCTTCGGCACATGCACGAACCAATAAAACAGATATCAGGACTAGAGGTAGCGTCGAGGTCAAGCGGGACATCGCAATTACCAACCATCCGGTTGAAGTCCGAGATATGTGTCTAATGTCGTGAATCTGATGGTGCATCTAAAGGCATGACTCTCAGGCTTCTACCCTCTGTTTGGGAAGGCATCAAGTTTCGCCCTCCCATTAGATTCATGGAGAAGGTCTGCAGTTTCTCGATGAACCCAAGCTGGAGCTTTGGTTTATAGTCAATAAGCAGGAGTTCCCAAGACAAAACATATATTTAACTCCACCATGTCATAAAGTTAAAATCTTTCAAACTCTCACTGCCATAGCAGCGGAGACCTGAGGAATGCAACTTGCGGAACAAGCAGGATATCTTTCATAAACGGATATGAATGAAAGTAGTGGAAGTGAGCTGAAATCAGTTGACGCCCCACGGTATGTTCACTGAAAGATGTCAAATCACAGTTCGGCGGACCAAACACAAATGAAACTGTCTGAGTAACTTAATCTCGTGATATCACGTGGCTGCTTGAGATGATGAAGCCGAAATGAGAGGAAGTTGTCTTTATCGAGAAATTGTACATGCATATGGTACTTTGCTTTGATATTAATATATGAAGTCCCCGCAGTCCACTACTAGTAGCATTGCTTTCTCATCGTCCTTTTGGAACACATGACTCTTGTGTAACTTGACCATATAAACCCGGTCCTGCGCTTGTTTCTGGGAAATTTCCCTCTTGATGGAGAAAGTACGGTCTATACACGGAACTGCATCCAATATCATACTTTATGGGACATGGGAGGATGGGGTCTTCCCATCCTCCCATGTCTTCCCATTCATGTGTTCTACGTGGTCTCCTTTTTCTCTTTATGGGAGAGGTAGAACCCCAAAAGTTAATGGGGCAATGGGGGTTTCAGAAATAATTATACTCAAGTTTCATAACTCTTCGTATAGATAGTTCCGAAGCGTTTACTAAATTGGTACAGGGTGTGAATGGGAGGTAGAAAAGGTCTCGCTACGGAGTGCGTGCCAAGTTCCTTATTATTAGTACACTCCATATGAGGTGGTTTACTAAATTGGTACAGGGTGTGAATGGGAGGTAGAAAAGGTCTCGCTACGGAGTTCGTGCCAAGTTCCTTATTTTTAATACACTCCATATGAGGTGGTTTGTAGAAAATAAGGGATAAGGAACATTCCATTATAACTCCGTGTTACATTGATTAAGTATTAGGGTTAATAAAGTATATTATTTAGGGTGATCGTGAAAGTGGTGGCCACCAAAAGGAGCATCCATGATATTCTAAAACACCCATGGTAATCAAAAGTTGACAGATTTATGCACTAGATGACCCCGACTGAGATTTTTGACCACTGAGGAAGATTGGAGGGACCATGAGTTGAAAGATTTGAGTGCATGCAAACATTGACAGCAGAAGAAGATTTGAGAGACCCATAGCCAAATTTGCAAGGGGGAGTGAATTTTGACAATGGAAGAAGATTTGAGAGACCCATAGCTAGAGTTGGAAGGGGGAGTGAATTGGTTTGCAGTGGGAAGATTTTGGGAAGGTTAGAAGGAATGATTTTTTTTGAATTGTTATTCTGCAAAATTCTAGATTTCATTATTAAAAAAGTTTAATTTATGATAGTTGTCTCTTGGTACGACTATGAAGTGTATGCTCTTGTTCTCCCTTGAGTGATGAAATGAAATTCATGCACTTGTTTTCTTGTTATGGAATGAAAATTATGAGATTGTTTGTTTTCTGTGCGTAGAGAATAGAGATTTCCCTTTGCCAAAATCTAGGAGGTTGTTTTTTTTTTCTGTGTGCATAGAATAGAAATGCCCCTTTGCCTAAATTTACAAGGTTTTTTTCTTGTTATGTGCGCAGAGAAGAGAGATGCCTCTTTGCCAAAACTTAAGAGGTTTTTTTTTGTTCTGTGCGCATAGAATAGAAATCCCCCTTTGCCTAAATTTACGAGGTTGTTTTTTTGTTCGGTGCGCAAAAGAATAGAGATGCCCCTTTGCCAAAATTTATGAGGTTTTTTCTCTGCACACAGAGAATAGAGACACGACTTTGCTTGATGAGGAGTTATATGTGGTGAATAAAAATCCAGAGTCGAGTCATGCCTAGAGGTAGGTGAATAAACACAAAGAATAGAGATGCAACTTTGCCCAATAAGGAGTTATATGTGGTGAATAAAAATCTAGAGTTAAGTCGTGCACATAGGGAGGTGAATAAAAATCCAGAGTAAAGTCATGCCGAGATGGAGCACTCATGTAGGACTAACTAGAAATATTAGAAAATGTATTCAATGGATGATTTGGTTAGATCTGGAGTATTGCTACAAGGATTTGAAGATGAAAACTAAGAATTAGGAGGAGATTTAGATATGCTAGAATTGTTTATTAGTGGGTGGGAGTATGCACATACTCATTGATATTTGGAACCCCATGTTACTTACCCTCGTAGTAGAGAGTTTGTAATGGAGTATTTTAGAAATCTCAATACTAATGCCTTTTGCCAGCTTACTAGAATGGACGTCAATTCTTTTTCAACATTAGTGGATTTGATTAAGACTTACACAATTTTTGAGAAAAGGTACCAAAGTGAGCAAACACACATGTGGATCCAAGTTGCCCTAGCCTTGGATAGATTTTTACATCACAGCAATGGAGCTTGTGTTGCACGGGGTTTAAATATTTGGGGCATTAGTGTTGGTTCAACAATTTCTTTTAGTGATAGAGTTATGACAGCTATATTAGATGTGATGAGGAGTCAAGTTGCTTGGCCCGAGCTCGAGGAGAAGAGGAGTATATCTAATGTTTTGCACACAAAGGTTTTCTTGGTTGTGTTAGTTTGGTAGATGGAACATTGTCTCCTCTTGAAGCTTGACCAACAGTGGATGAGGAAATATATTTCAGCACAAGGGTTCATATTCTATAAATGGCCAAGTGATTTGTGATGATAAAAGGAGAATTATAAATTTTTCCAGAGGTACGTATGTGTTTTTTTGTTAGGTATTTTTTCAATGCATTGGTGATCCTCTTTTATGTTTTACTAAAATTATAAGTTGATTTGTTTGTTTGCAGGAATGCCAAGATCATGTCATGACATGACTTGTTTGAAAAAATCATCACTATGGAATGATTTGAACCAGAGAGTGAGTTGTTGCACTTTTGAGGCAAAGGAGTACCTTTTAGGTGATTCAGGTTATGTACTCATGCATCATCTAGTCCCCGCTTTCAAGCAAGCCCATTCAGAGGACAAGCAGAAGTTTAATAAATATTTGGCACAAGAAAGAGTGATAAATGAGCATTGTATAGGTATATTGAAAGCTAGATTGCATTCTCTTTGTGAGTTAAGAGTGCATCTCAAAGACAATAGTAGAAATGCTAATTTGTTAAAGTGGGTGTTTTTGTGTATTATTTTACATAATTTTGTAATCAATAGGTCAGACCTTTGGTCAGATGGCGGATTTACAAAGGAAATAGAAATAGATTCAGAAATATCTTTGCATGGTATAGAACTTGGTAGAGAAGAAAGTAGATCAAGGGTGATGCAACATTGCCTTGATTATCACAATGATGATATACTAGATTGAGTGAGTTTCCATATAATAAATTATTTATTTTTCAATTCCTCATCTCATATCCCATATTCTTGTAACTTAGACCATGAGTCTCTAACTTAGACCATGAATGTATCTTTATGTAATATTGGAATAAGAATTTGTGTGATACAAAAAGAATTCTTGGGAGCTTAACTTGTACATTTGTAGTGCCCAAGCTAACACTTACACGGTGTGGTGTGGTGTTGGGCAAGTTTACACTTCAAAGTAGCTATATGTTGTTGTAAAAAAAATCAAGTGGCCCCATGACACCGGTAGACGTAGTGCGATTGCACATGTACATGCTAGGGGCCGCACTCCAACTTGAGAAAAAAAAATTGTTTGCGCCAGTTGATACCCATTGGCACCCGTTGGTGCCACCCATAAGGTGCCACGTGATGGCACTTGTCGATGCTAGAAGACACTAGGGACCGTCCTCCTACTGAAAAGATTATTGCACCCTTCAGTGCCAAGTGGCATAGGTAGGATCCACGTGATGGCACTTGTAGGTGTTGTGCAATAATTGTAATGCTTAGGTGTGCCTATTGGCGACATGGAGTGCTGCATGTTGCCGCTCAAGATTTCAATTTTTTCCTCTTGAATATTGATTTTTCACTAAAATGTGCACATTTTGGAGGTTTGGATATTCAAACTTTCTCTCCTGCATGGGGCTATATAAAACTTCAGATTTGAACAAAAGTCATTTTGTGAGTGTGTCATTTTGCGAGTGTGGGAGTGTGGGGTGTTTGGGAGTCATTTCAATGTTTGTGTGGGAAGGAATCATTTTGTTGTGTGGGGTGTGTTTGAAGGGTGCAAAATTGAAGGAGGCAAGAAAAATCGTTGTTGAAGGAGAGAGTTGGAACTTTTAGAGGAAGAGAAAAAATCAGAATTTAAGAGGAAGAGAGCATTCAAGATTTGAGAGTAAGAGCAGGAGAGAAGGAGAGCATTCAATAGATAGAGAAGGGAGATTTTCCAAGAAGAGCAGACTGAATTTGAACCATGGCAAAAATTTGGGGATATGCAAAGATAGTTGACGTGCGTGATATGAGAAATACTCAAGAAGGAGATTGGCTCATAGCTTTTCATACCATTCAATACCCAGCAAATTTCATCAAGTGGTGCTGGCTAGACAAACATCAGAGTTGAATTGTTGTCTCAGGAATTTAGGAGGTCTATCTAGACTTAATTGGACTCAAAATTACACTTGGACTTCACTACCCACGTCCAAAGGTATTATTCAAACCATCTTAATTGTTTCCTCTTCATATCTCTCTACTTTCACACCTTCTAGCAACTCAAGATTGTGACTTATGCATGTTGGGCCTCAAAATTCTCAGTGCCTCCCAGCCTTGTCCCGTAGCGCCCTCCAATATCCCTCAGCATCCCCTAGTGCCATTCAACACCAACCCTAAACCCTAAACCCTTTGTGTGAGTGCCTTCCAACGACTCCAAGCATCAGCGGCATTTGGCGGTCCTTCCTAAAAACCACTATCCTGTAGCGGCTTCCAGCACTGATGGGCCTTCAAGCACGTCTCCAAGTGCCAAAGGGCAGCATCGGGTGACCTCCCAGTGCCCCGCATGGTGCGACTGTCCCAATGCGCCTTTGGGCATCCCCCAAGCAGCACCTTGTGATGGCGACAAGCGGCCCCCAATAGCATTTGCTGGTTTTTTCTTGTCCAAGGGCGGCTTTGAGCAGCACCCAATGTCTTGAGTCTATGTGATTAAGGTTTAAGTCAATTCTCTTGGTGGGTTTTTCAGGTCCTTCCATGTAAGGAGTTTGTGAGTTCATGGGACAAGGCCTCTTGCATAGGTTTGGTAAGAGAGAGACAGTTTTAATTGACTACATATATAGTTATAGATGCACTTGCCATGCCAAGGGGAAGAACACCAAGACGGAGGATAGTTCCTTACACAATTTTTTAGACTAGTTTGCACAAAGGGACAAGGTTTCAAAAAGATATCTTGCAAGGCAATGTGTGTATCTTGTGTTTAGAGCTTTCTTCTTGTTGATGGGTGTACTTGTTGCACCGACTATTAGGCCCAAGATTGTACATGAGCATTTGGTACTCAAACACCAAGACCAAGTTGAGTAGATTGGGTGTGTATGATTATGATTGGGGAGAGTTAGCATTTAGAGCTATCATTGCAAAGGTGTGGAGTTTGCAAAGCCAATTGAGTAGTCCTAAGGGGCGTAGGTTCAAGATCACCTTCCTTGGGTAGATACTCACTCATCTCTTTGTGGAGAGAGGTTTCAATCAAGAGGAGGACGTGATGTACTTGAGTGATGGAGAGGAGTAGATTATACACGAGGGAGAGCATGGTGATGATCATGAAGATGCAGATAGCTCGGATGAGGTCAAGACTATTGATGATGGGGAGGATGAGGATGGTGAGTGATTGATTAGGTTTGAGTTTTTTCTTACTTCTTTATTTATTTATTTATTTATTTATTTATTTATATTTTATTTATATCTATATCTATATATTTGTATGTTGAAAAACATACAAAGTTCTTTTGTATATACCATTACCGGATTTAATAAATGAGTTGATTTAAGAAGCTTTAATTAATAAACTAGTGAACTTGGTGTATTTCTGAAATTCTAATATGAATCTTTACTTGATGGATAACTAAATGTACCACTTGTGAACAGGTGTTTAAGAGATTCGTGTTGAGATACAGTCCTTACCCTTTGTTGAGATAGCTTCTTTTCCCTCTTCTTTCACTTCACTATTTTCTCTGTCTATGGAGGGGGTTGGTGACCCATGCATTTCAGAGTACCTTCACCTCCTTCTTTTTAAGTTGACATAAATCATATTTTAGATGATTGTGTTCAAGTAGTTGAGTGTAGAGAGAGAAATCTCCTAGAGCATGAGAGTAGATTGGAGAGTGTAGAGGAGAGAGAGAGATTAGTGCTTGAGCGCGAGAGTAGATTGGAGAGTGTAGAGGAGAGAGAGAGATATTATTGCTTGAGCGCAAGAGTAGATTAGAGAGTATAAAGGAGAGAGAGAGATTACCGCTTGAGCGCGAGAGTAATTAGAGAGTGTAGAAGAGAGAGAGATTATTGCTAGAGTGAGAGAGACTCCTTTGTGAGCAAGAGGATTTACTTGCTGCAAAGTAGGAGAGGCATCAGACCTTGCTTACTTCTGAGATGGAGAGAGAGTAGAGATTAGATGATTTAGACTTGGATATACTAGGTGCCGCTGCCATGGCGGGGGGTTATAGGGTCCAATTACAAAATCAGGCACAAGAGTTAGCATATGTTATAGTGAGGTGCAAGAGTGCACATGTTCAAGTAGAGGAGAGTGAGAGTAGTATAGCTCAAATGAGGGCTTGTGTGGTTTATCTTCGACCAAGACTACGTACTATTGCTTGCCAGACCCATACTTGTCATGAGATGCAGACCTAGACTGATACCACCCATGTGTTACCTCATAGTGTGGAGACTCAAGGCACTCAGATTGAGTTTAGAGAGAGGATTTGTCTATCAGGAAAGTATATTCTATGTATCTTCTTCTCGAGCTTCTTATAGAAGAAGATTATTATTGTGGATGTTACTTGTTTGGCATCATTATGGATTTGTGGTGCTATCGGTTTTTGTGCATAAGAGAGAAAGATGACTAGGCATGGTTGGTGCCCTCACATACAAGCCGGGCCTATAGGGTGGGTAGCCCATCTTGGTGTTAGCCATTTCATCCAATTCTGTTTGTTGCACTTTGAGGTTATCTTGTGGATAGATCCACTCCATCCGGAGTAAGATCTATCCACAAGATAACCTCAAAGATATGGTAGTGGTCCAAACTCCCGGAGGGAGTTCACATCGGGTCTTGCCTCATGGCCTGTTTTTGTTTTGCAGATGTCCATCCATCCTAGGTAAGCCAAGAAATTGATGCTACAATGCCCTTGGGTGGTCTCTCTCATAGAGATTTGAATCATAGATACGTCCAAAGTAAAACTTGAAGTGAAACATCACTATACTCTGGAAATTCCTTAGAACCCTTGGTACTCACTTCAAGCAATAACCATCTCAGCAGCGAGATTCTGAGTTTAGAGGACTTAGAGTTAGATCATATGAGCATCTTACTTCATTAGGTTTATCTCTTTGTGATCTTTTGATCATAGATAGTTATGCACTTTCTTATTATAGTGTCGTGCGTATATACATCGCTACACAACATACATCGTTGTCAACATCATACACTATAGAAGCACAACTCACACATAAGTCATACATAGACTCTAAAGTACCACAATAATTAGATTGTTTAACACTCTCTCAACTCAACTCAACTCAGATCAGTACTTGATCTGTCACTCTATAAACTGCAAACAACTGGGCACTGATTACAGTCAAGCCACACCCACTCAAGCATAGAGAATCCAGGTGATGCTCGCCGGCCTTTGTCCACCATAGCCAGGAACTTGAAGGCTCAACATCAGAGAAGTGAGCTCTCTGGAGCTCACTTTGAAACTATACCTCCCTGGACTCAAGCTAGCACTGGAACCCTAACGGTCCCGCTGATGGCACACTCGACGGTGTGAACGGTGCAAAGTGACGGTGGGCTCCACCGTGAAATCAGTACCCCAAACACAAAATCTAACTGTCGGAAAGTAGTCCCTGAGAAACTACTAGAATAACTCTAACTACTATCATTGGAACTCCAGTGTCCGAGCAGCTAGATGCAGAATTACAAATGGCGTGACAACTGTCGTGCGTATATACATCACTACACAACATACATCGCTGTCAACATCATACACTATAGAAGCACAACTCACACATAAGTCATACATAGACTCTAAAGTGCCACAATTGCCCCCCTAGCTGGCGGTTAGGTCCCTCTAACTCCAAGTAGCCATCTACTCTAAGTATATGGTATACCCTCGAATGGGCAAAGATCAAGAGGCCGGGTGCTATGGAGCCCCATCGTTAGTCACCTGTCTGCAATCTATACCATATAAGGAATGAACTGGCTATAGGTCAAGTACATCTAGGACATAACCACTGTCCCTGAGGAACCACCGTGAGGGGAGGAGTCATACATGCCATATGCCATCCTCTTGAACAGCTATCACACACTAACATAGTAGCAGCTCCACCAGAAGAGCCACATAACATACACCTCAAGCCTGCACGTACAAGTGCCAAGCTTGGGTCCATAGTACCATCAATGTTTGGGAGGTGGCATGGCGCACAATTGCGCACATGATCCTTCCAAACAACACCATCACGTCCTTCTAACACAAGGACTCCAGATGGCAAAACCTCACGCACTCTCAAGATAGTGTGGCCTATAGAAACATCAAGTGTCGTTGGTGTTGTCTACTGTAGATATACATAGTCGCCTAGATGAAATCGACGGATCGAGGATCTATAACCTCCTCCTTGAATGGTAGCATAGCGTAAAATATCTCTATGTTGAGCAATCACCAAGTTCTCAAAGGCCATCGGCATCACTCTTCGAAAGATCTCTGCACGTTGAGAACATGCGCTCATCCATACATCGAGGTCATCCAAGTCCAAAACTACAGTAGCATCTCAACGAATGGCTACAAGTAAATCTGGATCTCGTCCATAGAGTAGAAAGTATGGAGAGAAGGATCCTAAGGAGGCTTGTCGGCTGAACCAATAGCCCATGCCCAACCAAGGTAACTGGAGATCCCAATCTCCCAAGTGGCCTCTCTGCAAACCATATTTTTGCAATCCTCTCTTCACCGTCTGAACCACTCTCTCTGCTAAGCCATCTGCCTCAGGGTGATCTCGGGATGTAGTACGATGATCAATCAAAGCCTTGTCACACAAGACCTGAAACTCCCCCAAGAACTCTGTTCCCTGATCAGTCAAAAACTCAGCTGGTGCACCAAAATGACTAAGAACTCGATCTAGGAACGAGTAAGTTGTCCCTTCACTAGACTTGTCAAGAAGTGCCACCAACTCAATCCACTTGGAGAAGTGCTCCACCATCACCAAAACATACCAATGATGTCTCACAGTCAGCGGTAAAGGTCCGGCGAAGTCCAAACTCCAACGGTAACCCAATCCCATGATAGGTAATGGGTGTAACTGTGGCGTAGGAGCATTGAATGATGCTCTAACTCGGTCACAAACCACACATCTGGCAACAAACTGCTATACCTTGGTCTGCATACCGCGCCACCAATAATGACTTTGAAGTAAGTTATACGTACGCTTTACTCCAAAATGTCCTAGCTCCTCATGAGCATGACGGACCAACTGTGGTCTCTGAGATGGAAGTGGTACTACTTGCACTCTACCATCCTCCCATACACACAAAACGTATCTACCATCCAATCTGAACCGTTTGGCTTGCTGAAGAACACGGTCTCTCTCCTTGGCCCCAACTGTGCCACCCACAGCACTAGTACAAAGATAGTCCATCACTAAGACATCATCATGAATGTCTCACTGAACTGTACCAATATCTTCACTCTCTGGATCTGTGACCTCAATAACTCCTCCTGTATGCGCTGAGAGAGATACCACCAAAGCCTCTGCAAATATACACAGAAAGGCCGATGCATGCCAACCTGGCACCATCTCCTCATCTGTCTCACCATGCCAACGTGCTCTGGTCTGATCTTGCTGGCCGGGACATGGGTTTCTACTCAACCCATCTGCATCACGGTTCACCACTCCAGGTCTGTGAACAACTATGAAATCATACTCCTATAAAATCAGAGCCCATCGTGCAAGCTTCCCTGAAAGCTTGTCGGACTCCATCAACCACTTCAGCGGCTGATGATCAGTGATGAGAGTGAAGGGGTTACCAAATAGGTAACATCGGAAATGTGCTACTGCCCAAACTGCTGCCAAGCACTCTCCCTCATATGAACTATACTTTGCCTCCACTGAATTGTTGGAGCGACTAGCATAGGCCACCACAAACTCCTTCCCCTCATCATCATGTTGGGTGAGCACCACTCCAAGCCCCAACATACTCCAATCAGTGTGAACCTGAAATGGTCGTCCCTTGATCGGTCTCCTCAAAATAGGAGTAGATGTCAACCTCTCCTTGAGCTCTACAAAAGCTCTCTCCTGCTCATCTCTCCAACACCACTCCTGTGTAAGCTTGGTCAGCTTTGTCAAGGCCTTGGCAATGGCACTAAATCCTCTAACATAACGGCGATAAAAGTTTGCCAACCCAAGGAATGCTCGCACTCTGCTCACATCCGTAGGCCGAGGAATACGTGCAATAGCCTCCACCTTGGTCTGTTGGACACCAAGTCCTCCGGAGTAGATAGTATGACCCAAATACTCAACCTGCTCGTGGAAGAACCTACACTTCCCAGGATATAATTTGAGTCCATGAGATCTCAACCTCTCAAACACCTCCAACAACTGTCTCTCATGCTCCTCCACAGTAGTGCTATAAACCAAAATGTCATCAATATAGCACCGAGCAAAATCCAATCCAACTAGGATCCTATCCATGACCCTCTGGAACTCAGCAGGAGTGTTCTTCAACCCAAATGGTAAGAACCTCCACTAATATAACACATCCTTGCCGTGAGGATCAATAGCCCAAAATGTTGTCTTGGACTTATCCTCCTCCCTAATCGGCAACTGATGATATCCCGCTTGAAGATCCAAAGTACTGAAGACCTTTGCATGCCCAATCGCATCAAAAATCTCCTCCAATGTAGGCATGGCATACCGATCAGCCCTGGTCTATCGGTTGATAGGACAATAATCTCCACATATCCGCCTATTTGTATAGTTGTCATGCATATCCTTCTTGGCTGGCATCACTGTCGCTGATGCATACTCTCCATGTGAAATCTCCACCAAACCAGCCTCAAAAAGGTCACTACTCCGGCTTTGAATCAATGTCCTCTCCATCTCACTACATCGATAAGGACGTCGGAAAACAAGTGTCGCTAGTCAGCTCAATCCGTATACTAGGTCCCTTCAGAGCACCCAAATCCTTCATATTGAAGGCAAAACAACTCGTGTGACTCCTCAAGAACCTCCAAACCTTCAGTCTTTCCTCTCCAGTAAGCTTGGGTCCAAGATCTGGCTCCCAAGTATCCTCTATAACTGTAGTAGGAGTGGAAGACGTATTGACTGACTGCTACACTGGGCCCTTGGGGGCAATAGTGTCATGCTCCCGACCACTAGAGGTCCCAACCTCAATGTGAAAAACTCCCTCCACTCTGGCTGCAAGCTCCACACGTCCTCTGGCTGCATCCCATGTGGACCAAGGGTGTAATCCAAGTAGCCCATGCTCACCTAGATGGACTCCAAGTAGACCACTCTCCCTAGTAGCTACCGGATGTGTCCCAAGAATACCATGTCCACTCGATCCATCACCCCCAGCATGTGCCTGAATTGTCTCTATAGGCACAGTGCTCACAAGTGTCCGAGTGGTGATGCCTATCAAGCGCATCCTACGCTGCTTTGCCAAGCCAAGGCTCACAATCCAGGTCAAACAGTTCAGGTCCATAGCCTGACCTAATGCCTGGATGCCTCTGACATTGCTAGAACAGCGGTAATACCGGTGCAAAAACCCATCACCCGCTCTCTCTCATCAGCGTTAGGCTCCACCAATTGTTGTAACTGTGAGTCCCAAACAAGTCCAGGTCCTCCCTCTCGAAAAGCATGAGAGCCTGGGAAACTCATAAGTGTGGGAAATGCAGCTCTAGGCTGTCCAACTAGGTTCACCACTGCCATAGGTGACCTATCAGCCACTACCACTGTCTGAGACTGACGTCCAGCATCCAAGATATCATCAACAAGAATGTGGTCTAGTCGTTGAATCCCATCATAACTACGCTGTAGAACCTCTCTGGGTAAGAGGTTTGTCCACCAAAGACGAAGACGATGAGCCCGTGATCCCACTCTAGCTGCATCTAACAATACAGCAGGTCCCATCCATGAATGGACCTGATGTGTACTCGCCACCACTCTAGTGCGAGAATCACCCATCAATGGAACGTTCTCCAAAAGGTAAGTTGGAGAAACAAACTGATGAACTTGGAGATGTCGTAATATCCGTAACAATTCCCAAAACACACCAGAATGAGGATCCTAAAGACCCAAACCGCGGCCCGCACATGTATGTCCCTGACATGGCCATCCAAAAATCACCAAGTGAATAGGCCCATGTCGCTCTAGGTCATGCGCCCCGAGTAAGGAAATGTCTCCTGGTAAGGCCTTCTGGTAACCTATGACTGCTGACATCGATAATAACTCTGGATACCGATAGGCCAAGTGTGCCACATGATGTAGAGAGACTCATCTAGCAGTCTCATCTCTCTCTACATACAAGTACCTCTGTACTCGTATACCCGCCTGTAACACCGTAGCTGGTCCGGTGCTGATCCCACCAAACAACTCCAATAGACATATCCCCTCTACTGGATACTGCCAAGTAATGAGTGTGGTATCCGGAGGTGTCAAAGCAATCGCCTCTAGAGACCCATCCTCACACTCATCCCCTGATGGTACGAAGGCTCCACTCCAAGCCTGCTGCACCAACTGATCTGCATATTGCTGCAATGCCTCCTCTGAACTCCACAATGGAACATCCAAGGTGGATGGAACAATCCCACTTGTACTCCAAAGCCGAGTGATCTCCTCTGGTACTAGAGTATCCTCTGCATGGGCGTTCCCCTCCAACAAGTCACCAGGCCAAGTAACTGCACCGCTGAAAGCTAAAACTGATCCTGCCATGGTCCCGGACTGTAGTGAGCCAAGACTACCACTACTAAAGCGTACTGGTAGGCGACATACCCGTCCCTCACCAGACTGCCAACCAGGTCTATAAGAGGTTGTCTCCTCCCAATAGTCAATGCTGAAACCCATAGGGTATAACACTACTCTCCCAACTAGCACATCATATGACTCAGCTATCATCGCAATAGCCTGACCTCTCACCACCGAGCTATCAATCGGATGACCAAGCTGAACCTGGACAACAAGCTCCCCACGTGTGATGTACTGTGTCAAACCACCACCTAGAGATGTCTGGATCTGAAATGGACACCTCTCCACATTGGTCTTCCGTAACTCCAGACCGACAACTGCAACCTTCCCCAACATAAGGGGCTGCGCACCAAAGTCTAACAAGACTCTCTGTGGTGTATAGACCTTCCCTAAAGGTCCCACCAAATGAAAAATCCCCCTCTGGTTATCCAATAGGACAACACTAGGTGTAAACCGCGCTCTCTCAAAGGTCGGTCTAGCTGGCAACTCCTCCAGTCTAGCCGCTGCTGCCTACCATAAACCACTGGTCGCTGAACGGATCCCATGCTCCTCAACCAAGTCAGCTCCACTACCAACCACCTCTACTCCAGTAGTAGGAACTGCACCATCCCTACTCACACAATGTGGCAGCCAACCGGAACACTAGGGCTGGGTCAACCCCCAATGTAAACATGTCACTGGCTGAAAACAAAGGATGCCGCATAATCAGCTGAGCCGCCCCTAACATCATGCTAGACTCAGTCTATGTAGTAGTAGGTGGCTGACTAGTAGGTAGTCCATCATGTACTCCATCACCACCTACCACACCTGCACTGGGACATCTAGGAACCATGGATGTCGTCTACAATGCCTCAGATAGCATAAAAGAGTGGGGAAGTCTGACCTGTCTCCCAACCTCTCCTCTCTGTGGATCCAACTCCACTAATGCTCCTCTAGGCTCTGGAGCACGTACTGCACTCCTAGTCAGTGTTGCAGATGCATCCACCTGTGCTACTCCGCACATGAAGTCCAAAGCATCTCTATCACCAACATATGAGGTGGAAGCCTCAGCACCCGAATCTGATCTCCTCTGAGCAATAGCCATACTAGCCAATCTCTGCTCCAACTGCTCAATCCGAGTAGCCATAGTTGTGTCAGAAGTAAGGGCAGGTACTGCACCCCTACTAGGTGTAGATCCTCTACCACCACCTCTACCACCTCGTCCTCCATGAACTGGAGCTCCTCTACTACCTGCCATAGCAGCCCTACCACTCCGTAACTCCGGATGTAGGTCAAAACACCGGTCACTAGTGTGACCAAATCTGTGGCAATGCTCACACTGCCTTTGTGCTGGTTGTGATGCACCAAAGGTATCAGGTCCGCTGCCTTGAGTACACTCTCTCCTATGGTGAGGTCCACCACAAGTCCAACAAGCAACACCACCACTCACTGGCTGCTGCTGACCCAAAAATGAGGGTAAGGGTCTAACTCCACTAGGCCCTCCACTCGCTCCATAGGATCTGGGCTATCCACCATGTCCTCAAAAAACAATTGGGCGTGGTGCACTTTGCTGCACTCTAGAAGAAGTCACAGTCGTGGATGAGGTCTCTCTACCAAATCCAGATGTCACCACTCTCTCCTCCACCATATTGAGCTCAATACGCTCAGCCAAACCAAAGACTACTGCCAAGGTGGGCAAAGTAGCCTACAACAACGTAGCATCACGAACTCTACGTTGCAACTTCCTATCCAGTATCCCATACCAAAACTGGACTGCTTGGGCCTCAGTAACTCCCTGAGTGAAACTGATCAGCCGCTTCATGCGAGTGTATGCCTCGCGTAGGCTCTTTCCAGCCTTCCATTGGAACTCTTGCAAGCTCCTCAGCTTGTCAGTCCGCACTCCTTGGTAGTTCTGCCTCAAACATAGGAAGAACTCAACCATGGGGTTAAACCTCGGTACCACACCACCTCCTGCAGCGGTACCTCCACTCGTAGTAGCACTATCTCCAGCTAGTGCACCTCCACTAGCTCCACCAACACTACTCGAGCTAGAACTCGTGGGTACAGCTGATCTACTCCTGGCCACCGAGCCTGAAGTGATGGAAACATAGTGTGGAGACCAATACTATCTCCATAACTCAATCTCCTCCAAATGAGCTCTCTTGAACTCATGGTAATCATCCATCGGCGGACCCTCTAGATGCTGAAACAACCCCTTCCATGCCATGAAGGGTGTAAACAAAGTTGGGTTCCGCATCTGCTGCAGATCACACCAACTATCAAACTCCTGGATGAAGTCATCCAACTCAATGGTACCCACTGTACCTAAGTAACGCCTAGGGCCTTTGGATGCCCCATAAATCTCGTCCATGTCCCACAACAACGGTGCGGACACACCAAGTGCACTTCAAGTAAACCCACTGCGTACTATAGGGCTAACTCCTTCGGAATCTCCAAAGAACTCCGTCATGACCACGTAACTGCAATAGCAAACCCGAACCACCAATTGCAACCGCAAGTCGTAACCGCAAGTGCTCCACCAAGTGCCAACACCACCACGTGCCAACACCAACTAGACACCACCCACTAATGTAACTCTAACCGAGATAACTACACTAGGGGAAAGGCAACCTGTAACATGCCATCATAACACGCACTCTCACGGTCTACAGGTCATCACTTCTTGCCTCACCGGAGAGAAACAAAGGTAGTATGACTGGTCATCACTCCAGCCTCACCACCGAGAGCACACCAGAGTACCAACGCTCAAAAGTTAGGGCACCTCACACAAACGTGGTGCACAAACAGGAAGTAGAGAATGGAGGGGATCCAATCACAAGAAATCTAAACGAAAACCTTCCATCTCATAACACAACACGGGACTGACTCTGCCACCATTTGGCATTTGACATATGAGCAGTTCGTATCTAAGTCCTAAGCTACCAGGATCACCAAGAATGGGATCAAACTGCCTCTCCTAGCCAAAGCTACATGTGTATAGATAACAGTGGTGCAGTCACTAGGACAACAAGTGAGGGTGGACCAATTGGCTAGGGCACCAGTCTAGGAACAAGAGATCTAGGGGTCAATCCTTGTTGCGCACAATCTAGCAAGAAAGGCAGATTTTGCCAACCAATGACCAAGATCTACTTTAAACTAGCTAGCCTCACGCTAGCTAGCCTCACGCTAGCAAGCTGGCTTGCTGGCCCTTCTAGGCCTTTGTAGCCCTTAGCCCTATGCCTCAAAACGCCAAAATTCAGCCAAATGAGGCCTTTCTTGTTGCCACTTCGAAATGTCCTCCAAAATTGGTGAAACTTCTCCAAATCTGCGAAAGTCCTCCAAACTAGCAAAACTCCTCCAAATCTGGCCAAACAGCGAAAACTCCTCCAAATCTGGCCCAAAATCTGAGATAAACCCTAAAGATGGCTGTCCGCCAAATCCCCTGCTAACTATCCACTCGGGCGAAATTGACAAAACGGGTTTTTCCAAATCACAATTTCATGAGAAGAGCTTCCCAACTCCACCTTCAATTTCACTTTCTGAGCCGAACTCGCAGCAAATTGGTCTTGCCTTCACCTCTTGAGCTCAAAATCACAACACTGCTCGAAAATTGCTCCTTCTTTGCTCAAAATTTAGCCAGCGCTTCCGCACACCGTCCGCTTAACTGCCAAATCTGAATCACTTGAACGAGCTTTTGCACACTAGGGAAACACAGAACTTGAATCGAGCTACCACAATCCACCGAGCTTGGAGATACCACCAACACTCAACGTTCCTGCACCCGATTTCCCCCTGACCTCACTTCCTTGATGTAATCAGATTGTTTAACACTCTCAACTCAACTCAACTCAGATCAGTACTTGATCTATCACTCTAAAAACTGCCAACAACTGGGCACTGATTATAGTCAAGCCACACCCACTCAAGCATAGAGAATCCAGGTGACGCTCACCGGCCTATGTCCACCATAGCCAGGAACTCGAAGGCTCAACATCAGAGAAGTGAGCTCTCTGGAGCTCACTTCGAAACTATACCCCCCTGGACTTGAGCTAGCACTGGAACCCTAACGGTCCCACTGACGGCACACTCGACGGTGTGAACGGTGCAAAGTGACGGTGGGCCCCATCGTGAAGTCAGTACCCCAAACACCAAATCAGACTGTCGGAAAGTAGTCCCTAAGAAACTACTAGAATAACTCTAACTACTATCACTGGAACTCCAGTGTCCGAGCAGCTAGATGCAGAACTACAAATGGCGTGATAATAGGAACCATCCACCTGGTGCTATCCACCCTACACACTTCCTTCCTTATAGGGTATAGAGAGCATCATACACTTGGTCATTTGACCCTTTGATGAGTGTTTTGGACAGATTTGTCCATGATGATAGGCCTATTGTTAGTTGGGCAGAAGAGGAGTGGACATCAGGTAGACTGAGTTCTTATAGTAGTGACCCATATTCTCTTCTTGCTAGCGGTATCAGGCACCAAGACTTGGATAAGAGCAAGTGGCCCCTATGGTGGTCATTGAGCCCATTTAGGATTCAACATCATGTATATCATCTTAGACTTGAGGATGCATAAGTAGCACTCTTAGACACCATGGTGCATCTCCTTCTTCTTCTTCACCTACTCCTCTACTATAGTCACATGTTTAGGTTTTATTGGCTCCCCATTTATATACATTTTTTGTGCATTTATCTCCATGTATACATTTATCTTTTATACTCATATATATTTTAGTATACACTTGTGAAATTCTCATAATTTTGTTTAACTCTCACATTTTCATGTGCTATATACTCAATTGTGCCTTGTGTATCAAACTGGACATCACTTGGCACTTATGTGTGTGACCCGGGCACCTATGTGTGCCACCCACATCATGAGTCACCAGACTTAACCCACTTAATGCCACCCTTACGGGCGTCACTCAACACCAACAAGCGTCTACGTGCATTGACGAACTCCAACAAGCCAAGACGAGTGCCACCCATTTAAAGCGAGCATTTACCACCATTTACAAGCACCTATGAGTGCAATCCAGCACTGAGGAGCGCCAATCAGCGGCTCCGGCCTTAATTTAACTAAGTGTGGCATTGAGCGACGATGAGCAAGGACGAGCGGTGGCAGGCAAAAAAGAGTTATGGGTGGCAGTGAGTGGCGACTTGTGGCATCTTGGGCAGACTAGGTGGAGAGAAGAAAAAACATGGGAGGTAATGACTAGGGACTAGCAACATTTATCAAGTTTCTATAACTCATCTTTATTATAATCATAATAAAGGTTGCATATTGGTATACTATTTTCTATCATTATCAATAGAATAGGATGTACGTTCAACCTGAGTGAGCACTTTGAAATAATTACTTATTTCATTGGGAGTTTTCCTGCATGTATGAGACTCATTTTGATTTCATGAGTGCGCTTTGATTCCAAACTCTTCTCCTTAAATTTTTTTTTATGCCCTAGCTTTCCTTCTATCTATGCTCATTTTTTTCTCAATTTCAATTTTCATCTTCTTTGTCTCTAATCTAACACGCTCTGCTTCCATTCTCATCATTGTTTTCAGCCTTGGATTCTATAGTATCTACCTTCAACATCATAATTTTTGCTAAATCATGAGACAATGACATACTAGGTGACAACCTGTGTACCTTACTCGTTGATATTCCACCTTTCCTCCTCTTTGTGTCACATTCCCTTTCTTGGTCGATGAAATCACCCTCGGATCCATCCCTTGTAGAAGTTAAAGGCGGTGGTGTAATGAAAGGCGAGTCTTCGATTGGTGGAACAAATGGAGACTCATCCTCGGGTGATAGGATTCCATTTTCCATGCCACTTGGTATACTTTCCACCCCTTGGGTGTTTGCAACCAACTATGGACCGGAGTAAGGGAGCATCACCTCTGGAGGAGATGGGAATTGAGAGCACTCTTGTGCACCTTCATGGACCTCCTCCTTGCCACAAATCTTGCTGGAAGTGGGATTAAAATCTCCTAAACTTACCATTGCAAGTGGACTTATGTTAGCTTTGGTCCAAACATGGCTTCCATTCTTGCAAAATGCATGCACATTCCATTCAATTTATCTTCTATAGTTCTCCACCCCTTGCCATATTCCTTCTCCGTGAGACCTTCTCCAATAGACTTGTTCTTAAGCTCTTGAGTTTCTTTGTATTAGTTTCATGTACCGCAACCATTTCTTGTAAAGCCTATCACTTGTCATAGAAGTAGGAAATCCTTGTCCCTCCCTAATCAAAAAGGTTGCCATGAAACTAAATGCATTAGATTTCTGAATGGGCTTTTTGTAATTCACACCATGAATCTTTGCAAAATGCTCGGGGTCCTCCAAATAATCTAGTATTTGGCTATAATTGTGCGTTGTCATGCAAAATTGTTCATACTCCTTTGTTTTGACCGGCACAGATGAAGCCATCCTCAACAGGTCTCCAAATTCCCCTAATGGTTGTTGAGGTTGCGAATCCAAAGATGACTCTATAGGTCATGGATCAACGTCAAAAAGTGAGTCTCTTGCACTAAAACAAGGTACTTGATCTCCCATTGCAAAAAATTTGTTGCACTCTCGGTGTCAAATTCTTCCACCCCTAATCAATTTCTTGGTGCCGCAGGGCGGCGCTGATCTGATCATTTCTCACACCAATGCGAAACTACAAAACCGTTAGTTGCCTGACAACTCACACATTTTCTCGAGAGGGTTGTGAACTAGAGTTTAGAATTTTGAATTGTTGAGGTGTGGCATTTGGATCTTGCATACGCAAACCTAATCATAAATAATTTTGACTTATCTAACCACGTGTCCATCCTCTTGAGAGAACATGTCACTTTGTCAGACAATCATTTATTTAGTTCAGTGCATTCCTAAACATCCGAAACATCAGGCTTGAGTTTTATAAATGAATGCAATTTGAATAAAATATCCCATAACTTAATTTACATAGCGTTCAGTTATTACACTCTAGTCTGGTTACAGAGTTCACTAAAATATATTACAATGTTTGTTAAGAATCCCTTAGACATCCGTCATACCTATTTCTGAAACCCCCTAATGTATAGCTAAATCTCCCTTAGCATCACATTCGTCCTGTTGTGTCAGGCAGAGCATGGCAAGGAGTGACCCCGGAGGTTGAGACAGTCCAAAATACATGCACTCGTATTAGGAACCAAATGTAAAACGCTTATATCCCATCTATTACGTTCATGTATAAGGTCTGCATAGACCGAAGAACCCAAAGCTATAGCTATGCTAATGTCATGTACATGTACAGGTGCCCCAGAGACGAACATAAACTCCATCATCATCATGACATGAACTGAATGATCTGTCACAACGTTCCTTGCTATGCACCAGAGACGTGAAAGTGAGAGCAAACATCTAGAATCAGACCTTTCATGAGCAGAAATAAGCAATGGCAAACAAAGTGCACGAAAACTGTTTCAGTAGTCTCATGAGATAAAGAGGCCGCTTCAGATAATGAAGGCAAAAATCGAGGATCCACATCGTACTAATGCTTTGATACCAATTTATTGAGTCCATGGTCCACTGAGAGTAGCCTGGCTTCCTCAATCGTTATAGAGCACATGGAGCTTTTCATCACAGTATAGATAAATCTCCGCTCGTATCACATAGACCTTTTGGCTCAAGCAGAACACAACCGCAGGAACATGGCAAGTAGGATTCCTCGGAGATGGTTAGCAGTCCACAGTATATGCATATGTATATTACTTGCACTATCTAGGAGACTTGGACAAGGAACTCTGTCAGCGATCAGCGCTTTTCGCTGTTTAACCTACACTGAACAATGAATCGACTCTTCGTTATACTCAAAATATTCAATTCTGTGATGTTCGTCTTGTTCACAAGTACAGACGAGATTAGAGCTAGCTAGCGTTCCAGATGGATAAGTACGACGTGTAGGCCAAGTGTTCAAACAGGCTGAAGACTTCTTGTGTTGCCGCCTAGTCTGTTGGACTCGAGCAAAGAGCCATACACCTCCGAAATGCGAGTTCTCTGGAGAAGTAGAAACCTCTCGTTTCTGTGCTTTCCCAAGGATCCAGCGACCACTCAAGTTCGGACCACTCAACTTATCAGCTAATGACGCTCGTTGTATTCGCGATGGTTAAAGAGGTGTTAGATTCGCAGCAAACGCTTCGTGAATTTAATTTTCTGATTTCAATAGACTATTTCCCGCACCAATGCCCATCACTGTCAATCAACTTGTGATGCAGAACATTAGTTTACATTGGTTTCCAAATTAGTCCAGACAAAGTTCCTTCGTTTCAAAGCACGTGGAATATCTCAATTCCCTTCACTTGATCTATTTGAGTGCAATTAAATATGCAAGTTGAAGGTTTGTGCGATGTGAAAACCATGCAACTGACCTAGGCATGGAAACTACATCGTCCAACCAAGCGCGCTGCAAGTTCGTTGGTTTTGCTTGCAATAGGCGTGACTACCTCGTGACTCACACGGTGGTTGAAGAATAGACGCCGGCTGAAAAATATTCCAGAAGGGGAATTCCAACATTCTATGGGCATGCAAAGCGTAGGTCAATCTCCCTAACCAATAGCATGGACTACAAAAATTCTCGGACCTGAAGAGCTCCACATGTAAGGCGTCTGTCGATATTTTGTGGGTGTTCATGGTCGGGAATGGCGGAAAACACGAGACTTGGTTGATCCATGTCAGAGATTGGCATTCACGTTGAGGGAAAGGGCATCTTTGAGCGTCTTCTGCTGCTTGGCATCACTGTCAAGTTTCTCAAATCCATCCTGCAGGTTCGTAAACCATATAAGGCGTGTAGCAGAATATTTATACGACCAAGAAAATACTTAAACCCCAACTGCAGATTATTTATACAACCAAACAAAAAGTTGCAACAATTGCGACTTGATTATCAGATCAAGAGTGTAACTAACTTCTTTTAGCAGGACTCTTACCAATCTGAGCACACTCACTGCTCCATTACTTCCACCTGTAAGAACTACAGGCACCTCGTCGGCAGACGTGACACAAGAGAGTCTCGAGCCTTCCACTCTATGAATAATCGTGGGCTTCATGACTGATATTGCCATGTCCCATACCTGTACTTTTAGAAGCAAACGTTTAGGTTCTGAATAAGTGCGCACAAAAATTTACACAACTAGAGTTCAAAATTCAGCATTCGTGCTGTTGTAGCCATTCCTCCTTCGTTCTGTAAACGTAGTGTTTACTTTTAACGCGTTCATTTAGTATTATGGAACCTAGATGTACAATCTAGGGAAACTCTTTTGATACATAGAATCCACATACCTCCAAGCGTCCATCGGTTGAGACAGTGTAGAACACGGTGGAATTTTTGTTTGACCACTGCACGTCTGAAATAGGTTCGTTTGCTGTCTGAATTACCATCAATGCAGTCTCCTGCATCAATGCTTCACCGGCGCTCAGTGAGATGGTTATCTAATGACGATAACTTTAGTCAAGCTTGGTGCTGCTAAGAGAAAGTGAAGACATATACTTGTACCCAAGAGTGTGGAGGTACGATATATTGAGAAGTTTGTTGTGTTCAGAAACTACCTGAACTTCTGCCACAGTTAAGATGCAACTTGTGAGATATTAGAAATAATTTCTAGCAGTATCATCGAGTTGTCTCCCACAGCTAGGGATTGATCAGCGTAAGTCAGACTATTTGCCATAAATTTCCAGGAATGGTACCTGCTCTTCACGCCAAAATCTGACAGTCCAGTCACTGCTGCAGCTCAAGAAGTATTTCGGCACGAAGCGATTCCAGCAAACCTACCACATTTAAAATCTTATTTGAGCTTCAATAGGTGCTGAGATGGCCAAGATCGGGAGTTGGTCTTGAGAAAAGTTAGTATGGTTTTCCGGACTTGCAACTCCTAATCAGAAAACGGTAATATTGACCAGCTTTTGCCCTTAGGACTTAGAAAGGTGCTCTTCCTGGATTGCATAAGGTTAACTCTAAAGTTACGTCAGATGTGGAATAGCAGAAGAGCTACTGAAAGTTGTTTGTCAAGTCTAAGGTGCTGCGACTGATGATTGACCTGATAAACAGGTCCCGCGTGTCCAACGTAGGTCGCCATGTACTGCTCACTATAAGAACGGTCACATTTGTAAACACGTCCTTCCTCGCTACCCACCAAATAAACTCTGCATATTGGCTAAAATAACGGCACTGACTTCAGTCCAAGGTTTTGAAGCATTCAGTTCAAGTCAGAACCTTCATATAGGTTCTTACAATACATAGACATCCGTAGAACACTAGCGACCTTTGGAGGTTTCAAGGTTAAAATGAAATCTCCGATACGGCGGACACTCCGATGCCTTACCCTGGATCTCGTGGACAGAAGTCAAAACACATTCCAGCTGCACGCCGGGAAATGAATGGCTGAGCTTGTTCTCCTTTTGAGGAGCCAGATACCTTTTTCAGTTTAATGAGGTCGACGAACTCCAAATCCTTTTCACAAACACACGAGCAAGTTGCCAAACTTTCATGGGCTAGAAAGTATTCGCACTAAACTCATTGTTAGACAAGTATTGCTCAGTGAGTGTAAACAGCTAGCAGACTAGCTGCACAGGAAGAAAATGCAAGGATATTTTTTCGGTATCGACTTTCAGAAAAGAGAAAATAGTTGTGATGAGAAACCATGCTGGCTGGCTGTTATGTCGTCCCTTCCAGGAGGTCAAGTTCTAGTACCGCCTAAACGTAGAACGGGGTAACAGGCGTTTGGAGTGCCATCCAAGGGTGTGAAGCTGGGTAGAAAAGGGAAGATGGTGAAATCTCTAGATGCTAGAAGATGGAAGCACTCGTTACCTTCTTTAGAAACCACTGAGAAACACGGCCATCTGTAGAGATAGACACGAGAGACTCTCCATGCTCAGAGGTGGAATCTATCCACTGGATCTTCCAGATGGGATCTTCGTGCCTGCCTGAGTTCATTCCGCTTTGTACAACAGGTGATGCGTCTTTGGGGTTTCTTGTATCGTAGATAGCCAGTATCCCGTTGTAGAAACCAACTGGAAGTCCACTCCCAAGCCCATATTATTAGGAAGGACATGGAGGTTCACTTACAATCGCTTAAATGTGTAGTATGGTTGTAGCTAGATTGTACACAGTTCCAATTATTGCAACCTGAACTTAAAGGACTTAAAGGATATTCCTGTGGTTTCCTTCTCCAGTGGTACGTTGGTCATTGAAGAACCTGAAAATTCACTAGATAAGGAGGTTACAAGGGGATACTATGCTCCAATATAATGATTGAGCTTGATAACGATTGCAAACAGCTTTCCTTTAACAGTATTTGTAAACATGTGCATAATTTATTGACGCATTCAAGCTAGGACTTCATTCGAGATAGGCAAAAGTAACCCACAGGCGCAGCTGACCTGCAAGCAAAGTTGGAGTGGAAGTAGAAAAATCTATTGCAGTTACGTCAGATTTGCATGCTATGGTGGCCAGAGGAAATCCTGGATTCTTCATCGACCAAAAGGCCACCAGACCACCTTTTTGAGTTCCAAACTCAAACTGTCCATACCCAACTGTTAATAGATCCTTGTTCACCTGAAAGAGATTATTGTAACACTAGATTGAGTTCACAGCTTATAAAAATTTGCATCAAAGATTTCCCATACCGAACAAAAGCATTTGCAGCCCTGTGTGGAATATTTGCCAAAGTATAGAAGAAGGAAAGCAGAGGACATTTCCTCTCTACAGGAATTTATGTAGACTTAAACGAGCGATGACTCGTTAATGAAAATACAAAGATCATTTAGAATGTACCTTGTTCCAGCACATGCAGCTAATGTTCTTCCCTTCCGTGAAATCACATCTATAATCCCAAAGCCATTGCAATTTTTGATTCGACACTTCTGTAGGTGATTGTGACGGGGGAACAGTGTCCTCACGTTCAGGAGGTGCAACTGTAACAGGATCCACAACCGGAGCTGCAGGTGGTGCTTCTTTCTTCACAGGCGGCATGTCATTTGTTTCAACTACCATAAGTACAGGTGGACGTAGCTCTGGATCCCGTGGTCGGTAGTCTTTGTAAGCCAAGAGCTGGACAATGAATGCGTACCACTTCATCATCAATTCAGAACTTCAGAGATTCGAAATGCATTCTTTTCTGATTATGTGATGAGTGATGCATTTTAGTGTACAATTGCATTAGATTCCGACCGTTGTATGATTTTTAAGTGATCAAGTGGTCTAGATCCACTTAACAAGTATCATATAAGGACACATGCATAATACTTGTGTGTTCCATCAATTCATTTTCAGCCTGTATTTTCCTCTATATCCACGTTGTATATGCATCAGTACTGACCCTATTTTCCTTGGCCCTATAGTCCATGCAAACCACTGCAATTTTATATAGATAGAACCACCATAGGTTACAGATAATAATTAGTTCATCAAATTACAGTGCATCCTGTACACATTTAATCTATGTCAGATAAGAGGCAAATAATTGCAGGTACTAACCTTTTCGTGATAAGTATTCTGCACTAGAGCCCTCTCGGCGATTTGCAGCGCCTTAGTAAGATTGGTCAGCTTGGATATGTCACCTTCAAACACACGGACTCTGGCACTTTGCAGACCGTCACTGCCGATTGCACCATCACCCACACTGCTACCGACAACACCTGGACGTTTTCCAAAGAGATCCTCCACTTGAACACTGGCAGTAGCAGACACTCTCCGTGATAGTGCACCCCCACTTATAGATCCCCTACGGGATAACTTTCCACTGATCGATTGTCGTCGGGAGTATTGACCAGACACTGAACCCCGTCTAGAATATTGAGCTCCTCCTTGAGTTGATGGCCGTCTAGAAGGCTGTAGTTCAAGTTTGAACCAAGCTTAGATGAATTGACCCAAGGTTTCATGGCTGACATCAAACTACTGTCGACAGATATTCCTGTTATTGTATAACCAAGATTCCGTGAAAACCATGAAGGTTTCGTGTAAAACTAAGATTTCGCAACTGAAGGGTGGAATAATGATATTATATGTGTGCCCAAATAACTATATCTTTTTGTTTCCTACGTTGGAAGACACAGCACAAATGAATGTGTTCATAAGCTTACCTGAGGACTGGCGATTGGAGATGGAACATTGGGCCCTTCCATCACACCAAAGAGCTTGGGAAGATTCGAAGGAACTTGTGCTGCATCTGCAGCCTTCTTGGCCTGTGCTATAGCCCAGGGATCGCTTAAGGCTTGTTGTTTCTGACCAGTTATGGTATCATGTATATCCCACGAATTGGCCTGCGCTGAGACTCAACCAGTTTAGAGCACACTAGACCTTGTTTAGCCCATCCGCTTACGATACTCAATTTTTTTGAAAATAAGAAAGAACAGCTAGACATGTGAGGGCATAGCAATCAAGCTTCTTATCTTACAGAGCTTGAGACATGCACAGACAATTTCCCACGTATAGTTTCTTCACTGGCAATATTAGCGCAAAATGGCACGTACAATAAGATGAAAGTGAGGGACCACACACCTGGCATGCCTGAGACTGCATGGACGGTGCCCAGGCCTGGACCTCTTTGTTTTTCAAGAGACGAACCAACGTTTGAGCGTACGCATCAGAATAATTGTCACTTCCTTGTTTCAGCTGCCAAATTTACGTTCTTCATCAGAATGAGCACGGTAGATGGATTTCAGGAGTCTGAGGCGGTCAGAGCGGAAAGTGGAATCATTTTGAGTAGAGAAGGACTTACCCTGTAGACAAGGCGAGACAACTCAGTGAATGTGTAAAACTTATATCAAGTACATTGTGATGCGGAGCTCAAGGTCTGTTCTACCTCGAGGAGCTTGACATAATGGGTGCTTCTTTCGGTTGCTACATTCAGGCCTTCAAAGGCAGCGTTGAAGTTAGCACCTCTGAAGTTCAGAAGAACAAAGCTTTCACTTTCGTGCAAGTACACATAAGTGATCTTTTCATTTTCCTGCATAGAACAACACAATCTATTCAGCAACTCCGGTAAGGAATCTTCCATGAATTTTGAGCAGAGGTTAATAAAGTAAACGCTTCATGACTCCGATTAGGCTTACCGAAAGAAAACCAAAAGCAGACAAACTTGGGTAGAATTAGCTCTTGGGAGAATTGCAAATATTGCGGGCAAAATGTGGAGATTGTCCCAAGTTTGCGAGTTGGGACCACGGTACTAGTGGTCCCATAAGTATAGCATTCGCCTATAGAAAGCCTTTCTCCTTTGTCAATTAAGTTATGGCCTACCTGTGAAGATAGTAACGCTGGCATTCGGAGCACTGCATTTCTACAAGCATCATTAACAACCGAAGTATTTTTCCTTGTCTGGACTTCCATAGTCCTGTTTAATGATTTGGTAAGAACGATGGCATATAATCCTGAAAGACAAGAACTAGAAAACAGAACCTTCTGGCTGGTCGGCATAAAAGTCGGGGCCATCACAACTTGTATAACTTTTGGTATTTCAGGAACACCGATGGAAGTGCCCAGGAGGGACCTAGACTTAACCGACATGGTCCCATCATCTCGATCCATTTCTTCGCCTTCCACCGTTTCTGGGGTTAGGCTTCCACAGCTACTTGTAATAGAATACCCTGTGCGGCTGCCATTTTTCCCAGTCACACCATTATCTGGTCACGATCTCTTAGAGAAGTCAAGGTTTGCTGCATTATAATGAGGATTCATGTGGTCAAACAGACTCGGGAGAAGCGACAAGGCGGAAAGCAGACCTTCCTGCAGGAGCTGAAATATCAGCATCCATGTTATTTGGAGACACTCGGCCTGCGGTGGCTTGAGACAGTTTGTCATATAAAACAGTCGGTTTTAGCTGAACGAGAGGCTTTGGAGTCACTTCCTTGCCATTCTCATCAAACACCTGCCCAACTGCCCAAGTTCTTCCATGACTGGAGCTGCTTTGGAAAAACAACCTTAATCAATTGGTAATCAAAAATCCTCAAGTACTGTTTTCAATGCTATCAAGTACAATCTATAAGAGTGAAATGAAGGATGTGCAGTTTTAGTATTAGGATTGGCAATTCCAGACTAAAATTGTCAATCCTATGAACGGCATGGATGAGGATACTCGTCCAATGGTTAAGAGAAACACATGCATGCCATAAATGGAAGAGATTCGGGTGGTAGAAACTATTACGATCATGAAAATGATTCCTATGGATCTGCGGACTCACATCTCACTGGGTCATCACTATCGTTCAGCAACCTTACCTGTACATTCTCACCGGCCATTGCCTCCCCAGCCTTTCTTGCACGCCGAGCATTGCGCTTGTTTCCTGATCTGTAGCTCGCTCTGTTTCAAACATCCAAACGTTATGGGAAATATTTGTTTAGCAAGTTTCAGGACTTCTTAAACGAGAGCCTTGAGTGCCATGATAAGAAGTTGAAGAACCGACAGTTCAATAACTTTCTATTATTTCTTTCCTGATCAAGGCTCGTTGGCAGACATATGTTAGTCGTTCAGACACGAATACCATGGAGAATTTTAGTGATTCAAAAAATCTTTGATGACCCCCACTCGGAGGTTGTCTGGTTTTACTAGCTAGAATGAAATCTCTGCCAGAGAAACTCGGAGTTGTAAGTAAATAAAAGATATAATATATTTGTGTGCGTTTTATCGCCTGCGTATATTGGCATGTCCTTGAAATTGAAGCCTGTGTCTATGACATGAGTTGTGGATATGAGAGGTTACTTTGAGCCATATGACATTTGGGAGCTCCCAGATTGACGTCTGGATCTGTAAGTTGAGCTGACCGAGCTGGCCTGCCCTGCTGCTGCTGCAGCTGCCGCGTCTGCACGAGCCTTGGCCAAATTGAACTGGTTTCTACTATCACTGTTTCCCGGCAGAGGCAGGGGAAACCCCATTCCGCTTTGCGAAGACCTCCGAATCCCCGCGAGCCTTTCGGCTATAGCCACCGGGCTCACCCCCGGTTCGTCTCCACCTCCTCCAGTGGGGCTCTCCATAATTCCTGAGCGGTATCAGATGCAGGAGTGCTTCAAAAGGCTGCCTTCGCCCAATCAGTCTCATCCAGAAGTTTCACCGCTGAAATTACTTAGTTCCCCTTCTCTCGGACAAGGCCTCATTCATCCAACAAATATCATTCGAATCGAGTCGATTTCTTCTCGCCAAACCATCAAACAAAGTAAATGAGCCCTGAGAATTCCGAGCACGAAATTGAGTTAGAAAAAATCTGCATCTTCTCACGGGCGACCAGAACATGTGAGCAAGTTGGAAGTCCGAAATTTTCCGCTTCGAGGAACACTGAAAGTATCGCGTGATTCATAAGACATGCCCATTTCCCCATCGCAGCAAGTGATTTTCAGAATCCATCGACATGCGATAAATTCAAGCAACACTCAGCAGCGATGCATCACCACATCGAAAATCTGTAAGTCATAACAAATTGCGATGAAGCCTAGATATCAGAAAAAGAGATGCGCTTAGGAGGATTTGAATTGCTCATGGTTGTTAGTAATACCGTCCCCGCGCGCGCGTTTCATTTCCTCGTCGGTGCAGAATCCGACGGTTTGCGGGTCGCCCCCATGCAGCCATGAACTGTACGTGAACGTGATTATGAGATTCTTTCCTCGATCCCGATGCTTCCTTACCGTAGCTCGTCTTTCTTGTCAATTGCCTACCTTGTTCCTCCGGTGGAACAAACTGCAGTAAACAGATTCTGTTGTACGGCATGCCAACGTGGTTACTTCAAAGTCTGAAGCCACTCTACCACGTTATCATTGTAACTATGAGTCGAGCATGATGTTATACTGCTTCGTTAACGTTTTGACCTTACCCCTTATTTATCAACCTTTGGGGTTACAATTGGGCATTTTGGAACTCGTGGAATGGACGCCATACCACAAACCGGAATTATGTACAAAGAGTCCCCAATTCTACACATACAGTTCTGGACGAAGAGCTTGTTGCTGCACCAGATCCTGGACATGATGGACCCAAAGGCATTCGGTATACGTCAGGTAAATCTATAAATCTACTCTTTTACTTCACTCATATCAGGCAGACTATTTAACGGGAACTGATATACCCTAAACCCCCGTCATATTTCCACACCCTTTTATTATATTTTCTCTCCTCCCGCCGAATCTCAGTACAGCTCCAGTCAAGTTGGTGAATTCTAAATTACCTCTTGTCAAGTTGGTGAATGTGAAGTTAAGTTTGGAGACGTTTTATATTTCCCCGTCCTTCCAAGTTTGGCGTTGGATTTCCAAATGGCGAAACGTGTGGCGGAAACGGGTGTTTGGGCATAAGCGTAATTCCAGTCCGGCCAGACGGAAGCATGTGCTTGAGCTCGATGCATTTCGCTCTGGTTGATTAAATAATACAAGAGTTTACACACGGATATTTTTTGGTGGTTTTTTGCCTGTTTGGATATGGATGTATCTAAATTCGATGCTATAAACTAAGAAAAATTTTTATAATAAGGATTTAATTCTGATTTAGAATAGACTTTATAAGGACAATCTCAATATCTACAATCAATATGTATCAAATAATGAACCATAGAAATAAGAAAAGCAAACAATGCTAAAATGTAAATAGTATGATAGGAGTTTTCTTTCCAAAAATAAGCAAAGAATGTAGCAATGACATAAAACTATATAAAATTACAAAAGAGACAACTAAGCAAGATTGAGCATGGAAGAAATAAGGAATCAAACTTAAATTGAATTCAAATTTATCACCAAAAGACATCTAAGAATTATGTTGAAGTAATACAGGAAACGCAATACTCAAAAAAAGTAGTTATAAATACAAAGAGCACATAAAATGTGCAAATAATCACTCAAATAGTAACTGAACAAGCTACTTTCAATGTTATGAATCTTTATAATCAAGGAATAAACTAAAGAATGCAATAGAAACCTCGTCACTTTCAGATAAAGAAGTGATAAGCCAAATTATACTAGAGTTCAAAGGATCAGGTTAAGAGAATCCTACTTATGTTGATCATATCAAATCAAATCAAGTTTTCAATTTCATGTCAAACATTTTTCAAATGAATTGATTGCCATAAAAGCTACTATTCTACAACTTTGTAACTCATACCAACCAATATAGCATGGGATACATAAAGAAGCATGTCGCACTTCTCAACTTTCCTTGGTTGTTTCCCTTAGTTTGTGCCTTCTATTATAGTCCTCCACCTTCATAGTTACCTCAAATTCTTAAGAGTAGCATATACTAATTTATTCTACCCAAATTGAAAAAGTGCAAAAAATAGAGCAAAGCACCCCATACCTAAAGCTACCTCTCTCGGAGGAATTAAAATAGTAGATTATACAAAGCCTATTTCAAAGAACCACATACTTCCCTCATGTGATTCTTGTTTTGCAAAACAACAAATAAGCTAAATTGTGATTTTATGACCTAACAAAATTTAAGTGATAAGATATGATAAGAAGGTAAGATATATATTGATCAAAAAATCTATCCTACTAGCTAATCCTTGGATGTAAATCATATGATGTTTTATAGTAATTGGTGTGGATTTCAAAGACAATACTTACTTGGATGCTTCATCTTATGGTTGGAACTTTACATGCAACATATGATAGTTCAAAGTTGATCATCATGAATCATCCATCTTAATATATATATATATATATATATATATATATATATATATATAATTATTCTATTTTATTTTATTTTATTTTGCATGAACACTTTATATAAAGTTAAAACCTCATATAACACATCTAGAACTACTCTAGTGCACTTTCAAAATCTAAAATTATTCCCTTCTAAAGTAGCACAAACATTATCCTTGGAAATTATTAGAACCTTCAAAAAACAATATAAGCTAGTTTTTAATTCATGATCTGAATTGCTATTTATGATCTATTTATACTAATTTATCCACTTGACCAGAAAAATTGGAAGCTTTATTCAATAAAGTAAAGTAGAATGAAGAGAGCAACAAGAATCTTGAACCAAAACAATTCAAAACTAAAACTTGTATTATTATCTAAATTCATTATTACATCACAACCTAATTTCTCCCATTTCAACTTCTAGTTGCAAAGTTTATAAAATATCACCCAAACAAACCAAGATACTTTGAGTATTCAAAGTATCCAAAAGTGATTATTATGTTTAATATATCAACCTTATAGGGTGTTTATGGTCATCTTGTAGTGACAAGGATTATGAATTTTTCCATTAAGTAGAGTATTTGGAGAACTTTCCATAGGAAATGCAACTCTCCATTTCTAGCTTAGACAAACCTCCTATGGTACATGTCAAGTAACGAGTTCTTCCAACACTCCTTTATCCATCTAGTTAGATAAATTTTAGAAGAGGCATGGTATATATACCACTTAAAACAATAAAAGCTAACCAGAAGTATATTCCACTCTTGGATCTGTTATACCTAAAAGTAGTTGAGTAAATTTTTCTTCAAGTATGTATTAACACACCAATGTGAATGTTGTGTCTAGTTATCACCTTATCTAGAGAATAATAATATGGAGTTAATAGAAGAGTTAGTAGTAGCTAGTGAGTTAGGAAAATCAGCTAATTAGAGCAAAAAGACCTAGAATTAGCATAATCTAAAACTATTCAGAATATTCTAGAATCATCTAAGAATCTTCTTGGTAGAATGTACTAGAAGCATAAATGAAAGTTCTTAGTGAGAAGCTTCTAAGAACGTTCCCAAGGTTTGAGCAGCTTGCATTCCAAGGAAAGTAGCTTCTAGAAGGAACCTTCCTTGGACATTTCTTGGGAGTCTTGTATTTAGCTTCTCTATAAATACCAAAGCATAAGTTTATACTAGACATTTAGAGTTTCCAATGTGATCTTCCATTCTGCTATTTGTCTCTTTGGTTTCTTACATTGGTATGTAAGAAAGATGGAAGATGGAATGTATGGACCATTGAATCAATTTTCTTCAAACCATGGGGATTTTTTTTGTGTACTACCAAAGTACCATTTCTAGCAATTCATGATTTCTCATTCTAGCTACGATTTTCTAAATATGATCACCTTGCTTAATGAATCATGAATCATTGATATTTTTAATTGTGACTTATAGAGAGCGGTAGATATATTGCATTTGTGTTAACTTAGATAATTGCAAGAAGATAATGCAATAGAGTAATAGTCATGGCAACAATACCAAAAAGTATCACTTCTACATAGCAACAAATCAAGCTTCTTACTCAATTGTTGGAAGAAAGAGAATGTGATGGTCAATGACAAGAGAACTTGGAGAGAGTGGTGTTTTGAGAGTGACAAGATTGAGTTTGATTCCCAAAACCAAAGTTATTTGAAGGAAAAATTGATTGAGTGTTATAAAGGATTTTTTATATGATCATGACTATTATTTTGAAATCACAATTTTGTAGATAATAAGAGATAAATTTTCTTGGCTTCAAGTCAATTAGATGGAGCATCAAAACTATGATGACAATTCCTAGTTGAGTAAAATCAAAGGCAATTTGTTGCTCTAATTTTGACATATGAAGACTTCAAGATTACAATCGCTGAGAGATTCTAAGCCATGAATACTACATGGGTTACACAAGATTGATTGGCAAAATTGTATCAAGTTGGTTCTATGAGGGATTACATTCTCAGTTCTAAAACACAATGATGCTTATTCCAAACATACAAGAAGGCAAAGTTTTGGATCAAATTTTGAAAGACTTGAAATCATGCACCAAATTGGAAGTCACCATGTGCTAACCTAAATATCTAAAAGAAGCCATACAAATGGATGAGCATTTTGACTCCTTGGTCTACAACTTGGTCTTGATCTAGACCCACACAAAACCTATAAACCACACCAAACATAGGTGGATGAGTTGGCATCAATGGAGATTGATGTCATCCAATGGAGATAACTTGGCATGATAGACCAAGAGAGACTATGAAAAAATGGTGGATGCTTCTATTGTGACCAGATTGCACTTTGCATTATTGAATGTCCAAAAAAGAATGTACAACCTTGACCAATTGCCTAAATGAGTTCTTGGAACATAATGATCAAGGAAACAAAGAGTCCTAATAGGAGATATTGAGCCACTTAATGGGAAATTTATTAGTTTTAATGGGATTGAAAACTCAACCTATGCAGGTTTGCTTCACTTTCAAGTGTTGATATCTAATCATGGGTGTAGAATTTCTGTTGATCATGGGAGTTCTAAGAATTACATGTCTATGCAATTAGCAAAATAATTGTATTCCTATAAAGCAAGTATCAGGCAAAAAAATAGATGATGGTAGATATGAGATAGAGTTTTGTATTCTAAAGCTCATAATTGATTGCATTCTAGATTGTGAAAGAGTGTTCCAAGTGCATGAGATTTGTAATAACTCCCTTCCACTATGATATCATTCTAGATCTTCCTTTGTTTGAACATCATAATGTTCAATTTGATTGGGCCTCAAGACAAATTCAAATACAACACCAAGGTGAAAATTACCAATGAGGTTGTTAATACCTTTGAGGAGGAAGACACCTAAGCATAGTGAATCCCAATATGAGAAGTTTGTTAGTGTAATGGCTATAAAGCAAGCTTTGGAGGAAGATATTCTTATATTGCAATGTGAATTAAGCCTATTTCACAAGGGAACTCTAATAATGACAAGAAGTAGTGGTTGATTAAATAGCACAAGAGTTTACAAATGTGTTTCTAAATGGTCTTTCTAAATCATTATCCTTTGATCAAGGTATACACTTCACAATTGAGCTAATTCTAGGTAGTACTCCAATGAGCAAACCAATCTATTAATTCTTATCAAAAGAGTTAGAAATAATTTAAACAACACAAACTAAGTTGTTGAAGAAGGATTCCATACAACATAGCACATCTCCTTGGGGAACACTAGTACTCTTTGTACCAAAACAAGATGAAATTCTTTGATTTTTTATTGATTAATATGCTATAAAAGACCAAGGAGGAAATAGGAGAATGGAAGATTGGAGTGAAAGATCACATTGGGATTCTTGAATGTGGGAAAATCCAAATGCCTAGCATGAGCTTGGTTTTTGGTGTTTATAGGGAGTATGCAATGCTCTTGAGAAGCTTTTCAAGAAGCTTCCTAAAAGCAGCTTTCTTAGAGTGCAAGCTAAGTTAATCAAGAAGCTTCCTTCTAGAAGCTGCCTACTTGGAATGCAAGCTAAGCTAGTCATGAAACTTCCCAAGAAATTTCCTTCTAGAAGCCATTTACTTGACATGCAAGCTATGCTAGCTAAGAAACTTCCTCCTAAAAGATACCACTTGGTATACATGTTATATGATACTTGGAAAGTACCAAGAAGCTTCCTAAATGCTTCTAGAATATTCTTATAATTCTTGGCTAATTTGGCCTATTTGCTACTTCATTAGGCTTAACTAACTTGTTTGTAAATTCAATATTGTTACACATGGCCTTAATAAGCAAACCATAAAGAATGCATATTAATTGCCTGAAATTTATGATTTGTTATATCAATTAAGTGGAACATAATACTTCTCAAAGTTGTATATTTGAATTTGTTATTGGCAAATTCTAATTGATGGAAAAGATGTCCAAAAGATCACCTTTTGCATAAGATATGGGGAATTTGATTAAAGAGTTTTACCTTTTGGGCTCATTAGTGCATTGGTAGTTTTCATAGATCAAATGCATTGTGTATTGGATGAGCTATTAGATCAATCTCTCGAGGAAGACAATAAGGTTCAATTGAACCATCAAGTAAGAGGAAGCATTCAAGAAACTTACGGAAATGGTGTCTTCATGATCTGTCCTCCAACCATATGATCTTCAACTACCTTGCGTGGCTGATTTTGATATTTCTAACTTTACAATCGGAGTTGTGTTGTAATAGTATATGTAATGAAGGCATGGAGATTACAAATGAAAACTGATTACAAATCCTTGTTGTATACCTTAAATTTGGAGCACATGAAGAGTAGACATCATCAATGAGAGTGAAAAATTATGTTCAATATCAAGCTGCGAGTACAAACCAAGAAAGTTTCATATCATTCACAATACCCTATCACATAGACTCGATCTCAAAGTACTTCATGAGTCTCTTATCATTGCAACATTCACCATAGCATCAATGGACTTGAAGGTACAAACAAATTTCAAGGCTACTCTACAACAAGATCACTTCTTTCATCTTGTACAAAGTCACTTTGCAGCACACAAAAAGGAGTATGACCCTTTTTCATTGAAGAATGGTATTCTACTTTATGAGAATTGAATATTTGTTCCAACCACAAGAGATCTATGACTTTTTTGACTTCAAGAAGTGCATGATTTACCAATCATTGGGAAATGGACATGAACAAGTTTCAAGTACTCTATAATGCAAATTGTGGTGGCCAAACATAAAATAAGAGGTTTGAGAGTTTGTCTTATCTTGTGCAAGTTGCAAATGCAACAAGATAGGCAACTAGAAGTGGAGTTTAATCTATCTTATAGGAATATATGAGCTTAGATCTCATTACATCCTTGCCAAAAATGAAAAATCATGGTTCTTTTTAATAAGCTTAGCAAGCATATTCATTTGGTGCCACATACTAGATGCTCTTATGTTGGCCAAGATTTACTTTGACATTGTCTTAAAGCACAATGGGATGACAAGGACTGACATCTGTAATTCTGATTCTTGATTCATTAGTAAATTTTAGCAAACACTCCTCAACTACTCAACACCAAGCTTGCATTATTTATGGCCTATTGTAACAATATGGAGTTTATAGATGAGTTAGTCAAGATGAATGAAAAATAAAATTTGTAGCCAAGAATTATAAGAATATTCTAGAAGCATCTAAGAATCTACTTGGTACCTTCCAAGTATCAAGTAATATGTATGCCAAGTGGTGACTTCTATGAGGAAGCTTCTTAGAAAGCTTATTAGTTAGCTTAGCTTGCATGCCAAGTATGCAGCTTTTAAAAGGAAACTTCTTGGGAAACCTTCCCGACTAGTTTTACTTGCATGCCAAGTGAGCGGCTTCTAGAAGGAAGCTTCTCAAGAAGCTTCATAGTTAACTTGACTCACACTCTAAGAATGTGGCTTTTAGGAAACTTCCCAAGAAGGTTCTTAAGAGCCTTGTATATTCTTCTTGTAGACAAATACCAAAGCCCAAGCTCATGCTAGGCATGTATAGTTTTCCTCCTTCAAGAGTCCCAATATGATCTTTTACTTTGATATTCCATTCTCTTATTTTGCTCCTCAGTCTTTTATATTAGTATCAAAGCAAGAAAGGATGGATAGAATTTATGGACCACCAAACCCAGTTTTGCTAAACCATTGTGATTTTTATGCCCATATACTATCCAAATATCAATTCATGCAATTTATCATCTCACGCTTTGTGTAAATTTTTTTTGAATACGATAATTTGTTTGATAAACCCTTGGTACTTCCAATTGTAACTTGTGGAGGATAATGGATGTGTTGCATCTATATGTTAACTTGGGGAATTGTAGGTAGTTTGATAGGATAGCGGCTATGGCGGCAATGCCCAAAGTTATCATTTCTATGCAACAACAAATTGACCACCTTACTCAATTATTGGAAGAATGAAACCATCAAGGATAAGAGCATGTAGAGAGAGAACCATTTCAAGATCAAATCCAATTTTCAAAGCCCAGGGTATTTGAAGGGAAGAATCTTCCAAGCATAGTAGAGAATTTTGTGTTTGATTGTGAATATTATTTTGAAGTTACAAATATTCAAGCACAATAGAGACAGGTTCTCTTAGCTTCAAGCCAATTAGATGGAGTGGCAAAACTAAGACGGAAAGTCCGTCTTAGTTAAATGCTTTCAAATCTTTTTCTTTGATAGTGGTAAGTAGGTGGAAGCTTGAAACTATATAATATAAGCATTCCATATCAAGTAGATTTTTCACAAGAAAGACTTATGGTACTTTGTTTATCCAACTTCCTAAATGTTATCTAGTTTTGGAGAACTAATTTTCCCCAAAACATTCAATTGTTGATAAGAGTTGTTGTATTGATCTAAGAACCATAATTCTAAGCAAATGAAATAGAGTTTTATAATATTTAAGGAATTTGTGCATCCATCAATATATCTCTTTGCTAAAAAAACAAGGAATGAGGGATAATTGTTATAAGTAAATCTTGTAGCAATCTTACAAAGGTATGGAGTACATCATAGAAAGAAACATGAGTCATTGCTACTACAAAATTCTGCATTTAGAAACATCAATCAAAGAGCTCAATTTGCATGAAGATATCTAGAGAATTATCTCAAGAAAATAAAAACTTCATTGATGTAGCTTTGTAGCATTGTACAGAAGTTCAAAGATATAGTATAAGATTCAAATCCCTAATACTTTGATGCACCAAAAGAGCACTCCAAACAACTTTATTATATAGCATAGATGATCCCATACAAGAGAGCTACATGCTTAGATTAGATATATAGATTGGAGACATGTTAGCCATAGTTTCACTTGGTTAGTCAAACTTGTTTGAAAAAATGAATCTTTTAGGAATCTTTATGTAGAAAGCTAAAAATAGAATGGAAGTTGTATCTTTGGAAAGATCTCAATGAGACAAACTATAAAAAGGCAATGTATTCTTTCCCAAGGACAAAAATGTAGGATTCCATTTGTAGGCCCTTATTCTTTTATTTAGGCCTTCAAAATTAGCTTCAAAGTTGTGTTTTTGGCCTCTATTGTATTAGTAGAAATCCTCTTTTGATGACTCTTCTATCCACTCAACTTAGATCATCATTCATAAAATCTTGAAAGATATTACCAATCCAGTTTCCACCTTTAGCTTATTTATCTAGCTAATGGTATTACATATGGGAATTGAGTTTTTCAATTTCTAAAATCTTTCAAGGAGTTTAGGTCTTCCTAAGAGCTTTGTATTAAAACCAAAGATCTCACATCTAGAAATTTGTGATCAAATTCATAAGCAAAAAAAGTGAAGAGAAAACTATGGCCTACATGCAAGAGAGGTCATTGAAAATGATGATGCTGTACAATGGTGAATGTATAAATGGAGGACCTAAATACCAAAGTTTTGCATATAGTATGGTCATGGGAATAGATGAACTGTAATTATTGTGGATATGTTAGGACCAATTGCTACATTTAAGAGACTAAAAAATGATATATGTAGAGTGTTTTTATCTGAACTCTATTATGTGAACAAAAAATTGAAGGAGAAGGATTGATATACACTCCTCACTAGAAGTACTAATCTTGATGAGAATGAGAATGATGAAAATCACCATTGAACATGATATGCTAAATGAGCCCAATGTTCTCAAAAAACTAGTAGACCACTTTATATTAATCAATGTATGCTAGATACAAGAGCTTCTTTCACATCTAACACAACAACTATTCATTCTTGGAACTTAATATTTAGGTTCCATGGATAAATTTTGTGAGCTTAAGTGGATTATTTATGCAAATATCAAGCTTTAGATGCATCTTTCTCCATAGAATAAAACATTATATGAAGCCCTTCATATGCCTAGAACCATAGAGAACTTGATGTCAATATAGAAATTAATGGACCAAGGTAATTATGATATTTGACTCAAAAAATTACAGCTATAAAATATGGATTGTACTCTCTAAAATAATTTTCATTCCTTAGGGGTAATTGTTCTTCAAGTCTATTGTGATCCTCACAATAGACTTGGAATAATGGAAAGATTAGCTAAAGTTTACCTAAAGTATAATTTTTGAAGTATCTAATAAAGAATTTTTTCCTATTATCATATATATTTGGTAAAGATATATTGTGGTATTTTGTAATCATTTCTACACTCTTTTGATAATATTAGCATCAAAAAAAATTATAACATAAGAAATAGGACATTTCATTCACTAAAACATTAATTTGTTATCTCTCAAATTTGGTCAAAGACAAACAATCAATTCCTCATTCTAACCAATTTGTGAGGTATTTGATGTACAAAATGACAAAAAATACTTCTCCAAGTAAACAAAAATAAAGCTAGAAAACCACTTGAATTATAGCATGTAGATCTATATCAAACTTTGCAATTAACACTCTTGATGGATCATGGCACATCATGCGTATAATAGATGATTTTTTTAGATTTTCTTTGTTTTTCTTACTCAAGTTTGAACATGAGACTTTTGACAATCAATTATCTTTAGGATTATTATATGTATGTAATGATAGGATTGTTTAGCTTTTCTCTACAATTCTTGTAGCATTTCTTAAGTGAATGTATCTTGTACCATTGCATGATTGCTTGTAATTCTCACCAATATATAATTATTGAATGTGGACAATGTACATGTTTAAGTTTTGTTTGCAATTTGGATATAAAGAATTTATGGCTTACTTGTGATGTAAATTAGTCAAAAATACCAACTATATTAACAATGAATTTGAATATCATGCTCTTTATTATTGGGAGAAAATATGCAACTAGGTATTTTAAAGAGAAGTGAGAATCCAAATGTGGTTATGTAATGGAGCAAAACTCATTCATCAATCTAGTCAAGAAAAACATGCAAAGAAATTTGGCACCAAGTTTCATGTTGTTCGGACAATGTCTACCTATGTCCACAATTGCACAAGATTTTTATTTACTCTTGAATTGTTCCAAGAATTGTCAAAGTCACAACTTACTACTAACACTTACACTATACATACACTTGCACTTGGAGACACTAATCTAATTTGGGAATGTGAGTTGCAAATTGATATCATATTCAAACCCTAGATTTTTTGGTACCAAATTCACATACATCACCTTTCTTAGTTCCACAAGTGGGGTCCATGCACATAGGATACATTCCCACAAGTCCCATAGTCATCTTGTTGGTCCCATGCTCTTGTAATAGAATCTGCAACTCACATAGGACATATTTGTCTTAAACTTCAAGTTAGCATAACTTCTTTTTTAGAGCTCCATTTTCCATGATCTTGGTATCTATTGTTTCTACCCTAAGAAAGCACTTTCAAAAAGATAAGACACACCTCATTTTCACTTGTATTCATAGAGATATAGGTATCAATATGAATTATCTTTCTATTCATCCCCATAAATAGAATCACGTGATATGAAGATCTATCCCATACTAACTCTTCAATCTTCCTGTAGTGCATTCAAATAATTAGTCAGACTCCACAATTAACATTTATTACCATACCATTATTTTTAAATCTTTATTTTATAACTCAATATAGACGTCATTTTTTATCATTATAATATGGTAGTCAATTTTACCATTAGCAGTATTATATTTATTGCACATTCCAAACTAATTAGATATATTAAGTGATAGAATAAGTGATGGGTAATTTAAATGTTTATTTATTGGTTATGATACTCAAAGTAAGGCTTATATTACTCTAATTCAATCATTGTTAAACTCTTATAAGCCCTATTATTTTTTTATGAACTTCTTCTTCAAGCTTAATAGGAAAAAATTTCTATTTAGCTTATGTATATTCAAGAGCAATCAATATTTTTGACCAAATTACTATCTAGAAGAAAATTTTAATAGCATATATTTATTTTTTATGCTACTAAAAGTGCTATCTAAAAGAAAATGTGATTAACATATGTTTATTTTTATGCTCAAAGTGCTATCTATAAGAAAATATGAATAACATGTGAAATTATTGTTTATTGGTTATGCTACTTAAAGCATAGCTTCTTGTTGCTATAATTCAATCTCTTATTAGACATTGATAAGCATTATTATTGTTATATGAACTTCATTTTCAAGCTTAATAGGAAAAAATTCTATTTAGCTTATGTTTACTCAAAAGCAATCACAATTTTTGACTTAAGTGCTTTCAACAAAACATGTGAATGACATTTTGGAACTAAGATATAATCTTGTTGAGTTTGATATAATTGAGCTTTACTCATTGATTATAGTGAATATGAATGAAACTTGAAGAATAGATTAGCTTCAAGTACAAGTCATTGTTTACCTTCATTCCTTTCCAAGCTCAAGTATAAAGGTGTTGAAAATGTAGTCTCAATGTATGATTTTTGTAGTAGTTTGGTTGATTATTTCTATAAGAATAGCTAGAAACAATAATTTGCCTTTGGACAAGGTAGGATAGTGACATGAGGTGTAAAATCAAACAAAGACTTTGCAGTCCACTAGATCTTTATGGCTTTGAATCTAGGAGTTGTTTCTTTTTTTGACCGGGCTTAGGTATAAAATACTCCTTGCCCTATACTTATGATGAGGTCACTTTTTTCTTTCCAAGGTCATTCTTCTATTTATTCTCATACTTAATCAATTTCATTGGATGTTTCTCTACAAAAGAAATCTTTATTGTAATTAATTTAAGAATTGGTTTCTCTACCTTTCCTCCATATTGTATTTTGTATATAGTACTAAGAAAAACTGATGAAAGATGCAATAACTCTTGATGATTGAGGTAACCTATATTAACGAAGATCATTGTTGTACTTAGTAATTTACTTACAAAGTCCAACCCACGTTTGAAGTTTATGATGTCCATCTAATTTGCTAAAAAATGGAGAAGAACCAGGAACAATTGTGGTGATCCTTTGCAAGGCTTGCTGAAAATGGTCTTTTGTAAAGGACAACGAAGAAACAAACTAAGTGAACTGTATGTTTGAATGTGACTTGCACACCCTCTTGACATATGTTTTATTTTGTAAAAGACATGGAAAACTAAAGCATGTTTTCCTCTTGTATAGGAGCTACACATTGTGAAGAATGTTGCTCTGCTCCAACACAAAGACATTCTTCTATTTACCATCAAATGCCGGTACATTGACATTTCCGCACATCACTATCTTCATGCAGATTTGAGCCCCTTGTAGGAGAGGGAAATGCACATCGCTGGTATGGAGGCAAATAATAGTTATCAATTAGTCCTAAGACAATCACCCAAAGTACTCGATGGCCTCTAAATCTTTGAAACCAGCAGTTGAGGCAATTTGCACATTGTTTCCAATACCCTCCGCTTTCTTTGATCTCTTTGGAAGAGCCTATTTTGATATCCTCCACTATTTTTATTGTCAGTCTGTTTCTTCAAGACTATAGTCCCACTAGGCAATTCTGCAAGTTGAACTATTGCTTTACTCATCTTAGACACTTGAATGGTAGAATTATTTATGAGTACTTACTATTCATATCTTGAAGAAAAACTTTCTCTGAATTTATTTGGAAAATACTAATTTTGTGATATGTAACTTGAAAATGGAATCCTGTAAGGATCAATATTTGGATACGATGATTTGGACCTAAGATCAGAAACTATATCTAAGTATGAATACTGTGTAGAACCATTAATGTTGAACAATATGACGTACTATATATAATGTATAGGAAGTTAATACTAAATATCATTTAGAAGGCAGGGAATAATGGGTGGGTTGTTCTAAGTTGCACAAAACTTTGCATTCTGGAATTTTGCAAATTCTAGAATTTGTGAAGTTTTGTATGAAAATGAGGACGATAAAATTTTCTTTGGTATGGTGTAAAAATTTACTATATCAAAATTTAGAAAGAAGTTTGATGTGAAATGTGTAGGATCTCCAAGAATGAAACCTATAAAAATACTTAATTACATTTGTTGACATATAGGCACATCTCCTAATTGCAGAATAGTGATATAGTACAAAATAAAATAAAATAAAATAAAATAATGTAACATCAATGTTGATCATGTTTTTGTTAACATAGCTATGTTTATGTAAAAACCAAAATACTGAAGCTCTATATCAAATGAACTTTCAATCTATCTCCATAAATGCACTACATTAAGACTTTTAGCAAATAATGTCCGTGAGGCTTAACCCTATTTTTCCTGGTCTGATTTCCCTTGTATGTTTTCATTTGTCTTCTCATCCTCTTTACATCATATGCGCCTTGATGGTATCCATTCTTCTTTCCAAAGATCAAAAAGAAAGGCAACTGCATAGCAAATACAAAGGATGGGAAGACCCCATCAAGCCATACAAGGGAGAGAAGTAAAATGGACTAGACCTCATTAGTATCAATGTGAGGGATCTGCAATATAGCACCTTAGATATCTAAGCTATGCAAGTCATAAGTCTACAAACTACTAGAGCATCCAAAGAAGCATCGTCTAATGTGATTACTCTCTTATGGATTGCACCAACAATGCTCTCTATAGACCAATGTACACATGTTGTCTAAAGTATGCCACAAAGTATGAGAGTGAGAGTGATACCCCTAATGTCTAATATGATAAGCTCTCATGCACTCCTTGACAAATGTGTCAAATTTTGTGTCCATCACTCCCTATAACTCCAAGGCTAGAGGAACAAAGAGGTGACCTTGCTACATACCCCTATACTTGGAGACCTTTGCATGTTTTCTGTTGCATTGCTTGCTATGCTTGTCTCCCATTCAAAGGGATGAGTAACCACTCCTCCCAAAATTTCATCACATCTTAATTTTGTAATCACAACATCTATTTCTATCACTTGATCATCTCAAACCAAGCATGAGTTTGCTCTAACATATGTTATTTGCAAAGCATATGAATGCACCCTCTAAGCAAGGTATCCACTCTCTTGTGCCATAACAAACATTATATCCTCAAAGGCATTATGGGTAGCTATCTTCTATCCTCCAAAAGGATATTATGTCATATGGACCATTGTTACATCTAGTGTAGAAACACACACACAAGTGAGTAATAAAGATGCAGATGGGTGGACCAAACCAAGGAGTAACCTCATTGCTATAGAGAAAGTAGCTTGTGCAAGTCGAAATTCCATAATGCATGGTCAAGCTAGGATCCAAGAGCATGTACCCTTATTGGAGCAAAAGCAAAGATGTGCTCTAGTGGCATGAGGAATGAACAAGTAAACTAAGAGAGAATGTAGTATATGATTACACTATTACTCCATCAAAGAAGACTATAAATCTTTGGTCCAATTTGATGATAGTGAAGCAAAGGATGGAAGTTCCTCCCATGCTTGTGAGGATAGACCGTGTCTCATTTGCCACAATAACATATGGAGAGAAAAGGATATTTCTTCCATCTTTGTCACAAATGTCTCCAAAACTAGCCTATCAATAACCACAAAATAGGAGGAAATTAGGGGTGTCAAGAAAGCCCAAGTACCCAAAAGTGCTATTTGTGCTATCTCTCTATAGACAATAGGCCTACCCCTCCACAAAATATTGGTAGAGATGTTTATCTACATGGCAAGTCCCTTGTTACACACTTGAATGTCCTTGGCTAATGATAGCACCACAAACTCCCATAATCCTCCCATCAAAAGCTCTCAAACATGATAGGAAGGTCAAGGGCAAGCAAACCATGCAAAGAAGGTAAGTTGGTCAACGTGCAATGCTAGAGGAGAGTATACCAAATACAACATATGGATCTCCTAATAGAGGAAGGTTATCCACATGGAGAATATCTTCTACAAGGGCAATATCTAAGAAGCATGTGACAAAATCCTTGGATAATACTAGCACTCTAAGAATACATAGCTCATCCATAGATGTGATACACTCCTCTCAAAGCTCAAGGTGTGGAGGGATACTTGAAAAGGATCATTGTTGTGTGTATATAAATTATTACACAACATACATTGCTATTAATATCATATGCTATAAAAGCATAACTCACACATAAGTCATATATGAACTCTAAAGTGCCACAATCAATAAGTTCTTTTTCCACTCAAATCACACTCAAATCAAATTGGTACTCAATCCTTAACTCAAAACTTTACAAAAAATCATGCATTGATTATCAATCAAGCCACACCTACTCTAGCTAAGAGAATCTTGGTGATGCTCATTGGCCTTTGTCTACCATAGCTAGGAATTCAAAGGATCAACATTAGAGAAGTTAACCCTTTATAATTGCACTTTGAAGGTATACTCCTTTGCTTGACCTAGGTCTCTAGCCTTAATGGCACCCCTAATGACACATCCAACGGTGTGGATGGTGCAAGGGATAGTGGATCCTACCATGTGATCAATAGCCCTAACATAAAATTGGACCGCCAACAAGTAGTCATGAGTAACTACCAAAATATCTATGACTACCAACACTACCACTCTAGTATCTGAGCAACCTAGCTTTGACATTTCAAATGTTGTGATAGCTATCATGCATATATATATATTGCTACATAACATACATCACTATCAACATTATACATTATAGAAGCATAACTCACACATAAGTCATACATGAACTCTAAAGTGCCACAATTACCTCCTAGTTGGCGGTTATATCCCTCTAACTTCAAATAGCCATCTACTCCAAGTATATGGTATACCCTATGATGGGAAAAGATCAGGAGGCCGAGTGCTATTGAGCCCCATCATTAGTCGCATATTTGCAATCTAAACCACATAAAGGATGAATTAGTTATAGGTCAAGTACATCTAAGACATAACCACTATCCTTGAAGAACCACCATGAGGGAAGGATTCAAACATGACATATGCCATCCTTTCAAACAACTATCACATACCAACATAGCAACAACTCCACTAGAAGAGCCACATAACATACATTGCAAGCTTGCATGTATAATTGCTAAGCTTGGGTCCATAATGCCATCAATTTTTGGGAGGTAGCATGGCACATAATTGCATACATGATCCTTCCAAAAAACACCATCACATCCTTCTAACACAAGGACTCTAAAAAGAAAAACCTCCTAAACTCTCAAGATAGTACAACCTATAATAACATCAAGTGTCATTGATGTTATCTATTGTAGATATACATAGTCATTTGGATGAAATCGACGGATTGAGGGTCTATAACCTCCTCTTCAAATAGGAGCATAACATAAGGTATTCTTATGTTCTATGAGCCAGCTTGTCTCTCACTCAGGATGAACCTCTGATGGCTATTATGGTAGCACACCATGGACTAAGAAGGCAAGGAATCCCAACTCCATCATACTCCTCCAAGGCTAACACTCCAAGACTCAAGACATTGCTCACTAGAGAACTCAATGAGAGAGAGATAGTTGCAATGAAAGGATGGTGAGTACCTCCTCACTCCTTGTTTATATATTTGTGAAATAGTTATGTATTAAAGTTGCTATCTACCACAATAACTCAAGTTATTAGGCTAAAAGTCAAGTAAAGTCAAAAAGTATAAAGGAATATCCATCCACATGGGTATATTCCACTAAGCATGTGATCTTATCTTGATCTAACCACTAAGTCAAGGATTCCTTCACATGGGCTATCCTTGGACTATAGAAGAATCTAAAACAAAAAGTCGTATGGGCCTAAGAGTTCTCAACTCTTTCCTCAAAGCCAAACACCTAAGAATATACCAAGTCAACACATTAGAATCCAAAATAGTGGTGCTCATCTTTTCCACTTCCTCTAAAGAAAGGTCCCCATTATTTAGTTATGATTAACTTTAGCTAATCATGACTAATGTAGAACCATCCCTTATCTCTATAAAAATAATAACTCTCAAGTATTTATAATACCAAGCTAAATATCACAATATCACACACATGTACAAATGGGTGTTATAGTTCAGCAATTGCCAAGTTCTCAAAAGGCCATTTCCATCACTCTCCAAAAGATCTATCCCTATTGAGAACATGTGCTCATCCATACATCTAGATCATCCAAGTCAAAAACTACAATAGTATCTCAACAAATGGCTATAGGTAGATCTAGATCTTGTCCATAGAGTGGAAGTAAAGAGAGAATGATGCTAAGGAGGTTTGCAAGCTGAACCAATAGCCCATGGCTAACCAAGGTAACTAGAGATCCCAATCTCCCAAGTGTCCTCTCTACAAACCATACTTACACAATCCTCTCTTCATTGTCTAAACCACTTTCTCTGCTAAGCCATCTACCTTAGGGTGATCTCAGGAGTTAATATGGTGATCAATCAAGGCTTTGACACACAAGACCTAAAACTCTCCCAAGAACTCTATACCTTGATGAGTCAAAATCTCAATTGGTGCACCAAAATGACTAAGAAACCAATCCAAGAACAAGTAAGCCATCCCTTCATTGGACTTGTCAAGAAGTGCCACCAATTGCATCCACTTGGAGAATTGCTCCACCATAACCAAAACATACCAATGATGTCTCACTATCAATAGTAAAGGTCTAACAATGTAACAATATGGAGTTTAGCGACATAGTTAGTAAGGCTAACAAAGTAGAGAATAAGCCAAATTAGCCTATAATATTCTAGAGGTATCTAGGAAGCTTCTTGGCAAGCTTCCCAACTAATTAACTTGCGCCCAAGCAAGTAGTTTCTAGAAGGAAGCTTCTAGAAGCTTCTAACTAGCTTAGCTTGCACGCCAAGTAGACGGCTTCTAAAAGAGAGCTTCTTGAGAAGTTTCTTAGTTAACTTGACTTGCACTCTAAGAAAGCGGCTCAAGGAAGCTTCTTGAGAAACTTCTCAAGGGCTTTGTATGCTATTTATAAATACCAAAGCCAAAGCTTGTGCTAGGCATTTGGAATTTTCTTTCATTCAAGCGCCCCAATGTGAGTTTCCATTCCCCTATTTCTCTCCTCAATCTTGGTCTTTTACATTGGTATCAGAGCAAGAATGGGATGGATGAAATTTATGGACCACCGAATCCACTTCTGCCAAACCATTGGGATTTTCATGTCCAGATATTACCCAAGCATTATTTCACACAATTCATCATCTTGCACTTTGGGCAGGATTTTCTACATATGACACCGTGTCTAAGGAACCCTTGATACTTTTGGTTGTAACTCACGGAGAACGGTGGATATGCTATATCTATATGTTAATCATTTGGATAAATTGAGAGTAGTGGAATAGAGTAGTAGCTATGGCAGCAATACCGGATGTTATCCTTGCATTGCAACAACAAATCGAGCATCTTACTTGATTGTTGGATGAACTAGACCAACAACGATAAGAACATATAGAGAGAGTGCCAATATGGAGAAGATCACATTTGATTTTTGAAACCCAAGGTGTTTGGGTGCAAGAATCTTCCAAGCACGGTAGAGAATTTTGTGTTTGACTACGAATGTTACTTTGAAGCCACCAATCTTCAAGATGAGCGGAAAAAAATTCTCTTGGCTTCTAGCCAATTGGATGGTGTGGCAAAAATTTGGTCGCAATTCCAAGAAGAGCAAGCTAAATGACAAATTGTTGCACCAATTTTGACATGGGCAGAATTCAAGGATGCAATACTTGGTCAATTTTAAACTATAAATGCCACCCGAGCTGCACGAGATAAATTAGCGGAGTTGAGGTAGATTGGCTCAATAAGGAGCTATATCACACAATTTCAGAACATCATCATGCAAATTCTAGATATCCAAGAAGGTGAAATTCTAGTTGATTTGTGTGAGGATTGAAGTCAAACCAAATTGGAGGTGACCATGTGGGAACCACAAAATGTAGAAGAAGCCATGCAATTGGCTGAGCATTTGATTCCTTGGTTGCAACAACTTGGTCTTGATCTTGATCTACAAAAAGCCTACCAATACACTATGCACAAGTGGAAGAACCGGTACCAATGGAGATTGATGCTATCCAACGGAGATTACTTGGTATAGCTGATAGAGAAAGATTGTGACAAAATGGAGGTTGCTTTTATTGTCGCCAAGTTGGACATCACATTGATGAATTTCCACTTAGGAATGGGTGACCTTGACAAGTTGCCCAGATGGAGTTTGTGGAACATAATGATCAAGGAAACAAAGAATCCCAATAGGAGATTTTGAGCCGCCTATTAGGAGCTTGATTAGTTCCAATGGGATTGAAGGCTCAACTTATACAAGTTTGCTTCACTTGTAAGGTACAATATCTTATTGGGGTTGTAGGATTTTGGTTGATTTTGGAAGTTTGGAGAATTGCATGTCTACGCAAGTAGCAAAGGAATTGAGTATTCCTATCAAGCTAGTGATTGGAAGTAGATTGATGATGGCAGATGGTAAACAAGGTTCTACATTTCGTACCTCACATCCTATTACCTTCAAGATTGGGAAGGAGTATTTGGAGTGTATGAGGTTTGTAGTGGCACCTCTACACTATGATATCATTCTGGTCTACCTTGGCTTGAATATCATAAGGCTCAATTTGATTGGACCCAACAATAAATTCAAGTACAACACCAAGATAGAAATTTCTGACTAGGTTGTCTGGCACCTTTGAGTAAGACACCTAAGAATAGTTAGTCCCAAGATGGGAAGTTTGTCGAGAAGGTAGCCATAGAGCAAACCTTGAAGGGAGATGAGTCCCAAGATGGGAAGTTTGCCAAGAAGGCAACCATGGAGCAAGCTTGGAAGAGAGGTGAGTCCTTGGAAGGGAAGTTGGTTAGTAAAGCAATCATAGAGCAAGTTTTGGAGGAAGATAAGTCTGTATTTGTGGTGTGGATCAAGCCGATTGCACAAGAACAATCTAAGGAGGGCCAAGAGACTCATCAAGCAGTGGTTGATCAGATAGTTCAAGAGTTTATGTACGTGTTTCTGGATGATCTGCCAAAAGGATTACCCTCTAATTGAGATATGCTTCTTCAAGATCAAGTTAATGCGAGGGAGTACTCCAATGAGTAGACCAATCTATGGGCTCTCACCAAAGGAGTTGGAGGAGTTGCAAACAACACTTACAAAGCTGTTGGAGAAGGACTTCATACGACATAGTACCTCTCCTTAGGGAGCACCGATACTATTTGTTCTAAAGAAGGATGGAGGACTTCATTTTAATATTGATTTTAGTGGGCTCAATAAGCAAACCATGAAGAATACATATCCCTTGCCTCAGATCAATGACTTGCTTGATCAACTAAGTGGAGCATGCTACTTTTCCAAGTTGGATATTTGCAGTGGCTATTGGCAAATTCTTATTGATAAAAAGGATGTGCAAAAGATTACCTTTTGCACAAGGTATGGGCATTTTGAGTGGAGAGTTCTACCTTTTGGACTCACTAATACCGTGGTGGTGTCCTTGGATGATATCTTAATCTATAGTAAGATAGAGGTAGAACATGTGAATCATGTGCGAGAAGTCCTAAGATGACTACGACAATGGAAATTTTACTGCAAGAAGTCAAAGTGTGCCTTTTGGCAAAAGGAGATTACCTTCTTGGGTCATAAGATCTCATCAAAGGGGATCAAGATGGAAGAAAAGAAAATCAAGGCCATTAATGATTGGCCTACTCCAAAGGATACTATAGAAGTACAAGCATTCAATGGATTGGCCAATTTTTACCGACGGTTCATCCACTATTTATGCTCATGTGGCTACACCATTGACTGACCTCTTGGGAAAGAACTTGAGCTTCCAATGGACCACCAAGCTTGAAGAAGCATTCCAAAAGTTAAAGCATATGGTGTCTTCAAGACCCATTCTTCAACCATATGATCCTCAATTACCTTGTGCAATTGATTTTGATGCTTCTAACTTTGCAATTGGATCTATGTTGCAACAGGAATTCCCCAATGGACTGCATCCCATTGCCTTTGTGTCTTGCCAACTAAATATAGTTGAAAGAAATTACTCTACTCAAGATCAAGAACAACTTGCAATGGTATATACCACCAAGGTATGGAGGCATTATCTCTTGGGAAACAAGTGATCATGCAAACTAATCACAAGCCATTATTGCAGACCTTACACTTGGAATACATGAAGAGTCAACATCATTGATGGGAAGAGTAACTCCAATTGTTTGACATCAAACTTGAGTACAAACTAGGTTGGTTTCATGTCATCCTTGATGCTCTATCACAACAACCTGATTTGAAGTCTCTTCCTCTCATCACGGTGGCAATTACAATGATGTCAATTGACCCCAAGGTCCATAACAAGTTTTTGTTAGCTCTACAACAAGATCCCTTCTTCCAAATAGTACATGGTTGTTTGATAGTAGGCAACAAGGAGTACAACACCTTCTCCTTCAAGGAAGGCCCTCTATTCCATGCAGACCGGATCTATGTTCCAACCAAAGGTGATCTCCGACTTGTGCACCTTCAGGAAGCCCATGATCTACCAATAATTGGTCACTTGGGGGTAGACAAGACCTTGGGTACCCTCCAATGCCAATGGTGGTGGCCCAACATGACACAAAATGTTCAGGAGTTTGTTCGATTGTGTGAGAGTTGTCAACACAACAAGACCAATAACCAAAAGCCAAGTGGACTCCTTCAACCACTTCCCATTCCAAGTACTCTTTAGGAACATGTCAGCTTAGATCTCATCACCTCCTTGCCCAAGACACAACAAGGTCACACAACAATTGTGGTGTTTTTGGATAAGCTTAGTAATCAAATCCATTTGGCACCAATGGTTGATATTGTAGATGCTCCAACCTTGGCACAACTCTACTTTGATAATGTATTCAAGCATCATGGGATGCCATGAGTACTCGTCTCTGACCGTGATCCTTGCTTCATTAGAAAGTTTTGGCAAGCCTAGTTCTAGATACTTGGCACCAAACTTGCTTTGTCCACAACCTATCATCCTCAAATTGATGGACAAACTAAACATGCAAATTGCAGCTTGGAAGATATGATTTGTGCCTTTGTCAACATTCACCATACCAGTTGGGATGAATGTCTTGCAGTTGTGGAGTTTGCATACAATTCTAAACAAGCAAGCACCGGATTCTCTCCTTTCTTTCTCAATTTTGGCCAAGATCCACTTGTCCTAGATTCTCTTTTTACTCCTCCCCCATCTCAAGCCCCTCATACTCAAACTTCTTGACTACCATATCCAAATCTCTCCAACAAGCCAAATCTCATCTCCTTGTTGCTCAAAATTATTAAAAACAATATGCGGACCACCATCATTGTGATCTCAACCTTGAAGTTGGTGATAAAGTTATGCTATATTCTAGTAATCTACCCCTCCCACTCTAATTGGATATGACCTTTTGATGTCACCCAAATTGTCTCTCCTGTTGCTTATTGACTTGCCTTGCCTTATTATATGCACATCCATCTTGTCTTTCATGTTGAAACCTTTTGTCCTAACCCCTCTTCTTTTTCCTCTCGAGTCCCCCTATCCCTATCAATGATCATGAGGAGTATGAAGTTTATCGTATCCTTGCATGTTGCCACATCCAACAAGAATGCCGACAACATATAGAGTACAAGGTCCTTGGAAAGGGTATCCCCTTGATGATGACACATGGGAACCTCTTTCTCACCTCTAGAATGCACAAACGACCATCTTGGAGTTTGAAGCTTCAAGGCAACAAGGACGTCACCAACTAGCGGTGGGGGAATATGTAACAATATGGAGTTTAGCAACATATTTAGTAAGGCTAAAAAAGTTGAGAATAAGGTTAATTAGCCTAGAATATCCTAGAAGCATCTAGGAAGCTTCTTAAGAAGCTTTCTAACTAGTTAACTTGTGCACAAGCAGGTAACTTCTAGAAGGAAGCTTCTAGAAGCTTCTAACTAGCTTAGCTTGCATGCCAAGTAGGTGGCTTCTAGAAGGAAGCTTCTTAAGAAGCACCTCAAGGGCTTTGTATGCTACCTATAAATACCAAAGCCAAAGCTCATGTTAGGCATTTGGAGTTTTCTTTCATTCAAGCATCTATTCTCCTAGTTCTCTCTTTGGTCTTGGTCTTTTACAAACAAAGTCCAAACTCCAATGGTAACCCATTCCCATGATAGGTAATGGGTGTAACTATGGCATAGGAGCATTAAATGATGCTCTAACTTGGTCACAAACCACACATCTAGTAACAAAATTTTGATCATTAGTTTGCATACCGTGCCCACCAATAATGACTTTGGAGTAAACTATATATACACGTTACTCCAAAATGCCCTAGCTCCTTATGAGCATGACAAACCAATTTCTTGCACTCTACAATCTTCCCATACATGAAGAAGGTGTCTTCTCTCCAATCTAAACCACATGGCTTGCTATAGAACATGATCTCTCTCCTTGGCACCAATTGTGCCACCCACATCATCAATGAAAAGATAATCCATCAGTAAGACATCATCATGAATGTCTTGCTGAACTATACCAATATCTCCACTCTTTGGATTTGTGATCTCAATAACTCCTCTTAGAGCTCAAGGAGATGTCAACATCTCCTTGAGCTCTATAAAAGCTCTCTCCTGCTCATCTCCTTAACACCACTCTTGTGTAAGTCTGGTCAACTTTTTCAAGGCCTTGGCCATGGCACTAAATTCTCTAACATATCGGTGATAGAAGTTTGCCAACCCAAGGAATGCTTGCCCTTTGCTCACATCTATAGGCCAAAGAATACATGCAATAGCCTCCACCTTGTTCAATTGGACACCAAGTCTTCCAAGGTAGATAATGTAACCCAAATACTCAACTTGCTCATGGAAGAACCTACACTTCCCAAGATGTAATTTGAGTCCATGAGATCTCAATCTCTTAAACACCTCCAAAAAATGTCTCTTATGCGCCTGTATAGTGGTGTTATAGACCAAAATATCATCCATATAGCACCAAAAAAATCCAATCTTGCTAGGATCTTGTCGATGACCCTTTGGAACTTGGCATGAGTGATTTTTAACCCAAATGGTAAGAATATCCATTGATATATTACATCTCAACCGTGAGGACCAATAGTCCAAAATGCTATCTTGGACTTGTATTGAAGACCTTTGCATGCCCAATTGTATCAAAGATCTCTTCCAATGTAGGCATGTCATACCCATCAACTTTAGTATGTTAGTTGATAGGATGGTAATCTCCACACATCCACCTATTTATGTAGTTTCCATGCATATTCTTCTTGACTAGCATCATTGTAGCTAAAGCAGACTTTCTATGTGAAATCTCTACCAAACCAACCCCAAGAAGGTCTACTTTGGCTCTAAATCAATGCTCCCTCCATGTCAATATGTTTATAGGGACATCAAAAAACTAGTGTATCACTAGTAAGCTTAATCCAAAAACTAGTGTATCACTAGTAAGCTTAATCCAAAAACTAGGTCCTTTTAGAGCACCTAAATCCTTCATACTAAAGGCAAAACAACTCATTTAGCTCCTCAAAAAACTCTAAACTCTTCATATTTCCCCTCTTGTAAGCTTGGGTCCAATATTAGGCTTCCAACTATCCTTTGTAATTGATGGAAGACATACTAACTAGCTACTGCATTGGGCCATAGAGAATAGTAATATCATGCTCCTAACCACTAGATTTCTCAACCTTAGTGTGGAAAACTTCCTCTACTATGGTTGCAAGCTCCATACATCCTCTAGCTACATCCCAAGTTGACCAAGGGTATACACCATGTTCACTTGGGTGGGACCGCAAGACCCAAGAAGACCATGCTCACTTGGATGGACCCCAAGAAGACCACTCCCACTAGTAGTCATTGGGTATGTCCCAAGAATACTCTACCTACTTGGTCCATCATCCCCAACATGTGCTTGAATTGTCTCGATAGGCACAAAGCTCACAAGTGTTCAAGTGGTGATGCCTATCAAGCGCATCTTATGTTGCTCTGCAAAGCCAAGGCTCACAATCTATGTCAAATAGTTTAGGTCCATAGCCTGACCTAACACCTAATGCCTGAATGCCTCTAACACTATTGTAACAATGGTAATAACAATACAAAAACCCATCATCCTCTCCCACTCATCAGCATTGGGCTCCACCAATTGCTATAACTATGAGTCCCAAACAAGTCTAAGACCTCCCTCTTGAAAGACATAGGAGCCTGGGAGACTCATAAGTGTGGTAAAGCAACTCTGGGCTCTCTAATAACATTCACCATTGACCTATCAGCCACTACATATCAGCCACTACCACCATCTAAGATTGGCACCCAACATCCAAAATCTCATCAACAATAAGGTGGTGTAGTTGTTGAATCCCATCATAAGCGCATTATAAAACCTCTCTAGGTAAGAGGTTTCTCCACCAAAGACAAAGACAAAAAGTTTGTGATCCCTCTTTGGTTGCATCCAACAACACAATAGGTCCCACCTAAGAATGGACATGATGTGTAGTCACCACCACTTGGGTGCAAGAATCACCCATCAAAAGGACATTCTCCAAAATGTAAGCTAGAGAAATGGATTTATGAACCTAAAGATGTTGTAGTATACATAACATCTCCAAAACACACCAAAATGGGGATACTAGAGAGCTTGACCTTGACCAGCATAAGTATATTCTTGACATGGCCATCCAAAAATCACCAAATGAATGGGACCATTTCTTTCCAAATCTTATGCCCTTAGTAAGGAAATGCCTATTGGTAGAGTCTTTAGGTGACTCCTTATTGTTGACATTGATAGGCCAAATGTGCCACATGATGTAGAGAGACTCGCATAGCAATCTCATCTCTCTCCACATACAAGTATCTCTATACTCATATACCTACCTTGACACCACAACTAGTCTAATGCTAATCCTACCTAACAACTCCAATAAGCATACTTCCTGTATTGGATACTGCCAAGCAATGAGTGTGGCATCCAAAGGTGACAAGGTAATAGATTCCAGAGGCTCTTCCTCATATTGGTATCTCCGTGGTACAAAGGCTCCACTCTAAGCTTATTACACCAATTGATCTCCATGCTATTGCAATACCTCCTCAAAACTCCACATTGGAACATCCAAGGTGCATGAAACTATTCCTTTTGTACTCCAAATCTGAGTGATCTCCTCTGGTATTGGAGTATCCTCTGCATGTGCATTCCCCTCCAAGAAATCACTAGGCCAAGTCGTAGAACCACTAAAGCTAAAATTGATGCCATGGTCCTTGATTATAGTGAGCCAAGATTACCACTACTAAAGCATATTGATAGGTGACATACCTATCCCTCACTTGATTACCATCTTGGTCTATAGTTGACCTCCCAATAGTCAATACTAAAACCCATCAAATATAACAATCCTCTACCAACTAGCACATCATATGACTCTACTATTGTGGCAATGGCCTAAGCTCTCACCATAGAGTTATTAGTTGGATGACCAGGCTGAATCTGGACAATAAGCTCTCCACATGTGATTTACTATGTAGAACTACCCTCTAGAGATATTTGGATCTAAATTAGATAGCTCTCCATATTGGTCTCATGTAGCTCTAGACCGACAACTATAACCTTCCCCAACATAAGAGGTTGTGCACTAAATTCTAAAGACCTTTTGTGGTGTATAGACCTTCCCTAAAGGTCCCACCAAATGGAAAATCCCCATTTGGTTATCCAATTATATAACTCCAAGTATGAACCACACGTGCTCAAAGGTAGATCTAGTTGGTAACTCCTCCAATCTAGCTACTATTGCTTGCAATAAACCATTAGTTGTTGAGTGGATCCCATGCTCCTCAACCAAGTCAACTCCATGTAATCTTCCAAGGGTAATAGAAAAACATAGAACAAAAAACACAAGTTTCACACTCAAACTCTAATGCACCAAAAGAGCACCTTGGCTTTATTATATAGCAAAGCAAAGACACTCAACTAAAGCATAACCCTTGGATCAGATATATGTATTTGTGACATTTCATTAATCTCCACTCTTAGATTAGATGCATGCATAAGTGACATGTTGAATCTGGTTCAATTTGGTTGATCAAACTAGTGTTGAATAGAGAGAATCTTTAAGGAATCTTCTTGTAGGAATCTCATAATCATATGGGTGAGGTACCATTGGAAAGCTCTTGATGAGACAAATAGGGGAGGAGGGAGGTAAAGCTAGCCTTATCTTTTATAGGAGGTAGTTTTTTCACATTTTTGAGGCTCTTTTTTTGCTTTATAAAAATTTAACTAATTCATCCGTTCATCCCTCAAAATTGCCTCTAAAGATTTCAAGCATATTTTGATTTCTGCACTATTAGTAGAAGTATCATTTTGGTGATACCTATTTCTGATCTATTTAGTCCATCATGTATAGCATCCTTTGAGATGTTACCAAACCAAATTGTAGCTCTAGATCATATGTCTAGCTATTGGTTCTAAAGTTTTCAAGTTTATTTCAATTTTTGCCCTAGAAGTATTCTTTTGGTGATACCTCCATTTTATCTTTTTAGTCCATCATGTATAACATCCTTCTAGATGTTACCAAACCAAATTTCACCTCTAGATCATATATCTAGAGGTGTTACATTCCACTATCAACCACCTCTACTTTAATAGTAAGAACCACATCATCCCTACTCTCACAAAGTGTGGCAGCCAACCTAAACACTAGAGCTGCATCAATTCCCAATGTAAATATGTCACTAGCTAAGAATAAAGGGAAACACATAATCAATTTAGCCACCTCCAACATCATGCTAGACTCAATTTGTGTAGTAATAGATAGTTGACTAACATCTAGTGTATCATGCACTTCATCACCAATTACCACACATGCACTAGGACATCTAGGAGCCATGGATTTTATTTGTAGTGCTTGAGAGTATGAAAGACTAGGGAAGTTTGACCTATCTACCAGCCTCTCCTCTTTGTGGGTCCAACTCCATTGATGCTCCTCTAGACCGTGGAGCACATACTACACTCCTAGTCCTTGCGGAAAATGCATCTACTTGTGTTGCTCTACACATAAAGTCCAAGAAATCTCTATCACCAACTTAAGAGGTGGAAGCCTCAACATCCAAATCTGATCTCCTTTCAGATATGGCCATGCTAGCCAATCTTTGCTCCAAATTCTCAAAAACATGGTTGTATCAAAAGCAAAGGTAGGTACTACACCCTTGCTAGATGTGGATCCTCTACCACCACCTCTACCACCTTGTCCTTCATGACTTGAATCTCCTCTACCACTTGCCATAATAGCCCTACCACTCTGTAATTGTAGGTGAAGGTCAAAGCATCGGCCACTAGTGTGACCACATCTGTAGCAATGGTCACACTATCTTTGTGCTAGTTGGGATGCAATAGCAATATCATGTCCATTGCCCAAGTGCACTTTCTCTTGTGACGAGGTCCACCACAAGTCCAATAAGCAACACTACACTCATTGGCTATTGTCAACCTAAAAATGAAGGTAAGGGTCTAGCTCCACTAGGCTCTCCACTTGCTCCATAAGATCTGGCTTGTCTACTCTATCCTTGGAAGCCAACATGGCATGGTGCACTCTATTGCACTTTAGAAAAAGTAATAGATGTGGATGAGGTCTCCCTACCAAATCTAGATGTCACCACTCTCTCTTCCACCATGTTGATCTCAATGCATTTAGCCAAACTAAAGACCATTGCCTAAGTAGGTGAAGTAGCATATCACATTATAATATCATGTACTCTATGTTGTACCTCCTTATCTAGGATCCTATACCAAAATTGGATTGCTTGGGCCTCAACAACTCCTAAGTGAACTGATTAGCTATCTCATGCAAGTGTATGACTTGCGTAGGCTCTCTCTAGCCTTTTGTTGGAACTCTTGCAAGCTCCTTAGCTTGTTAGTCCGCACTCCTTGGTAGTTTTGCCTCAAGCACTAAAAGAACTCCACCACGGGGTTAAATCTTGGTACTACACCACCTTTTATAATGGTACTCCTATTGGTAGTAGCACCACCTCCAACAAGTGCACCTCCACTAGATCCACCAATGCTACTAGAGCTAGAACTCGTGGGCACTATTGATTTACATCTAGCAATCGAGCCTAAAGTGATGGAGATGTAGTTTGAAGACCAATACTATCTCCATAACTTGATCTCTTTTGAGTGAACTATCCTGAACTCTTGATAGTCATCCATTGGTAGATCCTCAAAGTGCTGAAACAACTCCTTCCATGCCATGAAGAGTGTGAACAAAGTTGAGTTTTTCATTTGCTATAGATCACACAAACTATCAAACTCATAGATGAAGTCATCCATCTCAATGGTACCCACTATACCAAAGTAACGCATAGGGCCTGTGGAGGTCTCATGAATCTTGTTCATGTCTCAAAAAAATGATACAAACACACCAAGTGCACTCTCAATTGAATCAACTCATGTATCAGACCCCAAATCAAAATCAATCTCCTCCCTTGTTGGGACCTAAGACATAGGTTCATATTGAGTGCCACTTTGAGTAAGCCATTACATAATGTAGTGTTATCTCTTTTAGAATCCCCAGAGAACTTTATCGTGATAATGTAACTCAAATGATAATTGTAACCACCACAAGTACCCCAACAAAGATCACCACTAAGTGCCAACACCAATTGAACACCACCCAATAATGTAATTAATTTTAATATTTACATTAGGAGAAAAGATGACCTATAAACTACTATCACAACATGTATTCTCACGATCTAAAATTTATCACTTCTTGCCTCACCGGAAAAAAATATAACTAGTCTGATTGGTCATCACTCTAGTGTCATTACTTAGAGCACACCATAGCACCAATGCTCTAAAGTCAAGGCACCTCACATAAACATGGTGCACAAACAAGAAGTAGAGAATGGAGGGGGTTCAATCACAAGAAATCTAAACAAAAATTTCCATCTCATAAATCAACACCAAATTGACTCTGCCACCATTAGACATTTGACATAATAGGAGTGTCTACCTACTCCTAAACTATTAGGATCACCAAAGATAGGATCAAATTGCCTCTTCTAGCCAAAATTACATGTGTATAGGTATCAATGGAACAATCACTAAGACGACAAGTGAAAATGTACTAGTTGGCTAGGGCACTAGTCTAGAAATTAAAGATCCAAGATTCAAACCCTATTACACACAATCTAGAAAGGTGTGCAGATTTTGCCAAACAATGATACAAAACTCATCTAAACTAGCTAACCTCAAGTCAACAAGTTGGCCCTTCTTAGCCCATAGTCTTTCTTCTTGCCAATTCAAACTCTTTCTAAATTTGTCCAAACTTCATCCAACTCTGGCCAACTCGAGCACTAGGTAGGGCAATTTGAGCAATCTTCATGAACCTAATGCACCTCCTTTATAGGTAGTTTACCGCCAAATCCTTTGCTAAATCTCAACTTGAGTCAAATTGGAAGGATAGAGATCTCCAAACCCCTAATTTGATGGGATGGGTTCTCAACTCCACCTTCAATTTTGCACTTCAAGCTCAATTTGCACCAAATTGATCTTGATTTCACTTCCAAGGCTCAAATTGAACACCCATTGATTCAAATAGACTCCATTCTCAAAGGATGAGGATCTTCAAACCCCTAATTTGATGGGGTAGTTCCAAACTCCACCTTCAATTTTGCACTTCAAGCTCAATTTGCACCAAATTGATCTTGATTTCACCTCCAAGGCTCAAATTGAACACCCATTGATTCAAATAGACTCCATTCTCAAAGGATGAGGATCTTCAAACCCCTAATTTGATGGGGTAGTTCCAAACTCCACCTTCAATTTTTCACTTTAAGTTCAATTTGCACCAAATCACCTTGACTTCACCTCTAAGGCTCAAATTGAACATGCATTCTCTCAAATTGGTCCATTCTCAAAAATTTGACCAACGCTTCCGCACATTGTATGCCCCATTGCCAAATCTGTATCAAATTGCATAGAGCTTCTACACACTATCATTCTTAAGGAAAATTGAATCACGATCAAAGTATTAATGATTGACCATGCTTGGAAATACCACCAACACCTTCAATTCCTACACCCGAATTCCCCCTAACCCTCACTTCTTTGATATAATTAGTTTTTTCCTCCACTCAAATCACCCTCAAATTGGATTGGTACTTGATTCTTCACTCAACACTTTGCCAACAATCATGCAATGATTACAATCAAGCCACACCCACTCTAGCTAAGAGACTCTACATGATGCTTGTCGATCTCAATATACCATAGCCAAGAACTCAAAGGCTCAATATCAAAGAAGTGAGCTCTTTTGAGTTGCACTTTGAAGGTATAACCCTTTGCTTGACTTAGGTCTCTAGCCTTAATGGAACCATTGACAACACATCTGATGGTGCAAACATGCAAGTGACGGTGGGTCCCACCATGTAATCAGTAGCCCTAACATAAAATCAAACCGCCAACAAGTAGTCCATGAGTAACTACCAAAATACTTATGGCTACCAACACTACTACTTGTGTTTGAGCAACCTAGCTTTGGCACTACAAATGTTGTGACACCATGCTATATACTTTGACACCTTGACTCTCAAGCCTACAAGATGTAGCTTGGTAGTCAAGTGATCAAAGGTCTACTTAGTCTAATCTATTGGACCCATGATGTATGTATCATTTGTCGAGGAGAAAAATACACAACTTGGCATGGCCAAAGTAGAAGATAAGAGAGCTCTAAGTGAGCCATAGCAAATAAAGATCTCCCTAAAAGATCCTCATATTCAGTACTGATTCCAAGACAATGACTCTCTCTTGTGACCTACCATGCTAGTAGTAAAAGGAGTAAGAAAACCATAGAAAGACCGTAAAAAAGGAATAAGATTAGCCAAGGATCCACTAGCCTCCCTAAGCTCTCTAAAGATGGATGCCCAAGCTAAAAGCATTCTCAACATCCACTTGTAGGACAATCCACTCTAGATGGATATCTAGGAGTGCCTTGATGCCTAGAGATATAACATCACAACCTCTAGGTGTAGGTATTCCAAACTGATGTGGGCTAAAGTGCTATAGGAAGTGAGAATGATGTTGAAAGATAATGGTGCAACTAACCAAACAAAAAGAGATCTCTCCCATAGCAATTGGTCTAATGCCCCATGTGTCCTTCTCCATCACAAGAAGTCAACTAGCACCTAACACCCAACTAACTAACAACGGAATATCTCACCTCACTATTACTATAGCCACTTGAAACAACTTGATAAGTCCACTAGAAAAATCATTTGCCTGAAATCAATCTCTAAGATGCTCATATATCATCCTTAATGACCTCTTGAGGAGAAGTGAGGTGCAATGCACAATGCTTGTACAAGAAGTGACCTATCAAAACATAAAATATGTTAGGGTGATAATCTAAGACCTCTAATGGTACTTCATCTCTTGCCATATGATGTAGTGAGTGTAGGGAAGAGATAGTCTCATTATGGGAGCTAACCATAGACAAAGAGTGTAGTGCTTGTGCTGCCTTACTAAACTCTCCCTCTTGACCCAATGTCCTACACCGTCATAATTGAGTGGACTCTATAGTATCTTGTGGCAAAGCTTGTCTCCTCAAATATGCAACCCTAATAGACTCCTCTCTTAGGGCAACCCAATCCACCACTCGGAATCAACAAAATGTAGTAGCCATCTCTTTATGTCTTGCATGTCTCCCTCTAGCATAACAAAGATACCATTGAGGGAGTAAAAGGAATAAGAACCATGCTAACTTGTCCAAGGGATCACATGCCAAACAATCAAGTGGTAGGCAAAAAACATGTCTAGCTTCATCATGGAGTATACAAAGTAGCCTATGGAATAGACATGGACATGGAAAAACTAGTCTCAATTACCGCAAATACAACTTGCTTGAGATGCTAACCATTTCCACGACTTGATCTGTATTCTTGGAATGGTCAATGAAGGAATAGAGGAAACATGCATAATCTCAGGGGTTATTGTTGGAGATGTGATTGCTAGTTGGACATGAACATCCCAAGTGGTCTAATCATAGTCTTTGTGCATCTTTCCCACATGGGTCTTGACCTCTTACAAAGTAAAGTGTCGGTGACACACTGAGCAAGGTATATCCTGAGCCGTTTTGGGTGGCTCCACATGGAGAAATGTATCCATGGTTAGCACAAAAGTAATGATAACAATATATAGTATTCTTTCAAGTATCTCCTTGTATCTTCAAAACCACAACCACTCACATCCAATTCATATGAAGAAACTGTATTTGTCTAAATTCTAAAAAATAATTATTTACTGACTTTCAATTTTTATCTCAAACTTTTAAAACTAAATTCTTGCAAAACTAGAACATGAATACCAAAAGATTAGAATTGAAAATACTTGACACATCACTTCTAAATGTGAAATAATCATTTTAAACCCTAAAAAACTTAAAATCCTACTAATTTTGTATTCAATTCTCTTAAACCTTCAATCTAGTACCGATGAACCGAAATTAAAAAACTATTCACTCATGGAATATATACTAGTGAAACTCTCTAAAAATCTAAAATATCCATTCTTCTCATCTCTCTTCTCTTCTCTAACCCGTTGCATCGCGTTCCTTCAAGTATTCATTCGGGGCACTTCTTTCGAAAGAAGAAGAAGGCCACCACGTACGAAAAACGAAGGATGGGAAAACCATCGAGCCGTAAAGGGAGAGAAAAAAAGTACCATGGGGCTAAGCCCCATGTATTTCAGTTGTATTTCTCCAATCTTTGTAAAGATTTCTCGTATAGACTCTATTGGGGCTTAGCCCCATGTTACAAATTTTTTTTCCTCCCTTGTACGGTACGGATGGGTCTTCCCATCCTTCGTTTTTCCTACGCGGTCGCTTTTCTTCTTTGGAAAGATGAGAGAAACTACAACTGTACAACAAGAAAATTCCTGAAAGATGCCAACCGATCAACTCGTTATTTTCGAGTCAGCCTGGGAGAGAGGGCTTTTGCTAAAAGCAGTAGCAGAGCGGGATAAATGTCCTCTCAAAAGAGCTTCGACGATCCCCAGTGGTCTAGTTCGGAGTGCATGCAGCACCATCAATACTACTACTGCTCGGCTGCTGTTGTTGCCTCCCGAGAACCTCAAGCATCAATCAAGCTCAGAGAGGACATCAATATCCTAGGCTTTTCACGGAAGTACTGGAAACCTTGTTTCGCCAAGGGCACCGGTCGTGAAGTTTTACACTGCGTTTGGACGATCTGTTAGAAATATGATCTTATGAAGCGGGGCGATCGACGGTTGGAGCCCAATTACTTGCAGTATTGGTAACGACTGATGAGCTGCCGATCAAGAGGAATGATTCTCGAGGAGGTCCCTTGCGTTTGTGTGGAGGAAAAGAACAAGGCACTATTCCAGCTTTGAACAGGATTTGATAGCGATTGGATTTTCAAAGCATATTTCAAAGCGATTGGAAAAGTATATTTCGAAGTGTCGGCCACAAGACGTTGCAAATGCGTGCGTGCAGCATCCGAGCGATCTGGATCCTCAATCGTACATCGAAACTCGTCTTCTCCAGGTCAGTTGTATGGTCAGATCAGGATCCGGTTTTGTGAATTGAATGTCTACGGGCTGCGATGGTTTTTACTGATCTGGACGACGACCTCTCATGTCTGCGCTTCGATGTTTCTGAAGCTCTTTTCTTCATTGTTTCTAAGTGGAGCTTAGATACGAATGAGAATTCTGGTTGGTTGTTCAGGTGTTCATCGGTAACTTGAATTAGGGATGCACTGTTTAATTTGTACAAGCTTTGGGTATTGACATTATGGTATCATGCTAGAATGTGAGAGTGCAGCTGGTATGTGAGGGTGTAGGATACAGAGGAGTGGTTCATATCCCTGAGAACTTGAAAAGCTCTGAAGCGTACATTTCACCACGTTGACTCTATTTTAGTTGGAATATCACTAACAGAGCCCATGTTCATAAGCAGGCGGTTTCCCACTGTGGAGCGGCAATGGCTGCAAGCATGCAGAAAAGCAGAGGGGCAATCTGTCTCAAGCACGCCCGGGTTGACCTACCTCCCTATTCCTATGGACTCTCAATTGATTCAAGCTTTTTTGGACCGCAAGCTAAGGTGATTTTCACTCCTAATAGGTCACTCGTCAAAATTTACTGAGGGCTAAAAATGTGAAGAGTATGGCAATTTTACATAGCAAATAATTTGGAGGCCTGAAACATTACAGCAAGTTCCTTCTTGTACTTATCCTTGGACTTGTTGCCAATTGTGTTAGGTTACGTCAGAAGAGTTATAAACTTTCAATTCCTTTGGATTCTAACTTCCGTTGTTGCTATGCAGGGAAGGGTCAGTTGCAGGATGTGGAATCCGGACCCCACATTCCGAGGAGGGATCTGATTCATGGGTGGACGACCTCATCACTCGACATGTTATCAGTCTTCAAATAGAAAACAATGATTCCACCGGCATGTTGTGGCCTGTGGTCTTGCACATATGTGGTACATATCAAATTTTGATCTTGCCTCTAGTGGAACCCCGGCATTTGCTGGCTTATGAGGACCTATTGCATAGACTCGATTGCGGTGGTGCCGCAACAGCGGGAGACACAGAGGTTGCAAGGAGTCTTTCCACCATCCTCCTGGATCTTCCCTGCATCACAGGGTAATGCGGGTCTTTACTACCTACAGGGTAATGCTGGTGTTTTCACAAGTCTCCGTGTTTTGCTTTAATTCTTGACCGTTGCCAGCTCAACTTACTTGACATACTTAACTTAGTGTATAAATTTGTAGGTAAGACTTCATTCATGGTTCTGGAATGCGATTGATCAAAGAATTTATGACATGCTTCAGTTTCTGTGGTTCTGGATATTGTGGTTATTTGGCTCGGTTTCGAGAGAAGTTGTTTCAGTTTAACTTTAAGCGAGTTCTGAAGTAAACGTTCTGATGAAATTCTTCCTCACCTTGGGGCAGCTCTTTAGCATTGGCACAAGTGTTGGGGGACGTGGTCACGGGTGACGTTTCAGAACCAGAAATGTACATCAACACTGCATCAACTATGGGAGGACTCCTCGACACACTCGCAGGAGGCATGGGGCTTGCAAGTATTGGTGCTGGAATATCAGGTATTGGAGCGCGAGCAAAGCCTGTCACCGTCCCAGTAGCAGCTGCAGCCACAGCTGTTGCACAGGCCGCAGCAACGGCCACATCAGCTATTGTACATCATGGAGGCAAAGGTCTTGGAAAGTCCGACAAGGATGCTCTGCGAAGCTTCATCAGCAGTGCTATGCCCTTCGGTGAGAGGCCTGGACCTAGACCTATAGCTAAATGAGACGCTACTATCTGGACTCTTGTCTTTTGACATTTCTATCTAGGTTCTTGAGCTTTTCCATTATGTAAGTCTGATATGTGGTACGCTTCTTTGAAACATTTGGCAGGCACTCCTCTGGATCTGAACCCTATCAACCTACTCACTATTAGATCAACTGGATTTTCAACTCTGGATGTTCCACATCCAGAGCTAAAACAGCCGGCCTGGAAGCCTTATCTGTGTCGAGGCAAGCCGAGAATTCTATTTACAGTTCACGAAGTTGTCACTGCAGCTCTTTATGATCAAGATAATGTGGCAGATGTTATCACTCTAGGAGGGCAGATTTTATGTCGAGCCGATTTGGAGGGTTTGCCGGATATTACTCTTCCACTGCACTGCCCTAATTCTGGTCAGCCTCATGCTGTTACTTTCCATCCCTGTGCACAGGTCCCGGAGCAAGGTCCAGACAAGTTAACAGTAACGTTTTCGCCTCCCTTAGGAAATTTCATCTTAGCGCGGTATACTGCGCTGCCATCGGTTATCAAACCGCCTTTGCAAGGGTTCTATCAACTGTCTATGGTATCCAAGAATGAAGGAGCCTTTCTTATCAGAATGAAACTCATGGAAGGCTGGAAGGCTCCCCTATCTCTGGACAATTGCTCTTTGTCCATCCCTTTCCCTAGGCGGCGAATTATTTCCGTGGATGGCATACCGTCCTATGGTCAAGTTGTCACCACCGAGCATGCAATTGAGTGGAAAATCATTGTCAGTGGACGGAGTCACCCATCGAAACATCACGAGGTCAATTTTTCAGGAACAGTGAAGTTTGCTCCCGAATCAGCTTCAGCTCGTCTATCTCAATACGAATCTGCAGATCCTTATGAAGACAGTGATGGAGAGGGTGACGCACAAGCTATTGACTTTCAGGGAGCGGAAGCTGGAGATGGTGGAGCAGAACCTGCCGACTGGGAGGAACCATTCTGCTGGGATGCTTATAACTATGCGAAGGTACACATTAATAATTCACACGTCTTTCACTTTGTGCGTATCAGATCAGAGCTTCCTAGTATAAACTAAAGCAAGGTGTTATTTAGAATCATCAGGTTCAATTATATACATGGTTGCCCTCATAGTACTCGCGTTCGCCGTTTCATGACGAGGGTGAGCAGATGACTGATAAGTTACACTTCCAGGCTTCGTTGAAAATACTTGGGGGGACAATGTCAGGAATTTCTATCGATCCCAAAATTGTAAGTTTACATCTTCTTTTCCAGACACAGATCGGACGGTGGTTTTTAAACTTTAGCATATCATAAATTGTACGTATAATGCACCTTGCAAATGGCCATATGCTAGTCTTCTTTTTCCATCTTAATGTTCATTATATGTCAACAACTACAGCTAGTTACGAACTAGATTAGCTGGTTGTAGAAATGCGACATGTGACGGCTCTACTGCAATTTCAAGAGCTGGTCGAGGTGATTGTCTAGGTTGCACTTGGGTTTAGACCTAAAGGTCTAAACCTTCCTTATTCCACTTGTGCATCTGTGATTGTTACAGGTTTCAATCTACCCCCAAATGGCAAAGCCACCTTGTGAATTCTCTGCTCAGGTACTTAAAAATATGCTGCTCCAACACGTATGCTTACCTCTCTTTGTAACTGACAGTTATGAAGATTTTTACGATGTTACTGTCGAATGTCGGAGTCAGTGCGGTCAGAAGTGGGCACTGGGTTGTTTACAACTGGTTCTATGTTCCATTACTCATTATGCCGCTCCTAATCTTCACATTAATTTCTTAAGCGATAATGACTGCAACATTGTTTGTTGGTCGTTGCAGGTGCTGAGAATGAGTATTGTGTCCTTAACTCCTGTGGTTCAATGTGCAGGTGATCTCAGGTGAATACATCTTTTGGAACTCCTTGGGAAGATATCCACGCGCAGCTGTATGATTGCTTCAGTTTTGGATTCAGTACAGCCGCATGTTACGCTACTATATTTCTGGTGAGGACCTTCTAGCAGAATTTGCTGCTACCAGACGTCATTTTGATCACAAACGGTCATTTATCTTCCACGAGTAGAGCATAAAGGTGAGCGTTAATTTTTGGAAGTCCTGTGTGTTGGCGCAAGTGTTCATATCGACAAAATTTAAGCCCCAGCTTACTTTCAAATTGGATTACCTAGGATCGCCGTTCAAGGTACTATCTGGGAAGGACTTTCGACATGAAATGAACAGACTGGGTTGATATATATTGTATTGTTCTGATTATATACAGTAGTGTGGTGATAAGAAAGCGGGAACAAGCGTTCTATCAAAGTCTTCTCTCCTGTATTATGCCCTGGATGAGAATCGTGTTAAATTGCACCACTTCTGTTGAAGCCTCAAAGACCTAACAGGGAAGCGCAGCTCTATCACTTGAAAAATTGCCCACTTGTTCCAATTTGTCCGAGTTCGTTTGATTGCTTTTGGGACGACCAGTTTCTTAACCTCCTTTCTAGAAATACAAGCCATTAAAGAGCAAGTATCTTAACTTTTGTGTATATCTCGCTTTAGTTCGAGAATCAGATCCAAATTACTGATACATTCAAGCTCCAACTGATGAAGTTCCCTCCAAATTGGGAGGTCGTCGTGTGTTTCTCGAAATACCAGATGGTCTTTTTGTTTATCACCTACAAACTAACCTCCAAGTTCGAGGGCATGGTATTGAACTCATACGTCGTCTCCACGACATGAAGCCTACTGGCCTCAAGACGGGAAGACCGTTCAAGAATCTGCTTTAGTAGAAGTTAAGTTCAAAATTGCTTAACCCTGCTCTCTAGCAGGGACCATGAACCTGCAGTGTGTTACACCGAAGATTACAAAAAGGGAAAAACACAAGAATCAGTACCGGAAAGGACTGTACCCATAAGTATCGTCCGCAGTTTGCCCATCTTAATCTTCAACAACGCAAATCTGACTATTGTCGAATGGGTTGAAACTCCAGATTGTTGGCAATTGAATGCGAATCTGGAAAGTAAACATTATTAGAGCATGCGAATATCGAATATGCTGCCCCTAATAAATCGCACAGAACTCGATCACAAAAGTTCACCTTTACAAATGTATGCGCAATTAAACAAAGAGTATCGAGGTGTCCAAACACCAATCTCGGAACTCGCTTTTGGTAGACAGTATAACCGTCTCAACAGAGGGACAAAAGGGCACATTCAAAGGAGGTTTCTTAGACCGATTTTATTGAAACTGCTGACGACTTGATTTCCAATTTGAACTTTGAAGTAGATCCTCCCCATGCAGTATGATGAACATTTAGCAGTGTGTGTAGAACAGCTGGATCTCTTACACAAGAGTATTCCTTTTGCAGACTATTACTAGATACGCACCAGCAATTGTCATGCTCCAGCTTCAAGACGAAGGCAAGTCATATATGAAATTGATCCCTGGAGCAAACAGTGGGCCTTTTGCTCCAGGGAAAGGTGTGGAAAAGGCTGTATATGTCCTTCTACATTCCACCGTTCACTCACTGATAAGGTAAACAAACAAAGGTGTCGATAACCAGATACTGCGGGAATGAACTTCCCAAATTGACACTACCAAATGAGTTCAAAATGTGACGGAGCAAACACTTCTAGAAGATGGAATAAAGCGGGAAGGACCGGTAGGTCTCGTATTCTTCACCAAATTTCAGTCCTGTTCTGCAAAATCTCGTTCTGCACGTCCAAAACAGTGATTTGCCACTGCAAATTATATGTCAGACCCTAAAAATAGCCACCCTCACTTTGACACCTGGAATCTGAGTCTGAAACATGCGCAGAACTTTGAAGGTTTGTTGGACAGGACCCAGAAAGGGAACAGTGACCTAGGGTCGTTGTAGTTTTCCAAAGGCTAACAACATACGGATAAGATGGTATTGGTGAACTTCGATGCGAAATGCGAACTCCAGTGTAACAGACCCGCAGTTAACGAGAAGGGTCAACGTCCTGACAGGCCACGCAGCCAGCCAGCCAGCCATATCAACATGGTGTGAAGAGGAAAAGAATCAGACAGGAGACCAGAGCTGAACAATTTGGAATCAAGGTCCCATCATCACATGCCACTTGCTACCTCCGTGGATATAAATTGCTAAAGAAGAATGGGCTGTTCATATCGACTCTTATTATAATCAGACTGGTAATACCGGGGGTGGTGCCACAGTTGTAGGCATGGTTCTAGGCTCCAATCCGGTTTCTAATGGGGACTAGCCAGAAATATTCATAAGAGTCAAGTAGGGTCTGAAACATAGGGCGTAAATCAAATGTAGTGCGGATCTCGTTAAGTACATCGGATTGGGATATCCGATTGGATAGATCAGTTGCATCTCTTCACCTTTTTACGACACAAAAGAAAAACAAGTATACTCTGAGTCGCTTACTTTGGTGAACTGATGAGTGGGATCATTGTTATTAAATTACATTCAGGTTGTGAATATGTTTGGTGAGCTGCATGGCTTCAGCGGATCCAAGCCAAGCGAAGAAACTCGTCTCCACGGTTGTCCTACTCGCACTATAACATGAATTAACGAAGCTCTGAACCTTTGTTAGCTTTTTTTATCTCTTTTGTCAAGGTTTGTTGTCGTCCTCCGGAATCATTGGTTCCTCCCCGCACTTTGGTGCTGCCGCTATAATAGGACTATAGGATTCAAAGAGGAGGGAAGCGGATTAAGTTGCTTTTTAAGTAGTGACTTAAGTCGACCACCTTCATCTGTAACTCGATTTCGTTTCCAAATATTTTAATGCAAGAGTCAAATCAAAGGAGCTAGGTGTCTATTCTGGTACCATCTTGAACATATTGAAGTTTCCGTCTCCCATTGTGGTTGACTTCTGGTCGATGGGTTTTGTTTGCCGGAATAGGAGAGCAATGGGTCGCTTCTGAACTTTACTAGTAAATGATCAATATGCAGATAGCGATGCTTTTCAAGGTAAGCATGAATGACCAGGTCAAGATCCATAAACTTGAGCCAGTGGTTCACTACACACGAGGGTTTTGAAATTTCGGACAGTGGAATATCTTCCGGAACACCACCAGGTGCCCTGAGGATGGTCAGGGGGAAACACCCTTATTCATTCATCCGAAGCATTAAACTGGGTCATAAGGCCTGTTCCGAAATCTCCCCTCAAGAAGCCTTCAAAAGATTAAACCCTAAGCGTTGAAACTTCTCGTAGACGAGGTTTTAGAGATTGGGTATCAATCCGCCATGAGCCACGAATGTGAACAAGATTGAGGTCCAACTGGCGTTGAACATGTGGAGATCAGATGCTAGATAATAACTACTGTAAGATAAAAATACTCTGATTAGTGCAATCCTCCCAACTTAATCGATTAGGTCCAATGCAGGTCGTTGGAGAGTTTCTTCCCAGATGGATAGAGTCCTAACATAAGTTCGATAGAATCTGAGTCTATGATTCCTTACAGCTAAATTTCGACCAGTAATCGATGACTGTCACGTGACTTTGGTGGGCAGAAGGCAAATGACGGATTGTGAGCTCCAAAAAATATAAGAAGCCTCGATGATGTCATTGCCCTCAGACTCGAGAGTTAAAAACCCAACCACAAATTTTTAAAATGCATGGAGCAGGTCACAGTAGCAGACATCGAAGTGTGATGGTGAGCATGCCCGACAAATTTTCACAGGGAGTCTGGGGGTGAGAATAGACGTCAAAATTGAACAGATCATCCAGGTAAAACTTCTCATCGTAAGAATCGTTTCCACGAATACTGCCTCAATAGGTACAGAAAAAGGCTGCTTTAATCTGCAACGCTGCATTACAAGCTTCGTCTTTGCACTTAGCCAAGAATGAATGGAAGGGGAATCCACTTTATTTTCATCAGCATGAGCTATGACAGTTTGTATCGTGTGGGGGGGTACGTGGAAGTCATACTCACACATTCACAGTAATTTGACCTAATTCCCTGCACATTGGACAAGTTTGAACTAATCCCGTGTCGAACAGGGTTATAAGACGATCCATATGAGTTTAATAGCGATAGATCAAATTGCCCAAATTCTCCTTGCTAAGGAGAATAGCAGATAACATCCCCTCCCGCAGCAGGTGGATGTACTTTCTCAGTCCCCAGAATGGTAGTTGTGGTATGGATATGGTGGATAGGGTTAAGGTAAGGCACAAAGGGGTGAAGAAGCTGAAGAGGATGCGAGTTCGAAAGCTCTAACCTCGCCACTGTAGGTTTGATTTGATCCAAGAGCGTAGACTCTACCTCGGAAAGACCACTGGAAAAGACATGGTAAGTAGTGACAGGCTCGATTAGATCGACAGAATGAAGAGGAATTTACCACCAGATCGGTCCGTAGAACATATTCTCCCTCATCGCCTCATCTGCCAAAAGTAATGAAACCAATTGGATAACTCGAAAGAAGCTACTGGGCTTCTGTCTGCTCTCTACAGTGCTCGGAGCAGGAGACTAGCCGAGGGAGGGCGAGAGGATTGTGGGGGAAATTGATTTGAGAAAGCCTTATCTCGAGTGTTACGAATTTGTGGCTCCAAGCTCCCCTTCTCACAGAACCCCTCGTAGGAGCCACCCCACTTTTGCTCCCGGGAACCCCTTCTAAACCTCGGGCCAAACCACCGGCTGCTCCCAGTGCGTCCTCAGGTGTTCAACTTACTAGTGGACCCTCTTCACCGGTCGGGAAGACTTTCCCCGTCGCCTGTCCAAACCCCGGGAAAGTCCATTCGTACCTGGTTATCATCAAACTTGAGCAAACTGTACCGGATTATTCTACAATGTCGTAGATATGCGTACATACTACCCGTTTGTTTCACGACTGTGACTGTATTATGCCGGTAATGATCAGAATCTACCGGAAGAGTGTTGCACTTCAAGCCGGGAGGTTGTGACTAGTGGCGCTACTTTCCAGGTGCCGGTGGAGAGACGGGCAGCGGGCAGCAGATGGACGCGCCAAGGTAGTGGGAAGAGGAGAGGAGTGGAACAAAGATCAAAGACTTTCGGGACTGTGAGGCAGCGGACTGAGAACAGCGGAGGCGAAGAAGAGGAGGAGAACAGACGCCGTGGGAAGATCCAGGGAACAAGAAGAAGAGGAAGGAGCAGATGGTGCGGCAGCAGCGAGGACGAGGAGGAGGAGGAGGAGGAGGATGTTGGGGTGGAGAAGGAGAGAGGAAACAATTGTTCTTGTTTGAACTTGTGTGACAGGGATTGGAGATATTGTGAAGAAGAGGAAGCGGATTTTGAGAAATTTAGTAGATTGGAGATGAGAGAATGGGGAAGAGTAGGTTTAGAGATGGAAGATGAACAGGAAAGATCATGAATGAGGAAGTGGTGGTGGAGGAGGAGGAGCGTGTAGGTGATTCAAGGAAGTAGAAGGGAGAAAGGAAGAAGGAAGGGGAATTTTTGCTCCCGGTTCACATTTGAAAGCGGAAGCAGGGGATTGCAAAGCAGGCAGGCTGGAGAGGGGACGTAGAGAAGGTGGAGGGGCCCGGTGGGGCTGGGGCGGAGGGAAGAGGGAGATGACCTCCGCTCCGAATTCCCCAGGCGGGGTAGCCAGGTCGAGGCACGACACGGGAGCAAATCTGTTGCAGGAGCTCGAAGCGTTGAGCCAAGCTTTGTACAAGGCGAGTCAGGGGCAAAATATTGGGCCGGTTGTAGGTGCACCACCACCAGTGCCTTCACCCAGGAAGGAAGCAGCTGGAAGTCATATTCAGAGGAGGGAAAGTATGCCTGCCCGGCCGATGAATGATGTGTTTTCAAAGAATCTGTCCTCGCCTGGTGGTTACCCTAACAACAACCAGGCTCCTGTGCGAAAAAATCCGCAAGCTAGGCACTCGATTTCTGCCAAGCCTTCTGCCCCTTTGTACGAAGATCATGAAAGTGACGACCTTTGGAAGCAAACGCGACAAGGGAGGCACTCAATAGCGGCTCCTAGAGCATTTGAAGCAGATGAAGCTCCGGTTCCGAGAGTCGAAGTTACTGGAAGAAAGTTGCAGCCATGGCACTCGCAGGGGTTCGAGCAGAATCTTCCAGAGGTAACCAATTTTCCTGCGTGGCTGGAAGATAATATCAACTTCAGCAAAAAGCTTGAGGCTGCTCCTGAGAAGAAGAAGAGCATTTGGAATTGGAAACCGTTCAGAACGCTGTCGCACATAGGGCATACTCGGCACAACTGTTTGTTCACAGTGCACGTGCATGCCATTGAAGGATTGCCCCCTGCTATGAATGGTCTGCGACTTACAGTACATTGGCGGCACAAGGACAGAACTGCCCAGACCATGCCCTCTCGTGTCTTTCAAGGCTCAGCAGAATTCGAAGAAACTCTTCAGCTAAGGTGCAGTGTCTATGGACATAAGAGTGCACATCATGCAGTGAAATATATGCCCAAAGCCTTCACTCTCTGCGTCGTTGCCTTGGACGTGGATGAGCTGATACTTGGTGAGCATCGCCTGGACCTCAGCCGTTTGCTTCCTGAAGCACCGGATAGTGAGCACGAGGATGAAGACAAACCATTGAGCTGGACCACCAGCTTCAAGTTGTCAGGAAAAGCTAAGGGAGGCACCCTGGTTGTTACATTCGGGTATGAGATTCTCCATAAAGAGAAGGGTGAGAAGAGTGGCCGATTTGGATCTGTAATTGGCTCACCTTCCCCGTCGATGCCTTCTCCTTCACTTCGGTCATTCAACAGCTTACCACATTCGGCCCATGGAACTCCCCGTCCTCGGCCCTCTGATGTCAATCAGTACCTGTCGCCAACAATGTCCGAACCCGGGGACTACCATGACTACATGGGCATGGAGCACTTGAATCTTGATGAGTCTTCTCCTCAGGAACCTCCTCGTCCTAGTGTTAGCAATCCCGCAGACCACAGGCATAAGCTTTACGGGCGCCCAGAGTTTAACAGCAAGCCTCCCAAGGGTCTGTATCCGTCCGAATCAAAACTGAAACCCGTCTCTTCAGCTCCTCCCGCAGCTGAAGTTTTCACTCTAGCTCCATCGACTCCTAAGCAGAGGTTGGAACCTGCAGAGCCAACCAAGGCGCCCAGCGCGGATATCTCCGCCCGTAGTGCTTCGTATGGAAGCTCGGATGAAGACGAACAGGAGTTTGAAGTGGTAGATCAAGGGGTGGAAGTTGGGCATCTTCCAGAGAGTATTGTGCACCCAGACAGTATCGTACATTCTAGTATTCCGCAGTCTAGGTTTGCCAAAGAAGCCGTGGATCTCCCGGACACTACTCGCGAACGTTCAACATCCCCGGAGCACGTCGCTGATCATAAGGTCATCACTAGAGAGTTGGTGGACGTGAGTACACCTCCTGAGAAAATCATTCACGAAAAGAAATCCGAAAGCGTCCCAAGCAACAGCATCAGCAGTGGAATAGGACGGAGGAACTCAGAGGTAGTAGTCACGCTACCAGTGCATGTTCCGACCGTGGTCGAAATTTTCGAAAATGTGAATATGCAGCAGGCCCAACTTGATTTGGCTCGTACACAGAGCCCGCTTCATCCAGCTACGTCTCAAAGTTTTGTAAAATCGGATCAGCCTGTGTGCGATGACGAGCCTCAGGAGGAGGAGCGACAAGAGTTTGAGAATTGTCGAGTCGCCGCTCACTTCGAACCAACTGCGGCAGAAGTGGAAAGCTTTCATGGATTAATGAGGGAAGGACCCGGAAGAGTGACGGACACGGAGAGTAAGCATCCTGATGATGAGGTAACTCTAGTGTCTGAAGTATCCGCAGAGGTGCAAGAACAAGATCGCCAGGAGGAAAAGGTTGCGCCAGAGGATATGGGGAGACAAGACGTGGAGGAATTTCCGGCAACAGTGGGGTCGTCGTTAGAGGAAGAGACGGAGGAGCACTCTGGAGGAGAAAGACAAGGGGAGGAGGAAAGTTTCGGAGAATTAGAACGCTGGGAGACGGCACACGCAGATTTTTCTGCTTTCGCTACTCATGAGGAGATTAGGGAATCAGGACACGAGAAGCAGCAGGAGGACGAGATGTGGAGGAACATGAGTGCCTCGGCATCGGATCAGAGCTTTAACCCTTCGCCGGGCTATTTCAAGCGTATCGACCCACCACCTGGACCACCTCCGATCGATGATCTTGACGATGAAGTGGATCTTATTGCTGGAGAGTTCTTGCATATGCTCGAAGGTGAAGACCGAGGAGGCGGTGGGGGCATCATGGGGTTGAGCTCCGACAGTGAAAATGATTCGCCAAGAGCTCTATTATTGAAGCAGTTCGAGCAGGAGGCTCTATTAGAAGGGGGAATTGGCCTTCGTATGGGTGTTCCCGAAATCCCAGAATTGAGTCTCGATGGTCTCGAAGATTCTCGTCAGTATGATTCGGGTCTTCATTCTGACGAGTACACACACGGAGGCTGGCAAAGCGAGGAGGACTTGGAGCTCGCATCTATCATGGAAGCTGCTGAATCGGAGTTGCAAAAAGCGACCCAAACGATGCGAAGCAAAACGAGGGCAAAGATGCTCGAAGACGCAGAAACGGAGGCTCTCATGCAGGAGTGGGGTTTGAATGAGCGTGCTTTCCAGAGTTCTCCTCCAAAACCAGCCCAGGGTTTTCTTGATCCTATGAATAATCAACTGGCAAATAGAGTACCATCGGAACCACCAGCTTTAGCGCAGGGAGTGGGTCCTGTGCTGCAGACAAAAGATGGTGGTATGCTGCGATCACTAAACCCTATGCTTTTTAGTCAAGGAGGTAGTGGCAGCGGTAGGCTGATGATGCAGGTATCAAAGCCAGTCGTGGTGCCCTCAGAAATGGGTTCTAGTGGTCTTGACATTTTCCGTCGCATGGCGATGGGTGGGTTGGATAGTATGGCTCTCCAAGCCATGGTGGCAATGCCTCTAGAGGACATTACTGGCAAGAGCATGCACCAAATAGCCTACGAATCAAAGGCATCGCTGGAGGGACCAAGCCATGGGCAGGATTACCTGCCTAGTAACGGGTAAGACCTACCGCTCGTGCTTCTTTCTTGTCGAAGTTTATTCATGTATTATTCTTTTGTTGTAGTTTTTCCTGTCCTCAAACTTCAAGTTCAAGTTTGTCCTTTAAGCTTCGTCCGAGCCATAATAAGCACTATGTTGTATGATAATTACAACTCTCGATGGTGACATCGGTAGCTCTTCAGATGGCATGGGCAGGAGCAGGGGCACTATTGTTATTACGTATGTCAAAACAGTTTTGCTTCTCATGTGCCCGTTTGTATTCCTCGTGGCACTTGAGGTTGTCTCTCAACCAACTGTTGGCAATTGCAGACATGGCATGCAGATGACTTCATATGATGGGTTTGACTCTGGGAGACGTCGCCCGAGGTCCGGTGGTTTGACTGCTGCTGGACGGCGAGGCTTGGGTGGTTTCTCGGACTCTTCTGATGAGTTTGTAAGCCTTGAGGAACTTGCTCCTATGGCAATGCAGAAGATTGAAGCTTTGGCTATGGACGGTTTGAAGATACAGGCAGACATGACTGACGAAACTGCACCTTACAGTGTCGATCCCCTGCCGTATGATATGGGAGGTTCAGATTCATCAGGGAGGTTCCGCAAAGGAGGTTTAGGTTCGTTAGAAGGTGTTGCAGCTATGCACCTTCTGGGAGCAAGGGATGTGGGAGAAGACCTATCGACTACCGGCACAGACGGTTTGATGTCGAAGGTTATTTCAATTGACGAGTGGATGCGACTTGATGCTGGAATGTACGATGAAAATGATACTAAGGATGAGGCACTTGCAATTTTGGCTGCACATGGTGCTGTGCACAAGGATTTGGTTACCAGGGGTACTAGGGACGACAGAATTAGGTACTTGCAAGGTGCGAAAGCAAGTGCAAATTTTGGGAAAGGTGGCTTTATGGGAAATATGCTTACGATTGCTGTGTTAGTACAGCTACGAGATCCTTTGCGGAATAATGAGCCAGTGGGTGCACCTATGATGGCTCTCGTCCAGGCAGAGCGAGTAATCGTTCCTCCTCGACCTAAAATTCCTAGACGGGCTCCTTCTTTGCTAGGAAATTCGGAACGGAGGTGGGATGATGAAGAAGTTGAACCAGAAATCCGACAACAGCCCCAGTTCAAGATAACAGCGGTTCATATGTCGGGACTGAAGCCAAGCGAAGAGACACAAACTAAAGCCCAAGAGACTAAGCAGAAGAAAGCTTGGGGCACGCAAAAGCAGCAACAATCAGGGTCTCGCTGGCTTCTTGCAAACGGCATGGGGAAAGGCGCTGCTGGATCCAAACATCCAGCTCTTAAGTCCAAGCCTCAAGGTGCAAAAACGACTGCTGTCAAGCCAGGTGAATCTCTGTGGAGCATTTCTGCTAGGGTACACGGCACTGGCTCGAAATGGAAGGAAGTAGCAGCATTGAATCCACACATTCGTAATCCAGATGTTATTTTTGCCAATCAAAAAATTAGAACGAGGTAGGTGTATTTAGGAGGTCTCAGCATCAAGGCTCTACTCCCCCCTCTTCAGTGGGCAATACCTGGATTGTACATATATGCAGACAGATTGCCCTCCCAGCCCAACGGTTTATGGGGAAGGGAAGGTAAGCTGGATGGAGAAGATAACTGTCTCGAGAACTGGTCAGATATTTATACCTAGGTAGGTAGATTTGATACTTGTCTAATTGTAACATTTGAAATATTATAAGCGGTCGTGACATGACCAGCAGCGGTGTTGTCTAGTTTTCGCTGTGAGAGAGCCGGCTTTGGGTCAGCTCATGTGTGAAATAGCTTAAGTTCGTGAATTCTTAAATTGAGGAATTCGGCACTCTTCTCTGCTGTAAGAAGGTGAGTTTTACTTTCAAGCCCTCATCCCTTTCGCTCACAGGGGCATTGACTGGAAATGGATCAATGTTGGGAGATGTCTTAGAGAAATACACTAATCATCGCCGTGTAGGGAGGCTTTTATTCATGCAGTTTCCGTAGCTTGAGCCTGGACAATTTCGTCCATTTTTAGCTCATGCATGCCACATGTTTATTATCGCAGCCTGGCAGATACCCAAGTACGCTTTGCTGAACTTGGTTCTGGCCACTAATGTTTTATGACTTACCCCTCCAAGTGCAGACTTATCCGTCTCGTCAGTTTGTACATAGCTTACCGTGGCGGAAACGTTTTCTGCCCACACATACTTACTACTGTTAATGTCATTACAGATTTGAGATTAGTTCAGTGACGGTTGTGGATATAGAACATGAAAGCCCTTCCCAGAACGTCTCGTATACCAATATAGAACATGAAAGAATTCATATCACGTTCTAGGAATGGGAAAGCCATATTTTGCGTAATATGATGGTTAGTAACCTCGGTGCAATGTACTCACTGAATGCAACACCTTCAAGGTTGTTGAAACTCTTGCAGATCTGCACTCCACCTTTTTATAGTTCCAGTTATTTTCGTTCCATTCATTAGTAGTCCATAGGGACTCGAAAATGTTTTGTTGGTATGGTTGACGATGTTGAACTGTTTGTATACTGCTAGAAAGTGACCGACTAGACACGAAGATGCGTTCGATGCATTCCTTCAACGTCCTTGCATGTAGAAGTTCCCTCTGAAAAGTCGCATCGTATATGACGTTGAATTACAGAAAGACCCTCAGTTTGGTAGCTTCAACCGGAGATGGAAGGGTAGACTAGAGAATTGGAGTTGTTCTTAAGAAGTTTTCCGCCACCAAAAAGCTTGGAGGTGGTAACAAGGTATCGTTTGTCCAGTTGCGCGCCGCCGGTTGGACAACTGTGCACGGATATTCCAAACAAATGGTCTTTGTTCCATCAAAAGTGGTGTTTGCTTATGTGCACCAAATGGGCAACTGAACTTGTGCCTTCTTACTCTTTGGTAAGTAAGGTAAGTTTGAACGAAGTTTCTCACGATTGCGAGAGGTACATATAACACAGTACAAACCGGTAGGATTGATTGTGAGGGTTAGAAGTAGTATATCAGAGTTACCCTAAACACCAAGAGTTGGTAAATGTCAGAAAATCCTGAGCCAAGCTGTTATCAAAGACTATAGTTGGTTAATTTTCGCGTCTGCCATAGTGTTAGCTACAATCGTACTTTAATCAGAAAATACTGGGCTAAGTTGTCGATGTAAGACTTCGATCATTATCTCAGCTGTAGTTAATTAACTTGATTGTCTCACTTACAGTCAGCTAACTGGAAAGTTCAGTTGAATGCCGGAGAGAGACAATCAATGCATTTTTCTTTGTTGAAGTTCAGTTAAATGCAGTCAATGAAACCTTTGGTCTGCTCAGCAACTTAGCTAACTCGTTCAACGAGTTAACTCAACTGACTTCAACTACAATATTAGTAAATTCTAGTAAAAGTTACAGAAAACCCCAAATAATAATAAAAATGATTTCTATATACTTACTTAGAATATATATGGTGAGGGCACCTATTCATGCTTATTTGTATATAAATTTCATATTCTTACATCTACTCCGTTATCTATTTTTACCATGTCCCATCCTAGAAATAGTTTGATTCTAGAACTTAAAGTTTAGTTTGTCTTCGAGAATTGATAAATTTAGTTTCCCTCTTCTTATGCTTTCACTCCTTAGTGTTATGAATATTTAGTTTGGCTTTAGTCCAAAGGCCTTAATTGAAATAAATCTTTGGCCAGTGAGCTAATAATCTATCAAGTAAAGTAGGAATTTCATGTGAAATGTAGTAGAGTTCTTTGGCCAGTGGCTATTAATCTATCAAGTTGAATAGGAATTTCATTTGAAATGTAGCAGAGTTCAATAATTATTTCCTAGAATAATTACCAAGCCATATGATAGTACGCAAGGTCCACATGATTAGATGAAAGATAATATCACATTACTCTTACCAAAGAATATGTAACGAAACAACCATATCATAAGTGAAGTTTGTTTTAAAGTTTGTTGAATAATTTTTTTTCATCTCATCTGATATTTGTAAAAATTATTTTGATTATCTTCAATGTTACGTATGTAATTTATATACCAAAGACTATGTAGATCTCCCTTCAAAGACAACTCAATTACTCAATATCTAAAATCAAAGCCAACAAATCAAATAGCCTTATTGTGAATTATGGTGGTGTGGTATGTTTGATTCCTGGTAATCCAAAGGTGCTTTACACATGATACCAATCAATATTGAGACAAATCTGAACAGACCAAATATTACAATCACTATGCAATCATGCACACCACACAAGTCAATGGATACACGAGATGCAAGTGGTTCACCTCTGATGAGGCTACATCCAGTGGAACACAAGAGAACTATTTACAATGCTCTAGACAATCACATGCCAAGACCAAGCCTCCATAGCAAAGCTTCTCTACTCTCTCATATATTGTCTCTCACAAGAATGAGGAAAAGTTCAAGTAAGTCCTCATTGGACTCAACTTACGTAGATCATACACATGATCTAAGCCTAATGAGCTTAACTAACTAAGTAATAACAAAAGTTAACGCAAGACTTCAAATTACTAACAAACAAACTCAATTTTATAGGTCTTGGTGCCAATTCTGCTATGTATATGCTCATCATGTTGTGATCTTAGAAATAACCTAGCATCTAAGTTCTCCTTATAAAGAGATCTAACTAGAATCTAAAACCATATGCAATAAATCAAGTATATTGAACATAATCAAGAAATTTAAACAACTTTGTCATACCACTCCTTGTGCAAAATCTGCAACTTCACACAATGTTTATCAAAATTCTCCAAAGGAATGACCTTGGTAAATGCATCAACTGGATTGAGTTTATTGTCAATCTTAACTAACTCAACCTTACTCTCAAAGACAACTTCTTTGATAAAATGATATTTGACATTGATGTGCTTTGCCCTACCATCCATCACTTGATTCTCTAGAAGATGTAATGCACTCTGACCATCATAATGAAGGTTGAAATTCTCTTGATTTAATCCTATATCTATGATTAGTTGGTTCAACAAGATCACCTCCTTCATAGCTTCTATTGATGCCACATGCTAAAATTTTGAATGTATAAAAAGTTACACAATTATGTAACATAGATCTCCAACTTATGCAGCTATCTACTAAGGTGAATAAATACCCAATTATCAGTCTCCATCTATCTAGATCTTGTGTGTAATCCAAATCTACATAGCTCATTAGTGATTGTGCTCAATGACTTAGCATCAAACAACACATCAACACCAGTGGTACCCTTTAGATACCTAAAAATCTACTTCACTCTCTCGTAGTGAAGCCTCCTTGGATTGGATGTGTACCTAATCAAATTGACTACATTGTATGCTATATCTGGCTTAGTATATACCATCAAGTACATAGATCCCCTACAACACTCTCATAATAAACAATAGACATCAAGCCTTTCTCTATCGCATTTGTTGGACAACAACTGCTGAGATCTTGAAATATGATACCAAAGGAGTACTTACAACTTTGCACCATCCATGTTGAACCTTGCAATTACCTTCTTCTTGCACTTCTTCTATGTTAGTCACAATCTTCCTATCTTGTAATCCCTATGAATTTCCATGCCAAGAATCCTCTTGGCAGCACCCAAATCTTTCATGCTAAACTCTGAGCTCAACAAAGCTTTCAACTTAGCCACTTGTCTTTTGCTGTAATTAGCATATCATCCACATGCAATAATAGGATAATCCATCAAAAACTGAATTAATACATGCTTCATATAGACACAAGATTCAATACACACTCTGTTTAAAACCATGTAACTTCATGAGATTATCAAACCGCTTGTTCCATTGCCAACAACTTTGCTTCAAACCATAGAAGGATTTAAGAAATTTGTAGACCTTGCTCTCTTAGCATTTCCTCATGGAACCATGTGGTTGTCTCATATAAATCACCTCATCCAGAAATTCATACAAGAATGTAGTAATAACATCCATATGACAAGATCAAATAAAACTACAAGTGTACATAGTAGCTAGATGGTAGAATATTAAGCTACTAGAGAGACAACCTCATTATAATCCACACCTCTCTATTGTAGTAGGGTTTACATAGTAGAGAGGTATAGACTAAATGAGGTTTTCTCTCTAGTAGCTAAATATTCTACCATTTGGCTTTAGCCACCAATCTGGCTTTGTGGATCTTCTACCCTACATTTGTGGGTCCATCTTTCACCTTGTAAACCCACTTGCAGTCCACCTTTTTCTTTCTCTTAGGTAGCTCTTCCAACATTCAATTCTTGTTGTTGTGAAGTGACTTAATCTCCTTCTACATTGTTGTATCCCACTCAAGCTTCTTGCTTGAAGCTTGACCCTCCATATACAAAGAGTGCTCTCCCTCCATGACTTTGCATCAACTGATTATCAATGGATATATCATCCCAAATCTACTTGTTTTGAAGGCAACCAAGTACCTCTCAAGAGCTTGAGTAATGCATGCAGATATTTGAAGTGAAGATTTTTCCTGTTTCACTTGAGTTGATTGCTCGCCAATTATCTCTGTTGGCAGCTCCTTAGATACCTTTGATGGAGCTCACCAACAATATCATGCTCCCTTGCTTGTACTTGAACATCAAGAACCTCCTACTCTACACCAAAAAGGCTCTCCTCATAGCAAATCATAAATAAAAGAGCAGTTTCACAATATGCCTTGTTTCAAGTAGTATTTCACTATATGACCTTGTTTGTGCATATTTCACAATATGACCTTCTTTTAACCAAAATCTGCATATGAGAGTCATATGTTAATGAAAGAGTCACCCAAGGAATCACACATGTGTAAATAATTCTACATTTAAAGTGATGCATTGGTCCTATTTGATATATTTCTCTTTTGGATGTGGATCTCTATACCACCAAACCTCACAGCTTCATTGATCATGTGTTGTATTTAAAAATATTGAACAAACTTGTCTAAAGAAATGATCCATGATCCCATCTTGAAGCTCATCAACATCCAACCTTTTTATAGGCACTTCTTATGACTCTTTTGACAATATCAAGCTTGTTACTCAAGACAATTCTATTACAAAAGTTTATAGCTTTGATGTGAAGTCTCACAACAAGAAAAGAATGGTTCCAAAGTGTCGTGGGACCCCAATAGATTCAGATTGCCCTTAAAATCTTTGTGCTTTCTTCAGCTAATGAACACAAGAAATAATAGTGATGCAGTTGACACAAGATCATTCTTGCCAAGGAACTATGGCAAGATTGAGAGATTGAGAAACTTTGAGAAGTACAATTGGCTATGAATTCAACCATAAAACCAAAGACCATTCAAGCCTACTTCAAAAGGATTAATAACATTGAACTTATTATATACAATGCTGCAAAAGCAAAAGAAGTATTGCTATAAGAATCTATAGATGCCTAGAATGATTTTTTCTAGATCACACAAAGCTATGTGAAGAGGTTTATTAAGGTGGATCCCAAGACAATTGCTTTTCTCAAACAAGTGGAAATTGTGAAAGATGGTAGTATGATTTAATGCTTTGAGAAGAATTTTGGAGCTCCATGCCATGCTTTCATCCATATGTGAGAGTTTATGGTGGTTAATGAAAATTTTGCAAAGAACCACTTCATTTAGCACTATTTTTGGTGGTAGGGATGGATTTTGAGAATAAATTGCTGACTTAGCTTGGAGATTGGCACCAAATGAATGTAAGGTAACATAAAGATGATTTCTTGCATAATTGAAGGAAGCAATTCTAGACATGAATTCTTGAGAAATGACAGTCATTAACAATAGAGAAAAGGGTTAAATTGAAGCATGCACCAAAGTTCTTCCCTTTTCATAGAATTATTGGTGTTGCTTTCATATTGTCTAGAATATTGGCAAAAAATTCAGGATTGATTGCATGAGAGCTTATGCATATGCATATACCATTAACTTTTTCCAAGAAGCATTGAAGAAGGTGGCGGAGAAATTTTTTGTGGCAACATGATATATTGAAAATATTCCTCATGATCATTGGCCCACCTATGCTATTGTTGGTCTCCAATTTAGCCATGTCACCTCTAATCTTGTAGAAATTGCAAGTTCAATGACAAGAGATATTTTTGAGAAGCCTACTATTGAGATTATTAGAATGATCTATGATTATCACATGGAAAATTTTGGGAATCTTGGTGTTGTTGATACGAAGTACACATGAAACATTTCAATGAAGAGTTGGAATATTCTCAAATTTATCAAGTGCTTCCTACAATTGCCTTTATTGGAACTATGGTGTTGAAATTATTATGCAAGAGATATATTTATAGCACTACCATTAAAAATAATAAGAATAGCTTTTGTGATTGTGGAGTCTACCAAAATCTATTGTTGCTTTGTAGCCATGTCATTGCTTTTGCCTTCAAAGAGAAAATTTCATTGATTTCTCTAGTCTCTTGCTTGTACACTATTTCATATTTTTGTGCGCTCTATGTTTGCCCTTATCATCCTATCACCCTTGAAAATCTTTGAGAGGACAAAATTGCATCGCTTGTAATCAAATGACTATGGGGTAGACTCAACAAGAAGAAACATGAAAGTGGAAAACAAGTCTTGGCGGGGAGCTCTTACATGTATAACATGTAGGAAATTGGGCACAATTGGAAGATCTAAAGAGAAGCACATGTATATTGAGTTGGAAAAATATAGGGATGGCCTTCTCTTGCTTCTTCATCCATCCAATGGACAATTATGTATGATTTATAGCTAATTTTTTTAGGTTAAATACACAGAGTCCTTGTGTTTGTTGTGTGAGTTGTTGCCAGTCAGCAAGGTTTCTCTTGATGCACTTTATTCATTTCATGGGGATTTTTTCAAAATTTCTTGGTTTTACCCTATTTTTTGCCATTGTTTGACCTCATTACTTGTCTAAAAGTAGAGGAGCAATTACTCTCATTTCACCTGCCATTGCTCTGATTGATGTAGGTAAGGCTTTTTGTTTGTCAATTTAGACAAGATGGGATGAAGTGAAGCTTGTGTGTTCTATTTTTACGATAGATTGATCTTGGCATAGGCTCTATTTTTGCTCTTTTTAGTAACTTTGTCAAAATCAGATTTAGTTTAGTCCGTGCTAAATTTTGAAGGATTGAGGACTTTTGATCATATAAACTATGATAGTTTTTTTTTGTGAGTGAGCTAAATGCATTTCAGATTAGGAGATTTTTCCTTATGTGATCCTCAAAGCAGTGCAATGCTAAAGCAAAATAGGGTCATGAATATTGGGTGTGGAAACACAAAGAAATGCATCTATCTTGTGCTAGTCACTTGACAAGAGACATATACTTGTAGTTTGAACATTATAATCTTAGTCTTTTGGATCAATGGGGAAGAGTGCTTTGCCATCTCATTTCTAGGTCATCATTGTCTGCCCACCCACCTTTTGGCTTTAGCAATTACATCAAACAATTGTGCAACAATGTTGGAGCAGTTGTGATAGCTCATACGGTTGTTGATATCGTGGTAGTTCACTCTTATTTGATGGTTGATGAAGAATTATAGAGAAATAGTAGCTTTTAGGAGTAAAAAATAGTTGAACTGTTTGGTGTGGCTTGTTGGTTGCTTATTTGGTCAATCAATGGCAGATATCTTTACCCTATCCTTTGCCACTAATTATCTTGCACTTGCTCCAATTATGAGTTTATTGCGCCAATAATTCTATCTTATATTAAATCTGGAGTGTGTTGGTCTGGAAACATTCGTTTGCCATTATCTATGACTTTTGGATAAAATGTAGAGAGTTTAATTTATTGTGGAAGGGTGATTGATAAAGCTTTGTTGATATTGAGGGAAAAATTAATGGTGGCAAGAAGTTAATAATCTGCATTTGATGGTGAAGTTGAAAATGAATTAAAGCAGGTTTTTTAATATTGCTAATGTGAAATGAGCAACCTAATTGATGAATGGTAGTGATTTTTACCTCTGTATTCTAGTGATTAAGCATTTTTGTGAGGTTTGAGCTCCCAAAATTTCATCTTTTAGATACAAAGAAAAATGCAACAAAGTCCAAAACTATTATAAAGTTTGAGTAGGAGTGATGTACCTAGATTCTATCATAGTCATCCTATTGTAGTAGTAATTACTAACAAGTGACAAGAAGGGAGAGAGAACTGCATCTCACCATGTCATCTCCTATTCTGCTCAATTTTGGTCATAGAGCTTTGTTGGGAAGGTTTGCTATATCATACTCTAGGGTTTTAGAGAAAATTTCATCTTCTCAATTTTGTACTTCTAGCAACTTTGAGAAAAATGTAAATACAAATTATTTGAGTGAATTTGGAGGGTTGGCATTTATGTGGGTATGAGTAAAGCTCAAAGTAAGAAGAAACTCTCAAAGGACATCACACACTTCATTTTTTTGGATTCCAATTTGATAGGTAGAATAGAAGGTGGGGGCTAGATTTGAGTGTTGCAAAAAGTACGTTCTAGGGGGTTCATGTGCTCTCTATGAAGCAAAAAGGATAGTTTTGATACGAGCAAGACCCATTCTATTATCTAAAAACCAAAGAAAGATATAGTGAACAAACAAAATAAAATACAATGACTTCAAGCATAACTTCATTGTTTATTGTTTTTGTGGTGACTAAACCTGGCTACACATCTTTCCCAGCTGTTTATACACTCCTCTTGGCAATGAAATAGGTTAGAGAAGAAAATAAGACTTGCATTTGGAAAATGCTAGGCATGTAGAGGTCCGCATCTGAAAGGTAAATATGTCAAATTGGGACTGGTTTGCCACATTAGGTGTAGAGGTTTTTTCACAAGTGCAATTTCACATATGACTCTCTTGTTCATAGGTGAGCAGACTTTCATGGCAAAATTTTGTTACAATAGTGTCATATTGTGAAATAAGCATGAATAGGGTCATATGGTGAAATACTATAATGTTCCAAGGACATAACAACCCCCAAGAGAAACCCAAAAGAAGAAATACAAAGCTTCACACACAAAACTCCGATGCCCCAAAGGAGCACATTATCTTTATTATATAGCAAAGAGAATTCCCTCAAAGGAAGCTCCACCCTTGGATCAGATATATGGATTAATGACATGTCAACAAGCTCAACCCTTAGATTAGTTGCATGCATGGGTGACATTGTTAGTTCTGGTCCTCTCTGGTTGGTCAAACAAGCTTTGACCAAAGAATCTTTAAGGAATCTTCACATAGGAATCTCAAAAAATGCATGGATGAGGTACCGCTGGAAAGCTCTTGATGAGACAAGCAAGGGGAGAAGGGAAGCCAACTTTTTATCCCCTTGAGGATAAAACTGCTACTTTTTCAAGGCCTAATTCATCAGTTTAGGCCTTCAAAATTGACTCTTAAATTTTCATGCTATTTTCTTTACATGCCATATTAGTAGAAGTACTCTTTTGGTGATAAATCTCTCTAATATACTTATTCCATCATATATAACATCCTTTTAGATATTACCAACCAATTTTCAACTCTAGATAATATGTCTAGCTATTGGTATTACAAATACCACACAAAATATGGTTAAATTGTGAAACTGCTCTAAATAAAATCTCCTCCTCAACCATATCTAGGACAAGAGATTTGCCCTTGTCAAACAATGGAGTCTTTTTCTCCTCCTCCTTCAATAATATGGGTTTATTGAAGGATACATCACTACAAACAACTAGAATTGCAATTCATTGGGTTCTACAAACAATAAGCCTTTGCTCCACATTGATAACTAAGGAAATTACACTTAAGTGCCTTCAGATGCCTTGATCCAATTCTCCTTGGTGTATGAGCATATGGATCACAAAAAAAAACTAGCAGATCAAAGTAATTAGTAGGTCTATCATGCATCATCTCAAAAGGCATCTTGAAATAAGTTGCAGTATGAGGAGAAAAATATTAAATAAGCTATGGTATTGAAAAATTCAGCCCAAAAAATCTATGGTAAACCTGCTTGGCTCAACATACTTTTTTCCCTTTCCAATAGTGTGCAACTGAGCCTCTTTGCAACACTATTCTACCTCAAGTATAAGATGTTGTGAAATTATGAGCTATCCCTTCTTTTACACTATATATTTGAAACTCATCAAACCTACACTCCCAACCATTGTCCATATGTAAACATCTCACCTTCTTTGTATGAATCTCCACTTTTTCCACTTTTTCCTTCTACGTCTTGAAGATTTCAATGACCTCAAACTTTTTTCAAATGAAATAAACCCACCCAAATCTCAAGTAGTCATCCGTAAAGGACACATGTTATTCCTTTCCAAAGTATAAGGGAATAGGAGATTGAATCCATACATCAAAATGAACAAACAAAACCATCTCCTTGGAGTTATGAATACCAACTCCAAAAACACTTCTTTTCAACTTGCCAAATACACAATGCTTGTAAAAATCAAGTTTACAAGATCACAAACATAGTAGTAATCCTTGCTTGTGTAGAAAGGCCAAGCCTTGCTCACTCATATGGCCTAGTTGCATGTATCATAATTGAGCCATCTTCTCTTGAGATATTATTTCCAAGGCTATTCCTTGGATAGTAGTCCCCTCCAAAACAAATAGGTTCTTATGCTACTTTGTTGCTCTTATGATGACTTGCTTTCCGCCCATCACACTCATTACTCCATTACTAACACTAAAAAGATAGCCTTTAATATCCAATTCACCTAAGGAAATCAAATTCTTTCTCATGTGAGGAATGTACAAAACATTTTGGAGTGTGTAAATAACTCCATCAAACATCTTTATCTTCAGTAAACCAACACCATCAATCTAATAGGAGTGATCATTCCTCATCAAAACTAAGAGAAGTGCAAAAGAATTTCCTTACGTAAAAAATATGCAATGAATAAGAAGAATCCAAAATCCATTCATCATCCTCAATTAAGATGATACAAGAATAGAATTCTTTGTTCACAAAATCTGGCCATCCTTGAGGTCATCAAGAATATCATCTTCATCTTCATGATATTTGCTGATGATGATGCCTTGCCCTTCTATTTCTTACTATCCTCCTTCCATCAAAGCAATCCTTCTTAATGTGGCCCTCTTGGCCACACTTCCAACATATGATTGATCTCTTCTTGTTGTCGTCATCTCTTGACTTGGACCTAAATCAGGTTCTTCTCTTTGATTGATTTCTTTGTCATCCACTCATCTCCATGCATCTTGTTGGACCTCTCTCCCTCTTCATTGTCAAAGCAAAAGAGGATCCAAATGATTTACTCCCAATCTCCATCTTCTTGATATCTTATGACAACAATGCAAATTGAAGGTCCTTAAAGCTAAGATTCTTCTTATTGTACATCAAAGTCTAGAGGAGGTTTTGCAGACTCTTTGGCAAAGATCTCAACAACATGAATCCCTTGTCTTCATTGTTCATTGGCTCATCTTCCAAGGCAACAATTTGACATGCCAAACTTGAGAATTTTTGAGCATGAGCCAATATATTGTCATCCTACTCCATAATAAAGGACCATAGTAGGGTCTTGACATGCATCCTTGACAAATGATGTGTTCAGGTCTTTTTTCTTAAGATAGTTCCATAAATCTTATGACTTTGTGTAAGTTAGAACCTGCATTCAAATGTCAATCAAATCTCATTGCTCACATGAACAAAGGTCCTCACAATCCTCCTCGTGCATCCTTGATTTTTTCTCCTTCAACAAGGATCTCCCTTGCCCCTTTGCCATAAAATTTTCACTCATCTTACAAGACCAAAGAGAGAAGTTGTTGACTCTTGTCCACTTCTTGATCTTGTGACTCATCTCAATCCTCCTTGCTCTACAAGGACTTGCAATTGCTTCTTGCACATGAAGAACTTCTTTTTGTGCTTTAGAAGAGAAATTTTTTTCTCAACTTTTTCCTCAACTACCAATGAAGGTTTAGGATCTTAATAACCTCTAGATCTTGATATCCAAGTCAATATGGTCAAAATTGACTCCCTAAATGACCAAAAAATGCAAGTTCTCATTTGATTTTAGCTTCAAAGCTAAAATCAAGCTCCATTTCTAGATAGCTATTCCCAATTCCAAATATGTAAGTGGAATCTCAAACAAAGATCTGGTTTCACTTTTTAATTTGAGGGAGATAAAAACCTCAAAATCCTCTCCTTTTAGACCTTGAAGGAATCTAGAGGATGGAGAAAATTTTTATGATCTATTTGTCAAATTTATTGTACAACAATGTGCTCAAAGTCACCAAGAATACACCTATAAACTTTTAGCTTAAACAAACATTAACTCATTGCGTTATAAGCCAAAATAATTTAAACAAGGTTGCTAGAAGGTTCCTTTTTCAAGGAGCTTTTTCACCTGGGTCACTTGTCCGTGTGAAAAGACGAGTACCAAAAGGGAACTTGTCGAATCTGATTCCTAATCTAGACCAGAGGATCTTTGAACAAAGGGCCAAAATTTCACTAGATTGTAACTTTCTTAATAACACTTAATTTGATCTATTGTTGGTGTTGTTGGAAATATCTAGTCAAGCTGATTCCAATAGTACCAAACACACCTCCAATGAGCATTGAATCATGACATTGCGGCAAATCAAAGTTTTGGGATCCTAACATGCACAAAAGTCTCACGAAAGTAACAAATCTAGCCACCATTCACCTCATACATTTGCTATAGGAGGAGAGTCCGTTTGGTTTTGCACCATGAAAGTGAATCAACAACTTTCTAATGTTTTCACATTAGATTAAATGGAAATCCAATCCCATACTCGATGGGATTGGATTTCCATTGAATCCCATCGAGTATGTAGGAAGCACAAAATCAATTTTGCTTATAACTTTTGTTTCACTATACAAAAATTGCTCATACTAGACTCAAATTTGAAAACCTTGTCTTGATCTGTCCAATGCTCATTGTCCTTCATGTCAATGAACAACAATCAACACATAGAGAGCAATTGTCCCCCTCCAAACACCACAGCCGGCATGCATGAGCTTCTTTTACTCATAACTTCTCCATTGTTCCTTCTCTCTTGTTGCTTCTATCACCAAAACAACCATGCTTCTAAGAGGAACATTTCTTGCAGATTTGAGCACCTTCAATGTGATGAATCTCTCTGTATCTCCCAAAATTTTCTTTGATACCTATTTAAAGCAAATAGACCAAATATCAACATTCCCCATGCAAGCATGCACATCACAATAGTCAACACATACACAAGACATATGTGGTTCACCTCTGATGAGGTACATCCACCGCAACACAAGAGAGCACTTTACAATCTCTAGACAATCACATGCCAGTACCAAGCCTCCATAGCCAAGCTCTTCTCCTCTCTCATCTATTCTCTCTCACAAGAATGAGTAAAATATCAAGTAAGTACTCATTGGACTCACCTTACATATATCATACACATGATTTAACCCTAGTCTGCTTAATTAACTAGGTAATAACAAGGGTTAATGCAAGATCTGAGTTAACTATCTAACAAAATGAGAAATTATTTGTAATTATTGATCTAGAAAACCATTATTTTCATAAAACTTTTCTGATTTTTTGATTTAAGAACTTTGACGTTATTACTTGGTTGAAGGTTGTAGTTTGATAAAATTTTCAGTTAGTTACTTTAAGTTTAGTTTTTGGACTCAAATTTATTTGGAGACCAAATTTATCATACCGATCTTGCTACAATACATACGACTTGGAACAAATCTCTTTTAGTAAACTTATCTTTATAAGAGACATTAAGAAAGTTTATTGTCATTATCTTGAATAAATTTAGTAGATATTTTAAAAATACATATGTACTTTGAATCCAGTTTTTACTTCCATCCTCTGAAGATATGATATATGTAGCTACTCATTCGACTTATTTGGAATAAATTAGTTTAATATGTAGTTTATCCTAAGTTATAGATAAATTTCCTTTGACCAGAAGATAACCTTGTGTTAACTAAGATAATAAGATTATTTTTAAAGTAAATCTATTCCCTGAGTTTATATTAAAATAAAATAAAAATATGAATAGGATTTTTAATTTAGTAATTATATATGGAGCACATTATAAATGGTGAAAATAAAGTTTGCCGGAGAAGGTAAGAGAGAATGGATTTCTCTCCATTCTCTTTAACTATCTCTTGGCATGCCCGCGGCTTTAGTCGAAGGAAATTCTCTTTAACCTTATTTTATGGCTAATACGCTAGCATGTAATATATTTACCTAGGTTTGAGAATATTGCTTCTTATTAAATTTTTTTGTATTATTTTTTTTTCCTGCTCACCTGGGTTTTAGAATCTTACATCTTCTTCTATATAATTTTTTCTTTTATTAATTTTTTTCCTACTCGGGTCATCTATCTATTTTTTTCTAGACCAGTAAGTATAGAATATTTGAACATATCTTGTATAGTTTTAGATTTTCTTCTTTTTCTCCTCATTTCAATTATGATCTCTATTTGGAATCCAAAGTTTTCACAAGGTAGAAATTTACCTCATTATTGAATCTTTGGAACATTATTGATTTTATTTTTTAATAATAATAATAAATTTTTTTCTAGAAATATTAAAATATTAATCATTAAAATTGTATTATTATTCTTATAGTTATAGATTTGTGAAAAAAAAAACAATTACACCCACTTGGAAGTGTCATAATCTAGTTGTTCTTTGAGGATTTTCATCATATAACTTCGTTTGTTTGGCCGATATTTCACCATATAATTTAGTTTCAAAAGAATTCAATGTTGGACTGCAAACGAGATTCGCCTCCGGACTGTTGTAATATGTGTAATATCATCCCGTGCTTTATCCATCAGTTCTTTGGCCTCGGGCAGATCAAACTAGCATAACTATTTCATAAATCTTTCACCTATGTTTTTGTTGTCGTGTAATTCAGAGTTCAAATGCAGAAATATAAATCAATAGTTAGTTTGCTCGCAAGCGACTCGAAAAATTAACATATTAAGCAACTGTGCCAAGGCCGAATGACCGACTAGAGTTGTCATGGAGAAGGTATTGGACAGACGTAACTTTTAGCCAGATTGAGGATTGTATGAGTTCCTAATTGACTGCAATTGCTACTCAAGATGCTAATTAAACTAATTAGACTACATCTGCTATTTCAGATGTTTCAGATTTTAGGAACTCAAGGACTATCGGCAGCAATGGGTTTACATAATTGAGTAAAATCCCATTGATTCAAGAGCAAATTGTATAAAGATGTTGTATAATCTGATACTACTATACCAACAATTACTGTTGTTTGAGCAATGCAACTTGTGCTCTTTCTTAATCATTAATCTGGTAAAGAAACGCATTGTGTCAAATCTAACATAGATGTTCCTTGTGAGTCAAAATCATCCTCCAAAAGTCAACTAACTGAAGTTTCATGATCCAACTCAGTGGAGAGTGAGGCATTTCTCGAAGTCTTCCACACAAGTTTGAAGACTTAAAAAAATGCTATCAACTACTCAAATTGAAACAAAATGACAATAAACATAGTCTGAATCCTCCTTCTCATTAATCCCCAGACTCCACTAATCTCAATCTAATCAATCTATCTCAAATTTCTTAAATTTATTGAATATATAGAGATAAAATATATCTGATATAAAATAGAGATCAATTTGCAATCTATTTCAAACTTCTTCCACTCATAAAAATGTATTCAAATAAAATATATCTTATAAGGTAGAGATTAATCACATTGCTATTTACTTTGATCTCAGGCTTTCAAGTTGAGATCAAACGGGGCATGATCGCGGATTATTTCATTGGAAGAAGAATTTAATCAGTGTAAATGCTACATACAATGCACGCGAGGCTAGTGGAAATAGTATTGCAATCATGAAATATATTACAATTACTTGTAAATTTTTTGAAGCAGGATTATATTATGAAATACATATAGTGAAATTACAGCATACACGTGGTCATATTCTGAAATGTTTGTTCTTTTCTTCTTTTATCTTTGCCCGCTAAAAAAACAAGGAAACCGAGGTGGAGAATGAAACACTTTCTAGAGTCATGTGGGGAAGTTCTGTTCCTTGTATTAATGACAAGTTGGGAATGGGTTTTGCCTATGTAAGGTATCCTTTTCTCCCTTGGATAATTTAATGTACCTTCTCCAAACCGTGATGGCCACTTTTCCCTAGATTAGAGTGAACTCGAAGGAGTCGGATTCTTCTTGTGAGCACAATGATGCCGGTGCACGGGGCCGCTAAGTAAAGTGCAGTTTTTCAAAATCTGGAAGTTCATCAATATAGTAGTAAAGGGATATATAGATATAGAAAAAAGAAGAAGAAGATGACAAACATATTTTACAAAATCAGAAGGTAAATTTGTAAAACTAAACCTTCTTTAATCTATGGAGTAGATGACATCTACAACACTTTTTGGGAGTTGTGTTCTCTTGGCACCTCTACTTTCCTCCGTTTTGAGGTTGTTTGATAGGCCAGTCTTGGAGATAGATGTGACCGATGTGGAGGAAGGATTATTGTGACAAATGAGAGATGGTCTGTCCGCATGGGCACGGGACACTTTCCATTCTTTGCTTCACTACCATCAGATTGGACCAGAGGATGATAGTTTTCCGATGGAGTGACAATGTCAACATATGCTACATTCTCTCTTGGTTGACTTGTCCATTCCTCGAGCCCGTAGACATGTCTTTGCTCTTGCTCCGGCAAGGGTGTAGACTCTTGGATCCTAGCTAGACCATGCATTGGGGCATTACACTCACACCAACAATCTTCTCTACAACGATGCGGTTCCGCCTAGGTTTGGCCCACCCATCTATATCTTCATTACTCACTTGTGAGCGTGGTTCTACACTAGATGTAGCAACAAAAACGGTCCATGTGACACGATGTCCTTTTGAAGGACAAAAGATAAGTACCCATGATGCCATCAGGGATATAATGTTTGTTATGTCAAGAGAGAGTGGATACCTTGCTTGGAGGGAGCATTCATATGCTTTGCAGACTACACATGTGAGAAGACTTATACTTGGTCCGAGATGATCATGTGACAGTGGCGGATGTTGTGGTTACAAATCCTACACTTGATACAGTTTTGGAGAGAGTGATTACTCATCCCCTGGATGGGAAGCAAGCTGAACAGTAGCACCCAAGGTCTCCAAGTATAGGGGTATGCAGCAAGGTCCACTCTTTGTTCCTCTAGCTTCAGAGTTATATGGAGCACTCAACCAAGCTTTTGATAAATTTGTGGGGGAATGCACGTGAGCTTCTCATTTTAAATATCAGGGGTACCACTCTCACTGTCATACTTTGTGGCATACTTTAAATAGCACGTGTCTGTTACTTACCGGATATTAGTGTAATCCACGTAGATTAGTGTAATCCACGGAGATTAGTGTAATCCACAGGAGAACAATCACCTAGGATACTCTAGTTTCTTTGGATACTCTAGAGTTTTACAATTTGCTTAGCTCATATATCTTAGGTGGGGGGAGGAGGGGGTGTGCAGATTTTCAAGATCTAAACTATTGGGGACTAGCACCATTTTACAGCTTGATTGGGTCTTCCTATCCTTTGTATGTTCTATGTTCCCTTTAATTGGGAACTACATTATGGTAGTAAAGTCTAGATTCGAGTAATAATAATGTATTACTGCAGTCTTGCCCACCCACACCTCTGTTTTTCATCCCACACATCCAACTTAAAGAGTTTTCTATCCCACCCGTGAGTTGCGTAAATATGATATGATGAACTTACAGTATTGAGGAATGGTACACAGTACTTGGTTTGCGCTTCATTACGAGTTGAACTCGCGATCTGAATGCTTGGAGAATGTTTTAATCGCAATACTTTTATCGTGTCCAAGAGAACCTGGGAAGAATCACCTACGTCAACTAATGCATAATTTAACAGGTGGAGTCACAACTGTCAAATGCCCTTTTATATCTCTAGTAAAGAAAGAGAATCATTAAGCACGGATGGAAGCACGAGACTTACTATCGGTGAAGTGAAAATTTCTCCATCGTTCTTAGACGTATGAGAAGCAAGATGAGCGGCATCGTCGACTGTGAGAGTGAAATCACAGGTAAGGCACAGAGTGTGATAATTTTAAAGAAAGAATGGAGAATGCGTGAACTTGCATGCTGTTCATACTTATCGTACAGGTGTGAAGGTGAACAGTGGCGGTCAACAAAGGTTAACTATGCCCGTAAGCAACTCGGATAGAGAATCACGAGAAACTTGAATAAGACTCTGATCATGAACGGTGACTATATATGTCCGAATCGTCTCTTCATTCACCAGTCCATCTCGTCTGCTTGGCTACTAGCTAATCAGAGGTCTAACTCGATCGGATTCCACAGATCGCTATACAATGGCCAGCCTACGCTGCTTCCATACCCTGACAGTGATAATGTTGCTAGCAATAGCGACACCTTTGTTCGCCGAAACTACAGAAAATATGTTTATTGGGCTAAAGCATCTGGATCATCATGCGGATTCACCTCTTCACAAATCGGACGCCACATTCGCCGAGAGGTTTTGTAATGCTGTGAAGAGGAGTAACGCACGAGTTGCAGGTTTCAAGACCATTATTACTAGTGGAATCACGCAGAGAGGAGTAGATTTTGATCCGTCTGTGGAAGTTTTGAGTAAGGCCAGCTTCGAGTCACCTATAACATCGTCACCTGGAAGTTATGTCATGACCATTTCTCTTGGATCTCCCCCACAGACGAGAACTGCAATAGTAGATACAGGAAGCGACCTCGTGTGGTTACAGTGTGCCCCGTGCTCCGTTTGCTATCAACAGCCGAATCCTGTCTTTGACCCGAGAAAGTCTTCAACTTACAAGCGAATTCGTTATTTCAACTCGTTGTGCAGTGAGCTTCCTCAGAGGTCCTACAGCGGAGGCTACTGCAGTTATCGTTATGGATATGGAGATCAGTCGACCACGCAAGGCGATTTCGCTACCGAGACTCTCACACTAACGACAACAGACGGTTCCACTCAAACGTTTCCCAAATTCGCTTTCGGGTGCGGGAAAAGAAACCAGGGAACATTCTCAGGAACTGATGGACTTGTCGGATTGGGGCGTGGAGCCATTTCTTTCAATGAACAAATTGGATCATTGATTGGGTCAAAGTTCTCGTACTGTCTGGTTGAGCTTGGCAGCTCTGCGACCGAAACTAGCCCTCTCATATTTGGAGAGGCTGCGGTTTCAGCCGGGAACGGATTGAACATGCAGTACACACCTCTAGTCCGCAATCCATACGCAGACACTTTCTACTACGTAAAACTCACCGGCATCAAAGTGAACAATCAACCATTAGCCGGTATTCCATCTCGCGCTTTTGATCTCAAGCGCACTGGTCAAGGTGGTGTGATTTTGGATTCTGGTACCACACTTACGTACCTAATCCAATCGGCTTACAGTCCCTTCCTCACTAAGCTGCAGTCTCTCATTGACTATCCTGTCGTGGACAGTTCCCAGATCGGTCTTGACCTATGCTATGATTTGTCCAGAGTAGAAAATCCTACATTTCCCACAGTTACTTTCCAGTTACAGGGTGTTGATGTCGTTCTTCCAGCCGGCAATCTCTTCTTGGAAGTGGACGACCAGGGCACTACTTGCTTGGCCTTTGCAGGTACGTCAGACTTCACTATCATAGGGAACATTCAGCAACAAAACCACTACTACTTGTACGATGTAGAGAACGAGAGGGTGGGAATTGCTCCAGTGGATTCGTGTGCAACTCTAGGAGCAACGGCATCTATTGAGACCACTGCACCTGGAAGCAGCGACAAGGACGAGCTTTGAAGTGGTCATGATAATAGATCTAGAGACACATGATTTTACATATCATTTGTTAATGGGCTGCTCATGAAGCAACGGCTAGCTGTAGCTCCACTTTTCTAACTCGCATTCATAATATCTCATCTTACATTATATAATGGGCAAATATACTCGTGTACAGATTAGAAGTCATTTTGATTGGGATCTGAAGTGCTTGCTCAAATTAAAGAAAGGGGAGATTATGATCATATATGAAGCAATGAGGTGCCTCCATGGTCGCTCATAATGATTGTCTATTGGACTCGAACCTTCAGGTTTCTCCACTTACCTATCCCGTGATGGTCCGTTTTATTTGAATCGCAATTACCACCGTCAATGAGGCCTATCCCTTGTGTATGAACGATAACATGTATGTGAGCTAAGACTTAACAAGGAACTTCAGATTCAGATCCGTAAATATAATGTGCCGTTTCGATTCGGATCCTACCTCCTGACTATTTACACAATGAGTCTGCTTATTAAGACAATCTCGAGTCTGATATGTGCGTAAAAATGAAGAGAAGAGTTCTTTCAGCACGGATTTTACAAGAGTCTCTTTCCGAGTTTGTATCAGTAGAAAGACATTTACCGCTGATGATGAAAAGCTGGGCTGACCTGTAGAATCTGTAGGCATTGATATGCATAACAGGGGAGGCAATAGACGCAAACTATCTGCGAGTTGCATCTTAGGAGCATCTTTATAATAACGAGATGTAGGCTGTCTTGTTTTCATTTATTATCCACTTCATAGTTGTGGTCATGATCAGATCAGAGGCAGGTCTCTGCGGAAACATGTCCTCATGTTAAATGTCCAGAACAACTTCTAACTTGATATTCTTTCCTTCTAGCTTTGATTTCTGACACCACTCTCTGAATGACTCCTCATAGCTTGAGCCAAGGTTCTCTCCGGATACGTGAGGATTATCTGAAAAAGCAGTAGGCATTTAACTCGGGGAGTCCAACCTGGGACCACAGCTTGATGGTCTGCTCCGATGCGCACTTGTTTGGTTTGCTGTTTCCTGTTATATCTTAAATCCGGTATTGCAAGCCACTGTCTGTAGGTTCCAGCTGGAAATATGATATCGAGATACCTAAATCTCTCTATAGTATAGATACATGCTCGACAGAACCAGTCATCCGTCGGTACATTTTTCATCCTCGTTCGTGCACAATTCATATGAAAGACGTGGTCGCACTCATCATAGATAAGCGCAGTTGTCGCTATTGCCAGTTTGTCACAGACCTTGCAGACACTTGAAAGATTTGAAGATTCATCCACCGTTCCAAGAGGAGGTGCTGGACGACAATCGTCGATTTTACCATGCTTGAACGCAGCTCCAACCTTGCGCAAAAACCATGCATACTCCTTGGATGAGAAGGTGCCATTTGCAGCTTTCTGTCCGTGAAGCCGACCACCAGAAAGATACAACCCATTTACATCATCAGGTTTTCTCCTTACACTACCGTTTCGGCGGAAGCCTGTGACAATTTTAGGAACCATTTTCACATACGGAAGTATGATGAAGGACCTGCACAGTCCACATTCTAGATGATGAAATACCAGATTTATGTAAACTAAATCCAAATCAATGTAATCATATTATCAATATGAAGAGTACTATGAACTTTTTCATGGACAAACTTTTCAACTTTTCAACTCAGTATTCTCCGATTTTCTCCTCAGGAGTTCGGAAAGTAACTTTGACTCAGACATTTTGAGACTTCGACATAATCTTGTATACGCCGTCTTATTGTTTCCTGGGTTTCAAGCTGAAGACTGAAGATTGAACAAATAACAACGATAAAAGCGATCTGTACATATACTTATCAACTGTGAATCGGTTTCCATATCAGAGGAAGGCGGTTTTAAGGAGACCTTAAAAGACTCCAGTGATGAATCTTAACATCTACATGAAACATCATGGCATTGCACACGACATAACACGACAACTTTTTCTTGACGTCGAGATCCTTGTTGTTTGCAAGTGCTCCTCCCTGTGGGTCCAGTTCCAATTCTAGACAGATATGCTGGCTCTGCCAATGCCATGTAGAATGAGATTCATTGTTTTCTAAATCATCGGTAGCAGCGCTGCAGCGGTGTGTTGAGTGTCAGTCGACCGTTTACCAAGGTGAGTGAGATTCGACTTAGAATCGGAAACCTAAGCCTGCATTCTAATTTAGACTAATGTAACTTATCGATGTCTTTAGGGAGCGACTCAGGTTTGATTAGATCTATAATTTGTTGTTTTGTTGATTATCTTGAACAAGATGACTGAAATCGAAACACTTCTATATAATAAAAGAAGTTCTTGTCCACAAGTTATGTCAACAATATATAGTACTTATTACAAGATACTTTAGATATTGAATCTTTCAATGTTGAATCATGAGAATTTTTGTTCAAACTTAGTTCGTTTTACTTCGATTACATCTTTGGATGATCAAATGCCACAATGAAATTGAATACTTTAGATATTGAGTCTTTCAATAACTTCTATGTTTATTCAGACGACGATCATACCAATATTTGTTCAGACCTACCTTGGTTTACATTAATCATATATTTCAAAAGTTGGATAACCAAATGAAACAGCGAAATTAATTAAAATTCTGAAGTTTCTATTAGCTATGCTTCTAGCATTAAGGTCTTTTTAAAAGCACAACTCATATGAATCTACCAGGAAGGAAAATTTTCAGAGTTTTTGATATGAAGGGAGAAAAATTCAAATTAATCAATTTTGGAAAAGATACGGTTATATTTAACTTCATGATGTGAGAAAATGGACCAAAGGTGCGCTAGTGCTTTCTTTTGCACTAAAATGTGATATGCGTTGGTACTTGGGGTGAAAATACCACGGTTATCTTCGTCTCATTATATTTAAAATAAAAATAAAAATAAAAATACAATGATATATTAATTTTTTTTAATCATTAACTAGAGAAAATAATTCTCATTATAGAAAAAGGAAACTTTTTATTTTGGAAGATAGGTCAAATTACATGTAAATATGTTGAATTTGTGCTGAGGTTTTTAAGAGGTTAATTACAGCTGAACATTCATTCCTTTTGACCAAAATACTATTCCGTTGGACCAAACCCTATTCACTTACGTAAAGTCAACATCATTTTCTATATTAAAAATGCACAAAGGGTTTGAGTTACCATCTAAATTATTCACCTCCTCAGTGAAATCTTGTTCAATGATATAGAGGTCAAGGTTGCAACATCTTTCTTATATATGGATAAGTTATCTTCTAGAACTTCCCAAGCAGGTGCTCTAAGTTATTATTTACGCTTAAAAAGTATCAGATGCTAGCAAAGTAAGATATATCTAATACTTACTTTTAAAGCTACGATTTTATCACAACCATATACGAGAAGATATGGTTAGGGAAGATAGTTATCATGTATCCATGTATGGTAGACTATCACAAGATTAGAATTTTGTTAATGTAGAATGCCCTTACTTTATCCAAATATAATTTGATCTCCAATATTTAGGCTATCCAAAAATGTTTCGTCTCTACATCATTCCTTGCAACTTTATAACGAGCACGTACACCAACATTTAGAGAAATCTCCTATTCAACTCAATGACTGTTTCATGCCACGCGAGTAGTTGAATTGCACAAGTCTTGATTGCCCTAAAGTAAAGCTCTCATCTTAAAAACAAACTCATATATATATTCTAATTTTAGGCTCTATAATATCAAGGACGTACCAAGTCTTGGGTCCATAGATTGAACAAAAATAAATTGGAAAAAGTAAATCTTTCTCTTGATATAAGGAATCGATTGAGAATATCTTGCAATAGTCCGCTACCAAGATATTTTATTTTATGCAGAACAAAGTACTTGAAACAAGCAGCTGTACTACGTTTTGAAGTCTTATACTAATCAAAAGGCATTCACAAACTACGCTCCTTGTTTGAGTATTTTTCTAAATATGCTTTCAAACTGGTCAACTCATTAGCTGATTTGATTCATTTTGGCAGCATACAAGTTCTTTCACTCCCTAGAGATAATTAAAAATCATCAAATGATAGGTATTTATTTTAAATTCTTGTAAAGCCTTCTTTCAAGATGGACACATATGGTTGGTTGAACAAGATGCAATGAATATTTTGTATAAAAAGTATGTGGATGTTTCTACGAAGAGTTGATATCTTACTAACGTGATAACTAAAGTTCCTTTTGGTTTTAGGGTAAACTTATACCTCTATAGCTCCAATAAGAGCTTGTAGTATAAGCTACCTTACATTCCAAAATTGATTTATAATTCAAATGAACATTGAATCAATTTGGTCGTGCATATGACATACTACAAAGAATACATTTATATCTTCCTGAAATCCACATTTTTACAATGAGAGACAAGTAACCAATATAGATAGAGTTTTACTTCTCCTTTTTTGTATTATCCAACTGAAGATACAATATTGAAATTAATTTCCATTTCAAAATAATCGTTTTGACTCATAGTGGCACTTTGATGTTTATAAGGTTTATAACACTTTTTTATGTCTTTATAGTTTAAAAGTTTTATTCCTTGTAAAGAATAGTTGAAAGATCACCATTTTTACTATAAACATCTACCTGTCAATCTTGATCCATACCATCAATAAAAATACCTAGGTACTTATGACGATCCACCTTGGCACAATTCTTTGCTACATTAGTTGATTTTTTTCCTATGATGCAATCAAAAGTTCTACAGGAAGTATAATAGGGTTTGAAATCATTTGGTGATCTTGTCAATGTAAAGGTTGTTTATATTATTAAAAAATAGTCTTCTCAAATGATCTTAGCACAATCTACTCCTTTTCAGAGCAATAAAACTTATCATTATTCCAGATGATAACCAATTTTATGTTCAAATAGAAGACAACTTGAAAATGAAAAGAATAAAAATTTATAATATAGATTAAGTATGGGAAGATTATGCCTATCAATTGCAAGAATTGCAAAATTCTGCTCAGCTTTTCATTTAGCATAATATTCACAAATTTTTAGAGCTATCTTTGCTTATAATTTTGAGATTTACAAAAGATGTTCACCATATTTTACAAAATTGTTACTCCTAGGCTTCAAGCGGCATAGTTTGTCTTCAATAGCACATCATTCTTTGCTTGTTCATCATTTGCCAATCATGGGCTCATAGCTGATACTTACAATTCTAGTTCTCCTCCTCAAAAGCTGCGGTTGTATTGTCAGCCATGTCTATATCTTCCTTCTTGTTATGTATGCATCCTCCCATGGACTCCTCTTCCTTCATTTTGAGAACTTTGTCCTTTGTGGGTGGTTCAAGATGACTTTCTTTGTCAATTTACTTTCTTTGTGATGACCTAGCTATGTTGTTGGGGACACCTAGGACAAAATTAAGGATTGTGGTTGCTTTCTTCAACACCTTCTTTAGTTTTGCAGTGGGAACTTCCTCGTCATTATCTGCCATCATTTTCTCCTTGGCCGAAGAGCTTCCTATATCTTCATCTTTGGTGACTTGTTGAAAAAAATGCACTTTTTCATTAAGACCTTAAGTGTCCATCTTGTAGCCTACAATGGGCAAAAAAATCCGGGTGAAGGAATTATCACTTCCCAATCCTTGGTGGTTCACTAAAGTAGCCTTCTCTTGATCTGACATAGTTTGGATTCCAGAGTGATATGCATCATCCATGTCCTCTTTCCCTTCTTTGTGGTCATCTTTGCTTCCACTTCCACCTTAAGACTTGTCAATCACTTGAGGGTGTTGTTTCCATTTCTTGAAGGCTTGAACCTTGGGTATTGCGACCACCACCTTCTTACATTTGTATTATGGTATGACTCCTCCATGTACAAAAACTTATTTGTACTTGCATACTGCTTGTTACCTACCCAGTACTTTGTTATCTCCTTAGTTACATCTGGTTGCACGCTAAAGTATTATGGCGGATGGAAATGGTTGGAGTACTTTTTCTTTTCTTCCTTCATAAGGAGGTCCAATCCTATGTAAAAATGTATTATGAAGAGTGATAAGATCGTAACTCCTCCTTGCTCAGTCATGTTCTATGCTAGCTGAACCACATGCTCTCAAAACATCCTTGCCCAACTTATTGGTTTTCCTTTGTGAAGAAGTTGGAAGAAGATGGTTTGGTTGAGATTAATGTAGAACATTTCATTTTTGACTTGAAGAGCTTCATTATCATGTCAATGACAACTCTTCAAATGTGATCTTTAAGGCAATCTAAATGATAGCATTAGGCATTTTCTCCTTGTCAAATGAGTAATCTATTTTGGCTTTAAGTTTCTTGTTAGGACAACTACAAGGAATGTCAATGAACATTTTTTTGAAAGGTAAGATTTTTGGTCCAAGAATCTATTGCCAATGATCCTTGGTCCAAAAGGTATGATTGCTTCTCAAGGTTTGAGGGATTGGAGTACTATTGTTACAAATTTCTTCAAGTAGGGACAAGTTTGACATACTCCAATCCCACAACAAGAAGTCTAGTTTTCTATGTGGATATATTCTACTCTGATGTGTAGGCTCCACTTGGACAACTTGGGGGTTTTATTGGTGATTTTAGATGTTCTCCTCCTTTGTACGCTCTCATCTCTCACCTCTAGTGCTATTATTACATGTGTTTGCAAAACTACCAACACAATTATCTACTCTGCCCAAAAATACCTTCTCACATAGACGCTCAAGGTTTTGAGGTTACATGGCTGCAAAAATGGTGATTTCATTAAAACTGAACTGTAAAAAGTTTTGCCCCTTGGCGAGAGTCTCCATTCATAGGTGGGGTATATCATTCAAACGCTTTGCAATTGGGGTGGCTGGTGAAGGATGACATGATTGGCATGCCAATATTTTAGTTGGTACAAACTCCAAAATGTCCAAATTTCTATTCTTTGATGGTGCAATCATCACACTTGAATGCATGAATTGACACTGGCTGTGCAAAGTCATGATAATCGTCTTACTCCTTGCTTGTGCAAACTCGCATGATTGTTAAGTCCGGTTCATAAAAAGAACTATCACGAGGATCATAGTGAAAAACTCTTGGAACTATCACAAGACAGATGTGGTCACCATGATATTACAATATTAAGATATTTGTGATGAATACAAGTGTCTTTGTCTTGTAGTGTACCATACCTGTTGTGTAGCAAGAGTATACTTGCACTTTGTTCTGCATCTCATCCAGGTTATGAACCTGTATAACCAACCATTTGTTTTAGTTACCTAGCTATTTCAATTCTGCATGTTATCTTATAAAACTAAGCAAAAAGAAAAGACTTTGCTCTAAGGAGACAAAGGTGGGTCACCACAATATGTGCAATTATGCTTGGTACTTGGAAAATGTTCCTTGTGAATATTTTTTGGAGTACATGAAATATGTATAAAGTATTCATTCAATTGAGTGTAGGGTTAAAGATTAAAGAGAAAATTAAGAGAATGGAAGATCCAAGTAAAACTAAAGATTGAGTGAAATTCCAAGTGCTTGGTAATTAAATTAAGTACAAGTCACCAAAGTAAATTTCCAAAAAAGTCTTTTCTTTAGAAGCAGCCTCTCTTGGAGCACAAGGTAAGCTAACATTTTACTTGACTCTCAAGCTCTTCAATCCTTTGGAAGTTTCTAAAAACTTCTCCTAAGAATATTTTTAGTTACTTTTAGAATTTTTTCAGAATTCCTAAATGGATTCTAGTTCTATCTTCTTTTAGTTATATTTAGTTTTACTAACTCAATACTATAACATATTTCATATTGCTAGTTGGTGACATCCTTGACACTATAGAATCTTACATGGTTGTTTAAGCATTTTGGAGATAAGAAAGAGTGTCTCATGTAGCATTGTGAAGAGATACATTTCCTAAATGATCTTATATTTGGTTACTTGTTGATGGTTGCTTTATATGTCTCTTTCTGCAAGATATGATCAATCTTTTATTCATCATGGTTATTAATAGAGAATGGATAATGAGATTATATATAAATAGAAAAAAGAAGAAGATTAGAAACAAAAATTTTAATTTCAAAAGATAAAAATAAAGCGAATCTTCATATGATTATAAATTGCATGTTTGTAAACAATAGGAAAGATTTTATATATATATATATATATATATATATATATATATATATATATATATATATATATATTAAATAGATATAAAAAATTTGCAGCAAATTTATAAATTTAGATGTCAAGAAAAATATGATACGAGAAAAACTCCACCTTATTATCTATTTAAAAATAAAAATGATGATTGTATTTTTAGCTATCAGTGTATTATTTTTATCAATATTGAGTATAAAAAATAAAATTTGATATATAAAATAAATAAAATCATAAACTATATTTAAACTAAAATAAAAAATAGTAATAAAAATAAAATAATTATTAGTTAAAATAAAATAAAATAAATAAATATCCATATTGATATTATAAATTATCATTATAATAAAATCAATGAAAAACCTATAACTATTATTCTATTACTTTACTTGCCATCTCCTTGCTGTTTCCAGATAAATGACCACCATTATGTGGTCTTGGTCCGGGGCTGCTTTTGTGAAGGTTGTTTATACATCAGTTTGATGACCATACTGTCGCAACTATGACCGATGGGTAACACAGGTCGATCTTGTCCCACGCCTGCCGACAAGAGATTTTGCAACGGACTCTCGCCAACCTTAAACAGGTCCTCCTCCCGGCTTCGCAAACACCTTCGCCGTATTGTCATCATACGATTTAGCTAAATACCCGCGCACGAGGGAATCTCCTGAGCAGCCATGATTTGATTTGGCCATACCAATTTTTCTTCATCACAACCGACGTTGACCCAAGTGGCGATATCGAACTTGTGTTCTTGTGAACTCGTGTTGAAAGTCATGGAAAAGGGACATCCATGGTTGGTTGTGCAGGTAAAGGTAGCATAGAGCCGATAGAGCTCGTGTACTGAAGGGTTGCCCTGAGATCGGGAAAAGATATGCACACGTACACGGAAAAGAGCTGGATTAGTTACACCACATGAGACAGTCATCAGATAGGATGTTTCAGCAGAACATAATTCACTGCAGACTACGTTGTAATACTAAAGGTGGAATCAGAGGTTGTAAGTAACTCTCTTCTGCCAACAAAGGTTCTCGCTAATTCTCACACTTAGAGAAGTCCATAATCCCTTCTCAAACTTAGTATCACCTTTTCGCAGTTCAAACGACAAGCATTCCCGCTAGAGGAACAAAGGTCCATCGGGAGAAAAAGCGATCGCGTAGGATAACAAGAAGGAGACCCCATCGGGAACGATGTCCATCGTTGTTGACGACTGTATTCCAGATTGGATTTAAGCCCTGAACAGGACTTGCATGTACCAACATAAGGTTTCCCAACATATTAGAACCGTGTTTTGACACGAAGCGTGTTCTGAAATTTTGAACCTGACAGAAAATAAAGGTAAGAAATACAGAAAGATGAACAAATAATGAAAGTAAAATAAGGATAATGTAGTGTATGTAAATAATAAGCGATGGGACTGAAGCGATTATCAGCGATTATTTTTACATGCTACACCGCCTTGGACGCTACAGTAGTCCTTCCCTGTCCACGATCATTATTATGTACATTTAGGTGACCATGAAAGCTGGAGCAAGCAGCTTATCCCTCGGAGGTTGACGAGTTATGAACAACATAATGCTAAAATCCACTTACCAAGAAACATATCAAGTATCAGGTGATGGCAGCCGGAAATCAATAAGAAGAGGTGGACACATTTTGCCAAGTGTTAAAAATACAAAATTTACGTACTTTTTATTCTTTATCGAAACAAGACATGAGGCGATGGTGTTCACTATTGAGTTTAGACGCCTTTAATGTTTACTCACCTTTCTGACATCGACTACATGTCTATATGTGCGATTTGTAAGAAAGTACGCTCATGCAATTGGCAAAACTGCCATGTTGACATTCTCTTCAACCTCGCTTCAAAACGAGGAAACAAAATGAAATAAGAGGAACCGCGAGACGTGGCAGCTTATTAGTGTGAAGATGGATAATCCAGTTAACACATGTATCCCATTCGTTTGTACACACCATCTAGACTTGGTTCGGAACATTAGCAGGTATATGTGGGGGTTTCAGATTTAGCATTTTCCAGACGCGTGCGATCTGTAAATGATCTCCTAGATAGTCGGAAAATCTTTTAAGGATAACACGCGGAAGTACACTAAGCTTTTATGGTAAAAGAGTCCGTAGGCGCAAAAGAATTTTTGGAAAATCTAGAACATGACCGGGAAAATATTTATGGGTTATCGAATCATGCATAAATCTTTTAATCTAAATTTGAAATATTTATAATCTAAATTTGAATTCGTTTTCTCCAAGCCTCAATTTTTATGAAATATCTATTTGTTTTAATAGATTCCTCTCTATATGGTATCGATCAAATAGTTTACGGATGTCACTAAATAATGCATAAAAATCTGCTTATCCGAGATCTAGAAAGCCCTATTATTCACACATCCATTTGTTATTTATTTATTAATTGATTAGAATATTTTATTTTTTAGTTGAAGATATTGATTATTTTGAACAATTTAGAAATCTAATTAGTATTCTTCACACAGTTTTTATTTTCAAATGCATATTCTCAATATATGATTCTACTGTTTTCCATGCATTATTACGCATTATTAAGCCATGATATAAATTTATGCGTAGGTGAAAATCTCAAAGGAGCCGAGTTCAAGCCTCTATTCTTTTGTCTTGGAGAGTCTCATCCAAGGAAAATTTGCATGTGTGGTTTATGAGGAGAGGATATTAAGAATTATACCAAGGTTTTAGATCTAGGAAGAGTAAATAACATTTTCTTGTCATCATCACAATCTATGATCATGTCACCTCATATTGTGGATTCTCTTTACAAGAAAAGACATAAATATATTTTAAAGTTATGAAACTGTGTAAGATTAAGAAAAGAAGTAGAAGAATGAACGGAATGAACGGAATGACAAAACTGGGATATCATAGATCTTGGATCTAGAAAGACATAAATTTTATAAGGATTATTACAAAAATGGATTATCAACAAGGCACAACCTTCTAGACTTGTAGAAAGATACCTATCAATACTTCACACTCATATTCAAAACTTGACGAAGATATTAATATGATTGGTATGCTTTCCACTGTCATTAATTATTTTGATTCAAGTTGCTAAAACTCATTTTAGAGTATTTATAAATTGCAAATAAACAATGAAACAAATGACAAAGAAGGAGATGGAGATGAAATTGAAAGATCTTAATATTTTGTGAGAAGAAAGAGGTTTATCACGAGTGAAGAATGAAGAAGCTCTTTTGATGGGCATGTAACAGCTTTCTGATCGTGCTGAAATACATAATTTAACTTTTCCTATGATGTTCTTAGTTTATGTCATAATTCCTAAGAAATGAATTCTTGGCACTTCTTAAACAATGTAAATTATCCAAAAAAGAGACTCCATCTAAAAATCATCATGCAAAAAAAAGGCCTAGTATATTAGGACTAGTTTCCACATGATTATATATGCTCGTTAAAATGGATGCATTTTATTTGAGATGCATAAGAACATCTACTATAATTCCAAATTGCAAAAAGTCCATATTCCGTAATCTTGGAAGATACAATCAACAAATGAAAATCCTATCACACTTCTCCTTATCCCTAGATTATTTAGGCATTTGAAATATAGAGCAATGATAATTTGGAGTGGAGCGAATAGATCAGCACACGGACTTGTTGGGAACGTGAGAGATTCTAAAGCATGGGCACATATTACCATTTATGTCTTTATCCCTTTATTCTAAACATATACACTTTACATTAGCATTTAGTCAATCCCTTCTCCAAAAACGTCCACACCAACGTCTATTTAGAAGATAATATGAATAAATCTCTAGTTCTCGTCGTAGAATAGTTACTATAGTTGCAAAAATGCATACAAAGAATATAATATCCTTGCTAAGAAGGAAAATGAATTTTCAAATTTGACAGGGGTATTATTATGGACAATAAGTGATAACCTTGCCTTAGGAATTCTTTTAGGTTAAAGTTGTAAAGTAAAGCTTAGTCAAATTTTATATGGACCTAGAGTAGTGATTATTCCACAACCCCACGTACACCAATGTTATTTGGATCACTCAAAATAATTATCGAACAATCATCCTTTACAATGTAGATCTTATTGTACTTTAAACCAAATCAAGTAGAGCCAAGGAACCCTCTACACTCTACCTTTTGTTCCTTCAAAAAAGTACCAGGATCGGCAAAAGTATATTATGTCATAGATCATGTTGAGAAAGTATCAATCTTAGACAATTCATCTACCGGAGTTGGAGAAGTTATAAATGCCATGATAGCAAAAAGCAGAAGTTAGAGAAACCAATAGGTATTCGAGATCGATATGAAGAATTAGTGTGAAATTTAAATAAAGACTTGTCCTTTTCTAAAGATGTGTTCCAGTATCCTAGGTGCGGCATTGTTGCTTTCACCACATCTAACGTTATTATTTTGCATGTCTAAAGTTTCATTGAAAGGTTGTTGTTAACATTATCTTCCTTTATTATGCGACACAAAACCTTTATTAACTAGGAATTTAGGCTATTCAGGTCCTCAATATTAGTTAAACGTTTCAGTACATTGCTATGCAAACATGTATATATATATAAATTTTTTTTGTGGCTCATGGAGATTTGATCAAGAACTGAAACTTTGCCGTCGGATGCTACCGCATGTACCTTGATGGACGTTGCTGGGACTACAGAAACCTATAAGCGATATGGAGCCCGGCTCGTACAGTTAATTAACTATATGAAACCTTACCTTTTATTCTGTCCAGAGGACACAGAGTTCCCTAGTAACTTTATAATGTATGAGTCCTCCGTTTGGGCTTTTCCAACTATGTGTAGATTTTCATGGAACTTGAGATACCAGTTATGCACCAGACTCCATGACAGAGAACTTGCCATAATGATAATGAGTGAGCTCAATTTTGCAACCGTTGCTAAATCTTACAGGTTGCTCATTTGAAACTCGGACATCAAGCCGGAGTAATGAGTACTTGTATCAAGAAATATGTAATCCCTTTCCAGACATAAATTCATGTCATATTAAAGCCAACACCCCGCATCTTCGCGGAAGATATCTTAGGTTTTGTAGACTTTATAATTTGCATAGCGCGGATAAGCCTAACACCTCGCATCTTCGCGGAAGATATCTTAGGTACTTTTTCTTAGGTTTGTAGACCTTATGCTTTGCATGCTGCAGATATCTTAGGTGCAGTAAAGCAGATATTTCATATCATGCCGATACTATTGGGATTTAACTTCATTTTATCTCTTTTTGTCTCATCCTTGTATGGCTTGATGGGATTTTCTCATCTTTTTTGTCTTTTGCATTGTCATCTTTTTCTCTTAGGTCATTCATGTCTTATCAAAGTAAACATCTTCGCTCGCATCTTCGCTGAAAATATCTTAAGTGCTGCAGGGCAGATAACTCTTACCGATACTATTGGGGCCCAGCTCCTTGTCTTTTCCTTGTTCCAGCTTGATGTGATCTTCCAATCCTTCTTGTTATCACACGCCGTGACTTTCTCAGCTCAAGTAGCCCGCAGGTGCAAAGCGAATGCCCAAAAGCTTGCCTCGTGCCTCTTCCAACTTTGCTGGAACGTATTCTGAGTCAAACACAAAATCCGAGCTTTTTATCTTCGGGCCTACGTTTAAGATGACATATCAAGTACATGCAGTCTATTCACAGCTTCCACCAGATGATCTCATCTTGTGGAAGTTCTAGCTGTGGTATGAGGTCCCAAATAGACCTCACACCACACCTAGAAAGTAGAATGGTACCCCAAAGTTGGAACCCTAGTTTGGTTACTTAGATATCACGATAGCAGTAGTGGTCGTGATATCTTCTAAGTAACATACTGCTGTCGTGATATCTAAGTAACTGCTTGGTGCTTCATGTATTTGGCCTCACTCAAGGGAGAACAAAATTTTAATATTATTGCGCATGGGTAACACCTGGTATTAATTCATGAGTCAAATAGAACTGATACGACACCTAGAAAGTAGAATGGCTCCGATTTGGACCCTAGTTTGGTTACTTAGATATTACGACAGCATTAGCAGCCGTGATATCTAAGTAGCAGCTTGGTGCTTTGGGTATTTAGCCTCGTTCAAGTCAGAACAAAATTCTGATATTCTGGTCTTCAATCAATGTTTTAGCAATTTTTTTTAAATGAACTACCTAAGGGCAAACACCTGGTATCAATTTATAAGTTTCAACAGACCGGGTTTCGCTTGATAGTATTCTTAAGTTCCAGTTATTCGTATAATATAATTGACTTCTTAGGGCATGCTATTGACCTCCAAAAACTTCTAGTATTATTCAGGTTCGATCTAGAGTCTCCAACTGGATTTTCACTTGTCAATGACCCACCCAGCTATTGTTTATTGAACTTCAAACGACATTCCTTTTCATCTACATCTATACCATTCTGATCAGATTCTGATTGAACTTACGAATGTTAGTAATGATTTCCATTCCCGTTATGATATCCCATCTGTGCTTATAAATAGTGTTGGCTGTCACCTCTAAAATAGATTTCTATCAGATATCTGAATTGAATAAAAGATCATATTCTAGAATTTCCGACATCTAAAGCTTTCAACCTTGCAAATGACTCGGAAGGCTTAGTTTGCATCAAATTGCATACGAAGTGAGAGAGCCTTTACAGAATTTTACTCCGTCTTTAATGTTGGTATGGCGGACGAAAACCGAAGCATCAGATCTATCGTTTCAGATAGTTTGGATTTCCTAGGGGTTGGAGAGCAGATTCCATTTAGACTTCGTTCCATTTGGACGGCATGGGTTTATTGTTCTACCGAGGAGAACAATCACACTAGGTGATGAATCGGATATTCATATAGACCATACTATCTGCATAACTCGGATATATTAGATGCAATAGGGTAGATTTCTCGTATAGACTCTATTGGGACTTAGCACCATTTTACGTTTTTCATATATCCCTTGTTCGGGCTTGATGGGTCTTCCCATCGTTCTTATCACATGCCGTCGCCTTCACTTTCGATCTATCGTTTCGTATATGACTGGAAAGTGTTTAAGGGTGTGCGGATTATGGCATTCGCGTTCTTCTAGATCTTCGGGGCTTGATACTCTTGTCAGGCTGTTTTCTTCTGCTTTTGATACTTTTATACTTCTACAAACAAGTCCATCTATTTCGAAGAGATAAGAAAGTGAGGATCGTGGTTATAGGATAAGTGTTATGATTTCTTTCAAATCTTTTTACCTGTGTATGATGATGTTCGACATGCGATGACATTCTAACTTGAGTCGGATACGTCAAGTATGGTGATATGAAGAATGGGAGCAGAAGCCGTTCGCAGAGCCCCGACCCAAACCCACTTAGGAGCGAACCGATACCAACCGAAAACATGCTGACGGGAGCAATGAAACCCATGCACGTAAGGATGTAAGTAATGACTTTGGAACTTGAGAATTTATCTATAACGTAGAATAAGAAAGGTAAATGTTGCCGTAACCTTAGACTGGTTTATAATTCCCAAGAGACTAGAAACTTAGCTTTCATGTGCACAATGTCAATTTTGTCACAATGTGAACTCAATTCGGATCTTCGAGGTTAATGCATCCCATAAATTGACATTCAATTTCAGGCCTATTAGCAAATGACAAATATACGGTGCATGTTAGCCAGTGTAAGTTCCTTTTTTCAAGTAATCTTCGTAGTGAATGTTGAATGCTCCATTTACTACGTAAGAGCATCTCACGAACTTCATCAATGCAGATGGCCTGTATTTTTATCCAAATACTCTGAAGCTGTTGACCTTGGTATCCAAGCATATGGGATTAGGAGTATTTGCCACACCTTGACGTCTTTATGGAGATGCAAATTTGTTTGCAATGACTTTCATTGGCCTCTTGCCCGCAAATCCCCAGCATGTCCAGCTTATACGCGATCCATCAGCTAATCTCTACATTAAATAAAACGAGCTCAAAACCATTCAACCCTGGGCAGTCCAAGTCAAATTCCTGTTATTCACGGAGACCAGTTCAATACCTTTTGGGTGGCAACTGCAAGCGGGACCCTTGCAGCTGATTGGCTGTGTACTATGGAGGCTGCAGGGGGTGAAATTTCGTTTCCTGTCATCATCTGCACGCGACCATGGCCCAGCTGAATCGCCTTGTTCCCCGTGACTTCTGTCAGCTATAAGTGTTTGTGATGTATCTAAACAGCAGTAAGCATTTCCCGACAGACATCGTACGTCTCATGCTCGCAAGTAGCAGCGTACAATCTGAGAACACGATCGTTTAGTTGATATATTGTATTGCAAAGTTCTCAATCAGCGTCCAACCTGCAAGTTTAGGAACGATACCATACTGTTGTACTAGAAAGTATTCGAGACACCATGATCATGAAGCTGCGGCATCTCTTCAGCAACAAGGTGAAATCTCAGGTTTTTGCAAGAGATGTGAATCCCTACGCCGATTTTCTGTCAGTGGATCCTTTGTCACGCCCTGCACATCGCTCGTCAAGTCCCTCCCGAAGGCCAGCTATTGTGCACCGAAATGAGCTGATGATGAAGCCCCCGATGGCAGTTGTAGATGAATTGTTCGAAATGGAGCATCACCAGCTGATTGAAGCTTTCAGGATTATTGATAAGAATGGGGATGGAAAAATCTCGAAGCAGGAGCTAGGAGCGATGTGGAAGGTGCTTGGCGAGAATGTTACGGACGATGAGCTAAGTTTCATGGTTCAGGAGGCTGATGTGAATGGAGATGGAGAAATTGAATTGGAAGAGTTCGTAATCCTTAACAAAGGTGCGGGTTTAGCATTCGATGGTCATGTAGAAAGAGCTGAGGAAATAAAACTTGCATTCAACGTTGCAGATGTCGATCGCAACGGGCATATCTCAGCTGCTGACCTTCATACACTGATGAAAAGGCTGAGCAATGGGAAGAAGAAAGTTACCATGGATGACTGCATTGCGATGGTAAGGTGGGTAGATTCTGATGGCGATAACGAAATCAACTTTATAGAGTTTGAGAGGGTGATGATGTCGAGCCTCTTTTCCAGCAAACGGTGAGGTGCATCGATATTCCAACTTGTCTCTAGCAGAGAATTTTATCATTATGGGCCTTGATCTTCAAAATGCCCAGCAACGCAAGGACCTATAAACAGTCCCTTCAAGTTTACAGGGTTGTAGACATACATACATACGCAACCCAGCATCTTTGGCTATCTTCACACTATACACTTTCGCAGTAGAGCAAAGATCATGCAGCACAAGGAGAGATAAGTGCAGCAATCTGAAGGTTTCCCTTACATCCTTACAGTCAAGACTGTGATTAAGCTGAAGGACGAAAGGTGAAAGATGATCAGCTCTTGACATGGAAGAAATCGGATGCCCGTTGCACGTGTGCAAGTTGACAAAGGAGCGACTTCGCAACTCGCTGGTGTATAAACACGCGTGGTCACGATGCTGTTTGAAATCTCATCTAATCCGTCATCTACAAAACACCGAGTTGTTCAGCTGAGGAGCCTGCATATGAAGGGATCCGGAAAGGTCGATAACAGTTACAATGTTAGTTTTCAGGGCTCTGCGGGCTTCTGTTCAGGAAAACGTGACGGTTACCGGCAACCAAGAAACTGTAGCATCTGGTTGCAGATTACATTATGAAGTAACACTCGCCTGTCGAGCAAGTCTTGATATGGTCACCTATAGAAATCAGCTTACCTCGTACTAGCAGTAGTCTTTCAAGGGGTGTCCTGTAGAATATCCTGCAAATTCACCTCCAGCCAGGATTTTGTTGAAATTAGTTACCAATATTAGAGGGGTTGCATACGGTCACTCAAGTTGGATTTCCAATATCTACGACATTGGAATCGGTGCGCGATTTGACCACTCAGTAGCTTTTGTGCATCTGTAAGGTTCATCTATATGATAATGTAATCTGTTCGCATTTCGGGCAGATTTCTCAAAAGGTTTTATAAGAGCTCGTCATACAACATTACCGTTTTCCCCTCATATAGTGTATCAATTAATGATCAAGGAATGGTAAGTGAGTTCTTATTAGTGCAGTTTATAGTACTCAAGAAGCACCGATTGGGAAATTTTCTAGTACATTGTTGAATTGGCTGTGACGTATTTGATATCGATCTAAAGCGTGTCATGGAAGGTCGCAGCTATTTACAGATCATATGCTATGAACCATTAAATGTAAATCACATGCAGTCCCTCGTTTAAACAAATGATCAGATGCCCTTCATCAGAACTCCAAACTCAACGTCTCTGCCGCTGGATTCGAGAATCACCAAAATCCTTAAACTGCATTAGTCATATAATTTACTAAAGTTACATATTAGCATATGACAGGAGTAGTTGTTAAACACATTGCTGTACACTGCATGCTCTTCAACTGACAAAGATATGGAGTAGGAAGTAGTGCACATAGGCGTCTGGTTGTTATTACAAAAATTCGTTTAGGAGATGAATAAAGGGGTCAGGAAAGGTTTAGTAAGTATTTTGAGTCAGATAGACTTATCATTCAACGTTGTCATTCATGCAATTCAACTTTAATATATTATAAAGACCTTGGGACGTTAATTTTGGTGGGATACACTCAGAGATCGGTATCCTGTAAACCTCACTTCTCATGCTACTTATGATCATCGCCGGACTGGTGGGACTTGCGGAGAAAGATCAAAACTTTTCGTAACTGCCTATATTCTGATATTAGATTACCAGTAAACTAAATATCCAGAATTCCTTGTTTCTAGTTTCGGCTCAGTCAAAAATCGCGCAATGGTTCGTTCTATTGCATGCAAACCGACACAAAAGCGCCTTTATCTCGAGCTGATTTGATCGTGAACTAAACTTCTCTGAGATGCACATGATTCATTCGCCAACTCTTGCTGGAGTGTTACTTATGAATCTAAAAATCTGTCCAAATGTTTGCACTGTCGTGTGAAGCGGTGAATATCAATAAATCGAGATTCTGCATCTCCTCGGTTTATCTTGTTCTGGCTCTTGTAACAATATTAGTGATGTATCTCTTGAGAGAAAGGAGAACGAACAACATCACATGGACAGGTCTCTACCAAAGGTGGTCCTCGCTGGTGGACACTTGTAGAAAAAAGTGCATCTGATGTCGGAGTAGAAACAGAAAAACCATCAAATATTATTTCTGTAACTACGTTCCAACATAGAAGATTAAATACTGATTAAATAGCAAGTAAAGAGTGGTGTTCTATGCATATTAATCCTATACGGCAACCATTTCACGAGCGTATAGTACTGTTTTTCTAAGTATTACCAATAACGTCGTTTCTCAACGAAAGCTTCACCATTCACAGTTGTTGACAATACCTATAAGCATTTTTCCTCCGTTCTGGTTATTTATCATGCGAGATAAATATTTGAAATCGAATTTTCAAGTTTTAAAAGACAAGCTCTACGGTAAATGTAGACTTGTGAAGAAGAGGACAAATCATAACCAGGCTAAATACAATGAATATATCGAAGGACGATTAAAATAATAAAAAGTCAATTCTTCCAGCAACTCCCAAAGTTGATTAAATATAGAAGTACTGAAGATATATACACATTGCCAAACAAAGTCACAGGTATGTTGAGAGCCGTACAGTATGATAGAGAGTAAGTTTTATTCTTCGAATCAAGCGAAAGCCCTGTAGAGTTTTATTCCGTAACCCCCATCCATCCCAGACAAAAGTTCACATTCTTGTACAGGGAAAGACTTAAAAAGTACCCAAGACTTGGCAATTCGACTTAACGTACCCAGGATAGCCACAACATTTGACAGTACAGCGGATGCCGCGAGGACCCACACGGAACCTGTTTATCACAGTGTGGAGCAGGCGAGATAGTGTCGACACGCAGTGTTTTTGTTTCTAAATTGCAATAACAGATGTGTCTGTTCCCCGCAACAATAGATATCTGCTGTAACAGACAAACTAATATGTCTGTTAACCCAAAATGTCTGTCTATATCAACAGATATGTCTGTTAACCCGAAATCGAGAAACTAAGAACATTGCTTGCAAAACACCTCCTGCGTATTCAGGCTGGGTTCAGGGTAGTCGGGCCTACGTGAGGGACTTCGGGGTTGGGTCAGGAACTCGGGGTAGTCGGGATTTCGGGTTGGGATCAGTGGATTCAAAGACTTCGGGCTGGGGTGAAAGGACTCGGGGCTTTCACCCGGGGAAAGTCGAGAATTTCAGCTTTGAGAGTTGTGGGAAGAGTTGACTTCTTATTGCTTTAATCGTCCTTCGATTAAAGGGCTGTATGTAGTCTAGTTATAATTTGTCCTTTTCCTCACAAGTCTACATTTACCGTAGAGCTTGTCTTTCAAAACTTGAAAATTCTATGTCAAATATTATTCTCGCATAATAAATAAACCAGAAAGGAAGAGAAGGCGACCACATAGAACACAAGAAGGATGGGAAGAGCCCATCAAACCGTATAAGGGAGAGACAAAAGAAAGGAGGAAAAATGCTCTTAGGTGTTGTCACCAACTGTGAATGGTGAAGCTTTCGTTGAGAAACCACGTTATTGGTGACACTTAGAAAAACAGTACTATACGCTCGTGAAATGGTTGCCGTATAGGATTAATATGCCACATCAAATCAAGTCTCAAGGGGTAATGTTATATCTTTTAGCCAACTTGGGACACCATTAAATCGCGGTGCCCCATTTCGGTTTGATGGGCTCTTCCCATCCTTCTTGTCATCTATCCTACGTCGTAGTCACCATTAATTCGGGTCTTCTCATCCTATACGGTCATTTAAAATTTTTATTTTTATATAAATTTGAGTACCATTAAATCTTCCTCTGCATTGTAACAAGGTATTTGATTTGTTTATAGACCTTGGCACTTACATAGATTGGATATTTCAGATGCAGTAAATTGTAGGGTGGATTGTTCGTGCCGATACTATTGGAACTTGGTCTCACTCTTCTACTGCTTGATGGGGGTCTTCTCATCCTTCAGGGACGAGATGGATTTCGGTACTATATTGAAATCTCCGGTAGATTCCGACTTTCCACATCGAATCAAGTGGCACACTGTCTAGTCGAGGAAGAGAAAAGCCGACCTTATAGAACATAAGAAGGATAGGAAGACCTCATCAAACCGTACAAGGGAGAGACAGAAGAGGTAGAATGGGGCTGGGCCTCAACAGTAATCCAGGCAGACTACCCAGAATCACTGCAGACTTGCAAAACAGAAGCTGTTGGTCACAAAGATTAACTTTAGACAAGGATTTGATAGTGAAGAGTAGGTTAATCATGGGATCTCAAGTGACGAATATGCTAGCATGTTAAGACCTGATCGTAACAAACATCCGCGTTTATACAGACTTATCTCTTTATTTCTAGTCGGAGTACATTCCACCAAGTGAGATAGTGGTTAATGTCAACAGAACTCCTGAAGAAATACATTTCTGCAAATGTGTAGCAGAGTACAAGTTTAGCTCCATTCGTCTTCATTTTTTCTTTTCTTTACTTGAAGGTCGTAACTATATAAAGTGGAGCCAGCTGTAAGTATGTTCAGGCCATGGATTCTCGTAGCAAAGAATTCACTCATGAAATATAATGATGAATCAGGATTTTATATGCTTCAGATATTGTTCTCCAAAGTTTCACACCAATCGAAATGCATATGTGAACAATATAAAGCTTCAACTGCTTCCACAAGCATAAATGTCAAGAGCTCCAATGGGTACATACGAAGGCTCGATGAATATACATAAACTCTGGTATATAAACAATTTCTATGATATGCTAGATAATAAAAAATTTAATATATCATTATAATAAATAATCTGGACTCCGGGTTACCCTAGTCAAATAATTAAAACCGTACATTAATATTATTAGATTCCATTTCGCCAATCTATTAAAATGAAAATGTAATGTCCATCTCTAACCAAAATATCATGGAACAAGCAAAGCACCACCAAATATAGAACAACCAAAACACTAAGTATTTTGTAAAACAGGAAAGGTGATGTACTAAGCCATCGTGATTATATTAAAATGGGAGTTGTCATTTCCACCACATTTAACCCCAAACTCCAGCACTGAGACTAGTTTAGAGTCGACTAATTTACAGTGTTGAGGGGGAAATAGCAAAAAGGTGATGGAAATAGGAAGTTCCTAATAGCAAGTCCCTAACTGAATCCTCAAGGATAGGATCGCCAGTCGAAAAGGAACCGCTGTATCGGAGTATTACCTGACTCGGATACCTCTGCCTACGCCGTCAGTAGTTCCTGCGTACGCCGCTGTGTGGAACGTGACATCGAAATTGCGTTGAATTCTCACTACAGTTATACCGTTATGAAACTTAATTCCCTCTCTCAAGTGTACAACGGTCCTGCAGGACTTCTGCCGTAGGTACAGTAGTCATGGTCAAAGCCCTGTTCTGGGTGGAGAAGGTGGACCTAGTCCGTTATTTGCGTTGGCCAGGGCAAAACTGTGGATGACCGGATCCTTCCGAGCTCATTGCGTATCCATGATGCCCGAGATTCTGCAGTGCGCAAGGATTGGCGGACCTTGAGACACGGACTCGCGATCAGCGTGTCCTGCCCTGTTCTTCGGCTATAAGTCGCAAAGCATTCGGACAGAGCGAGGCCTGCAGACCAACAGCGTCATTCAAGCGGCATTAGCAATCGCTTCACAATAGCCATTTGACGGTCTTTCAGGAGGAAGACACCAGTCAGTCGGAATTCGAGCCTTATCTCGCGACAAATTTCTAGTTTCGAATCACCTTCGCTGCAGCCTCTGGTACTTGCTAAAGAATTGGTGTCTAGTTTAGCATGAAGTTGCTCGGTTTCCTGGGCAAGAGGGTGAAATCTCAGGGTCTTCCAAGAGATTTGAGCCTATACGCTGATTTTTTCTCTGCCCAGGCTTCATCGCCGAGTATAGTGCAGAGGAATGAGTTGAACCGTGCTGTCGTGGATGAACTGTTTGAGATGGAGCATTTACAGCTGACCGAAGCGTTCAGAATCATCGACAAGAATGGGGACGGGAAGATCTCGAAGCAGGAGCTAGGAGTAATGTGGAGCATGCTGGGTGAGAAAGTTACGGAGAAGGAATTACGATTTATGGTTCAGGAGGCTGATTCCAACGGGGATGGAGAGATCGACTTGCGAGAGTTCGTCATCTTAACTCTGGGGTTTGATGATAACTCTAAACAAGCTGAGGAAATAAGACTTGCATTCAGCGTGGCTGATGCTGATCGGAACGGTCACATCTGAACTGCAGAAGGTGATAAAAACTTTAGGAAAGAAGGTCACCCTCCGTGAGTGTTGTGCGATGATTAGGGTGGTGAACTCCAACGGGGATAACAGAATGAATTTTCAGCAGTTTGAGAGATTGATGGTCTCGAGCATCTTTTCACACAAGCATTGAGCTGCAGCAACTCTTGCGGTTGCCCTTCACTGTAAACACTTTGGGAGTTAATGCCGAAAATGAGCTAAGCAAGCCTCCCACCTGACACCCTTTCCAGGACGACAACCACATTCCAAGTCAAGTTTGGAAGTCGGTGCTCCAGTCGGATCGTTCTACTTGAGAACGCTGAGATCAACAGTTCGATTCTCGTCTTCTGAGGCAGAAACAGAGCTCACCTGAAACCGGAAGGTTCGATCAACGTTCGACATCTCGTGCTATTGTGAGCTTTAACAGCGGCTTTGTCTAAATTTTTCACAGCGGCAAACGTTCATCATGATGTTGGAGAGGAATGTCAAGAGAAATCAGTACTCCCCTAAACAGCTCCAGGGCAAATGTCTCCAATTCAACCATGCCAACGGGAATCAAAAGTAAAATTGGTCAAAGATCTGTTCCAAGAAATCAGCCAAACTTTCAGAATCTTATTCTCCTGTTCAGGAGTCTGGAGATTCTCGATTCAATAGTTTTGTCCCTCTTTTGCAGCAGGTACTGCCCTCTGTGTCGTTATGGGACACAAGCCTAGGTATGTCATGTGCATATTCCTATATTCTGCGAGGTCAACGAGTCCATGTACTATGATTTCTGCAGACAACATGATAATCCACTTTATCACCAAACCATGTCTGCCCAGATAGTGGCAACTACCCGATCATGACCGCAAGAAAGTTGTCCAGAGCGATGCGTTTGGCATATGCTTCAGCTAAGTAGACCCCTCTGTAACAAAAGTTTATTCATCTCGACAGTGGAAGAGTGGAATCTACGCAAGTGTTGTCCTCATGGCCTTCTTGCACACAAAGTGAACGCTGATAAACTCTAACATCAAGAATAAACATGATATTTATACAGGCTCGAATGAATCGATTTGCTTGTCAGGAAATACACGATGCGTGAATCTGATTGCTAGCACATTGAGCATTGAGCACAAAACCCGATGAAAGCATCCGAGTGTGAGTTTTTCAAGGTTGAGTTTTAAGCTTTAGACATCATAAGTTGTTTGCACCAACCTGTTGCTGAAATTATTCCAATGTATCCCGGAGGGAGCGATCATCTGTGGCCCTGTCTAGTTTATGACATTTACCTTACAGTTTCTCTATCTTATTCAGCTTCCTGCAGACAAACTGGCAAATTAACCTTGGTCTTCTAATTGGTTTGTTGAATATCGTTATCGTTACTCCTTCCTAATCTGTGAGGTGAATTTTCCTGATATATCCTGCACTGTTTCCATGAAGGATATACTGACGCATGGCTACTGTGTTATAATATATTCCAACCAAATGAATTTGGAACTTCAATACTGGAATGTTTTACAATGGGTCAGACTTTGATAAAGACTGTCCCTAGCTGTCATCGACCGTTGGGAACATCCGTCACACTACATCTCGAGCGCATAAGCTTTCAGAAAGACGTTGCATATGGACCGTCTTATGCATTGTTCTGTATGAACTACTGCTGCTCCAAGCCACAATCAAATCAATAAGGGTTGTAATCATTTATAACAAATCACCACGAAGGATGGGAAGACCCCGTACAAGGGTGAGACAAAATAGGTAAATTGGAGCTAAACCCCAATAGAGTCTATATGAGAAATCTCCACAATAGAGTCTATATGAGAAATCTCCACGACTGCATTTAAGATATCCAAGTTATGCAAGTCTTCTTGCCTACAAACAATTGAAGCATCCAGAAAAGCATTATCTAATATGATTGCTGTCCTATGGATTCCACCAACAACTGCACTCTATAGAGCAATGGACACACATTGACTAAGATATACTACAAAGTATTAGAGTGAGAGTGGTACCCTTGGCGCCTAACATGATAAGCTCTTGCACACTCCCGTACAAATGTGTGGAATGCCGTGTCCATCACTCCATATAACTCCAAGACTAGAGGAACAAAGAGGTGACCTCGCTGCATGCCCCTATACTTGGAGATCTTGCGACGTGCTGCTCAACTCCCCGGGGATCCACAGGGATGGGCGGGGAATTGACTCCCTCCAAAACTGTATCCTGCATAAGGTCCGTAACCATGACATCCACTACTGTCACATGATAATCTCAGACCAAGTATAAGTCTGCCCTGACACTTGTTGTCTGCAAAGCATACGAATGCTCCCTCCAAGCCAAGTATCCGCTCTCTCTAGCTATAGCAAACACTATGTCCCTAATAGCATCATGGGTACTATCCTAATGTACTCCAAAAGGACACCGCGTCATAGTGTAAAGTGGTTATATGATTCCAAATGTTGAAATTCCATAAGATCTGATTAATACTTTCAATAAATTCATAATAATAATAATAATAGATATTGCAAGTTCCATATTGGAATCGTATAACCACTTAACATTGGTCATTTGGGATAAATGATTACAAGCGTTATTGATCTTATTGTAGCTTGGAATAGTAGTTCACCATTCACATAGTAGTAAAACCCTAAATGTTAATAAAATTGTTTCTTTTTTTTAAAGAGTGAATGGTGCCCATGCCATGCATGCGCGGTGGTGTCTTTAGAATCTTGGGGTTTTATCCAAATAAAAATAACAATACTTATTATTTCTATTATGAATAAATTGAACGTATTAATCAGATCTCTATGACAATCAAGTATGTATATTAAGTGATTAACCTAGTTCATTAAGGTACATCATCAATTCCTTTAATCTAGTAAGCAATGTTCTATTTAGTATAACTCATTAATGTTCAAAGGTCTAAACGATACTAGATACTAGAGATTATTATATCTCTTGATTCAGTGTTCTTTTCTATATTACTAAAATTAAATTTTTTTTGTCCGGTGAAATGATAATAGAGCTTCATTAGAAATAGTAGGTTGAGTATACATTTATTTTTTAGTCACTTTATACACATTCCAATCTCTATTGATTTTATATCTAGTATTATTAATCTTTTATCAAAAATCATTGGAATTCACTATCCAAACTCTTGTTAAGAACTGAAAAAAATAGTAATGTTATTATATCATAAGGAAATCTATCAAGATTTTAAAATTAAATTTCATTCTGATTTATTATGTAGATATAATATAGTTATAAAATTTATTGTAATATATGGAAAGTAAACAGAAAATTATATTTGGAAATATGATATTTTATTGAAATTATACTTTCACTATTTTGGTTATATTAAATAGCGACTAAATTAGAGAAAAATAAAAAAAATTAATGGGAAAAAGGAATAATTTGCATTTAATTTATATTCTAGGGTATAATTCATGACATTTAATCTATCATTTTTAATCAATATTTCATTATTAGAGGGTATTTCCCAAAATGCACTACTTAAAAGAAAGTATTCTCCAAATTTGCCATTTTAAAGAAGTTTAAGCACATGACAGTGAAGTGCAAAGAATATGGTGATAGTCAATACAAGAAGACTGCCTGCCGTGAGTTGCCTTGAACAAAATTTATTTCTGCTTCATAATGTTGTGATTCCTTATCTTGAAAGGGACAAGTGATGGAGAAAGGACTGAGGGGGCTAAGGATGGAAATTTAAAATAAAAATTGGACATTTTGGAGAATAATTTTTTAAGTAGTGCTTTTCCAGATATTATTTTTTTAGGGTTTAGAGTGATCATTATACATGGAGAGTGTTGGGTTGTGAATTTTCATTTCCAATCTCTTGGTTTTTATGATTAAGTTCCATGGGAATTTAGTTTGAAAATTTTGGAGATGGAAATTGAAAGTTATGAGAGTTTATAGATTTTAGGGTTTGGAGAGATTGTTTTCTTATGTGAGTTGGGATGTGAGGGGTTGTGGTTTTGCAGATATGGAGAGGAGCAACATATGTTACTATCACTATTCTTGTGCTAGCCATGGCTACACCTGCCCATGTGAGGTCGCCTAGAGCGGATCGATATACACCATGCTCGGTGTGTCACCGACGCTTTACCTCGCAAGGGGTAAAGACCCATGTGGGAAGGATGCACAAGGACTATGATTGGACCACTTGGGATGCCCGCGTGAGACAAGCGACCACATCAACAATAGTGACACTCGGGATTATTCACGCTTTGTCTATACCTTTGCTGATCGTTCCAGGGATACCGATCGAGTCGTGGGAGTGGTTAGCTTCTCAAGCGGGTTGCATTTTGGGGTTACTTGAGACTAGTTTTCCATGTCCACATCTATTCCATAGGCTACCTCGCACACTCCATGATGAGGCTAGACAAGCTTTTTGCTTACCATTGGATCGTTTGGCATGTGATCCCTTGGACGAGTTAGCATGGTTCCTATTCCTCCTACTCCCTTGATGGTGTCTTCGTTATGCTAGAGGGGCACGTGTGGGGCATAGAGAGGTGGCGGTGAGATTTTTTCAATTCCGAGCGGGGGATTGGGCAGCCCTTCAGGAGGAGTCTGTTAGGGCTACACGATTTAGGAGACAGGCATCACCATAGGATACCACAGATTCCACTTGATTACGACGATGTAGGATATTGGGTCAGGCGGGAGAGTTTGGTAGAGCAGCACAAGCGCTACACCCTTTGTCTATTGCGAGTCCTATTGATGAGACCATCTCTTCCCTATGCTCATTGCATCCGATAGCAATAGAGGGACTACCACTAGAGGTCTTAGATTATCAGCCTGAGTAGCCTTTATGTCTTGATAGGTCACTATTTGCACAAGCATTATGCACTGCCCCTTGCCTTTCCTCAAGAGGCTTGTCAAGGATGGTTTATGAGCACCTTAGAGATTGCTTCCAGGCAGATGATCCTTCTCATGGTTTTTCCAAGTTGTTTCAGGTGGCTGCAGCAATAGCAAGAGGAGACATTCCTATGTTTGTTAGTCGGGTGTTAGGTGCTAGTCGACTCCTTGCGATGGAGAAGGACACGAGAGGCATTAGACCGATTGCTATTGGAGAGATCTTTTGTGTTTGGTTAGTTGTACTATTGTCCTTCAACATCGTTCTCACTTTTGACAGCACCTTAGTCCACATCAGTTTGGAGAAGCTACACTTGAAGGATGTGAGGCTATATCTTTAGGCATTAGAGCACTCCTAGATATCCATTCGGAGTGGTTCATCCTACAAGTGGATGTTGAGAATGCTTTAATAGCGTCTCACGTGCATCTATCTTTAGAGAGCTTAGGGAGGCTGGTGGATCCTTGGCGAGTCTCATTCCTTTTATGGCTCTCCTGCTTCTCTTTACTACCAGCATGGTGGTTCATAGGAGGGAGTCACCGTCTTGGAGTCAGCTGTTGGTACACGTCTGGGAGATCCTTTGGGGGGGGGCCTTATTTGCCATGGCTCACTTTAGAGCTCTCCTATCTACTACTTTGGCCATGCCGGGTTGTGTATTTCCCTCTTTGGCAGATGATACACACATCATAGGCCCTGTAGATCAGATTAGGCAGGCCTTTGACTACTTGACTACCAAGCTACATCTAGTAGGCTTGAGAGCCAAGGTGTCAAAGTGTAGGGCATGGTCCCCTTTAGGTATCCCTTCCCACCTTGAGCTTCCAGAGGGGTGTATCACATCCACAGATGGACTTTGTGTTCTTAGAGTGCCAGTAGGATCGGAGGATTTTGTCACACGCTTCTTGGACACTGCACTTGCAGAGGATGTTATCCATGTGGATGACCTTCCATTACTAGGAGATCCACAGGTGGCATTTGGTATACTCTCTTCCAATATTTCTCGTCGACCATCCTACCTCATCTGTATAGTTCCCCCCTCACCGTCCTTCCTATCACATCTAAGAGCATTTGATAGGAGGATTATGGGAGTCTTTGGTGATATTATTGGACCAAGGACTTTTGAGTGTGTGACAAGGGATTTGGCAAGTAGACAGACGGCTCTACCCATCTCATGTGGTGGCGTTGGCTTGCTCTCTATGGAGGAGATGACACCTATAGCTTTTTTGGGTAGTTGGGCTCTCTTGGCACCCCTACTTTCCTCTCATTTTGTGGTTGCTGATAGGCCAGTTTTGGAGACTTATGTGACAGAGGTAGAGGGAGGAGCCTTTTCTCTCCAGGTGTTATTGCGGCAGACTTGAGATAGTCTATCCCCATGAGCACGAGAGGGTTTTCCACCATTTGCTTCTCTATCGTCAGATAGGACTAGAGGTTTACAGTCTTCCTTGATGGAGCGACAGTGTGAGCATACGCTACATTCTCTCTTAGTTGACTCGTCCATTCCTCAGGCTACTAGAGCACGTCTATGCTCTTGCTCCGGCAAGGGTGCAGGATCGTGGATCCTAGCTTGACCGTGCATTAGGGCTTTCCGATTTGCACCAACTACTTTCTCTACAGCGATGATGTTTCTCCTAGGTTTGGTCCACCCATTTGCATCTTCACTACTCACTTGTGAGTGTGGTTCTACACAAGATGCAGAGGCGGTCCACATGACATGGTGTCCTTTTGGAGGACAGAGGATAGCTACCCATGATGCCATTAGAGACATAGTGTTTGCTATGGCGCGAGAGAGTGGATACTTGGCTTGGAGAGAGCATTCGTATGCTTTGCAGATGACACGTGTTGGGGCATACTTATACTTGGTCCAAGATGATCAGGTGATAGTAGCGAATGTCGTGGTTACGGACCCTACGCGAGATACAGTTTCGGAGGGAGTGATAACCCATCCCCCTAGATGGACGACGAGTGTAGCAATAGGTTGCAAGGTCTCCAAGTATAGGGGCATGCAGCAAGGTCACCTCTTTGTTCCTCTAGCCTTGGAGTTATATGGAGCGATGGACACGGCGTTTGACACATTTGTCAAGGAGTGCGCGAGAGCTTATCATGTTAGGCGACAGGGGGTACCACTCTCACTCTCATACTTTGTAGCATATTTTAGACAAAGTGTGTCCATTGCTCTACAGAGGGCAGTGGCTGGTGCAATCCATAGGAGAGCAATCACATTAGGTGATGTTTCTTTGGATGCTCCAGTTGTGTGTAGACCATACGACTTGCATAGCTCGGATATCTTAGGTGCGGTAGGGCAGATTTCTCATACAGACTCTATTGGGGCTTAGCCCTATGTTACCCTTTTTGTCTCTCCCTTGTAGGGCTTGATGGGGTCTTCCCATCCTTCATTTTTCCTATGCGGTCGCCTTTTAAAAAATTAAATTAAATTAAATTAAGGTGGATATATATGAAGTATGATCCTAATGTTTCAACCACTAATGTTTCCCAAGACATCCTAAATTTGCATGTATAGGTATTGAATTAAAATATTTACTCCAATGCATAATAGTCACACCTTTCATTATAATTCAAGGACATATAGTATATCTAAATTTATTTCTACTGAAATATGAAAAATAGGCTGAAATTATAATTCAACTTATGATATCAAATAGTTATAAATTATAGATTTTGCTTAGAAACACTAAAACTAAGCTAAAACTATAAAAAGTTATTTTATTAATAACAATTCCCATAATTTTTTTATATATGATTATAATATTAAGAGTATACACTCTAAGACTTTTAATACAGTCCATAGTTTTTTAGTATTTGTGCAATGATTTGAGAAAGAAGAGATATAAATTATACTTCTATATATGATATTAGAAGTTTATCATCTTGTACTCTTTATAATTTTTGTAGGATATGATATAACAAAAATATTAATAAAATACATGATTTTCCTTGTTATGATCTTCTTATTAATATTTGACACTAAAGATATGTTTAATTTAAATTTTTTTGCTTCCAGATATAGTGCAAGTAAAGTTGCAAATTATTGCCACTATAATAGAGTAAGATTTGCATTCATAGGTTTTTAGGTACTTGCTGGACAATTTTACTCAAATTGGATTGTAGTTCTGAAATGATTATTCCAATTAACATTTGTCCAAGATTAAACTTTATCATTTGTCCATAATTTTTATAGTTCTTTGCTTTTCAAACATAAAATATAGCTATGATATTTGGTGGATAAGTATGTCTTTCTTTATCGTTAATTATATCAATTTTTGTGTATTACATTAGCAATTACTCTATTCAAGTCTTATTATTAACCCAATGTGTTTCTTAGTTGTCGGGTTGTTTAACTATGCAAATGGTGGAGTAGTGTGCTTTTTGACTTATGAGAATGATCTCATTAAATAAGGTTAGTCTATTCCAAGCATCTTCATTAACATGATCTACTCCAAGTTGAATTAAGAAGTGTGAGGTATATATCTTGAGTTTGGGTGCACACATTTATACCTTTGTGGATTTCAATTTCAATTTGTCATCAATTTCGTGAATTTTGTGTTTAGAATATGAGGTTATTGCTAAATAAAATATACTTCTATGGCAAGACATCAATATCATCAAAAAAAAATCTTATAATATATAAAGAGAAATAGGTATAAGTTCTTTGTTGAGCCTTTGTTTGCTACAAATTGAAAAATTATGACTAGAGAAAAATTGCTATACTATTGCAAACACTAACCATTAGTATCGTTGGCTTGTAACATTATGTCAACATTCTCTTAAGTTAAAATCTATATGTTTGATGCTTAAATGATATATAAAATACTCAATTTTATCTCAAGGTAAAGCTTTGGTGTAAATATAAGAAACTTTCTTATCCTTAGAAATGTACTATATTTTTATTGCCCCAACAATTACCTTCTCTTTGATAAATAAAAAATGAACTCTGGTCTCAACATGAAATATTATATTTTGCTAGCAAGTTTAGAAATATTGATATAATATTGTGGTGACTTTGCTTTTGCTTTGCTTGGTGACTTTCCTTTGCTTTATGGGAGCAGAATCTTCTTTTTGGTTAGTTTAATTGGAGATATTACGAGGTAGTGTAGTAGTAGGAGACAAAAAACAAAGGAAAGTTCATTACTCATTGGCTAAAATTGTGTATGGTTAAGATGATGCCTTTGTCACATGGGCATGCAATATGAAGGATAAAGTCCAAGATCACTCCTACCACAAGATAGCCTTTGAAGACCAAGACATTCTTACTCGCAAGAAAGACTAAGCATTTTGTTATTGTAACCACAATAATTTAAGGACGGTTCATCAACTTTATCATTGCAAACCTCATGATCTTCATATATTCAAGCTGGCCACTACAGCTTTGTGTGAACTAGGAATACAAGTACAAGTTTGGGAGAGGTACAACAACTATTACACATTTGTGCCACCAAGTGTCAAGAACAAATGAAGCGCATTCAATCAACATGATTGTATCTCCAAAGAAAAGAAATGTGGACCGTTTGTATCAACCAATGCATCTTCATGCATGATGTGTGACACTATATAGATCATTATGAGCACCAACGGAGGGAATGGTTTGCCTTGACTATAAACTGCAAACTTGCACTACAAGGTAGAACTTTTTGCATTTTCACTTTTACTTTTTGCTAATGATTTTGTGCTTTCTACATTTTGACACTTTGTCATCATATGAGCATTGATCTTGGAGCATTTCAACCTCACAAATTTGTGGGATGATTTTTTGTAGATCCCTATATCTATCTTTTGTCCCCTATGGTAGTCATTGCCTACAAAATCATCAATAAAACCCCAAAGATCTCCAAGTGGACACTCCATCTTAGAGCTAGATAGATTAGAAGTAAGAGAGGATTCAAATTAGCAAGAAGAATGTCTCATTTGGAGCTTTATGAGGCATTGTGCTATGGCTACAAAGGGCCAACTTGCTGGTGTGAGGCGAGCCAATTTAGTTCAGTTTTTGGTAGTTTGTGGTAGTTTGTGTGGCAAAATCTACCCACCTTTCAAGAGTGTGCAAAATAGATTTTGAACTGCAAATCTTTGGTTCCTAGATTGGTGCCCTAGCTAATTGGTCCACCTTCACTTGTTGTCTTAGTGATTGGTAGATTGATATATATATATATATACTCATATAGCTTTGGCTAGGAGAGGCAATTTGATCCTATCCTTGGTGATCCAAGTAGCATAGGAGTATATAGACACTATTATCCTGTCAAATGCCAAATGGTAGTACAGTCAATCCAATATTGATTTGTGAGATGGTTATTATTTTTATTTTTTGTGATTGGAATCCTTCTTTTCTCTACTTCATGTTTGAGCTCCATGTTTGTGTGAGGTGCCTTGATCTCTAGAACATTGGTGCTCTATTCTGCTCTTGGTAGTGAGGTTGGAGTAATGACTAATAAGGATATCTATGTCTCTCTCTAGTGAGGTAGGAAGTGATGGTCTATAGATAATGGGATTAAGTGTTATAATCATAAGCTATAGGTTTCCTTTCTCCTTAATGTAATTGTCATGGTTAGAGTTACATAAGATGGTGGTACTTGGTGGTTATAACTATGGTTTGAGGTATATCATTATGATGGAATTCTCTAGGGATTCTAGATGAGATTTTGCTACAATAAATAATGGTTTACATAGAATGACACTTAATAATAACATGTATCTCAAGTTCCAATTAGAGAGGAGATTGATTCCAATTTGGAGTTTGATAAGGAAGCTAATTCAATTGAGAGGACATATGGTCTGTCCGTACCATTTTTGTAGGACATGGACAAGATCTATGGGGCTTCCAAAGTCCACAAGCACTTTTTTGATATAGTGGGTACCATTGAATTATATTACTTCATCCAAGAGTTTAATAGTTGGTGTGATATGCAATAGATGCAAAACCCAGCTTTGTTCACACCCTTCATAGCACAAAAGAAGTTATTCTAACACTTGTAGGGTTTGATGATGGATGACTACCATGAGTTCAAGAGAGTTTCTTTGAAGGAGATTGAGCTATGGAGACAATATTGGTCTCTAAACTACATCTCCATCACTCAAGGCTTGGCTTTTAAGGGTAGATTTGCAATATCTATAAGTTCTAGCTATAGTAGTGTTGGTATATCCAATAGAGATGCACTAGCTAGAGATGGTGCTACTACTAGTGGAAGTACCATTGTAAGAGGTGGTGCAATATTGGGATTTAACCCCATGGTGGACTTCTTTTAGTGATTGAGGTAAAATCACCAAGGAGTGTACTGACAAGTTGAAGAATTGGCAAGAGTTCAGTGGATGGTTGGAGAGAGTGTATGCAAGGCATATACTTGCATGAGATGGCTGATAAATTTACTCAAGGATTTATCGAGGCCCAAGCAATCTTGTTTTGGTATGGGATATTGGACAAGGAGCTACAATGTAGAGTAAGTGATGCTATGTTGTTGCAAGCTACTTCCTTGACTTTGGCATTGGTTTTTGGTTTGCCTGAGCACATTGAGTTCAACATGGTGGAGGAGAGAGAGTGGTGACATTTGAATTTGGAAGGGAAACCTCATCTATAGTTACTACTTCTTCCAGAGTATAATAAATTTCACTACAATGTGTTGGCTTTTGAGGGTAGAGTGGACAACCCTGATCTTATGGAGTGAATGGAAGGCCTAGTACACTTAGACCATTCCCCTCATTTTTTGGTCAATAGTAGCCAATTGGTGGTGGAGTTGCATGTTAGACTTGTGGTGGAACTCACCACAAGAGAGAGTGCTTCCAAAGAAGTGGACATGATACTTCTAGAGCATCACAACCAACTCAGAGATAGTGTGACCATTTCCATAGTTTGGTCATACCAATGACCAATGCTTGGACCTGCACTCAAAGTTGCAAAGAGGTAAGGATGATATAGTATGTGGTAGAAGAGCTCCAAGTTATGGAGAATGAGGTAGTAGATGACTACACTTGGTAGGGGCCCAATACCTATCCTTGCTTCCAATATAGCCATGGTTACTCAAACTTAGTAGTTGGAATAGAGATTGGCTAGCATAGCTATAGCTCAAAGGAGATTAGATGTGTTGAGGCTTCCACCTCTCATGTTTGTGATAAAGATGTCTTGGACATTATGTGTAGAGCAACATAAGTAAATGGATCTATTCCAATGACTAGGAGTGCAATATGTGCTACAAAGCCTAGAAGAGCATCAATGGAATTGGATTCACAAATAAGAGAGGTTGGTAGACAAGTCAAACTTTCCCAGTCTTTCACACTCTTTAAAGAACTATAGACAATGGCTCCTAGATATCCTAGTGTAAGTGTGGTAGGTGGTGATGGAGTGGATAATGGAATATATACTAGTCATTCACGTACTACTACATAATTTGAGTCTAGCACAATGCTAGGAGCAACTCAATTGATTATGCACTCCCTTTTATTCTTAGCCAATGGTATGTTTACATAGGGAGTTGACCCAACTCTAGTGTTTTTATTGGCTACCACACTTTGTGAGAGTAGGGATGATGTGGCTTTTACTTCTAGAGTAAAGGGGGTTGATGGTGGGCTGACTTAGTTGAGGAGTATGGGATTGGTTCAACTACCAATGGTTTATGGAAGGCACCAAAAACTAGGTTGGAGGTGTTACCAACTAGACTTGCATTTGACCAAGCTTGGTTCATACTTGGAGTTGTCTTATTGGACAACAAGAATGAGATTTTTTATTTGGTGGGACCTTCAAGGAAAGTGTATACACCATTGAGGGTCCTAGTAGACTATGGTGCGCAACCTTGTATGTTGGAGAAGGTTGTAATTGTTGCTCTTAGGCTATGAAAGTCTGATCTGGAGAGGTGTATATTTTAAATCCAAACATCTTTAGGAGTGATTCTACATAGTACATCACATGTGGGAAGCTCATCAGTAAAAAGATTCAGCTTGATCATTCAATTTATAACTCTATGGTGAGAGCTCAAGCCATTGTCACAATAGTAGAGTCATATGATGTGCTAGTTGGTGGAGTAGTATTATATCCCAAGGGTTTCAATATTGACTATTGGGAAGAGACAACTTCTTATAGGCCAGGTTGGCAATCAAGTGAGGGATGTGTATATTACCTACCAATGAACTTTATTAATGGTAGTCTTGGCTCACTAAAATCAAGGACCCTGGCATCAATTTCAGCTTTTAGTGGTTTTGTTACTTGGCTTGGTGATTTATTGAAGGAAAATGCCCAAGCAAAGGATACTCTTATACCTAAAGAGATCTTTCACATTTACAGTACAAGTGGGATTGTTCTATCTACCTTGGATGTTCTATTGTGGAATTCTAAGGAGGCATAAGCATGCAGATCAATTGGTGCAACAACCTTGGAGTCAAGCCTTTGTACCTCTAGGAGACCAATGTGAGAATTGAGCCTTTGGATTCTATTACCTTATCCCTTTGGATATTTCACGTATTGCTTGGTAGTATCCAATAGAGAGAGTATGCCTATTGGAGTTGTTTGGTGGGATCATCATTAGACTAGTTGCGTTTCTACCAACAAGTATATAGATTCAAAGATGTGTGGAGAGAGATGAGATTGGTAGCCAAATCTCTTTACAACATATGGCACACTTGGCCTGTCAATATCTTGAGTTATTACCAAGGTCAATAATCAAGGGCTACCAAAAGACCCTACAAGTAGACACTTCCTTGTTGAGGCCATAAGATCTAAAGAGATATGGTCCCATTCATTTGGTGATTTCTAGATCGCCATATCAAGGATATACTTGTGTTGGTTGATGTCAAGGTCTATAAGTTCCCCATTTTGTTATCTTTTGGGAGATGTTACATATACTATGATAGCTCTAGGTTTATCAAGCTATTTCTCTAGACTATATTCTAGAGAACTTCCCTTTGATGGGTTATTCTCACACATAGGTGGTGGCAAGAACATATCAGGTCTATTCTTGGATGGAGACCTACCATGTTGCTGGATGTAACCAAAGTTGGATCACGGGTGCATTGTCTTTGTCTTTGGTATGCAAACCTCTTACCTAGAGAAGTTTTAAAATGTGCTTATAAGATTTATCAACCAGCTCACCTTATTATTGATGATATTCTAGATGATGAGCACAAGTCTCAGATAGTGGCTGATAGGTCACTTATGGCAATGGTGAACCTTGTTGAGTCCCAGAGCTACTTTACCTACACTCATGAGTTTCCCATGATCACATGCTTTTTGAGTGTGAGCTCTTGGGCTTGTTTGGGACTCACATGTCATAACAATTGGTGGAGCCCATTTCCGCTGAGAGAGAGAGAGAGAGAGAGAGAGAGAGAGAGAGAGAGAGAGAGAGAGAGAGAGAGAGAGAGAGAGTGTGTGTGTGTGTGTGTGTGTGTGTGTGTGTGTGTGTGTGTGTGTGTGTGAAATGGTTTTTTAATCAATATTACCACTATTTCAATAGTGTTAGAGACATCCAAGCATCAAGTGCTAGGTCAGGCTATGGACTTGATTTAATTGACCTAGATTTTGAGCCTTGGACTATCTGAGCAATATAAGATGAGCTTGATAGGCATCACCACTTGACCAATTGTGAGCTCTATGCCTATGAAGATAATTCTAGCACATGCTAGGAGTGATGGAACAAGTGGATATGTTATTCTTGGGACATAGATAGTGGCTTCTAGTGAGAGTGACCTACTTTGGGTTTATCCAAGTGAGTATAGGTTACACCCTTGGTCTACTTGGGATGCAATAGATGACATGTGGAGCTTGCAACTAGAGCAAAGGGAGTTTTTTGCTTTAAGGTTGGGGACTCTAGCAGTTGGAGGCATGATATTACTACTCCCAATGGCTTGATGTAATAGCCAATTGGTGTATCTTCCACTCCTACATCAATTATAGAGGATACTTAGGAGCCAAACGTAAGCTTACAAGATGAGAAAGATGGAGAATTTGGAGGTTCTTGAGGAGCTACATGAGTTGCTTTGCCTTCAATATGAAGGATTGGGTGCTCTAAAAGGACATGGTATTTGCATTGAGTTGACTAGTGATAGTTGACTAGTTTTTTGACATCCCTATAGTTGTGGAGGGAACATTGATTCAAAGCCAAAGTAGAGACCTTTTTTAGGTTGGTTTGGTAGAGATTTCACATGGAAAGTATACTTCAACTACAATGATGCTAGTCAAGAAGGATATGCATGGCAACTACATAGATAGGCAGGCATGTTATAATTATATGGAATTTATTGATGAGTTACTTGAGACTAACAAAGTAGCAAAGAGGCCAAATTAGCCAAGAATTATATGAATATTTTAGAAGCATCTAGAAAGCTACTTGGTACCTTCCAAGTATTGGATAATGTGCATGCCAAGTGGTAACTTCTAGGGGTAAGTTTCTTGGCTAGCTTAGCTTGCATACCAAGTAGGTAGCTTCTAGAAAGAAGCTCCTTGTGAAGCTTCCAAACTAACTTAGCTTGCATGCCAAGTAGGCAACTTCTAGAAGGAAGCTTCCCAAGTAGCTTGGCTTGCACTCTAAAAAAGTAGCTTTTAGGAAGCTTCTTGAGAAGCTTCTCAAGAGCCTTGTATGTTTCCCTATAAATACCAAAGCCCAAGCTCATGCTAGGAATTTGGAGTTTCCTTTATTCCTCCTCGGTCTTTTACATTAGTATCAGAGCAAGATTGGGATGGATGTAATTTAAGGACAACCAAATCCATTTCCACCAAACCATTAGGATTTGTGTGTCCATGTACTACCCAAGCATCATTCTATGGTTTAAAGTAGGCTCCGCAATGCTGGTACTTGAAGTTTGATGGCTTTATGGCCAATTATGGTTACAATAGATAAGAAATGGAATATTACTACATAAAGTCATTTGATCATTCATATATCATCTTGTTGCTTTATGTTGATGATATGATGGTTGTTGGATTCAACATGAGGGAAATCAACAAGCTAAAGCATCAATTGTCTGATATATTTGAAATGAAAGATCTAGATCCTTCATAGCAAATATTTGGAGTGAGGATTATGAGAGATAGATTTGCAAATACTTTGAATCTATCTCAAGAGAAGTACATTAAGAAATTGATGGAGAGATTTGGTCTTCAAAATGTTACAATTTTGACCACTTCCTTGGGAAGTCACTTCAAACTCTCTAAGGAGCAAACACCAAGAACTGATGCAAATACAAAATCCATGAGCAATGTACCGTATGCATCATCAATTAGCATCAATTGGACATGGGTGTTTGATGTATGTTATGGTATGCACTAGGCTAGACATTACTCATGTAGTGGAAGTTTTAAGTAGATCCATTTCAAAACCAAGAAGAGAGCATCGAGAAGTAGTGTTTGAAATGGAAATTAGTTGGATGTCTTGTTTGCAAAAAAGTGTTGCTCTTTCTACCATAGAAGTTGAGTACATGGCCATTTAAGAGGCTAGCAAGGAGATCATATGGGTGAAAAACTTTTTTGTAGAGCTATGCAAGAAACAAGATGACAATGTACTCCATAGTGATAGCCAAAGTGCTATTAGTCTTGTAGAGAATCATGTATTTTATACTATTACAAAGGATATCCAATTGAGGCATTATTTCATTCATGAATTGATAGATGGAGGAGTATTGACTTTGGTAAAGATTACTATAGATAAGCAATCCTATAGATATGTTTACCAAGGCAGTAACAATTGAGAAGCTCAAGCACTACATAGTTGTAGCTAGACTTCAAAGTTAACTAATTACCTTGTATGTTTAGAGTTACAAGTAATGTTAGACATCAAGTGGGAGATTGTTAAGTGTGGGTCTAATTAATTACAAGAATGCTCTATGGGAAAAATGTCCTACGAGATGTAAAAGAGTCAATATGGGATCAATTTTCTATAGGGACATTGAAGAAACAGTATGGGGCAAATCTTTTATAAGAGTGTGGAAGTGTAAGTCTGGGATCTTCAAATCATGGGATTTGATTTATGGGAGTGAATAGAAACATAGTTCATATCAAGACCAATATCTTTGTGAATAAAAATTCAAAATGTGGCATGCCTTATTTCAATGGAAATTTCATCTCAAAGGCTTTCTATAAAGATCAAGATCATGGAAAATAGAGCTATAGAAAAGAATTTATGCTCACTTGAAGTTAAGGATAAATGTGTCTTAAGTGAACTATGGGATTCCATTGCAAGAGCTACATGCTGCAGGACTGTGGGCATGGGACCTATAGGCATGGCTCCGGGACCTGCGGGCATGGGACCTACCAAAAGGCTTTGAGACCACGAGACTTGCATGAAGGGTACTGCATGGATCCGGGACGTGGAATTAGTACAGAACAATCTAGGATTTAGATATAGGATCAATCTACACCACACGTTTCCAAAATTAGATAAGGGTCTCCAAGTGCAATTGTATATATAAATGTAGAGTTTGCCGTCCAAAGAAAATTTGACGATTCTGTTTTACAATTCTTAATCAACAAATCAAAAGTAAACTAAAAATCTTGTGCAATTGTAGACATAGGTAGACATTGGACTAACCCCATGAAATTTGGCATAATTTTTATGCATGTTTTTCTTGTCTAGAGTGATGAATGATTTTTGATCCATCTTATAGCTTGATTTGGATTCCTATTACTCTCTCAAATTCCTAGTTGCAAATTTTCTCTCAACATGAATAAAGTGAAAGTGCCAAAATCCTTTTGTCTCTTTTGCTTAAATTTCAAGTACTTGTTCTATGTCTTTGGTGAGCAATGGTGAAGAACTTCACAAAAGTAACCCAAGTGCTTGACTGGGAGTGACCATTTGTACTTGTACTTGTAGGCATCTCTAAGTGTTTTAAAGGAGGCAAAGTAGTGCCTTGACAGATCAGAAATGAATTGGAGTGTTGAAAGTACTATAGAATCAAAACGCAAAGTCCTATTATCAATACAAAGTGCCTTTGAAGTTGTCCATTTCAGGAAGTGTGGCACAAAATCTTTGGAGTTGAATGTCTTTTTAATGAAGTAACTCTTTTGGTGTTGATTGAATCATCACTTTCAAGAAATAGTTGGAATTCATTTTGAGTGAAAGTGATTTTTAATTTTCTATTTGGTATATTGTGCCATATTTGGTGACACTACCCACTTTTGGGAGTTATTCTTGCACAAGAGGTTAAATTAAGAATAATAAAGAACTACCAATTTTTTTTAATTTTTATTAGTTTTTTTATAAACCAATAATTATTTGTTCTATATATATATATAATTATTAATCACAAGTTTCATAATCCATAAAATAAAATTCATCAATTAGATTATATTAATTCAGTTACACACTCATTCGTTGTTTGTTCTTGCATTGGTTAAATGGATATTGGTTTGTTGATTTATGTTTGACATCCATATATTAGAACATAAGTTTATCGGAAGTAATCAAAAAGTATCCCTAATATTTATATTATATTTCATAGATTAATAAATCTTCTTCTTTCAATAATAATTTTGATGAGGTTTTTAACTAATTTGATATAATAATTATCAAGTACTCTAACATATGACATTTTAATTCCAATTACTTTTTAAATCATAAAATAAAATATTTTTCTATTAGCTTTTTATTTATAGGTCTATGAAATTTGATTTGTATCAGGTCTTTTTTTAATTTATAAGTGTATTTAACATAATGGCCAAGGCATTTTTACATATTTTTTCTCTCTAATATACATACCTCTTCATAAACAGACCTCCGTGGATTTTCCTGGAGGTGATGCCTTTACAGTTTCCTCAGGTGAGAAAAGCAGGACCTCGCCGGCAAAAAGAACTACATGATAGACAAAATGCTGACAGAACAAACTACATGCTCTTTCAACTTCAATGAGTCATAGGAAGGCATTCACAGCAGGATGGAGCAGCAACAGCAGAGCGAAGAAGCAACTATAGCAGGCGCCTATTAAAACACTGGGCCTTGTACGACGAGTACAACTAATTTTCAGATTGCTGTTTGAGTTTGTTTGAATTCGTGTCTCCTTGGAGTTGGAGGAAGGTCACAAGCGGGCTGTAGCATGCAGGCAGGGTTGTAGGCAAGACACGGATGTCCAGAAGAGATCATGGGATAGCAGCATCAACGGGTTGAGATCCCAAGAGCAACCCTGTGCAAGACGCACCAGTGGTTCACCGCGATTAGGGATTTCACTTCATTCTGAGTTCGTGTGCTGAATGTTCTAGTATCAAAGGGTTCTTACAGAGGTTCTTGTACCAGAAATACTTGTTCTAGCTGTTCTTCCATCGGAGGGTTCTTGTACCAATGGTTCCATGTTGGGGAGAGTTCATATTCCATAGGGCTCCTGTACCACACGGGATGGAGCTGATAGTAGGGCCTATCTCCTTTCAATTACAGCTCTGGTCGGGAGCCCATAAACTCCCAAGGATAAGCAACTGTCCCATCCCTTATCTATCTTTTCACTTTTTGTTTATTTTTGTGTGTGTTTGTTCTTGGTTGTGTTCTTTACGTGGAGTTAATCTTTGTTCCGGATTTATATCTCCTAGTTATGACCCGAGATGTATCTCTTAGGTATTAGGAGATGTTTTAGTAGAGTCTCTTCTTGATGTCTCCACTCCTTTCCTTGGCAGAGGTAGCTAGAAGGACTACCATAAGCAAGGTTCTTCATCTTTCACCCTGTGCACCTTGGCTGTAACTCTAGGCGATGTCATTTATAGCATGCACTCCTAGGGGTTCATGTTCTCTTTGATGGACCCACCTCTACTCTTTGACCATGTCCTCAACCAGAGGAACCTACATTGGATGACACTCCTATAGAGGACCTCCCACCCACTATCTCTTTAGTTCCTCCCCTCCTCCTTGGATCTGTCCTCCTAGTATTCCACCTCCACCACCACTGCTCTTCCCAGCCTTCCCCCCACCACCAACTAACCCCCCACACCCCCTACACACCCTTACATCCCACCTCACCAGCGCCCTATGCAATCATGCCTTGATTCCCCATGGGTAAGAGTAGGTTCGGCACAACATCAAGGGTAAGCTAGATACTTATGGATGAGATCAGAGGCTACCTCTCAGTCTACCCTCCTATACTCACTTCATATTCCAACCCCTTCACCACTTGTACCCTCTAATTCTTACTCCTAGCGCCTCTTTGGATCTGTAATGTTCTTACAACACTAAGAACCTCCAAGAGACACAAGAGTAACACAAGACCATCCCTCAATACTCCGGTGTCCCAAAGGAGCACCTTGGCTTTATTATATAGCTAAGAGGATCCATTCAAAGAGAGCTTCACCCTTGATCATATACATGGATCGGTGACATGTCAGTGAACTCCACCCTTAGATTATTTGCATGGATTGGTGATATGTCAATCTTTATCCTATTTGGTCAGACAAACAAATTTCACCAAAGGGAATATTTGAGGAATCTTCCTGTAGGAAACTTAGAATTGCATGGAGTGAGGTATACTTTGAAAGCTCCTGACCAGAAAAAAAAAGGATACAAGGCAATACCTTCTCTTTTTGAGGAGGAAAATTTATTTTTTGAGGCCTAAGTCATCTATTTAGGCCTCAAAAATTAACTCTAAAGTTTTCATGGTGTTTTTGGCCAAAAACTATTAGTTGAAGTATTTTTTTGGTGATACCTCTACCTAATCTTCTTAGAACATCATATAAAACATCCACCAAAATATTACCAAGCCAATTTCCACCTCTAGATACTATGTCTAGCTATGGTATTACATAATCCACTTCAAGCTTTCCTACCATGATTACCTCATCCCCGCATGTATAGTAGGATCCTTATGCCCCTTCACTATCTAGTGGGTTCCACACTTTCCATACTCCTACATGCAATCTTGGCAAATGATTAAGGGAGAGATGTCCCTACTTGGACTCTATTAGCTCTCTTCCCTTAATGGACTTTGCTTCTTTTGGCTCATGGAGGCACTGTAATACCAATAGATAAACAAATTATCTAGAGGTGAAAATTGGCTTGGTAACATCTGGAAGGATGTTAGGTATGATGGGCTAGGTACATCAGATAGAGGTGTCACCAAAAGATTACTTCTACTATTAGAGCAAGAACCAAAAATAGCTTCAAAATGTAATACCAATAGCAAGACAGATTACCTAGAGGTCAAAATTAGCTCAGCCTTCTTGATGTTAATCTAGAAGGATGTTATAGATAATGGACTAAGTTGATCAGATAAATGTATCACCAAAAGAGTACTTCTACTAATAGGGCAAGAGCGGAAAATAGTCTCAACTTTAAAGCCTATTTTAGAGGCCTAAATGGATGAATTAGACCTTGAAAATGTGTACATGTTCCCACAAGAAGACACGGATGGCCTTCCCTCCTCCCTTGTTAGTCTTATTGAGAGCTTTCCAACGGTACCTCACCCATGCAATTCAAAGATTCCTACATGAAGATTCCCTCTTGTCAAAGCTTATTTGACCAACCAAATAGGACCAAAACCAATGTGTCACCTATTCATCCAACTAATCTAAGGGTAGAGCTCACGACCATGTCAACAATCCATGTATTTGATCCAAGGGTGGAGTTTCCTTTGAGGGAATCCGCTTTGCTACATAAAACAAACAAGGTGCTCCTTTGAGGTATCAAAGATTGAATGTGAAGCTTTGTGTTTCTTCTCCTGTGTTTCTCTTAAGGTCTCCTATCCTCAAAAGATTACATGCACATATGGCAACCAAGAGACCGCATCTCAAATTTATTGGTTTCTACATGGCAAGTGACCGTCTTTATAGGAGGAGTACACCATCCAAACTCATGTGACTGCTAGAATGGATCATGGAGTTCCCACATGCTCATGCTGCACCTCCAAAGCATCATCATCTATGTCATGCTTTGATGTTAGGTCAGGTAGGGGAGAGCCATTGTGCAATCCAAGCACTATCACCATCTAGATCAACACCTTTCTTTGTAGATACATTATTAGCCTTCTAGAATCTTCATCCATTAGCCACATATAACCTTCTTCCTTTGTCCATGACATCCACCTAGATGAAAAGCTCTAGCTTACAGAGTTCTTCTTTGCCTAGGCTTTACTCTACTCTCCACATTTCTCAATAGGTGGTCCTTCAGGTTTAGTTTTTGAGCATTTATAGGATTGTCTCTCCTTATATATGCTAGAATCAAGCTTCTTCTTTCTCTTTGCTTTCTGCAAGCTTGTTGCCTTGGGTTTGGTGCTCCCTAATGCTGCTCATTTTTTTGATGCATCTCCTGTCCTAGCTCTATCCAAGGAGACTTTAGGTAATCACCTCATTGCCATTGGAGATGCTTTCTTATGGTTGATCTTATGTTCCATATATCTATAATTTTGTCATTCCTTTTCATCTTCCCTTCTCCTCATCAATATATGGTAGCCACACTAGGTGGTTATGAAACTATTATTGCGGGCATTTGAGCTTCCTTGGACCTCCATCCTAACTAGATAGTTATCCAAGTGGATGTCTTAAATGCCTTCTGTACCATTTCTTGTCCAGCTTTGTTTCAAGTGCTTTTTTTGGCATAGGACTAGATCCACTCCTTTATTCCTCTATGGTATTGAGACACCATTGTTATACAGTAACCTTAATACTACAAGAAAGCTCACTTTGTTGGCATTGGCGGAGGATACATGCCAAGGCAATCCTTTAGGTGGTTCACTATTTGCCATAGCTCACTACATAGCTTTCCATGAGGTTGCATCATCCTTTCCCACATGCCTTTTTCTATCCCTATTAGATGATACCCACATCTTGAGCCCCATGGAGCACATGGTTTGGGTAGTGTAGTATTTCACACTTAGTCTAGAGTCCTTGGGTCAACAAGTTAAGACTCATAAATGCAAGGTCTGGAGCCCCCACAAAATCATCTCTTCCTTTGACTTCCCACCAGGATTCCAATTCCCAGTAGGAGGCTTGAGAGTATTGGGATCCCCTCTTGAAGAGGAGGCAGTTTGTAGCTCCTTTATCTTGGACACTTTGATTCATACTACTGCCCATGCTCACCTCCTCCTTTGGCTGGGGAACACAAAGGTGGCCTACTCCTTCCTTTTGAGATTTTATGTTTTCAGAGCATCCTATTTGGCACGTACATATTTTCCCACAGAGGTACTCCTACCACATCTACAGTCCTTTTATAGAACCTTGTGGCATACTGTAATACCAATATCTAGACATATGATCTAAAGATGAAATTTGATTTGGTAACATTTGGAATGATTTTATACATGATGGACTAAGTAGATCAGACAGAGGTATCACCAAAAGAGTACTTCTACTAATACGCCAAAAACCAAAAAATGCTTGGAAACTTCAAAATCAATAGCTATGCATATGATCTAGAGGTGAAACTTGGAGTGGTGACATCTACAAAGATGTTACACATGATGGAGAAAGTAGATCAAATAGAAGTATCACCAAGAGAGCACTTCTACTAATAAGGCAAAAGCCAAAACAGACCTTAAAACTTTCAAAAGCAATTTTGGAGGCCTAAATGGATGAATTTGGCCTTGAAAATATGCAACATACCCACCCTCCCTCCCTCCCTCCCTCCCTCCTCCCAATCGAGGAGAGTCTGGCCTTCCTTCCCCAAGTTTGTCTCATCAAGAGCTTTCCAACTGTACCTCACCCATATGATTTTGAGATTCTTATAGGAAGATTCCCTAAAATATTCCCTCCAGTCAAAGCCTGTTAGTCCAACCAGATGGAACCAAGACCAACATGTCATCCATCCAAGAAATTAATCTAAGGGTAGAGCTCATTGACATGTCATCTATCCATGTACCTAATCCTATGGTGGAGCTTCCTTGGAGGAGATCCTCTTTGGCTACATAAGAAAGAGAAGGTGCTCCTTTGGGGCATCAGAGTTTGAATGTGGACTTCTTGTTTTCTCTATTGTGTTTCTCTATCCTTAGAATATTACTCATACCTTCTCCACACTCTTAGGACCATGTATGCTCTCACAATTATCACATGAGTGGCGTCTATTATAGATAGCCCGTAATCATGGGAGGATATGGTATCATATCACATGAGGCTATTACACCAGCAGCTTACTCGGGAGCATGAGTGCCTCCCCAGTTGGTAGATAGGTTTTTACATAAGTGTTGCCCTTTTTTATTGCCATCTGTTGTGATGGTTGATTCAAGCACCTATGATTTCTAAATATCTCTTCAATTGGCTTGGAATCTATTGCTAGACCCAACACATACAACACTCCCTTCCTTTGCAAACTATGTATCCTTAGATTCTATGAAGTTTCAAGTGGAGCTCAATGAGTGTAAGCACACTCACATCCTTTCTAACATCCTCAATGATGCGCCTTTACTTGATAAAACTAGGATTCTCTCTTGTAGTGTGAAGGGCACATGAGCTTGGCTTCATGCCTCCCCTTTGATTGAGTACTTTTGATTCAAGTTAGAGGAGTTCACCACGGCCCTTTGTCTTAGGTTAGGCCTACCACATCCATCACTCTTGGGCTTACTAGACCATTGCATATGTTGTTCTTCATTGAATGATGAGTGCATACATATCCTATGATGTGCTATAGGATGTGAGCCTACTAGGGTCCATGATGCCATTAGAGATGCAGTGGCCTAGATCCGATGATTTATACGTTCATGGGTTCAGATTGAGCAATGGATGGTCCTATCGGACACACCTCACCATAGAGTGCGGACATATCAGAGATGCTAGCTCATGCCAACGACTTTGTTCTAAGTAGGTTTGCCACCACCACATCATACAATGTACATTGGCCATCTACGAAGGTGATAATAGCCTCATGTGATATGTGATATGTGCGGACATATCAGAGAGTACGAAGGTGATAACATTATCACCTTTGTAGATGGAAGACTTACATTGTATGATGTGGTGGTGGCAAACCCACTTAGAACAAAGTCTTTGGCATGAGCTACCATCCTGGCAGGAGCTACAATGATCATCGGCACTAGGGAGAAGGAGGACACTATGCCCCACGGCTTGCCTCTGACACTGTTGTCCCCCTAGTAGTCGAGCTTTTTGGCCACCTTCATCATCAGTGTGACGGTCTCCTTCACCAGGTGGCACGGAGCTCACTATAGAGGAGAGGCCCCTTGACTTTCTCACTTGCCATGCTTACCTTATATTTTAGACACAGGGTCTGTATCACCCTATAGAGATCACATGCTCTGAGTCTTCATCGAAGATCCTCAATAGTGAAGGCGCACGGTTCATCTTTATCACACTATGCAGTTATGGTACCTTTGTCACTTAAATTGCATATTTTTAGTGTTTGCATAGCTACAAAGTGCTTTGTTCTTTATGCCATGTGAGCTTTGGCTTTGGTTTCTCGCTGCCTTTTTGCACTCTTTTGTTGGGTCTTGCTCCTTCTTTCTTTATGCATATTTTGGTGCGTTTGTATTCTTCTTCTCTTTTTTCTCCTGAGTATATTATTGGGCTATTCTACTTTCCACCATGACAATTATCAGCATCCCACAAACAAACCCAAGTCTTTTCAGGACTTTAAAAAGAGCGGCAACGCCCGTATAGTCCCTTAATTGCATGTATCTTCTCTTCTTTTGCACCGATCGAACTGCTGAATTAAGAGAAAACACTAGGAGGTTCTAACCATTTGTGCGAATTTAAATGGCCATAAAACAGCGATAACATAGGGGATATGTCAAAGGATAAGAACAGACCCTAACCGTACCGTATGGTTATAGGAACATAGACTTCGGAGTTCATTGTGAAATCCTTATTTCCAAATAAGGACCTTCGCATTGAAAATGGAACCTTTCTTTCGGGAATAAGTTTACAGTGCTTTGCGTACTTCAGAAATTTACAAACCTCCATTACGTCCCATCGAAAAATTCTACGAAGAGGACCATCCAGACGAATTGAGTAACAAAATATGAAAGCCACCAGGTACATGGCTAATGACTCGACTTCGATTTCTCACCGGGACTGGGGTGGCGAGATTATTGTGATAAGACCACAAGCTTTATCTTCTCTGGTAAATGGAGGATTCTTGTACTGCTTTATTCACAATGTTGGCAAGTTATCGCTCGAGATGATTTATTTGCTGGGTGCATGAGAATGTCGAAGTGAATCACAAGACCTGACATGAACCCGCCTATTGTTCATAAAACGTGCACCAAACGCGCTGCCCAGTATCTAAACGGGTAGGCGTGCAAGCAAAGCGTGCAAATTGTATCTAGGGGCAAAACGTCCAAGTCAGCGCTCGGTGACTTTTTACAAGTCAACCGCTAACTGGATCTACCGATGTTTTGTCTGTCCCTTGATGGGGTCTTCCCATCCTTCGTGTTTTCTACGCGGTCGCCCTTTTCTCTGATCTACCGATTCCCACATAACTTTACGGCAAGTATTCACTATTTCTCACGTATAGCTGAATCCCGACAAATATGATGCCGGGAGAGTTCCACTACTTACCGGCACCCCGGACCCTCGTCCAAGTCAAAGCACTGCCTTTCTGGTACTTGCGGACCAGCTCCCTGCAGAGTGCACGTCAGTTATTCCGCCCTGTCGTAGATCAGATTCTAAACTGAGTTTTGGTAACCATGCTTCTCGTGTCGAGTTGGCGTGCAATTTTACTACACTAGTCCCGAATCTTTCTCGTCAGTTGGCAGCAGACAGAGCCGCGTTCCCTGGGTGTTGTATCGTTGGTTATAAATAACAGACGATCCCGGTCAGAGCAAACATTCGGATACTTTAACGGCCATACTTATCGCGGTCGAGAAGAGCAATACTCAGTGGTCAAGACCTTCTTTCTCGATTCTGTAGTTCAGAGACCGCTTCGATTCCGCAGAAAACAGCTCTTGATTTATCATGAAGTTGCTGGGATTTTTCCGCAAGAGGGTGAAACCTCCGGGACTTGAAAGACCTTCGAACCCCTACGGTGATCTCTTTTCAACCCGGCCTTCCTCACCAACTATAGTGCATAGGATTGAATTGAATCATCCTGTTGTGGATAATTTGCTTGAGATCGAGCATTTACAACTGATCGAGGCGTTCAGCATAATCGATCAGAACAGGGATGGGAAAATCTCGATGGAGGAGCTGAAAGTGATGTGGAAGGTGCTAGGAGAGAAGGTTACCGACGAGGAACTCCGCTTAATGGTTCAAGAGGCCGATGCCAACGGAGACGGAGAGATCGATTTGGGAGAGTTCTACATGCTTAACAAGGGCGTCGGTTTAGGGTTTGATGATCATTCAACACAAGCCGAGAATATAAGACTTATATTCAGCGTGGCTGATGCTGATCGGAATGGCCACATCTCAGCTGACGAATTGCAGGCAGTAATGAACAAACTAGGGAAGAAAAAAGTCACTCTCCTTGAGTGTTCGGCAATGGTAAAGGTGGTGGACTCCGACGGTGATAATAAAATAAGCTTTCAGGAGTTTGAGAGGTTGATGATATCGAGCGTCTTCTCAGGACATTAAATCAGACGAAGCTTTTCAGTTGCCCTTCAGTCTCGAACATCGGGATTGGATCCTGAAAAAGCTTGGAGAACTTCCATTTCTTGCCACTCAGCAAGCCATCCAAGTTGATAACGTGTTCAGGCAAACGGGAGCAAGTTTGAAAACCGGTGAAGCAGGGGGATAACCGTGCAAACCTTGAGAAGTTCCATAGTGGAGATGCTCGTCAGCTATTACATATCCAGACAAATCTGAGATCGTGTGAGAATCTCGTTGACGAATGAGCTCTGAAAAAATCACCAATATTGAGTACTGAAAAACGGTCTGATCTATTCTCAGTAGAGTGAAACATTCTTGATCAAGATTGAGGTGGATTATCAATTTAATCTGTTAAACCCCTCAACGTTTCGTAAACGATTATTAGGAGATATAGAGTTGAAAGATGTAGAATCAAGAATCTGTCTAAGTCAGCAAGCTGAAAGATCTGTCCCAAGGTCATTAGTCAGAATTCTGCCTCTGGTGTCCTGTTTCAATAGTCTACTGAGATTTCAATGACCTGTGCTTGCTTCTTGTGTTTCTCAGTGAGTGCAATGCGCTCAGTGGATACAGATCTATGGATGCATGTCCATCTATCCACATTCTGAGAGGTAAAGTAGGATCGAGTGGGTTAATTTATTACTGTATTTTTCTTATCTTTCTACGCTCTATTAATTAATTAGCACATGGAGGATCTTGCTCGAGATCTAAAGGATATGTCAATTCATCAATCGCAACAACCAAGCCTAGGCTGAGAGTGCTGATTCTCAGAGGTGAACTAGGATCTTGTGTGTTTATAAAATTGGTTATATCGATTATCTACTCTTCGCTGTATTAATTAGCCCAGCTGTATGAGTTAACTAAGCCTTAGCTGACACAGCTGATTATGGACACAGGAAAGGTGTACCCATGTGTTTGAAATATGTCTCGATCCAGTTCGGTTTTTGTTAAACCGGACTGATGAGAGCAAAAATTGACCAAAATGACCAAACGGATTTTGATTTTGAGACTCAAACTAAGTCTAAACTACGGAGCTGAACACTTGCGAAACCTACCCAAAACGAAACATTTAGAAAACCAACCCGTTAAGGATGACGATCAACAGAAACAAAACTCAGTAAGGCCTTCCTGAGTATCGAACTTGACCAGATATTATTCGAAATCTGTCGGAATACACAGATTGGGAACATCTTCTTTTTTACTCTGGGTACAACGCTATGCGTTTCAAAGAACGTAAATTGACAACTTTTTCCGTTGACATAGGCTTGTACACTATACAAGAGGCACGTGAGTTGATCACCAGTTATCCAGTGCCAGAACTTTGCTCACTGGAGTTAGGAGAAAAGAACATCCTCCTCGGTGTTCGTAAAACCTCCTAGAAATCATTTTTACTTTTACTTTTAATCTGATATGAAATTTCAATGGTGTGCAATAAAGATTGGTTTTAAAGCGAATTAAACTTGAACATAATCGATTTTACACTAAACTGATGGGTTAATAAACAACTGAAATCATGTAAAACTAATTGGTTATAAACCGAAATTCTGTGAAATGAAACTCATTTGATAAAACCACCCCTAAACCCTAAACCCATCAAACAATGTATAGCCGAACTCATGTTAAGCCAAACCGAGACCGAAACAAATAGATCTTCAAGTTTTGGTCGAAAACCGAACACGAGTCGGAACGTAGTTTTGAACTACTATTCCGCGAAGTGGACTTCAACTTTTTCGCTTAAACTGAGATATACTGCAGCGGTGTCCTTAAGCTATTTACTTGGTCTATGTTCATGAACTGTGAATCTAAGTAAAATCTCGTACAACTTTAAACGATGACATGTTCGCAACCTCATATCAGGTCACATCCATGTCATACTTAAAGTATAACTATCATGAGGGATGATCATATTCGCCAACAAATAAATGATCACATAGCTCAAGGAGGCATACTGTGAGCATTCAGTTTCCACTAGACTGTAGCTGAAACCCATCGCAGTAGGAAGTGTCACTTCTTGCCTTGTGTGAAGCGGAAATTTCGGGAGACTATTCTGAAATTTGGTTCCCTCTCTACCATGTTCAGCTGCAGCTTCCTGGAGGCAAACCCTGAAGGGAAGGTACTTTGAATACCGCTACTCCTTCCACGGAGTTTGTAAAATTAAACGTCCCTGATTCTACACGAAGGAGAAGATGGAATCCCAATTGTATCTTGATGGGGTCTGTATCGGCTTGATGGGGTCTTCCATCCTTAGTGTTTTCTACGCGGTCGCCTGTCTCTTACTGTACATTCAACTGTATCCTTGTGTCTCTTGCAATACCTGATGGAATTCTGTCAATGCTACGATGGGGATGACAAAGACAACTCGCTTTCCCGACTTATGACAATCGGTTCAAAAGATAATAGATATAGAAGATAATAATACATTCAATTCTTCCATGATATCTTTATTGGCATTGGCATGTTCATGGGAGGGAGGTGGTTTACAAAAGCACATATTATGCAAACATATGGTACCATCTTTTTGCATAATATATGCTTTAAACGTGTAAACCATTGCTCTCCCATAAATTCGAACCTGGAGAAATCATGGAGCTATAAGAATTCAAGGGTTGTGCTTTGACTATAGTATACAGTTGTGGCAGTAGAAGCTTGTCACCAATTTGACCTATATTAGTAGTTTCAAATTCTGATTTCGTAAGATTCACATATGGTAAAATATTCTAATACAATTTTATAGGAAATCGATGGGGTATATGCACGACAATGGTATCGAAGTGTCCGTAAGTTAACAGGGAACCAGTGTTTTCTCTTTTATGTCCATAAACTCTTCTAGTTAACATCTAGCAATTTGGAATTCTCAATACAATAATATAAAAAACTATATATTTACAACGAAAATACTGGATAAATTTTTGAAGGGCTCTTTAGGGAGTGTACTGAATAATACCACATTGTTTTCCAAGCAATACCCATTGTTTTCCTCCAAGGTGTATGGAAAATTCTCTAATCAAGAGTAAAAGGTACCTAGACGTGATCCAAATTAATAGGAAAGATACTATATATACAAAAGGATGTTGAATATGAAAGAAAATACGTCAACAGTAAGATTTGGAAAAAAATTCGATGTGTATGCATAGGCTCCTCGGAGTAGAGGGAAAAGCGTATGACCTCAAACCCAAATATTCTTGTGCAGTCAAGTCACAAAATTTATCATAAATTGACTTTGGGCTCCACTTGACAGTCGAGTGTCCACTTGAAAGCGAATTTGAGCGTCCACAGTTGAGGAGCGAAATGTCGACAGTTCAGGACTCTGGCTCGGACCTCCACGATCAATTCAGAGCAGAAGTTCAATGACCGAACTAACTGGGCAACAACAACGGGAGACTCAAGAGCAAAACAGAAGAACATGGGTTATCTAGAAACTCGGATGCCCCTAAACCGTTAGTCGAACGTCAGATCCCTGTTCTTTCAAGAAAGATCCGTTCTTTCTCATGCTTGGTGAGGTGCGCACTCTCCTCGCTGGTTACAAATCCATGTCGACTTTTAGCAGCGGGGAGAGGCGCGTGCCCAGTGTCCTGTTTCGTCGCCTATAATTTTCAAGTAATAAGGTCAACAGCAGTCATACCTGTGCTGCTCGCAAAAAGCAGTAGACAGCTCAATTGATCAATTATTACTCAGCATTCCTCTCGACAGACTTTAGAGTTGAGAGACAGCTTCATATCTCAGATTTTTGAGTTGCCAGAAGCTTGATTTATCATGGAATTGCTGCAATTTCCCTCCAAAAAGGCAAGATCTCAGGGACTTGAAAAACCTTCCAACCCCTATGCTGCATATTTTTCAGTCCAGCTGCAGGACTGAAAAATATCTTTGATTCGCAAGTATAGTGCATAGGATTGAGTGAAAAAGTCCTGCTGTGGACCATCTATTTGTAATCGCGCTTGCAGCTGATCGAGGCGTTCAGTATCATCGATGAGAGCGAAAATGGGAACATCTCGAAGCAGGATCTAAAAGGAATGTGGAAGGTGCTGGGGGAGAAGGTTACGGACGAAGAACTCCGCTTTATAGTTAAGGAGGCTGATGCCAACGCGGATGGAGAGCTCGACCCGGGAGAGTGCTACACACCCAACAAAGCCGTGGGTTCATGGTTTGAAGATCTTCCGACATAAACCGAGGGAATAAGAGTTGCATTCAGCGTGGCTGATGCTGATCCGAATGGCCACATTCCGAAGCCAAAGAACTGCAGGGAAAAGGTGACACCTCATGAGTGTTCTGCTCTGGTGAAGGTGGTGAACTCCGACGGTGATAACAAGATAACCTTTCAGGCGTTTGAAGTTAATGGTGTCGAGCATCTTTTCAGAACGTTGAATTACAGGCAATTATGCTGTGCCGTCTCTCAACACATTGCGATGGAGACCTCATTAGGATTGAGGAAGGTCTTCTTCCCGCCAGGAATCAAGCCATCCAAGTTGACAACGTGTCTCAACCAACGGTTACACATCTCGGAGCAAGTTTGGAGGACAGTCCAGCAGACGATTTGTTACCATGTAAACCAAGACTGTCAGGAATTTGAATATATTCTCGTTTTCTGTGCCCATTTAAGAAACATCTTTTCTTAAGTAATAGGTCTGATCAAAATTTGAGCCCTGTATTTAATGGCCAACGACAGAGAACACGGAATACGGTCTGCTCACTGCCCTGCTGACGATTATGATTCCGCATCTGCGTCCTACTGTATGAGCAGCCAAAAACATGAGAAACGATTTCGACACAAGCACACCGCAGAATGGTACTAGTGAGAAACAGGAGTTTGACTTTGGACGCTGAACGAACTGACTTTGGACCCCATATGCTGACCGCATATTCCAAATCAGATAAGAAATTAGAAACACAACGTTTCTAAAATGGCGTTTGGAGGAGAAGGACAATTTAGTAAGATGAATTAAGTCTCGACACAAAAGATTCATTAAAGAAGAAGAAAATATTCACTAAATGGCTTCCTACAAGATTCAAGTCTGTTTCTATGATTGAGTACAATATTGGTAATAGTTACTTGGTCAAAGAAATATTAAATTTAGAAGGTAAGGTTAATATGTCGAGCAAAATAAACAGGTGAAGGACATAGGGTGCAACATATGTAGGTCTATACTCAGTTTTAAGTGTGCAAAACTGTTGCTACCTTGAAGATGAAAGAGGAGTCAATGTATGTATTTTATAATAAATGGCGGGCTCCGAGGAATAATATGCAGTCATTATATTAGCTGTTATACAGTGCAAGGAGGATATAAGTTCTAGATAACTTGCATGCTTAAGAAAATCCTTCTTATTAAGCATGATTATTAACCATTAAGCATCCTTCTCTCCCTTATGTACCTATATAGAATGACGGAAAGACGAGATCTTATACCTTCGGCGAACAGTTCAGGTTAAAGTCTTCTCCACTTTAATCATGAGTGGCTATTTTTCTTTTAGTTGCCAAGTACTGTACTCGAGGGCTAAAGAGAAAAGAATATCGGAGGAAATCCAACTGGTGGAAAATATGCATAAAAACCCTACAACCAAAGGTACAAAGGCACAAGAGGATAGTCTTGTTATATAGTGACTTTGTTTTCCTTTGGTGGTGATGATCATGGCCATTCATGCTTGACTCTCCGCTCGTCCCAATGACCATGCTCATAGAGAGTTTATAACAACCACATCAAACAAAGTATAATATTTATCAACAAAAATAACTATATTTGCTCTCATATGATGCCAAGGAGGTGGTCCAAGCAGATCTAACTATAATAATAATAAGATCTGTATTACTAGACCTACTTTAGCATCATGACAGTTAGAATGCTCTTGACCTAAAGCATGTAGTAAAATATGTATCCAAAGGTGATAAACAAATGCACTAGTATAGAAGCCTTAGAAGTGCTAGATGTAGTTAACCTAGATGTAGGCAAAGCACCATAGTAAACTCCTTTGACATGAAATAAAAGTACTCAATCAAAGGAGACCTTTGGAGCCAAGCTTTCACAAGAAAGAATCCTAGCTCTATTAGGTCAAGGTTCATCATTGAAGATGTTTTTAAGAGTGTGAGTGTGCATACACTCACTACGATCTATTTAAATCTTTTTTAATTCTAATGATACAAATTCCATAAAAGCAAAGAATGTTATGTGTGCAAGACCTAGTTATAGGTCATGAGCCAAATAGAGATATGATTGAAAATCATAAGTGCTCAACTCTATTGTCATAATAAGTGCTAAACGCAAAGAAAGAATTATGACTATGGTGTAAGAATCTAGTTGCTAGTAGGGAGATCATTACAATCCATGGCCCTAAATATGTTGCCTATACAATAGCCTCATGTAATATAATACAACATCCTCCCATATCTATATGAAGAGCTACTTATAGCATATACTCCTTATTTGATAGTTGTGTGCTCATACTTAGCACTAAAAGAGAGGAGAAAGTATGGCATTAAATATATCACATATGTGATAGGAGTATATTTGGGATGAGTACTGTGAGCCGGCCTGTCTCTCACTCAGGATGAACCTCTGGTGGCTATTATGGTAGCGCACCATGGACTAAGAAGGCAAGGAACCCGAACTCCATCATACTCTTCCAAGGCTAACACTCCAAGACTCAAGACATTGCTCACTAGAGAACTCAATGAGAGAGATAGTTGCAAATCATCCTTTCATTTGCAACTAAATGAAAGGATGATTTGAAATATAGTGGTGCTCATCTTTTCTACTTCCTCTAAAGTAAGGTCCCCTCTATCTTAGCTATGACTAACTTTAGCTAACCATGACTAATATAGAACCATCCTTTATCTCTATATAAATAATATCTCTTAAGTACTTGTAATACCAAGCTAAATATCACAATACCACACACATGCAAAAATGGGTGTTACAGTACACATGTGCCAAATATGAGGCTATAGAGACATGACATCTTATCAAAGTGGAATAAATCATCCTTGATAGTTGTGGGCTCATACTTAGCACTAAAAGAGTGGAGAAAGTATCACATATAGAATTATCATATATATATATATATATATATATATATATATATATATATATATATATTTAATGGGAGTATATTTGGCATGAGTATGTATGTGACAAATAGGAGGCTCTAGAGACATAACATCTTATCAAAATAGAATAAATCATCCTTGTATTCCCACCAAGGGAGTAAATGAGCAAAGGTTGTAAATTGAGCCAAAGTAGCTAAGATAAATGAGCTATAGAAATCATATTCACTTAAGAGTAGAGGCTAGAACTCTCAAAAATCTCATAGGAAACTTGGACATTAGTGGGATGTGCAAAGGAGTGACGGCAACTTGTGGATATTAGACCTTGCATTTATAAGTCTACATTCATAAACCCAAGGTCTCTAGGTAGGCATAAAATGAAACAAGGCTCAAACTCCATAAACTCAAACTCCAACAAAAGGCATAATATATAGGTATCATTTAAGAGTGATGGAAAGAGATATAATTGAAAAGTGGCTACAACCTCCTCTAAAGTTGTGAAGTGAGCTATGGAAATAGAGACCTTCTTAGGGGATCATCCTAGAATGTACAATTGGTATATGCAAGTTGGGTGAAATTCCCAAAAGTAGTATCAAGGCTATATAATAAAGGAGTCTCTATGCCATAGAAATTATGCATTAATACAATAAGAAAGCAATCTAATATAGGTATCATTTGAGAGTGATGGAAAGAGATATAATTGAACCTCCTATAAAGTTGTGAAGTTAGCTATGGCAAATAGAGACCTTCTTAAGGGATCATCCTAGGACATGTAATCGGTATATGCTAGTTATTTGAATTAGTAAGTGCATAAAAAGTGTTCAAATTAAGACATTGTTATAATTATAGTCTAAGTGTAAAACTAAATCACACTTAATTACATCAATCAATGAAGTCTTCATGATGGTTAAGATTATCTAGAGTTAAACACAGATCCACTCCTCCTAGAATCATTTGAAATTTGAGATTCAATCCAATCTAATGAGCGCTTTTGTGACTTGACTAAAGATCTATTGCAACTACTATTTGGTGGAAGGATGAACATGCTATGAGAAGAATTCTTAGATTATGCTTCTCTCTAATGACTTAGGGACTTGAATTTGACCAATCTTAAAGTCTTTTGTTTGAGAAGGAAATTTGGAATAGAGTCAAGACTACTTAAAACTAAGAGTAAGCCTAAATACAAAAATATGGATGTTATATTGATGAAATCAACTTTGTAACTTACACTATGAATATATTTTACATAAGAGTGATTTTTTTACATTGAGAGGTCTACATTTTGAAAAGTTTTCCAATTATAATGCATACTTTGCATTTTTTGGTTCCTCTTATGAAAGGATAGAAGCTTTTTGTATGCTCATTCACAAATTTTTTGTTCTTTTTCAAGGAGAATTCAAATTATTCTTTAGAACATGCATAGTTTTTATCTTATGAAGAAAGGTTTCCATTTTTCTTTCACCAATAATCTTATTACTAGTTATTCAAATCCAAAATTGTCAATTGGATTTCTTGAAGTGAAGGTCATAACATAGTTGATTGGAAAAAATGTGTTCAAATTTTGAGATTGTGTCCACTGCAATATCCAATATTTTGCTAGATAATCTTATGGTGATATAGGATAAGTACTTGGAATTCTCAATTTTAGATTTTGACCTTTTCTAGATGAAGCATAGTTGGAGGATAGAACAAGTGTATTTTTGTTTCTCAATCCTACTTAAAAAGTCTTGATAGGCAATGTTTTCAATGCAACTATATAGACATATATTGCAACAATGAGAGGTAGAAGAAATTAATCAAGATAAAGGAAGAAGCTAGATCTAAAACAACATAGACTTTGAACATTGTGTTGCTCCTCTATCTCAGACAATTTTTTGGTGCAATGGTATGGTTTGGAGCTCTGACCATGGAGATGGGTCCAAGAATTTATAAGTACAATTAAGGGTTACAAGCAAGCTAAGAAAAATCAAGGAATTTTTTATAGAGCAATTTTGGATAGAGATAATAAAAATTGGATGGGGTAAGTGACATCAGATGGGTTTGTCCATATATGGTAGGTTCAAGATAAATTACATCTCCATACAAGGCAAGAATCTATAATCACTAGTTCTCTTGCTTTACACTCAACATTGAGTTTGACTGTGGTATTTGTACACTCAAGATTTGGTTTGAGAGTGGCATCTAGGTGGTCATAACAAGATGGTTTGGGCTTTGGTGGTAAGATCTCAGGTTTTGGCGTTGCTTGGAGCTGAAAGAAGGGTCAAGAATGGGCCTCAAATCTAAAAAATTCATTAGAATTACACTAATTTTGCAAGAGGTGCTCACCTTGTAGTGGGATTGGACTTGAGTTATGAGTCAAGACTAGTTTCTAGATTTTTGGACTTTATTGGAGTGGCTATGGGGATTGTGATTGGCACTCATTTTGCAATGGGATTTGGACTTGAGAAGGGAACTAATTTTGGAGGAAGAGTGATCTCATTTGGTCATAGATAGGTCCTTATCATATCTTATCTTTCATTTGCTTCTTCTCTTGTTCTTTATCTTTGCTTTATTATTTTCCTTTGTTCATTTATTCCTAGGTTAGTGGTATTTTTGTTATGTTCTACCTTTTAATTATGTGTATTCTTGTATTATTGTGGGTGTGAATAATCCTATAGATTAGCTTACAATACTTCTTCTTTTTTTGGTAGTACAAGGACTTTAAGTGAATACTCATATGTAATAATCTTCATTTAGCACCGCATAAAATTTATGTGCAAGTAAAGAGTAGATCCCAATGTTAAATTTTTCAACACATACTTATAGTTGATCAAGTTCATCCAAATGAAGTCAATGTGATCTTTGTTTCATGTATTTTACCTATACTAGTGTAGGACACTTCACAATTTGATTCTCCTACAAAGTATTTGCCATCTTTTGTCACACCAATCCTTAATCTCCCTACCATTGTCCCTACTCCTAGCTTTATCAACCCACCACCACCAAATGATCATATTCTTCCACCTATACCCTTAGCACATCAATAAGTACCACCTCATCAATGGTGAGTAAGGATTGTCAATAAGTGGGGATTGCCTTCGCATAACATAGCATAAGATAGACCTAGATGTTTAAAAATAAGAGCATATTCCACTTCTCTTCCTATCACAACTCTTCACAATTCTAGTACACAAGTACCTTAGAGCATCCTCACTCTGTCCAAGAGCTACTTTCAACCTATATTCCAGATACAATAATTCTATGCCTTTTTCTTTATAGTGTGTTGCCAAGAAAATAATCCCATGGTTTGCCTAGATTAAATTTTTACTATAGCTTCAATTCAAATATTATAAGACTTCAAATATTATAGGATTCAATTGATGGTTTTTTGAGATAAGCTTTCTAAAAAAATGCAATATATCTCAATTTGACCACTACAATTCTATTGAAAATGTCTTGGACTTGGTCTAACTTTTTAAGTTCAATGCATCAATTTGAAACACTAAACAAAGTGCCACTCTTGGTTCATCCCATATCTTTCCCAAAGTCTTGGCTTGGGTTAAATTAAGTATCAAAACTCTCCAAAAAAACTATCACTCCTTTAATCATGACCTCAAATAGAACTATTCCAATCAATTGTAGCTATAGGTAGAAAATTTATATGTTTACTTATGATATTATTTTTCTTAAATTTGATGCACTAGATCTCATTGCCTATAATATTTTAATCCACTCAAATTTTACAAGGAAGTTGGTTATGCACTTTTTAAAACATTTAGGACGTTGTTATTTGAATTCTAAAACCAATCTACACATATGGATCAATTCTCAAGCTAGACTAGCATTTTGAGTTCTGGAGACCCAAGTTTACTTGATCCAAGATCTTGAATTCTCTATTTGAATGATTCACATCAAAATTATATAAAGGTACAAAACCAAGCTACCAATAATTTTACCAAATTTCAAAAGTTGCCTAAAACCAAAACCTCCAACCTAATCATAATCTCTACTCAAACACCTTACTTTCAAGTCTAACTTTAGTTGATCATATCAGATTTAAGATTAACTCAATTAAAAAATTTCTTGTGCATGGCATAACCAAACATTTTTCTACTCTCAAACCGTATTGGGAGATCATCAAAAGCTTTTGTAAAACTCTTGAAATTCTCCAAAGTGTTTGTTTGGGTATAGATTAGATCCCATGACTTTAATTGATCAAAACTCAATCATTAGCTATTCAAATCTTAGATTCCTAATCTCCTCATTAAAGGCTCTCTACTCTTCTCTCTAAAGATGGTCTCTTCTCCACAAATGCCCCTCTAAAACTCCCCAAAAAATCCTAAATCCTCAACTCATACTGGCAAGACTCAAATTATTACACTTTGGATTCTTTGCAATTTTTCCTTTTTACAGATGGATCTCCAAACTCCACCTCCAACCAAAAAAAAATCTAAAAAAATTGCTTGAGAAATTGTTGTGGTTCCTATCTTCTACAACAGCATATAAATAGTAAAACTCTCAAACTTATACATTAATAACCATTGGGATGATAATAGGATCTGTATTATCCATCACCAATGCCATGAGCTCAAGACCAAAATGTAAAAAGGGTTTGGGAGAAGTAGATCAAGAGTATAGATCATCTCTTCAACCAAGCTTGCCACTCAAAATCTCTAGTTTCTATGCTCTACTACCCTCAAGACTTGTAAGACTAAAAGACATCACTCGCTATTGAGCCTCCACCACCTATATACATCAATGCCCTAAATGAGGACAAGACTGTAATCCATATGTCAAATCATTTGAATGTATGTAGATTTCTCATATGGCAATTGATCAACCTGTAAGATCCATCACATAATATCTTATAACACTAAATAGATAAAACAAGTAAAATTAAATATTTCACTCATTAGGCAACCCACAACACACCATTGCTATCCTTATGACTAAGATCTGTTTTGGTACATGGCCAAGGGAGATATATCTCTATTTGGACCTTATTACCCTCTTCTCACAATAGACTTTACTCCTTTTAGCCCAAATGTGTGCATAAGGACACCAAGAAGTAGTCTCTAGGATTCATAGATTACTGGGTAAGACCCATGCATCATGCATAGGGCAGAAAGAACCATGAAGACATTGGTTGTATCCATCTCTATCCCCACTTATTCATCATTTTTCAACCCCATCCGTTGTCCCAAAGATAGTTGCCTTGTGCATCATACATAGGGCAAAAAGTACTAGTGCAATTTGCTCAATACTTTAGATAGCTCTAAAGAATTGCTGTCACCTTTTGACTTCCATCATGCAAGTCCAAAGCATGCCTACAAGATCTGATGATAGGCTTCCATTGACATTGATTACCGCCATTTGAGAGACGAATAAAGACTACCACATAAGATAACAACCACCATTTGAAAGATTTAGCACCTCCTTGTGACATGACGTGAAAGCCATTGTAAGTCATGCCAAATTTGGATGATGCAATAGTCTTATCCATCCATCCATCATCTATCTTTTGATTCAAAGACAATTCAATGTTCCCATGTAATACTCCAAGGATAGGGGAACCCCCGAGGGAAACACAGAGAGAAAACACAATACTCTGATGCCCCAAAGGAGCACCTTCTCTTTATTATATAGCAAAGAGGATCCCCTCAAAGGAAGCTCCACCCTTGGATTAGATACGTGGATTTGTGACATGTCAGCAAGCTCCACCCATTAGATTAGTTGTATGGATGGGTGACATGTTGGTCCTTGTCCTATTTAGCTGGTCCAACATGTTTGACCAAAGGGAACCTTTAGGGAATCTTTATGTAGGAAACTCATAATCATATGGATGAGGTACCATTGGAAACCTCTAGATGAATATTGTAGGGAAGAGAGGCAAGCCTTTTTCTTGAGACTATGGAGAATCTTTCCATTTTTGAGACCTAATGAGACATTTTGAGGCCTATGAAATTGGCTCTAAAGTTTTCAAGGTGTTTTTGGCAAGTACTCTATTAGTAGAAATACTCTTTTAATGACACATGTATCTGATCTACTTGGTCCATCATGTATAACATCCTTCTACATGTTACTAAGCCAATTTCCACCTTTAGATATTATGTCTAGCTATTGGTATTAAAAACCTCCTCCTTTTAAGATCCAATGACCTTGTTGCAAAGCTATTGCTAAAATATTGCACTAACATCAATGCATGGGTCAAGTTGGTTTTTGGCTCCCATGTTGCCTCATACAATAGGTACTCTTTCCAATGTACAAGCTATTCCACATGCGGATTGCAGGTACCATGGATGTGCTTCTAGAGAATGGTTTTGACTTCATATTCCTCGATGTCATCAATGAGTGTTGAACAAGGTCTAACTTCTTGTATGGAAGGAAAGTGTGGTAGTTGGAGTGCATATTTTCATAGTAAGGAAATATGGAACACTAGATAGATCCTCATGTTTGGCGGTAGCTCAAGATGGTAGGTCATTGTGCCAATTTGGCAAAGGATGGAAAAAGGCCCAATAAAACAAGGTTTGAGCTTCCAAGGGCTAACTAATGTGAGGTTGGTTGTGGAAAACAAGACTTGATCCCCAACATTGAACTCCATGTACTGGCTATGTGCATCTACATACTATTTTTGTCAATTTTGGGCAATTTGCAACATGTGCTTGGATTCTAGAAACAAAAGTGTTGACAATGTTAACCTTGGTAGCCATTGGATGGATCTTCATCAAGCTCAAAGGTGTGAAAAGATACTCTCAATACATGAGGAAGAATGGTGTGACCTATGTGGATGCATGCACTAAATTGGTGTAGGCAAATTCCACCAATGGAACTAAGGTGTCCCACCTCTCTTGCTCATCTAAGGTGAAGCCTTAGAGCATGTCTTCAATAGTGCAATTAGCCCACTCTACTTGTCCATTGGTTTGTGGATGGTAATCCATGGACTTGGCTAGTTTGGTTTTGAAGATGCAAAAGAGTGTTCTTCAAAATAAACTAGTGAATTGAGTACCTTTATCAATGATGAGCACTCAAGAAAAACCATGGTGAGAAAAGATTACATCTAAGTTCAATTGAGCTAATTGTGGAGCAATCACGTCCTTGGTAGTAGGATACACATGAATTATTTTGTTGCCTATGTCAACAAAGACTACAATAGAGTCAAACCTTGAGGTGGTCTTGAGTAATTCACAAACCAGATCCATGTTTACTTGTTCTCAATGTTGTGTAGGAGTAGGAAGAGGTTGAAGGATTCTAGCAAGAGCTTGATTAGAAGCTTTATTTTTTTGATAGAATAGGCAACTTCAAACATACTCTATCACATCATTGCTCATCTTGGTCCAATATAATGGTGTTTGACTGCATCTAAGGTCTTGTCCACTCCAATGTGATATGCAATGGTGGAATAATGATATTTTGATAGGATTATGGTTATTAAGTTTGTGGCATTTGGGATCCATAACTTGCCATCACAAAAGGTGAATCATTGGGTATTGGTTACACCCTTGGATGATTAAGCTCCTACAATCTATGGGTCCATTTTTGTAGTAGCAAGAATCCGTAGCTAGAATTTTAGGTTAATCTTGACCTCTACCACCAAATTGTTTGCCATAGGCATCTAAGTGAATGCATCTACAAGTTGCTTCTTGCCTTTCACATATGTGATCATCATGTTGAACCATTATCTCTACTCCACCCACCAAATTTTTCCATGAGATAGTTCTTTTTGTATCTCAAGGTAGACCAAAGGTTTGTGATCTATCTCCATTACAAATGCCTTCTCGCCAAGATAGTGCTTCCAATGCTTGGTGCAAGTACAATGGCCAGCTCTTCCCGTTTGGTGGTGTGATAGTTGTGGTCTACATAATAACAAATTTCAAGCAAAATATGCAATTGGGTAAAATTTGCCATCCCATTGTTGTTGTAAAACTACTCCCATGGCAATGCTTGATGCATCTATAGAAAACTTGATTGAACATTTTGGGTCATACCATTTCAAGATTGGTGCATATAGTAATACATCTTTCAATTCCTAAAAAGCTAATTCATGTATAGTTCCACACATCTACTTCTTCCCCTTACCAAGTATTGTTGTTAGAGTTTGTGCAACCTTGGAAAAGTCCTTGATAAATTGATAATAGAACCTTGTTAATCCCAAGAAACTCCTGAGTTGAGTTTGATCTTCTAGAGCACCCCATTTTTTAATGACCTTTATTTAATCTATTAATACTTGGATACCTTTTTCACTTACTCTATGCCACAAGTAGTCTACTTCAGACTAGAAAAAACTCATACTTTGAGATTTTTCCATACAATTGATTTTGTCATAAAATCTGGAGGACTTCTCGCACATGTTGCTTATGCTTTATCATCATCTTGCTATAGACTAAGATGTCATCAAGGAAAATGGTAATAGATTTATCCAAGTATGGATGAAATATAACATTCATCAAACTCATTAAAAGGGTGGAGCATTAGTGAGGCAAAACAACATCATCAAGTTCTCAAAGTGACCATACCTTGTTTGAAAGACAATTTTGTATATGTCTTCCTTCCCAATCTTGGTTTGGCTGTAGTTGCTCCGTGGATCAAGTTTTGCCTCATTGAGTTGGTCAAATAGGTCATCTATGCAAGGTAATGGGTATTTTTTTCTTCACCTTTTTTTGATTTAGTCCTTGGTGATTAAGGCACATGTGGATTGTCCCATCCTTCTTCTTTAAAAACAAGACAAGAGTCTTATATGGTGATACACTGGGTTGGACAAACCCTTTCTGCAACATATCTTCAATCTAAGCCTTACATTCCTTCAACTCATGAGGTGATAGTTGATATGGAGCCTTATAACAAGGTGTCTTCCCAAGAAGTATCTTGATGTCATGATCTACTTTCCTTTTTGGTGGTAATCTTGAGGTGAATCATTCAAAAAGACATCTTGAAACTTTTTGACAATGTACTTCAATTTCTTCAAGAATTTGTCCATTGAGTTGTGCACTCTAGACTTCTCTTATTAGACCAATGAAACACATCTATCTATCTTACCAATAGATGTGGTCCCTATGGTATAGAGAGGTAGTTCTTTCCTTTATGATCTTTCTTTAACCCCAAAGACCTTCCATTGGCTAGTTCTCACTACTTTCTTTCTCCAATCGATAGTGGGTTTGTAGTGCTCAATCCATGTCATACCAAAGATCACACCATAACAAGCTAACCATAGCACTCACCACTCAATTGTTTTTGATATTCTCCTATAGAGAGTGCTACCTTTCTAGGTAATGACTCAATCTTCTCTATCTGACCATTAGATAACTCTACTTCATCATTCTAATCTTTCTCTAGTTCTACCCCAACCTTATTGCAATAAAGTGAGACAAGAAATTCTTTATTGCTCTAGGGTCTATCAATACTCTCACTTGATTGCCTTCTAGGACTCAGTTTGTGACAATTAGTTGTGCATTTGTCTTCCTCCACCTTTGACACTTGTCCTCTTCCTCCTCTTGCTTTTACTCTTTTCCATTAAGCCAATAAGGTTGTAAGGTACATTTTTTGGCAATCTTTGTTTTCTAATGTGATTTTAGTATCCTCCTCTTCAATTCATCTCTTCATGTGGTTCAAAATTGCATGTATGGAGACCAAGAGCCTCTAGGATGACAAGCATAACAATTAATGGCTATGTGGTCCAACTTGGCTGCAATTAACACAACATTGTTGTTATGCTCAAGCCCTTTCTCCTCGTGGGACTCCATCTTTCCTATCTTTGACCTGTCTCTATTCTCCTTAGAGCGGTTGTGCTCCTTGGTTTAAGAGTTGAATATTGCTTAATTCCATAAGAATTGGTCCACCAAAATGGGATGTCTTAACTTGATAGTGTTGCATTGAGACAACCCTTTCACCTCCTCCAAGGACCTTGCTATTCTCTTGGTGCATGCAATGGCTTCAAAAATAGTGCAAGGATTTTGTACCATTATCTCTTGACAAATTTTCTCTTTTAATCTCCATTTGAAATTGTCAATGCTTTTGATGGACTCATATTGGTTATTGCAACTTGTAGATCAGGAAATAAATTCACATAGTCTTGTATGCTATTCTTTTGCTTCAACTCCTAAAAGTTGAGTTCGGGCCGGCTGAACAGAATCCACCGACTAGAAATTCTTGAGAAGTGCTTCTTGCATTACCATCCAAGCAATCTCTCTTCCTTTTGCCAACAAATTTTTTTCCCAAGCATTGTACCATGTGGGGACTTTATTGGTAAAGTAACCACTTGCAAACACACATGCAAAATGATCAATGATCTCAATTGTGAATAATCAAAAGTATCAATTCATTTTTGAAATCCAATTTTACACTACTACCATGGAATGTTGTCCTTTGTAATGCTCAATGTTGCACATCTTCTTCATTCATAATAATAATATGGTTTTGTTGTCAACCGAGGTCACTATCATTTGCATGAGTGACTGCTCTCCAAGTACTATAATACCAATAGCTAGATATATTATCTAGAGGTGGAAATTGACTTGGTAACATCTGGAAGGATGTTAAGTTTGATGGGCTAAGTAGATCAAATAGAGGTGTCACCAAAAGATCACTTCTACTTATAGAGGAGGAGCTAGAAACAACTTTAAAATGTAATACCAATAGCTAGACATATTATTTAGAAGTGAAAATTAGCTTAGTAACATTTGGAAGGATGTTATAGATAATGGACTAAGTAAATCAGATATAAATATCACCAAGAGATTACTTTTACCTATAGATTAGGAGCAAAAAATAGTCTGAAAACTTTAGAGCCAATTTTGGAGGCCTAAATGGATGAATTAGGCCTTAAAAATGCAAAAAATCTTTCCCAAGGTTGAGGAAGAGGTTGTCCTTCCCTTCCACTCCTTTATTTATCTCATCAAGAGCTTTCCAATGGTACCTCATCCATATGATTATGAGATTCTTATAAAATATTCTCTGAATATTCTCTCTACTCAAAGCTTGTTTGACCAACCAAATAGGACCAAACCCAACATGTCATCCATGCATGAAACTAATCTAAGGGTAGATCTCACTTCTAGATCACCTATCCATATATCTGATCCAAGGATGGAGCTTCCTTTGAGAGAATCCTTGATGCTATATAATAAAGTCAAAGTGCTCCTTTGGGGCATCGGAGTATTGAGTGTGAAGTTTGCATTTTGTCTCCTATATTTCTCTTAAGGTCTCTTATCCTCAAAAGATTACAATGGTATTTGAGCAAGTGTTTCAATCCAAGAGAGTAGATCATCCTTCTTGGAAGAGCATGGGCTATTAAGAGTGTAAAAGATTGAGATTGAGGAGAGAAATAAAAGATAAAAGATCATATTGAGACACTTGAATGAGGGAAAATTCCAAATGCCTACCATGAGCTTGGGATTTAGTATTTATAGAGAGCATATAAGGCTCTCAAGAAGCTTCCTTCTAGAAGCCACCTTCTTTGCATGCAAGCTAAGCTAGTTGGAAGCTTTCCAAAAAAACTTCATTCTAGAAGCTACCTACTTGAGGTGCAATCTAAGCTAGTCGAGAAGCTTTCCAAGAAGCTTTCTCTTAGAAGTCACCACTTTGCATGCACATTACCCAATACTTGGAAGGTGCCAAGTAGCTTCCTAGATACTTCTAGAATATTTTAGGTAAATTTGGCCTATTTGTTACTTCATTAGCCTTGAGTAACTCATCAATAAAGTCCATATTGTCACAAAGACTAAGTAATGTTGAGGAGATAAACCATAGTGCAATTGATAGATTAGGAGTGTGTTAGAAAGAGGATGGAATGGAGCCTCCGAGAGGACATATCCAGCACTCTGCTTTCCATTCATGAATTTGATCCGTATCAAGATTATGTATATCTAGCATGAGCAAGTGAGAGTATATCTCATTTTCCATTTCAGAGCAAAGTTCATGGATATAGTGATGAATTTAGCAAACTCATTGATTTTCCTATGGTGATCTATGATAGAGAGTAGGACTTGACAATCTACATTTTGTTGTGATGGATCTAAATATACCAAATCCTCTCCCTTTTAACACTCAAGTAGAAATCCATTCTGTGGTGAGATCAAAAGTAATGTTTAGGGATTTTGTAGTCCATAATTTTAGTGAAGAATATTATCAACAAGTGATAGCCTTGAAAGTTCCAATGGTAGTCCCAATAGTCTGTGCTCCCTCTCAAGTGATCATATTAACCCTCTATTGAAGTAGGAAGTAGCAATTGAGCAATTGCTCTAGGAGTCATGGATTTGCAATTGTAGGAATTGATGCAAGGAATGTAAGGAATGTTAAATGAGTTTTGGGAGATCAAGATGACCATGGAGCCATTGCAAATTCAAGTACATAATTTTGAGAATGATCAGGCAATGCACAAAGGAGAGTCATCCCAAAACCCAATACCAATGACCAAAGTACATGGAGAGGCACTCATGCCAATGACACCAAACCCGATCAACAATGAGACCTCATTGTTACTATAAATGAAGAGGACATGCAATACCAAGCCTTACAAGGAACAACAGTCCATGGAAGTAGTGGAGAATTGGATTTCAAGAATGAATCAATAATTTTGATTGTTCACCACTAAAATCACCAATCATTCCAAAGACATGTTTGCATGGGAGTACTTGATTGATAAATCCCTCATATGGTACAATGCTCTAGAACGATCAATACTGGCAAAAGGAAGACAGGTCACTTGGATGGCCATGCAAGAAGGGCTACTAAAGAACTTCCAATCTATGGATTCTATGAAAATGGCTTGCACCTAACTATGGATGTTGAAGCAAAAAAATAATGTACAAGAGTACATGGAGGCATTCCTCAATCTATAGAATGCAATAACCAACATGACTCCAATAGAAGCTCTGGACAATTTCAAACAAGGGTTAAAAGAACAAATTTGCAAAGAAGTAATGGTACAAAGCTTCTCATGATTTTTGAAGTCATTTTTTGTGCTCAAATAATGGCAAGGGCACTTGGAGGAGGTATAGGTGGAGTCCTAACTCAACCTTATCAGGCCAAAACACAACATTTTGGTGGACCTGTTCCTATGGAATTAAGGAACATTTGGTTTTGAGAACAAGGAGCACAACCGCTCAAAGGAGAACGTGGATGGCTTGAAGAAAGAAGAGATGCAATGCTAGGAGGAGAAACAACTCAAGCAAAGCAATGTTGTTGTTAGAATTGCAGCCAAGTTGGGCAATTGTCAATTTTCATTCTCATTTTCCTAAACACCCTTGACCTTCATACAAGCAATATTTGAACAACATGGAGAGACAAATTGAAGAGGAGGATACATAAATCACATCAGAAAAAAAATATCATAAGTAAATATACCTTGTGGCCTTATTGTCTCAATGGAGAAGAAAAAAAGTAGAGAAAGGAAGAAGAAAAGTGTGTAGGGAGTGAGGAAGACAAACTCACAATTGATTTCCGTAAATGGAGTCCTATTGGGCAATCAAGTGAAAGTGTTGACAAACACTAAAGCAACAAAGAACTTCTTGTCTTGCTCTATTGCAATAAGGTTAGGGATGGTGTTGTATGTATATACATTGCTACACAACATACATCATTGTCAACATCACACACTATAAAAGCACAACTCATATATAACTCATATATAAGTCATACATGGACTCTCAAGTGCCACAATAATCAGCTTGTTCACAACTCAAATCACACTCAATCAGATCAGTACTTGATTTATCACTCAATAATCTACAAACAACTAGACATTGATTACAATCAAACCACATCTACTCTAGCTAAGAGACTCCAAGTGATGCTCATAAACTTTCCATCCACCCTAGCTAGGAACTCAAAGGCTCAACATAAGAGAAGTGAGCGCTTTGGAGCTGCACTTCTAGGGTATACCTCTAATTTCAACTTGATCTCCAACCCTAATGGTCCCGTTGATGGCACATCCAACGGTACGAATGGTGCAAGGGGTGGTCAATGCCCCCAAACAAGAAATCTGACTATCAACAAGTAGTCTATGAGGAACTGCCAAAAACATCTGACTACCAACACTACTACTCCAAAGTCAGAGCAATCTAGGTACAATGCTACAAATAGCATGACAATTTTTGTGCATATATACATCATTACACAACATACATCACCACAACATCACACATTATAGAAGCATAACTCACACATAAGTCATACATGGACTCTCAAGTGCCACAATTGCCTCCTTAACTGGTGGTTAGGTGCCTCTAAATTCATATAGCCCTCTACTCCAAGTATATGGTATACCTTATGGTGGGCAAAAGATTAGGAGGCCGGGTGCTATTGAGCCCCATCGTTAGTCATCTATCTGCAATCTATATCATATAAAGGATAAAATAGCTATAGGTCAAGTCAAGTACATCTAGGACAGAACCATTGTCCATGGAGAACCACCATGAGAAGAAGAGTCAAACATGACAAATGCCATCCTCTCAAACAACCACCACACACTAACATAGTGATAGCTCCACCAGAAGACCACATAACATACACCTCAAGCCTGCACATACAAGTGCCAAGCTTGGGTCCATTTACCATCAACATTTGGGAGGTAGTATGGCCCACAATTGCACACATGATTCTTCCTAACAATTCCATCATGTCCTTCCAACACAAGGATTCTATATGGCAAAACCTCATGCACTCTCAAGATAGTGCAGCCTGTAGAAACATCAAGTATGATTTGGTGCTATCTGCTATAGATATACATAGTCACCTGGATGAAATTGATAGATCAAAGATCTATAACCTCCTCCTTGAATGGTAGCATAGTGTAAGGTATCCCTATGTTGAGCAATTACCAAGTTCTCAAAGGCCATTGCCATACTTTCCAAAAGATCTTTGTCTATTGAGAACATGTACTCATCCATACATTTGGATCATCCAAGTCCAAAACTATAGTAATATCTCAACAAATGGTTTGAGGTAAATCTGAATCTTGTCCATAGAGTAGAAAGTAAGGAGAGAGGGATACTAAGGAGGCTTGTTGGCTAAACCGATAGCCCATGGCCAACCAAGGTAATTGAATATTCCAATCTCCCAAGTGGTCTCTCTATAAACCATACTTTTGCAATCCTCTCTTCATTGTTTGAACCACTCTCTTTGCTAACAATTTGCCTCAAGGTGATCTCAAGAAGTAGTACAATGATCAATCAAAGCCTTGTCACATAAGATCTAAAACTCCTCCAAGAACTATGTACCTTGATCAATCAAAACCTCAATTGTTGCACCAAAATGACAGAGAACTTGATCCAAGAACAAGTAAGCCGTCCCTTCATTGGACTTGTCAACAAGTACTACCAACTCATTCCACTTGGAGAAGTGCTCCACCATCACCAAAATGTACCCATGATGTCTCACAATCAATGGTACAGATCCAACAAAATACAAACTCCGATGGTAACCCAACCCCATGATAGGTAATGGGTTGAAATACTCTAAGGACAAGAGAAGAGAGAAACATAGATTACACACTCAACATTTAGTGCCCCAAAGAGCACCTTCTCTTTATTATATAGACAAAGAGGATCTCCTCCAAGGAAGCTCCACCCTAGGATTAGGCACACAGATTGGTGACATGTCAGCAAGATCCACCCTTGGATTACTTACTTCAATGGGTGACATGTTGGTCTAGGTCCTATCTGGTTGGTCAAACAAGCTTTGACCGGAGGGAATCTTCTAGTAGGAGTCTCAGAATCACGTAAGGTACCATTGGAAAGCTCTCAACAAGACAAATAAAGGGGGAGGGAAGGCCAGCCTTTCCTCCACTTGAAAGGGGGGGGGGGGCAAATGTGCACATTTTTGAGGCCTAATTCATCTATTTAGGCCTCCAAAATTGCCCTCAAAGATTTCAAGCATATTTTGGTTCCTGCTCTATTTGTAGAAGTCCACTTTTGGTGATAACTATTTTTGATCTGTTTAGTCCATCATGTGTAAGCTCCTTCCAGATGTTACCAAACCAATTCTCACCTTTAAATCATATGTCTAGCTATTGGTTCTAAGGTTCTCAAGTTTATTTTGGTTTTTGCTCTATTAGTAGAAGTACTCTTTTGGTGATACTTATATCTGATCTATTTTGACCATCATGTAAAAAATCATTCCAGATATTACCAAACCAAATTTCACATCTAGATCATATGGCTAGCTCTTGGTATTACAGACCTCCTTCCTTTTAAGACGCAACGTCCTCATTGTGCAATTGTTGCTCAAATGCTTGCACCAACACCGGTGCATGTGTCAAATTGGCAGTGGGCTCCCATGTTGCTTCATAGAGGGGGTAACCTTTCCACTGTACTAGATAGTCCACCTGCGGATGGCGAGTACCACACATGCATTTTTGGAGAATACGTTCCACTTCATATTCCTATGTGCCATCAATGAGTGTCGGACAGGGTCAACTGTCTTGTGTGGAATGACCCTGGCCTGATCGGGGAGCATATCTGCATAGTAGGGAAACATGGAACATTTGATGGATGTTCATGTGTGGTGGTAGCTCAAGGTGATAGGCCACAGCGCCAACGCAACAAAGAATCGAGAAAGCCCAATAAAATGAGGTCTAAGCTTACGAGGTCCAACTAATGTGAGGTTGGTTGTTGATAGCCACACTTGATCCCCAACATTGAACTCCATGTGTTGATGCACTCCTACGGTGTGCATCAACATACTGCTTTTGTCAATTTTGTGCAATCTATAATCTGTGCTTGGCGCTCTTCACACCGTGTTGGATTCTAGAAACAAATGTGTTGACTGCATCGACCTTGGTAGCCACTGGACGGATCTTCATCAAACTAGAAGGTGTGAAAGGATGCTCACCATACATGAGGAAGAATAGAGTGACCTGGGTGGATTCATTCACTAAATTTGTTGTGAGAAAATTCCACAAACGGGAGTAGGGTGTCCCACCTTTCTTGCGTTTCTAAGGTAAAGCCGCATAACATATCTTCAGACTTGCGATTAGTCCGCTCTATTTGGCCATCTGTTTGTGGGTGGTAAGCTATGGACATGGCCAACTTGGTTTTGAAGAAACCAAAGAGTGTTCGCCAAAACAAACTAGTGAATTGAGTGCATCTATCGGTGATAAGTACTCTAGACAAGCCATGGTGAGAGAAGACTACATCTTAGTATAATTGAGCTAGTTGTGGAGCGGTCACATCCTTGGTGGTAGGGCGTACATGAATGATTTTGCTGAGCCGGTCCACAAAGACCACAATGGAGTCAAACCCTGAGGTGGTCTTGGGTAATTCACAGACGAGATCCATACTCACTTGTTCCCAACGTTGGGTAGGCGTGGGGAAAGGTTGAAGGAGCCTTGTGGGAGCTTGATTAGAAGCTTTGTTTTGTTGACAAAGTAGGTAGCTATGCATGTAGTCCATCACATTGTTGCTCATCTTGGGCCAATAGTAATGGCGCTTGACTGCATCCAAGGTCTTGTCCACTCCAACATGACCTGCAATGGCCGAATCATGACATTCCAATAGAATGGTGGTGTGTAATTCTAGGACATTTGGGATCCATAATTTTCCATCACAAAAGGTGAGTCCTTGGGTGCTGGTGACGCCTTTGGGTGATTGTGCTTCTACAATTTGCAGATCAATTTTTGTAGCAGCCAGAATCTTTGGCCAGATTTCAAGGTTAATCTCAACCTCTGCCACCAAGTTATTTGTCATTGGCATGCGGGTGAATGCATCTGCAAGTTGCTTCTTACCTTCCTAGTACGTGATTGACATGTTGAAGCATTGTTGCCACTCTACCCACCAAATCTGGTGATGAGATAGATCTTTCTGCGTCTCGAGGTAGACTAGAGGTTTGTGGCCTATCTCTACTACAAATGCTTTCTTGCCCAAATAGTGCTTCCAATGCTTGGTTGCCAGAACAATGGCCAGCTCTTCTCATTCTGTGGTGAGGTAGTGGTGTGCACTCTACCAATAAAAAATTTTGAGAGAAATATGCAATTGGATGTCATCTATCATGCCACTCTTGTTGTAGGACTGCTCCTATTGCTATGCCTAATGCATCTATAGCCAACTTGATTGGTCATTTTGGGTCATACCACTTCAAGATTGGTGCATGTAGCAAGGCGGCTTTCAGTTCTTGAAAGGCAAACTCTTGTGCAGTTCTCCATGTCCACTTCTTCTCCTTGCCAAGTAGTACCATTAAAGGCTGTGTAACCTTGGAGAAGTCCTTGACAAATCTACGATAGAATCCCATCAACTCCAATAAGCTCTTGAATTGAGTCTGATCTTCAGGAGCACGCCATTTTTGAATGACCTCTATTTTCACTGTCAATACTTGAATGCCCTCTACACTTACTCTATGCCCCAAGTAGTCTACGTCAAACTTGCCAAACTCACACTTTGAGATTCTAGCATACAATAGATTATGTCTTAGAATCTGGAGGACCTCTCGTAGATGTTGTTTGTGTTCCATCATCGTGCTACTATATACTAAGATATCATCCAAGAAGACAGTAACAGACTTATCTAAGTATGGATGAAATATGTCATTTATTAGACTCATGAAAGTGACAAGTGCATTGGTGAGGCCAAAAGGCATCACAAGATACTTGAAGTGGCCATACCTGGTTTGAAAGGCAGTTTTGTACACATCCTCCTCCGCAATTTGGATTTGATTGTAACCGCTTTGCAAGTCCAATTTGGTGAAGTATCTCATTCCATGGAGTTGATCAAACAGGTCATCCATGCAAGGTAAGGGGTATTTGTTCTTCACTATTTGCTGATTGAGACCTCAATAGTCAATGCACATGCGCATTGTACCATCCTTCTTCATAAACAAGACATGAGCCCCATATGGTGAAACGCTAGGTTGGATGAACCCCTTGTGCAACATCTCCTCCAACTCATGAGGTGATAGGCAATATGGGGCCTTACAAGGAGGTGTCTTCCCCGAGAGTGTCTCAATTTTATGATCTACTTTCCTTTTTGGTGGTAATCCTGACGGTAGATCATCGGGAAAGACATCTTGAAATTCATCCACCACAACCTTCAATTTCTCAAAAACTTGTCCATCAAGTTGTGCACTCTGGACATCTCTTATTATACCCATCAAACACTATTGGTCTTACAGACCATTGCCGTCCCTATGACATATAGAGGCAGATCTGTGAGCCGGCCTGTCTCTCACTCAGGATGAACCTCTGATGGCTATTATGGTAGCGCACCATGGACTAAGAAGGCAAAGAACCCCAACTTCATCATACTCCTCCAAGGCTAACACTCCAAGACTCAGGACATTGCTCACTAGAGAACTCAATGAGAGAGAGATAGTTGCAAATGAAAGGATGATGAGTACCTCCTCACCCCTTGTTTATATGGTGATGAAATAGTTACGTACCAAAGTTACTAATTACCGTAGTAACTCAAGCTACTAGACTAAAAGTCAAGTAAAGTAAAAAAGCAGAAAGGAATATCCATTCACATGGGCATATTCCCCTAAGCATGTGATCTTATCTTGACCCAGCCACTAAGTCAAGGATTCCTTCACATGGGCTATCCTTGGACTAAAGAAGAATCCAAAACAAAAAGGTTTGCGGGCCCAAGAGTTCTCAACTCTTTCCTCAAAGCCAAACACCTAGGAATAATACCAAGTCAACACACTAAAATCCAAAATAGTAGTGCTCATCTTTTCTACTTCCTCTAAAGTAAGTTCCCCTCTATCTTAGCTATGACTAAATTTAGCTAACCATGACTAATATAGAACCATCCTTTATCTCTATATAAATAATATCTCTTAAGTACTTGTAATACCAAGCTAAATATCACAATACCACACACATGCACAAATGGGTGTTACATTTACCCCCGGACTAAGTTTTCACTTTGTCCTCAAAGTGAAGGTCTCTCTACCTTCTATGGTACATCTTCAACTTATCATGGTTAATCCTATCAAAGTGTCTTCCTCCGAACTCCTTGAGATCATAGGTGTAATTGCCCCACACCTTCTCCACTATGAAAGGTCCAAAGTACTTAGGCAAAAACTTCTTTTGCACTCTCTTGAATCGAATGGAATCAAACAACATGACCCAATCACCTTCCTTAAAAGGCTCCACCTTCTTTGAAAGGCTCCACCTTCTTCTTGCCTTGCCTCTTGTCATAGCTCTCCTTTTGTTTCCTTTGGGCTTGCTCCACTCGAACCATAGCAACTGCTCTTGCCTCTTCCAACTCCATGAGTTGATCCTTCCTTGACTTCTCTGCATCACCTCCTTGTGCTTTCTTCAATCTCCTATGAATGCTTTGGAAGGTAGGAAGATCAAAGTGAATAGGTAAGGTAGACTCAATACCATACACCAATTGAAATGGAGAATATCCGGTGGAAGTTTTCATGGTTGTCCTATACTCCCACAAAACTGCATGAATCCTCTTGTCCCAATGATGTTTAGCCCCCTCCATTTCTGCATCTTTGGCCAACATCATGCACAAGGTCTGATTGGTTCTCTCTGCCAAGCTATTGGAATTTGGCTTATAGGATGTAGTTACTCTATGTGTGATAGAAAAATGTTGTAGCATGGCTGTAGTAATGCTTCCTGTAAACTCTCCTCCTCTATCAGAAACCAACTCCAAAGGGCATCCAAACCTAGTGATAATGCGTTCATAAGGAAATCTACCCACTTCATCTTCATTCTTGTCCCTCAATGGTCTAGCCTCAACCCACTTAGTAAGGTAATCAGTAACTACCACAATGTGCCGATTGTTCCTTGGGGTTCTATTGAGAGGTCCTACAAAATCAATTCCCCACTTCTCAAAAGGTCCTAGCAATGGAATTGATCTAAGTGGTGGAGTGGATGTAGACTTTCTAGCAAAAGCTTGACAAACATGACAAGTTTTGCAATAATCAAGACAATCCTTGAAAATCCCTCTCCAATGGTAACCTACATCTAGAATCTTGAAAGCAGTCTCCTTTCCTACAAAGTGTCCTCCACATACTAAACCTTCATGAAACTCCTTTATGAGTAGGATAGACTCTTCCTTACCCACTGCTCTTCAAAGTAGACCATCTGCTCCTTGGTGAAAAAGAATATCCTCCACCATTGTGTAAGGTCTAGATCTTGCTGCAAGGGCCTTCCTCTCCCTAGCATGCATCCCTTCTGGATAGTTACCTCTTGTCACAAAATCCACAATCTCCTTGTACTCCATTGGAATCTCTTGAGTGACTGAGATTGTCATGAGCTCCTTATCCAAGAAGGAATCATCTACTGGCTCATCTCCATCATGATCATAGGCTCTAGATAACAAATCAGCATTTGCATGTTTCTTTCCTGGCCTATCCTCAATTGTGTAGTCATACTCAGACAAGAGTATCATCCACCTTGCTAGTCTCTCTTCAACATTAGGCTTGTTGAAGATGTACTTCAAAGCCTTGTGATCCGTGACAATTGTGGCTTTCCCTCCAATCAAGTAGTGTCTAAACTTCTTGAGACCAAAGATCACTGCCAACCCTTCTCTCTCCATGACAGAGTAGTTCTTCTCTGCTGAAACCATCTGCCTACTAGCATAAGCTATTGGATGATCATGCCCATCTTGGTCTAATTGACTAAGAGTGCATCCTATAGCTACATTAGAAGCATTAGTGTAGAGGATGAAAGGCTTACTCCAATCAAGTTTAGCAAGAATTGGAGCTATAACAAGGGATTGCTTGAGCTCCTCAAAAGCTTTGAAAGCCTCCTTGTCTTCCAAAATCACCATGTAATCTACACTCTTCTTCATGTAGATGGTCAATGCATAAGCCTTGTTGGAAAATGAGAAGATGAACCTCCTATAGTACCCAACCATTCCCAAGAATTGGCGTAACTTTGTCAAGCTTGAAGGGAATGGAAGGTCTGAGATTTTCCTCACCTTCTCAGGATCAACTGCTATTCCATCCTTGGAGATGATGTGCCCCAAAAGTAGACCTTCTTCACATCCAAAAATGCACTTCTCTGGGTTGAGTGATGCATTTGCCTCATCCAAGCATTGCAAGACTTTGATTAGGTGCTCAAAGTGCTCCTCCTTGCTCCCATAGACACAAAAGTCATAAATGAAATCTCTCACAAATTTCCCAATGAAAGGTTCAAATACCTTGTTCATGAACCGTTGGAATGTGGCTGGAGCATTGCAAAGCCCAAAAGGCATGACCTTGAAAGCGTAAGTTCCCCAAGGTGTGGTGAATGTGGTGAGTTGTTGATGCTCTGGTGCAATCTTGATTTGGTTATATCCACTATAACCATCTCCAAAACTGTACCTCTCATGACCTGCAACCTCCTCCAAGATCTCATCAATGAATGGCAATGGGTAGTAGTCCTTCTTGGTAACAACATTGAGCTTCTTGTAATCCATACATACCCGAAGCTTGCCATTCTTTTTCTTCACAATGACAATTGGAGACACCCATTCTGAATTCTCCACCTCAAAGATAAATCCAGCCTCCTTGAGCTTATCAATCTCCTCCTTCACAACCAAAGATATTGGTGGGCTAATGTGACATTGCTTTTGGTGGATTGGTCTTGCATGTGACTCCACCTCTATCTTGTGCTCCTCCAAGGTGACTTCCTTCAAATCCTTGTAACTGAAAGCAAACACATGGATGAACTTGCGGAAAATCTCCTCAAATCTCACCTTCTCCTCCTTGGTAACATTTGGACCATACTTGAGGGTAGCTAACCTTCTCTCTACCTCCTCAAGTGTCAATGGTGATTTATCTGGGTCCTTCAAAACCTCTGGCTTAGGTGCAAAATCCATAGCACACAAAGGATACACATCTGAATCAGATTCAGATTCATCCTCCTCCATGGAAGTCTCCTCTTCCATGCTTGTGTCCACACCTGAAGCTCCTTCTTCAGAATCTGATTCCCAATAATCAAAAGATGGGGTATCTGAATGTGAAGTGTTGGTGGTGTTAGTCACAGGAACAGTGACTCTATGGTTTGATGGCCCAATCCTCAAGTACCCTTTGTGCCATCAATCAGTTGTGCGTGCTGCTCTCAACCATGGCCTCCCAAGAAGTAAGTCATAGCTTGAATCCTTCAAGACTTGGAAAGTCATGAGATTTTGAACTCCCATAACTGAAACTACCACCTTATCCATCACTCCTACTGGTCAAACTTGTTGTTTGTTTGCCATGCTCACCACAAATGTTGAAGGTCTTGAGGGTATCATACCCAACTTTTTCATCAACTTTTCTGACATGGCATTCACTGCTGATCCTCCATCAACCAATGCATCCTTGATGTTGTGACCATTTACTCTCACATCAATCTTGGAGGCATATTCACAAGCCTCCCATGGTGCTGGCTTGGCATCCACCACCCCCAGTGATATTGGAACTTTTGCCTTCTTCTTCTTCTTGCTCCTTGTAGAACTCAAACCACCTCTAAGCTCCTTTCTCAAGGTAGGGTTCAAAGCAATTAATTGGCCCACTGTGATGTTAGCCTTGTGACTACCAACATCCTCCAACACATTGTAGTTCCATTGTTGCTTTGAGATCAAGAAGTCCTCCATCCCCAACTTCTTCCTTGGAGTCTTTGTTGTTGATTGTGTTGAGGTGCAAGTGCTCCTAGTAGACATAGGAGTATCCTTGCTTGAAGTAAATCCTTGAGAAGAGTGAACATCCTCTGCAAAACGAGCTCTCTTCTTCTCTTGTGCCAAAAGCTCCAAATTAAGACCCTTGGAGTTTGAGCACTCTCCCCTCTCATACTTGCTCTCCACCACATCTATGGATGCTATCCCCTTACCTTTGTTGGGTTTAGGAGCCACTTGGGTTTCACTACCTCCCTCTTTCCCTCTATTGGCTCCCTCATAACCCCTTCCTCCATGGTAAGTGGAATTTGGGCAATTCCTTTGGATATGGCCTCTTCCTCCACAACCAAAACAATTTCTATCATTGAAATTGTTGGCTGGTTGGCCTCCTCTATATGGATAGTTTCCATAACTCCTAGGCCCGCTCCCTACATTCTGATCCACCTCTCTCTTCTCCCATAGTTGCACCACATTGATCTTGAGATCCGCAAGTTGTTCTGTGATGGTTTGGAGTGGATCTTTTGGTGGAGGTGCAAGAAATAGAGCAACTACTACTTGTGGTGCAACCCTTGTCACCAAAGTATCAAAAGTTCCACCATACTTGTAGCGTTGAGGAGGATGCACAACCTCCTTCACCACCAAATCACTCTCATCCCCTTCCAAACTCTCCTCCATACGAATTGCGATCTTGATAGCTTCAACCTTGGAAGAAGGTTTCTCATATCTCACCTTGCTTCTAATTTGTGGTCTCAATTCTCCCACAAAATTCTTGGTGAGCATGGCCCCTATGCCAATCATTGTAGTCTCCATATCATCCCCACCCTTCCTCAACACTATGCGAAATCTGGACTCCAACTTTTCCACTCTATCCACATAGACTCTCACTTTCTCTCCATCTCCTTGCTTGAGAAATGTAACCTCACTCATCAATCTCTCATAACTCTCATCAGGAAGAAAGTTCTCAATGAGTGCTGAAGTCAGAGTCTCCCAAGACTCCTCTTCCCCCTCTCTCCTCTCTCTCTTTTGGTATTCTGACTCATACCATGTAAGTGCTGCATCCTCAAAGAAATCTGGTAATAATAAGGCCCACTCATTCTTCCTCCTCTCATTGTTTCCTATGCAAGCTCTCTTGAAGTCTCTCACAAAGGCCTCCACATCTTCTCCATCCTTGCCAAAAAAAACTGGAAGTTTTCCCATCTTAACCCCTCACTATCTTTCTTTTCTCTCAAATTCTTTTCTTTTCTTTTCTCTCACTCTATTACTAATAGAGTATATACATGACTAATACCATCTGAGAATAATCCACTCTAGGGAAAACAAAAGGTTCTGGTTGCTCCAAGATTTCTATAGCAATATCAAATCCTAGAGTGCATATTAATCTAACTCTCATGGATAGTTTATCCATAAGTTGAAAGATTATCTCCATCACTAATCTTGAGAACTAGCTGATGAAGGTGGTAGTATTTCTGTAGCTGTACTAAGACTCTCTCCAAGATCCTTCACCAAAGTTTCCAAAAGTGCTTTTACTCCACTACACTCATGTCCTTTTGGAAGTCCTTCAACTCCACAAACCTCACACAACTCCTTGGTCTTAGATCTTCTCCCTCCCAATCTTGGTGAAGAAGGTCCAACATGCAAACCCAAGTCAAGTAAGCCTCTCCTTTCCCTCAATCTCTTGCTCTCAAAGGTCAATGGACATGAACTTGCCTTATGTCCCTTCTCTCCACATAAAAAGCACTTAGACTCACTCTTTCCTCCAAGTGGTGTAGGTTTTTGGATCCTCTCAATACTCTCTTCAAATTCTATTGTAAACTCTCTTTTCCTCAAATCAACCCCTACAATCACCTCAAACCCTTGGGGAACCTTGCATAATCTCAATTCCCACTCTTGATGACCCTCCATGTTCCCCAAGATGAATCTAAACACTCAAACATGCTTTTTGTTGATCTCAAACTTCTCATGCATGAGATCTCCACTCTGTAGAATTGACCCTTCCTCACAATGTCACTCAAATCTCCAAACCAATATGTCACAGTCCTCTGAAATTTTGCACACTTTATAACAACTCCAGGGCTTCCCTTCTTGCAAAATTTCAGATCTTTTCATCGAGCCATTTGGCCTAGACACCTTTCTATTCAGCACCCATATTTCAGATTTGGTCTGAAAACCACCCCCCTCACTTCAAAAACTTATTTCTCCCTGCTCAAGAACGATGTTTCTCTAATTTGCGTGGCAGCAGGTAGGATACAATGCACTGAATTTTTTTGGAAATTTTCAGGACAATTCACTAAAAATTGAAGAAATGGCAGACTCTGTACAATTTTCCAGAGAGCATGCAGTTGCGGGAGCACTTTACCCTATCAACTTTCAAAAATTCTAGCCCAGTGCGCATAAAAGCTCTCACAATAATTTCAAGTGTGCTAACTGAAAGATAACCCAAGATATCATGTGTAGAAATCTCAAGTCTAGATCTCAAACTTGAGATTTTGCACAAAAATCACCTTAATCCCCAAAATCTGCAATCCACCTCACACAATCTCTCCAATTCCTCTCATGTGTACAAGATGTACAAAATCACCTCAAAGACATCATAATGAACTACAGGGTATAAAAATGGATCTTGGTTCTCTAACATAAGTTCAGCCCTCTCCTCTCCTAATGTTCTCTCCAAGTGAGCTCTCATAGCCTCCTTCTGCCTAATGTAGAATTGGACGCGAAACATTATCTTGCCTTCTAGAGAGGTCCCGGCAACGAAACCAAAAATATGAGCCGGCCTGTCTCTCACTCAGGATGAACCTCTGATGGCTATTATGGTAGCGCACCATGGACTAAGAAGGCAAAGAACCCCAACTTCATCATACTCCTCCAAGGCTAACACTCCAAGACTCAAGACAATGCTCACTAGAGAATTCAATGAGAGAGAGATAGTTGCAAATGAAAGGATGATGAGTACCTCTTCACCCCTTGTTTATATGGTGATGAAATAGTTACGTACCAAAGTTACTAATTACCGTAGTAACTCAAGCTACTAGACTAAAAGTCAAGTAAAGTAAAAAAGCAGAAAGGAATATCCATTCACATGGGCATATTCCCCTAAGCATGTGATCTTATCTTGACCCAACCACTAAGTCAAGGATTCCTTCACATGGGCTATCCTTGGACTAAAGAAGAATCCAAAACAAAAAGGTTTGCGGGCCCAAGAGTTCTCAACTCTTTCCTCAAAGCCAAACACCTAGGAATAATACCAAGTCAACACACTAAAATCCAAAATAGTAGTGCTCATCTTTTCTACTTCCTCTAAAGTAAGGTCCCCTCTATCTTAGCTATGACTAAATTTAGCTAATTATGACTAATATAGAACCATCCTTTATCTCTATATAAATAATATCTCTTAAGTACTTGTAATACCAAGCTAAATATCACAATACCACACACATGCACAAATGGGTGTTACAGATCCTGCTTGGGTGATTTTTCTTTAACCCCAATGATTGACCATTGGTGGGTTCTCACTACTTTCTTCCTCCAATCTACCATAGGGTTGTAATGCTCCATCCATGGCATGCCTAAGATTGCATCATAACAAGTTAATTGTATTTCTCGCCACTCAATTGCTTCTTGAATTCTCCTCCAGAGAGTGTTACCCATCTAGGTAATGATTCAATCCTCTCTATTTGCCCATTAGGAAACTCTACTTCTTCACTCCTATCTCTCTCTAGATCCATTCCCTATCTTATTGCAATAGAGCAAGATAAGAAATTCTTTGTTGCTCTCGGATCGATTAATACTCTCACTTGATTGCCTTCTAGGACTCCATTCATGACAATCAATTGTGAGGTTGCCTTTTGGGATCTTTTTGCATTAGTCTTCTTCCTTCCCTCGCTTCTCTTCTTCTTTATTAAGCCAATAAGGCTGCGAGATACATTTATTGGCAATCTTTGTTTTCCGAAGTGATTTCCACCTCCTCTTCTTCAATGCACCTCTCCATGTTGTTCAAAGATCACTTGTACAAAGGCCAAGGGCCTCTAGGGAAATGAGTGCAACAGTTGGTAGATATGTGCCCAATACAGCCACAATTGTAACAACGGTGTTGTTCTCCTTGAGTTCCTTCTCCTTGTGGGACTCCATCTCTTTGTTCTTCTACACGTCCACGCTTCCCTTGAAGCGGTCGTACTCCTCAATCTCAAAATTGAAGGTGCCCAATTCCATTGGTACTGGTCCACCCATGTGTGGCATTTCTGCTCGATAATGTTGAGGTGGAACTACTCCTTCACCTCCACCCAATGCTCTTGCTATTCTCTATGCACAAGCAATGGCTTCAAATCCCGTGCGAGGATTTTGCACCATGACTTCTTGGTGAATCCACTCCTTTAATCCTCTTTTGAAATTGTCAAAAGCCTCTATTGTCGGTTATTACGACTTGTAGATCCAGAAATGCCTCCACATACTCTTGTATGATATTCTTTTGTCTCAATCCCCATAGTCGAGTTCGAGCCATCTACATAGAATCCACTGATTGGAAAATCTTTAGCAATCCTTCTTGCATTGTTGTCCATGTGACCTCCTTTCTCTCTGCCAACATGGATTGTTCCCCCAAGCTTCATGCCATGTGAGGGCTTTATCGGTCAAGTACCCTCATGCAAACACGCCTAGAGCATGCTCCGTGATCTCTGTTGAGAACAATCAGAAATATCAATTCATTCTTGAAATCCAATTTTCCACTGCTCCCATCATACATTGCCCCTTGTAAGGCTTGATGTTGCAGGTCTTCTTCATCCGGAGTAGCAATGTGGCTTCATTGTTGATAGGGTTTGTAGGCACAAGTGCCTCTCCAAGTACTTTAGTCGTAGGTACTGGGTTTTGAGATGGCTCTTCTTCTTGCATGGCTTGATTGTTCTTGAGGATTTTCACTTGACTTTGTAATGTCTCCATGGTCATCTTAATCTCTCAAGATTCATTCAACATCCCTTGCATTCCTTGCACCAACTCTTGCAATTGCGGATCCATGGTTCTTGCAACACTCAATTGCTAATGTCTACTTCAATACAGAGTCAATATGATCAATTTGGAAGGTTCATGAACTATCAGAACTACCATTAGGACCTCATAAGCTATCACTTGTTGATAATACTCTTTGCCAAAATTCCTAACCACAAAATCTCTAAACATCACTTTTGATCTCACTACATAATGGATTTCTACTTGAGTGTTGAAAGGAAGAGGATTTGGGACATTCAAATCCATGTTATTATAATAGAATGTAGATTGTCAAATCCTACTCTCTGTCATATATCACCACAGGTAGAATCACCGGGTTTGGTGAGTTTGTCACTCTATCCATGAATTTTGCACCAAAGTGATTAACTAGTGATACCCTCATTTGCTCACACTGGATGTACATAACCTTGATGTGGAATGGATTTAGGAATGGAAAGCTAGGTACTAGAAATTGTCCTCCCGGTGCATCCATCCTGTCCGCTCTCTAAAGTCCTTCCTAAGTCTAGCAATTTTTCTATGTTGTCCACCTCAAATTACTCAATTTTAGTAATTCATGCTCTTCCAAGAGGGGTGATCCACTCTCTTGGACTAAGACACTCGCTCTAATACCATTGTAATACTCTGAGGACAAGAGAAGAGAGAAAACACAGATTACACACTCAACATTTGATGCCCCAAAGGAGCACCTTCTCTTTATTATATAGACAAAGAGGATCTCCTCCAAGGAAGCTCCACTGTAGGATTAGGCACACATATCGATGACATGTTAGCAAGCTCCACCCTTGGATTACTTACTTGGATGGGTGACATGTCAGTCCAGGTCCAATCTGGTTGGTCAAATAAGCTTTGACCAAAGGGAATATTTTAGGGAATCTTCAAGTAGGAGTCTAAGAATCACGTAAGGTACCATTGAAAAGCTCTTGATGAGACAAATCAGGGAGGAGGGAAAGCCAGCCTATCCTCTAGTTGGGGGGGGGGGGGGGGGAATTTGCACATTTTTTAGGCCTAATTCATCCGTTTAGGCCTCCGAAATTGCCCTCAAAGATTTTAGGTATATTTCGGTTCCTACTCTATTAGTAGAAGTCCCCTTTTGGTAATATCTCTTTCTGATCCGTTTAGTCCATCATGTGTAACCTCTTTCCAGATGTTACCAAACCAATTCTCACCTTTAAATCATATGTCTAGTTATTGGTTCTAAGGTTCTCAAGTCTATTTTGGTTTTTGCTCTATTTGTAGAACTACTCTTTTGGTGATACTTATATCTGATCTATTTTGACCATCATGTATAATATCATTCTAGATGTTACCAAACTGAATTTCACATCTAGATCATATGGTTAGCTCTTGGTATTACATGGGTATAATTGTGGCATAAGAGTATTAAATGATGCTCTAACTAGGTCATAAATCACATCTAGCAACAAATGTTATACATTGGTCTACATACCATACCACCAATAATGACTCTGGAGCAAGCTATATGTACACTTTACTCCAAAATGACCTAACTTCTCATGAGCATGACGGACCAATTGTGGTCTCTAAGATGGAAGTGGTACTAATTGCACTCTACCATCCTCCCATACACAGAGAAAGTGTCTACCTTTCAATCTGAATCATCTAGCTCATTGAAGAACATGATCTTTCTCCTTGGCCCCAATTGTACTACCCACAATACCAATTTGAAAATAGCTCATTACTAGGACATCATCATGAATGTCTCACTAAACTATACCAAAATGGCACCAAAATCCTCTCACATAGTGATGATAGAAGTTTTCCAACCAAAGGAATGCTTGCACTCTACTCACATTTGTAGGCCAAGAAATACATGCAATAGCTTCCACCTTGGTCTATTGAACACGAAGTCCTCAAGGGTAGATAGTGTGATCCAAATACTCAACCTACTTGTAGAAGAACCTACAATTCCTAGGATGTAATTTGAGTACATGAGGTCTCAACCTCTTTAACACCTCCAACAAATATCTCTCATGCTCCTCCACAATAGTGTTATAAACAAAAATGTCATCAATATAGCATCCAATCCAATCCAATCTAGTTAGGATCCTATCCATGATCCTCTAGAACTCGGCAAGAGCATTCTTTAACTCGAATAGTAAGAATTGCCATTGACTATACACATCCTTGCCATGAGGATCAATAGCCCAAAATGTTGTCTTGGACTTATCCTCCTCCTTGATCTGCAACTAATTATATCTTGCTCAAAGATCCAAAGCACTGAAAACATTTGCATGCCCTATCGCATCAAAGATCTCCTCCGGTGTATGCATGGCATGCTAATCAGCCCTTGTATGTCAATTGATAGGACCGTAATCTCCACACATCCGCCTATCTATGTAGTTGCCATTCATATCCTTCTTGGTTGGCATCACTGTAGTTGATGCATACTCTCCATGTGAAATCTCCACCAAACCATCCTCAAAAAGGTCTCTACTCCGGCTCTGAATTAGTGTTGACTCAATGTCAACATATTCATAAGGATGTTGAAAAATTGGTGTATTGCTAGTCAACTCAATCCAAATACCAAGTCCCTTTAGAGCACCCAAATCCTTCATACTAAAAGTAAAACAACTCGTGTAGCTCATCAAGAATCTCCAAACTCTCTATCTTTCCCCTCTTGTAAGCTTGGGTCCTAGATCTGGCTCCAAGCATCCTTTGTAATTGATGTAGAAGTAGAAGACGTATTAATTGGCTTCTACACTAGGCCCTTGGGAGCAGTAGTGTCATGCTCCCAATCACTAGAGGTCCCAACCTTAGTATGAAAGACTCCTTCCAATTTGATTGCAAGCTCTATATGTCTTCTAATTGCATCCCAAGTAGACCACTCTCCCCAATAGCCATTGGTTATGTCCCAAGAATACCCTATCCATTTAGTCCATCATCCCCAACATATGCTTCAATTGTCTCAATAGGTACAAAGCTCACAAGTATCTTAGTGATGATGCCTTTCAAGTGCATCCTACGTTGCTTGGCCAAGCCAAGGCTCACAATCCAACTCAAACAATTTAGGTCCATAGCCTGACCTAACACTTAATGCCTAGATGCCTTTGACACTATTGGAACAATTGGTAATGCCGATGTCAAAACCCATTGCCTACTCTCTCTCATTGGCATTGGGCTCCACCAACTATTGTAACTATAAGTTCCAAACAAGTCCAAGAACTCCCTCAAGCATGGGAGTCTGGGAAACTCATAAGTGTGAGAAAAGCGGTTTAGGGCTATCAAACTAGGTTCACCATTGCCATAGGTAACCTATCAGCCACTACTACTATCTAAGACTGGCACCTAACATCCAAAATCTCATTAATAGTAGGGTGGTCAAGTTGCTAAATCCCATCATAAGCATGCTATAAAACCTCTATGGGTATGAGGTTTGTCCACCAAAGACAAAGACAATGAGCTCGTCATCCTACTTTGGCTTCATCCAACAACATAGTAGGTCCAATCCAAGAATAGATATGATATCCTTTGATTCCTTCCCTTTTTTTTCCTTCTTCCTATCTTTAATTATTCTCTCCTTTCTTGTTTCTTCCTCTGATCTCTCCTAAACCCTTCCTGTCTTTGATTCTTCTCCTTTCCTACTTCTTCCTTCAATCCCTCTCTATCACACTTCTTGTCTTTGGTTCTTCTCCTTTCTCTTCCTGTCTTTGATTATTCTTTCCTTTCTTGTTTCTTACTTTGATCCCTTGTAAACCCTTTCTATATTTGATTATTCTCCTTTCCTTTTTCGTCCTTTGATCTCTCATAAATCCTTCTTGTCTTCAATTCTTCTCCTTTCTTGTTTCTTTCTTCAATCTCTCTCTGTCACACTTTTAGTCTTTGATCCCTCTCCTTTCCCTTCTTGTCTTTGATTATCCTTTCCTTTCCTATTTCTTCCTTTGATCTCCCATAAATCCTTCCTGTCTTAAGTCTTCTCCTTTCCATTTTCTTTCTTTGATCCCTCTATGTCACACTTCTTACCTTCAATTCTTCTCCTTTCCTATTTCTTCCTTCAATCCCTCTATATCACACTTCATGTCTTTGATTATTCTCTCCTTTCCTATTTCTTTTTTTGATATGTGAGTCAACCTGTTTCTTACTTAGGATGAACCTCTGATGGCTATTATGGTAGGGCATCATGGACTAAGAAGACAAAGAACTCCAACTCCATCATACTCCTTCAAGTCTAACACTCCAAGACTCAAGACATTGTTCACTAGAGAACTCAATGAGAGATATAGTTACAAATGAAAAGATGATGAGTACCTCCTCACCCCTTGTTTATATACTTGTGAAATAATTCCATACTAAAGTTACTATTTACCACAATAACTCAAGTTACTAGGCTAAAAGTCAAGTAAAGTCAAAAAGTATAAAAGAATATCCATCCACATGGGCATATTCTACTAAGCATGTGATCTTATCTTGATCCAACCACTAAGTCAAGGGTTCCTTCACATGGGCTATCCTTAGACTATAGAAGAATCCAAACAAAAAGGCTTGCGGGCCCAAGATTTCTCAACTTTTTCCTCAAAGCCAAACACTTAGGAATAATACCAAGTCAAAACACTAGAATCCAAAATAGTGGTGCTCATCTTTTCCACTTCCTCTAAAGTAAGGTCCCCTCTATCTTAACTATGACTAACTTTAGCTAATCATGACTAGTGTTTAACCATCCTTTATCTCTATACAAATCATATCTCTCACATACTTGTAATATCAAGCTAAATATCACAATACCACACACATACACAAATGGTGTTAAAGATCCTTCTTTGTCATACTTCTTGCGTTTGATTATTCACCCCTTTCCTATTTTTTCCTTTAATCCCTCTTTGTCACACTTCTTGTCTTTGATTCCTCTCTTTTCCCTTCACATCTTTGATTATTCTCTCCTTTTCCTTCGTTTGATCTCTCATTAACAATTCCTGTCTTTGATTCTTCTCCTTTCATGTTTCTTCCTTTGATCCCTCCTTGCCAGACTTCCTACCTTCAATTCTTCTCCTTTCTTGTTTCTTGCTTTGATCCCTCTCTATCACACTACATGTCTTTGATTATTCTCTCCTTTTCTCACAAGGATTCCCAACATTCCTTTGTGCCTTCACTTGATCCATGTTCTTTTTACTATTGGGTGTTTCAGATCAGTCTCTCTATAGAGGCCTCTTACAAGAATTCCCCATGATTGACAATGAAAAATTAATTATCTGCTTGTACACCCATACGACTCATATTCTACTAACAAGAGAATTGCAGACAAGAGCATAAACCCCTCCATCCACCTTGTTAGTATTGTTGGATTCCTAGATATGGTACCTAGATCATCTCAACATAGCAAACTAATGATCTCTAATTTCTGCAAATACTAAAGTTCACTATTGAAATCCAAAAGTTACTACCTGCAACTAGCATTTTAACTAAATCTACATAATTTTCTATTGGTTTACCTATCACACTAAATAGCACTAATGTAACATAAAGATTTTCTTCTCAATGACATTGGGTTGGAGAAGCACCCATCAAAGAGATATCTCCAAAATGTAGGCCAAAGATATGAATTGATGAACATGGAGATGTCGTAGTAAACATAACATCTCCCAAAACACACCAAAATAGAGATCTTGAAGACCAAACCTTGGCCAACACATGTATGTCCTTAACATGGCCATCTAAAAATCACCAAATAAATGGGACCATGTCTTTCCAAATCTTGCACCCAACAAGGAAATGTTTGTTGGTAGGGTCTTTTGGTAACCCTTGATTTTTGACATCAATAATAACTCAAGATACCAATAGGCCAAGTGTGGTACATGATCTAGATGGACTTGCCTAGCGGTCTCATCTCTCTCCACATACAACTACCTCTGTACTTGTATACCCACCTAACACTTGTATTGCTACTAGTCCATTGCTAATCCTACCAAACAACTCCAATAGACATACTCCTTCTATTGGATACTATCAAGCAATGAATGTGGTATCCAAAGGTGTCAAGCTTATCAACTTTGGAGGCTCATCCTCATAGTGGTCTCTTGGTGGTACAAAGGCTCCACTCCAAGCCTATTGCACCAATTAATCGACATGTTATTGCAATGTCGCCTTTGAACTCCACAATGGAACATCCAAGGTGGATGGAACAATCCCACTTCTATTCCAAATCCGAGTGATCTCTTCTAGTATTGGAGTATCCTCTGCATGGGCGTTCCTCTCCAATAAGTCACTAGGCAAAGTAACAATTGAAAGCTCAAACTAATACCGCCATGGTCTTGGACTGTAGTGAACCAAAACTACTACTATTCAAGCATACCGGTAGGCAACATACTCATCCCTCACCAAACTGCCAACCTAGTCTATAAAAGGTTATCTCTTCCCAATAGTCAATACTAAAATCCATGGGGTATAACATTGCTCCCCAACTAAGATATCATATGACTAAGCTACAATTGCAATGGACTAAGCTCTCACCTATAGAGTTATCAATTGAATGACTAGGATAAATCTAAACAACAAGCTCTCCACATGTGATGTACTATGTAGAACCATCCCCTAGAGATGTTTGGATCTAAAATGGACACCTCTCTACATTGGCCTTTTGTAACTTAGACCAACAACTACAACCTTCCCCAGCATAAGGGGTTGTGGACCAAAGTCTAATAAGACCTTCTATGGTGTATAGACCTTCCTTGAATCTTCTACCAAAAAAAAATTTCCCCTCTAGTTATCCAATAGAACAACCCCAAGTGTAAACCACGCTCGCTCAAAGGCTGTCTAGCTGGTAACTCCTTCAATCTAGCCATTGTTGTTTACCATAAACCATTGATTGCTGAGCGGATCCCATGCTCTTCAACCAAGTAAGCTCCACTATCAACCACTTCTACTCTAGAAGTAGGAACCACATCATCCCTATTGTCACAAAGCATGGCAGCCAATCGGAACATTGGTACTAGATCAACTCCAAATGTAAACATATCACTAGTTAAGAATAATAGAAAGCACATTCAATCAATTGAGCCGCCTCCAACATCGTGCTAGACTCAGTCTGTGCAATAGCAAGTGGTTGACTAGTAGGTAGTCCATCATGCACTCTATCACCACCTACCACACATGCACTAGGACATCTAGGAGCCATGGATGTTGTTTATAGTGCCTCAAAGGGTGTGAAAGACTAGGGAAGTCTGACATACCTACCAACCTCTCCTCTTTGTGGGTCCAACTCCACTAATGCTCCTTTAGGCTTTGGAGCACGTATTTCACTCCTTGTCACTATGGCAAATACATCCACCTGTGCTTCCTTGCACATAAAGTCAAAGATGTCTCTATCACCAACATATGAGGTGGAAGGCTCAGTACCTAAATCTGATCTCCTCTTAGCTATGGCCATGCTAGCCAATCTTTGTTACAATTGGTCAATATGAGTAGCCATGGTTGTATTAGAAGTAGGGGTGGGTAATGCAACCCTACTAGGTGTGGATCCTCTACCATCACCTCTACCACCTTGTCTTCCATGACCTGAAGCTCCTCTACCACCTGCCATAGTAGCCCTACCACTTTGTAACTTTGGTTGTAGGTCAAAGCATCAATCATTAGTGTGACCAAATCTGTGGCAATGCTCACATTGTCTATGTGATGGTTGTGATGCACCAGAGGTATCAAGTCCAACAAGCAACACCACCACTCACTAGCTATTGCTGACCCAAAAATGAAGGTGAAGGTGAAGGTTTGGCTACACTAGGCCCTCCATTTGCTCCATAGGATCTAGACTGTCCACCCTATCCTTGAAAACCAACATGGCATGGTGCACTCTATTGCACTTTAAAAGAACAATGGATGAGGTCTCTCTACCAAATCCAAATGTCACCTCTCTCTCCTCCACCATGTTGAGCTTTTCAACATGGTGGAGGAGACAACATGGTGGAGCTCAATATGCTAAACCAAATCAAAGACTTTTGCCAAAGTAGGTGAAGTAGCATGTAACAATGTAGCATCACAAACTCTATATCACATTTCCATGTCTAGTATCTCATACCAAAACTAGACTTTTTGGGCCTTGGTAACTCCTTGAGTAAAACTGATTAGCCGTCTCATGCAAGTGTATGCTTCACGTAGGCTCTCTCACCTTTTGCTAGAACTCTTGCAAGCTCCTCAACTTGTCAATCTGCACTCCCTAGTAATTTTACCTCAAACACTAAAAGAACTCCACTATGGGTAAAACCCAATACTACACCATCTCCTATAGTAGTACCTCCACTCATAGTTACAATTTCTCCAAGAGAATCTACCAACTCTACTAGGGCTAGAACTTGTGGGTACTACCAATCTACCCCTAGAAACTAAGCATGTGATCTTAAAGTGAGGGAGATAAATTTTGGAGACCAAAATTGTCTTTGTAGCTCAATCTCATCTAAGTGAGCTCTCCAACTCTTGTGTCAAACTCCAACTCAAGATCAATATTCTTCCTCATAGGAACTTGATATATAGATTGATATCAAACACCAATCTGAGTAAACCCACTACATACTATAGTGCTATATCCTTTGGAATCCCCAAAGAACTCTGTCATGACAAAGTAACCAAAAACTGCAACCCACAATTGTAATTACCCTACCAAGAATCACCACCAACCAAATATCACCCACTAATATAGCTCTAACTATGATAACTACACTAGGAAAAAGAGCAACTTATAACTACCATCACGACATGCACTCTCATGGTTTGATGGTCATCATTTCCTACTTCACAAGAGAGAAACATAAGTAGTCTAACTGGTCATCACTCCAATCTCACTATCAAGAGCACACTAGAGCACCAACACTCAAAAGTCAGGGCACCTTAGACAAACATGATGCACAAACAAGAAGTAGAGATGGAGGGGGTCCAATCACAAGAAGGTAAAACAAAAACCCTCTTTCTCATAAATCAACACTTGATTGACTTTGCCACCATTTGGCATTTGACATAATAAGAGTTATTTTCTACTTTGTAAGCTACAAGGACCATCAAGAATGAGATGAAACTTTCTCTTGCCAAACTTTGACATAAAATCTAACATAAAATCTAATGTAAAAATTTGACATAAATCCCTAAAGTTGGCTAACCATGAAATCCTCCGCTAAATCTTCATTCAAGCCAAATTGGACAAACAAGATTCTCCAAATTTATAATTCATAGGGATGGGTTCCCAACTCCACCTTTAATTCCACTTTTTGAGCTTAATTCACACCAAATTGGTCGTGTTTTCACCACTTGAGCTCAAAACAAACATTACCGCTTGAAGTTGACGCCCTTTGGCTTCAAATTTGGCCAATGCTTCCATAAAAAATCACTCTTAGGGAAACCAGAAATACAATCAAGGTACCATGATCCACCAGGTTTGGAAATAACACCAACACCCTCAATTCCTACACCCAATTTCCTTCTGATTCTCACTTCCCTGATATAATCAATTTGTTCACAAATCAAATCACACTCAATCAAATCAATACTTGATCTATCATTCAATAATATGCCAAAAATTGGGCATTGATTACAATCAAGTCATAGCTACTCTAGCTAAGAGACTCCATGTGACATTTGCAAGCTTTCTATCCACTCTAGCCAAGAACTTGAAGGCTCAACATTAGAAAAATAAGCTCTTTAGAGTTGCACTTCCAAGATATACCTCTAATTTTGACATTGGTCTCCAACCCTAATGGTTCCACTGACGGCACACCCAATGGTATGAACAATGCAAGTGATAATGGGCACCACCATTTACTTAGTACCCCAAATAGGAAATCTGACCGTCAACAAGTAGTCTATAAGTAATTGCTAAAATACCTCTGACTACCAACACTACTACTCTAGAGTTCAAGCAATCTAGGTATGATGTTACAAATGGCATAACAATGAATCTTAAGAAGGATGAGAATCAAGAAGTATAATTACCTCATGGGTAGACAAAGAAGATTGAGTCATTACCTAGAAAGTAGCACTCTTTGTAGGAGAGTACAAGAAGCTATTGAGTGGCATGTGATAAGATTAGCTCATTATGATGTAATCTTAGTTATGCCACTAATGGAGCACTACAAGCCCATGGTAGATTGAAAGAAAAAAGTAGTGAGAACTCACCAATAGAAGATCATTGGGGTTAAACAAAGAACACATAGGCAAGAACTACCTCTCTGTGTCATAAGGACAACAACTATTGGTAAGAGAAATAAATGTTTCATGGGTCTAATAAGAGAAGTCCAAAGTGCACAACTCAATGGACAAGTTATTTAGAAATTAAAAGATGTGGTCAATGAGTTTCAAGATGTCTTCCCTCATGACTTACCCTTAAGATTACCACCAAAAAGGAGAGTAGATCATAAAATTGAGATAATTCTTGGAAAAACACCTCTTTGTAAGGCCATATATCATCTATCACCTCATGAGTTGGAGGAGTATAAGGCTCAAATTGAGGATATGTTGTAAAAAAAGTTTATCCAACCCAATGTATCACCATATGGGGATCCAATCTTGTTTGTGAAGAAAAAAGATGGTACAATGCACATGTACATTGACTATCACGGTCTAAATAAAAAAACAATGAAGAAAAAATACCCCTTACTCCGCATGGATGACCTATTTGATCAATTCAATGGGGCAAGATACTTCACCAAACTTGATCTACGGAGAAATTACAATCAAATCTAGATTGCGGAGTACATCCACAAAATTGCCTTTCAAACAAGGTATGTGTAAGACTCCATGGACAAGAGAACTATTCAAGAGAGATACAAGAGAGAAAGCATAGATTTCACACTTAATCCTCCAATGCCCCAAAGGAGCACCTTCTCTTTATTTTATAACCATGAAGGATCTCCCCCAAGGAAGCTCTACCATAGGATTAGGTACATGCATAGGTGACATGTCAGCAAGCTCCACCCTTAGATAACTTGCTTGGATGTGTGACATGTTGGTCTTGGTCCCATATGGTTGGTCAAACATGATTGACGAGAGTGAATCTTTTAGGGAATCTTCTTATAGGAATCTCAGAATCACATGGATAAGGTACCATTGGAAAGCTCTTGGTGAAACAAACTAGGGGGAGGGAAGGCCAGCCTTTCCTTTGTTGGTGAGGGAATCTACATATTTTTGAGTCCTAATTCATCCATTTAGGCCTCTCAAGTTTTCAGGTCTATTTTTCCTCTTGCTCTATTACTAGAGGTGCTCTTTTGGTAATAATTCTATCTTATCTACATTCCCCATCATGTGTAATATCTTTCCAAAGTCACCACCCCAAGTTTCACCATTAGATCATATGCCTAGCTATTGATTCTAAAGTTTCCAAGCATGTTTTGGTTTTTGGACTATTAGTATAAGTACTCTTTTGGTGAAACCTCTAGCTTATCTACTTAGTCTATCATGTATAACATTCTTTTAAATATTACCAAATCAATTTTCATCTCTAGATGATCTATCTAGCTATTGGTATTACAAACCTCCCTCCTTTTAAGATGCAACTTCCTTGTTGCAAAGCGGTTACTCAAAAGATTGCACTAACACTAGTGTCTGGGTCAAGTTGGTTTTTGGCTCCTATGTCACCTTATACAAGGGGTGCCCTTTTCAATGTACAAGGTATTCCACACGTGGATGGATGTGCTTAGTACTTCGGATGCGCTTAGTACTCTTTTGGTGAAACCTCTAGCTTATCTACTTAGTCTATTATGTATAACATCCTTCCAAATATTACCAAATCAATTTTCATCTCTAGATGATCTATCTAGCTATTGGTATTACAAACCTCCCTCCTTTTAAGATACAACTTCCTTGTTGCGAAGCGGTTACTCAAAAGATTGCACTAACACTAGTGCGTGGGTCAAGTTGGTTGTTTGCTCCCATGTCACCTTATACAAGGGGTGCACTTTCCAATGTACAAGGTATTCCATACGTGGATGGATGTGCTTAGTACTCCGGATGCACTTTTGGAGAATATGTTCGACTTCATACTCCATGTCATCAACTAGGGTTGGACAAGGTAGACTTTCTTGGATGGAAGAGAAGTGGGGCAGCCGGGGAGCATATTGGCATAATAAAGAAACATGAAACACTAGGTGGATCTTCATATGTGGCGGTAGCTCAAGATGATAGGCCACGGCTCCGATGCAACAAAGGATGGAGAAAGGTCCAATAAAACGGGGTTGAAGCTTATGAGGACCAACTAACTTGAGGTTGGTGATTGATAGCTAGACTTGATCTCCCACATTGAACTCCATGTGTTGGTAGTGTCCATCTGCATACTACTTCTGTCAATTTTGGGCAATCTATAACCTATGTTTGGCATGCTCTACCTCTTGTTGGATTCCAAAAACGAAAGTGTGAACGGCATCCACCTTGGTAGCCACCGGACGGACCTCCATCAAGCTTAAAGTTGTGAAAGGATGCTCTTTATACATGAGGAAGAATGGTGTGACTTTTGTGGAGGCATTCATTGAATTGTTGTATGCAAATTCCACCAATGGGAGTAAGGTGTCTTGTAACACTCATTTGTGTATATGCATGGTACTATGATGTTTAGCTTGGTATTACAAGTACTTGAGAGATATTATTTATATAGAGATAAAGGATGGTTCTATAGTAGTCATGATTAGCTAAAGTTAGTCGTAGCTAAGATAGAGGGGACCTTACTTTAGAGGAAGTAGAAAAGATGAGCACCACTATTTTGGATTCTAGTGTGTTGACTTGGTATTATTCCTAGGTGTTTGGCTTGGAGGAAAGAGTTGAAAACTCTTGGGCTTACAAGCCTTTTTGTTTTGGATTCTTCTTTAGTCCAAGGATAGCACATGTGAAGGAATCCTTGACTTAGTGGTTGGGTCAAGATAAGATCACATGCTTAGTGGAATATGCCCATGTAGATGGATATTCCTTTATGCATTTTGACTTTACTTGACTTTTAGCCTAGTAACTTGAGTTACTATGGTAAAAAGTAATTCAAGTGCGTAACTATTTCACAAGTATATAAAAAGGAGTGAGGAGGTACTCATCATCCTTTCGTTTACAACTATCTCTCTCTCATTGAGTTCATTAGTGAACAATATCTTGAGTCTTGGGGTGTTAGCCTTGGAGGAGTATGATGGAGTTGCGGTTCTTTGCCTTCTTAGTCCATGGTGCATTACCATCATAGCCATTAGAGGTTCATCCTAAGTGAGAGATAGGCTGGCTCACATTTGTGGTTCCGTTTCCAGGACTTCTCTAGAATGCAAGATAATGTTCTGTATACAATTCTATATTAGACAAAAGGAGGCTATGAGAGCTCACTTGGAGAGAACTTTAGGGGAGGAGAGGGCTGAACTTATGTTAAATCTTGGACCTATTTGTAAATCTTATAGTTTGTTATGATGTCTTTGAGGTGATTTTGTATATCTTGTACACATGAGAGGATTTGGAGAGATTGTGTGAGGTGGATTGCACATTTTGGGGATAAAAGTGATTTTGGGCAAAATCTCAAGTTTTAGATCTAGACTTTAAATTTCTACACAGGATAGCTTTGGTTATCCTTCAGTTACCACACTTAAAATTATTGTGAGAGCTTCTATGTTCACTAGGCTATAATTCTCAAAAGTGGATAGGGTAAACTGTTCTCACAATTGCGTGCTCTTTGGAAAATTGTACAAAGTCTACCATTTCTTCAATTTTCAGTGGATTTTTATAAAAGCTTTGAATAAAATTCAGTGCATTATATCTTACCTTAAGACAAAAAAATTAGAGAAAGATCATTCATGCACAAAGAGTTATGAGTTTTTTAAGTGAGAGGGGTGGTTTTTAGACCAAATCTGAAATATGTGTGCTAAATAGAAAAGTGCTTAGGCCAAATTGCTCAATGAAAAGATCTGAAATTTTGCAAGGAGGGATACCCTGAAGTTGTGGTAAGGTGGGAAAAATTTTATAGGGGTATGACATACCAATTGAGAGATTTGAGTGACATTGTGAAGAAGTGTCAATTTTACAAAGTTTAGATCTCATGCATGAGGAGTGTGAGAGCAACCAAAAGTATGTTTGAGTATTTAGACTCATCTTGGAAATATGGACGGTCACCAAGAGTGAAAATTGAGGCTATGCAAGGTTCATTAAAGGTTTGAGGTGATTTTAGGGGTGGATTTGAGGAAAAGAGAGTTAAGAATAGAATTTAAAGAGAGTATTGAGAGGATCCAAAAACCTACACCACTTGGAAGAAAGGGTGAGTCTAAGTGCTTTCTATGTAGAGAGAAGGGAAATAAGGAAAGTTCATGTCCATTGACTTTTGAGAGCAAGAGATTGAGGGAAAGGAGAGGCTTACTTGACTTGGGTTTGCATGTTGGACCTTTTTCACCAAGGTTGTGAGGGAGAGGATCTAAGACCAAGGAGTTGTGTGAGGTTTGTGGAGTTGAAGGACTTCCAAAAGGACATGAGTGTAGTGGAGTAAAAGCACTTTTGGAGACTTTGGTGAAGGATCTTGGAAAAAATCTTAGTACAACTACAGAAATACTACCACCTTCATTAGCAACTTCTCAAGATTAGTGATAGAAATAATCTTTCAACTTATGGATAAACTATCCATGAGGGTTTGATTGATATGCACTCTAGGATTTGATATTGCTATAGAAATCTTGGAGCAACCTGAACCTTTTGTGTTCCCTAGGGTGGATTACTCTCAAATGGTGTTAGTCATGTACATACTCTATTAAATATAGAGTGAGAGAAAAGAAAAGAGAAAAAGAAAAATTGAGAGAAAAGAAAGATAATGAAGGGTTAGGATGTAGAAACTTCCGGTTTTCTTTGGCAAGGATGGAGAAGATGTGGAGGCCTTTGTGAGAGACCTCAAGAGAGCTTGCATAAGAAAAAATGAGAGGAGGAAAAATGAATGGGTCTCATTTTTACCAGATTTTTTTGAGGATGTAGCACTACATGGTATGAGTCAAAATACCAAAAAAGAGAGAGGAGAGATAGGCAAGAAGAGTTTTGGGAGAGTTATGAGAGATTAATGAATGAGGTTACCTTTCTCAAGCAAGGAGATAGAGAGAAAGTGAAATTCTATGTGGAAAGAGTAGAAAAGTTAGAGTCAAGATTTTGCATAATGTTGAGGAAGGGTAGGGATGATGTCAAGACTACTATGATTGGCATAGGGGCCATTCTCACCAAGATTTTTGTGGGAGGATTGAAATCACAAATTAGAAGCAAGGTGAGATGTGAGAAAACTTCTTCTAAGGTTGAAGCTATCAAGATCGTAATTTGTATGGAGGAGAGTTAAGAAGGGGATGAGAGTGATTTGGTGGTGAAGGAGGTTGTGCATCCTCCTCAAGGTTACAAGTTTGGTGGAACTTCTGATACTTTGTTGGCAAGGGTTGCATCACAAGTAGTAGTTGCTCCAGTTCTTGCACTTCCACCAAAGGATCCACTTCAAACCATCACAGAATAATTTGCAGATCTCAAGATCAATGTGATGCAACTATGGGAGAAGAGAGATGTGGATCAGAATGTGAAGAGGGGACCTAGGAGTTATGGAAGTTTTCCATATATTGAAGACCAACCAACCAACCAACAATTTCAATGAGAGAAATTGTTTTGGTTGTGGAGGAAGAGGTCACATCCAAAGGAATTGCCCAAATTCCACTTACCATGGAATAAGGAGCTATGAAGGAGCCAATAGAGGGAAAGAGGGAGGTAGTGAAACCCAAGTGGCTTCTAATCCAAACAAAGGTAAGGGGATAGTATCTATAGATGTGGTTGAGAGTAAGTATGAGAAGGGAGAGTGCTCAAAGCCCAAGGGTCGTAATTTGGATCTTTTGGCACAAAAAAAGAAAAGAGCTCATTTTGCAAAGGATGTGCACTCTTCTCAAGGATTTACTCCTAGCCAAGATACTCCTAGCCAAGATACTCCTATGCTTACTAGGAGCACTTGCACAAGCACTTCAAAAACATCAACAACAAAGACTCAAGATAATATTGGCCAAAGATGCAAAAATGGAGGGAGCTAAACATCATTGGGACAAGAGGATTCATGCAATTTTGTGGAAGTATAGAACAACCATGAAGACTTTCACCAAATATTCTCCATTTCAATTGGTATATGGTATTGAATCTACCTTACCTATTCAATTTGATCTTCCTACCTTCCAATGCATTCATAAGAGATTGAAGAAAGCACAGGGACGTGATGTAGACAAGTCAAGGAAGGATCAACTCATGGAGTTGGAAGAGACAACAGTAGTGGCTATGGTTTGAGTGGAGCAAGACCAAAGGAAACAAAAGGAGAGCTATGACAAGAGGTAAGGCAAGAAGAAGGTGGAACCTTTCAAAGAAGAAGATTGGGTAATGTTGTTTTATTCCATTCGATTCAAGAGAGTGCAAAAGAAGTTTTTGCCTAAGTACTTTGGACCTTTCATAGTGAAGAAGGTGTGGGGAAATTACATCTATAATCTCAAGGATTTGGGAGGAAGACACTTTGATAAGATTAATCATGATAAGTTGAAGATGTATCAAAGAAGGTAGAGAGACCTTCACTTTGAGGACAAAGTGAAAACTTAGTCCAAGGGTAAATGTAACACCTTTTTGTTTTGGATTCTTCTATAGTCCAAGGATAGCCCATGTGAAATAATCCTTGACTTAGTGGTTGGGTCAAGATAAGATCACATGCTTAGTGGAATATGCCCATGTGGATAGATATTCCTTTATACTTTTTGATTTTATTTGACTTTTAGCCTAGTAACTTGAGTTACTATGATAGATAGTCACTTTAGTGCGTAACTATTTCACAAGTATATAAACAAAGGGTGAGGAGGTCCTCATCATCCTCTCATTTGCAACTATCTCTCTCTCATTGAGTTCTCTAGTGAGTAGTGTCTTGAGTCTTGGGGTGTTAGCCTTGGAGAAGTATGATGGAGTTGGGGTTTTGTGCCTTCTTAGTCCATAGTGTGTTACCATAATAACCATCAGAGGTTCATCTTGAGTGAGAGATAGGCCGGCTCATAGTCCTAACTCTCTTGCTCATCCAAAGTAAAGCCCCAAAGCATGTCCTTAATAATACAATTTTCTCTCTCTATCTGTCCATTGGTCTGTGGATGGTAAGCTGTGGACATAACCAATTTGGTTTTGAACAACCCAAAGAGTGTTCTCCAAAACAAAGTAGTGAATTGAGTGTCTCTATCTATGATGAGCACTCAAGACAAGCCATGATGGGAAGAAACTGCATCTAAGTACAATTGAGCTAGTTGCAAGGCAGTCACATCCTTGGTGGTAAGACATACATGAATCATTTTGTTGAGCTGGTTGACAAAGACTACAATGGAATCAAACCCAAAAGTGGTCTTGGGCAATTCACAAACAAAATCCATGCTTACCTATTTCCAACATTGTGTAGGACTGGGGAGAGGTTAGAGGAGTCATGTGGGACCCTGATTAGAAGCCTTATTTTGTTGACAAAGTAGGTAGCTCCAAACATATTCCATCACATTGTTGCTCATCTTGGGCCAATAATAATGGCATTTGATTGCATCCAAGGTCTTGTCCATTCCAACGTGACCTGCAATGGCAAAATCATGACATTCTACTAGGATGGTAGTTCTCAAATTTGTATCATTTGGGATCCATAACCTACCATCACAAAAGGTGAGCCCTTGGGTGTTGGTGATGCCTTTGGATGATTGAGCACTTACAATTTGTGAATCTATTTTTGTAGCAACAAGAATCTTGGGCCAAAATTCAGGGTTCATCTTGATTTCCACCACCAAATTGTTTACCATCGGCATTTAGGTGAATGCATCTGCAAGTTGCTTCTTGCCTTCCACATATCTAATTGTCATGTTGAATTGTTGTCTTCATTTTGCCTACCAAATTTGTCAATGAGAAAGATCCTTTTGTATCTTGAGGTAGACTAGAGGTTTGTGGTCCATCTCTACCACAAATGCCTTCTCACCCAAACATTGCTTCCAATGCTTGGTTGCAAGGACAATGGCCAGCTCTTCCCATTTGGTGGTATGATAGTTGCATTCTATCGATAGCAACTTAAGAGAGGAATACGCAATTAAGTGTCATCCATCCTGCCATTCTTGTTGTAGGACTTCTCTTATTGCTACACTTGATGCATCTATAGCCATCTTGATTGGACGTTTTGGGTCATACCATTTGAAGATTGGTGCATGTAGTAATGCGTCTTTCAACTCCTAAAGGCCAATTCTTGTATGGTTCCCCATATCCACCTCTTCTCCTTGCCCAATAGTGCTATTAGAGGTTGTGCAATCTTGGAGAAGTCTTACAATAAAACCCCATCAATCCCAAGAAACTCTTGAATTGAGTATGATCTTTTGGAACCCTCTATTTTTGAATGACCTATATTTTTTTGTTAACACTTAGATACCCTCTACACTTACTCTATGCCCTAAGTAGTCTACTTCAGATTTCCCAAACTTGCACTTTGAGATTTTGGCATACAATTGATTTTGCCATAGAATCTGGATGACTTCTCGTAGATATTGCTTGTGCTCTACCAACATCCTACTCTTGACTTAGATGTCATCAAGAAAAATGACAATAGATTTATCCAAGTACGGACAAAATATGTCATTCATCAAACTCATGAAAGTGGTTAGAGCATTGGTGAGGCCAAATGGCATCACCAAGTACTCAAAGTGACCATACCTTGTTTGAAAGGCCATTTTGTGCATGTCTTCTTCCGCAATCCTGATTTGGTTGTTACCACTCTATAAATCAAGTTTGGTGAAGTGCCTTTTCCCATTGAGTTGATCAAACAAGTCATCCATCCAATGTGATGGATATTTGTTCTTCACCGTTTGTGATTCAATCCTTAATAGTCAATGCACATGCGCATTGTTCCGTCCTTCTTCACAAACAGTACAAGAGCTCCATATGGTGATATGTTGTGTTGGATAAACCTCTTCTACAACATATCCTTGATTTGAGCCTTACACTCCTCCAACTCTTGAGGTGATAGTCAATATGGGGCCTTACAAGGAGGAATCTTCCCAAAATGTATCTCAATTTTATGATCTACTCTCCTTTTTGGTGGTAAACCTATAGGTAATTCATCCAAAAAGACATCTTGGAACTCATTGACCACATCTTTCAATTTCTCAAGAATTTTTCCATTGTGTTGGGCACTCTGGACTTCTCTTATTAAACTTATGAAATATCTATCTGCCTTACAAATAGATGTGAACTTTATGATAAAGAGAGGCAACTCTTGCCTTTGTGATCTTCCTTTAATCCCAAAGATCTTCCATTGAATATTTTTCATTATCTTTCTCCAATCCACCATGGGGTTGTAGTGCTCCTCCATAGTATACCTAAGATTAGATCATAGCAAGCTAGTTTTACCACTCACCACTTGATTGCTTCTCAATACCCTCCTATAGAGAGTATTACTTTTCTAGGTAATGACTCAATCCTCTCTGTCTGACCATTAGGTAACTCTACTTTGTCCTTCTCTAGTTTCATCCCCAACCTTATTGCAATAGAGTGAGACAAGAAATTCTCTATTACTCCAAGGTCTATCAACACTCTCAGTGGATTGCTTTCTAGCACTCTATTTACAACAATTAATTGTGCATTTATCTTCCTCTTTCTTTGCACACTCATCCTCTTCCTCCCCCCTCTCTTTTACTCTTCTTCACCAAGCTAATAAGGCTATAAGGTACATTTATTGGAAATCTTTGTTTTACAATGCGGTTTCCATATCTTCCTCTTCAATTCATCGCTCCATGTGGTTTAGAGGTTGCTTATAGGGAGGCCAAGGGCCTCTAAGATGACAAGCATAACAATTGATGGCTGTTTGCCCAATTCTGCCACAATTGTAACATCATTGTTGTTTTGCTTGAGCCCCTTCTTCCCATGGGACTCCTTCTCTCCTTTCTTTGACAAGTCCCCATTCTCCTTGGAGATGTCTTGCTCCTTTATCTTAGAACCAAATGTTGCCCAATTCCATAGGCACTGGTCCACCAAAATGGTGTGTCTTGGCTCGATAGTTTTGCATCAGTTTTATTGCTTCACTTCTTCCAAGTGCCCCTACTATTCTTTGAGTGCATGCAATGGCTTAAAAAACAATATGAGGATTTTGCCCCATTACTTCTTTGCAAATCCAATTTTTTAATCCTCTCTTGAAATTTTCAAGAGCTTCAATTGGACTCATATTGGTTATTGCAACCTATAGATCCAAAAATACCACCACATACTCTTGTATGCTACTCTTCTACTTCAACTCCCAAAGTTTGGCTTGGGCCATTTGCACTGAATCCATAGATTGGAAATTCTTGAGCAACCTTTCTTGCATGGCTGTCCAATCGACCTCTCTTCCTTCTACCAACAATGATCATTCCCAAGCGTCATACCATATGAGGGCCTTATTTGTCAAATACTCACATGCACACACACCTATAGAATGATCAATGATCTCCATTGTGAACAATCAAAGGTATCAATTCATTCTTGAAATCCAACTTTCACTACTCCCATGGAATGATGTCCTTGTAAGGCTTGATGTTGCATGTCTTCTTCATTTGTAGTAACAATGTGGCTTGGTTGTTGATTGAAACCAGTGTCATCGGCATGCATAACTCTCCAGGTACTTTGGTTGCTGGTGTTGGTTGTTGAGACGGCTCCTCTTCTTGCATTACTTGATCCTTCTTGACAACACATACTTGATTTTGTAATTCCTCCATGGTCATCTTGATTTCTTGAAAATCATTCAACATCCCTTGCATTTGTTGCATCAACTCCTATAATTGCAGATCCATGATTCATTGTGGTACCCACATTTTATTTTTTTCTTATTTCTGAAGAAGAAGTGTACAGAAGAAGATGAATTGTGCCTATATGGCACAAGAAGGCAAAGAACGAGTCCTTGGGGTTGTAACCTAAGGTAAAATGACTTCATGTCAAAAGGCAAGGTACTCAAAATTGCCTTATCAGCATACAACCTGAAGTAAGGAGACTTTGTCTTAGGGGTGCTCAACCCAAGGCAAGGACAAGGTAACAACTTTCCTTTGGAGTGAGACATTCAAGAAGGTACAACTCCTAAAAATGGTGATCATACGCATGAGGGAAAATTGACAATGATAGGAGCATGCAAGAGGTGTGATATCTCAATAGAAACTTGAAGTGAAGAAAGATGGAGAAGTGGTGCCACTATAAAATTTGGGCTAGAGACGAAGCGATGACAAGTAATTTTCCATCGCCGTTAAGAAGTCATCTTGTGGGAGATCATGGGAAGGGAAGTGTAGTCAAAGACGCATTGGTGTGTTGAGAGGAAGTCAAGAGAGTTAGTCTAGGAATCAGTAGAAAGAATAGACCTCAACCCATAGTGGAAGAGAGAAGGATGGGAGGTGGAAAGAAGAACTCAGAATTTGTAGTGAGAAATCATGCAATTTGGAGGTTAGATGTGATTGCAAGAATCTAGATCTTGAGCAAGCTTTGGATCACATTCTTGGCATGGAAGTGGAATGTTAGTTTTCCAGGTTTCATGATTGAGATCATTGAGAGTAAATGTCTTGATGGCCTTGAGGGAGGAGGAAAGAGAGGAAATTTGGCTTGATGGACAGAGTTGGATTGGAGATTAGTACTTGGAAGAGAGGCAGGCATAGAGCATGGTGCCACGTTCTTGGGGAAGGGAGAAGTAGCAGAAGAAACCCAAGAAGTGAGAGATGCATTCTCTTCAAAGCGCACAAAGAATGGCTATAAAGTGGAGAGCTATAAAGATCCTATGAAGAGAGGTGTTGTAATTGCACTGATGGCAATCTTGAAGCCGGAGAGAACAACCTACGTGATGAAACATCAAGCGGTGTTCTTCCACAAGATGTTTGTAGGAGAGCCATCAATTGGGCAAATTGTTTTCACCAACATGCAAGACAGATGGTGTGAAATTTGCAAGACAAGATGCCTCCACGTTACATTGTGCCATTTGCAACCCATTTCTATTTGGAGCTGAACTTGCTCAATGTGGCGGAGAGATACAAGATGGTGTCACACTTCCTTCTTGATTTGAGAAGAGATGTGGATGCGGAGGAGAAGCAATACATCTTGCAAATCAACAGCAACAACAAGTACTATGCATAGATAGGGCAGAGCATGCAGGTGAAGTTAAACACTCCAAAGTTGAAGAAGAGGAGTCAAAAGGAGACAAAGAAGAAGTAGCGGCGGCAAGACCTCAGAAAGCAAGAAAGGTGAACCTGAGGAAAGATCTGGTGGTAATTGCGTTGTTGGGTGAAGAATCAGAAGGAGAGGCCGAGTGGAAGGAAGAAGACTCGGAGAAGGAGGAAGAACCAGAGTTCATGCTGCAAAGCGATGACACAAGTAGTGACAGCAATGATGGAGTGGAGATGCAATGGATACCCAAAGCGGAGGAAGTAAATATGGAGATGGAAGAAGGAGGTGACCCAAGAACCAAAGATGAGGTTCTAGAGCCGGAGGAGAAGAGGGTGACTATTTAGAGAGGAGTCCACTCCTAAAGGAAGGCAAAGTATGAAGTAGGACCAAGTAAGGTAAAAGAAGTGGAGAGTGGAAGTTAAGGGAGCAAAGAATCTATTCCCATAAGGCGATTGCAGCTGAGAAGACAAGTATTGAGAGAAGAAGAGGCAAAGAAGGAGCCAAGTCCACAAGTCAAGGTAGCCCTGAGTGAAGGAGTGGAGTATTTGTGGGAGATTGTGTGCCCATTGTTAGTAAAGTTGGAGCACAAGAAGAAGGAAATGCTATTGAATTGTCCAAAGGTGAAGACTATATTGTAGGTGTTAGCAAAATTAGAAGAAGAGAATTCAGAATTTAAGAACAGTGTAATCTGAGGTGAGGAAGAGAGGGAAGTACTATGAGTAGATGCAATAGTACATAATCAAGTAATTGAGAACTTGAAGAAGGAAGTGGGGAGTAGAGACAGGATAATAGAGTAGAATGATATAGCAAGAGAAAGACAAGTAGCGGAGAATGAGATCTTGAAATAGTAGTTTGCTCATTCAAGACTTGAGATTATTCATGCTATGGCAAGGGTAGCAGAGAAGGAGCAAAAGCTTGATAAGATGATGGAGAGTGTGGAAGAGAAGGAGCAACTTTGGCAAAGGGACTTGATGGTGGGATATAGAGAAGAAGAAAGACTAAGAGAGTTACTTTGCAATCTAGAGGAGAAGATTGTACAGAAGGAGAAGGAGAAGGAAACAGTGAAAGTTGAGTTTGAGGCAAAATGAGCAATGTACATAGAAGACTGGCTTGCAGATCGAGAACGTGAGAAGAGAATGAGACTTGAGCCATTGAAGGAGATTGTGACAAAGATGAACATGATGCTCAGTACGGAAGCCAACGTGCAAATTGAAGAAACAAGTCTGCATGAGTTGAAGTTGTCTAGTGCAAGAGACAAGGAGGAGAAATGCAAAGGATAATGATTTGAATGCCTTGCTTATTAGTCTCATAACTCATGTCGATAGGAAGATATTAGAAGTAGAAGATAATATCATGATTAGATTAGATTTAGTGAAGTTGGAGATAGACAAACTTCAGAAAGATGTGAGAGAAAAACCTAAAGTATTTGATGTAGGAGTGCAGATATCTTTGGAGTTGCCATCAAAGGTATTAGAGAAGAGTGGGTCTAGAGATTAAAAGTTAGATAAATTAACCACTAGTGTAATTGTAGATTAGAGTGAAGAAGTGTTAGAATAGGTAGAGGAATTAGGAGTTGTGAAACCCAAGGATAGAGTAGTGTGTGAAGTTACTTTGGGATTGGAAGCCAAGGAAGAAGTAGATATCGGATCGGAGTAGTAACAATTTTTAGATTTGAAGAGGCAGATATGAAGAGATGCATTGTCATTTTGGATCTGTAGCTTAGAAGAGTTATTGTAGAACAGTACAGTTGTTAGTAACTGTAGTTTGCTTCACTATTTAATAGTGGCATTTGCACTCATATGTTGTTCAGTGCTCATAATTTTTGAGAATAGATAAAGCAAAGTGCTATGAAGCAGTGCTTGTTGTTTGAGCTTAATTCCGAGTATCAATTTTTTGTTTTTGTTTGTGAGTGTTGGAAGAATTTTGAAATGAAAATTAGTGTGCTTGTTGGATGTTGGATTCCATAGCCTTGATCATCATTCTGTGTGTTTGATCCTGAGTGAAGTGCAATTGAAGCAATGCCTCGTAGATCTTAGAGGAATTGTAGTGTTGGTAGAATTCTGCATTTGTGAGCACAATGCAAAGTTGATATGAAGCAACTTTGATCAAGGCAGTTGTGCCTTCAGTGGAGGGGTGGAACAAAATTCTAAGGAAAAGTCGTTTTGTAGTGAAGTGCCATTTTTGGGAAAGCCTGAATCGTCACAATCAAGATTGTTTGGAAAGATTTGATGGAGTTATGATCAAGAAATGTTACTTCGTGACAAGACTGCGAGTCAATGCTTGTTACTTTTTTTTGGGTGTGGTTTCTACCTAGGAGACTAAAGACACAACCAAGAAGAACTGAAGTTGTTACTTTGCTTTGTATTTGACCAATCTTGACTAGTATCTTTGTGGGAACAAACTTTACTTACCTGATTACTGCAAAAGTGATATTTGCCGGGTTGTCACATTCCTACATACAATTGATGTTCAATTGCTACATCTTACTTCAATAGAGGGTTAGAATGATCACTTTGGAGGGGCACAAACTATGGGGACTACCATTGGGACCTCAGAGGCCATCACTTGTTGATAATATTTCTCACCAAATTTGCGGACTAAAAAATCCCTAAACATCACTTTTGGTCTAAACATTACTTTTTGCGTGTGAAAGGGTGAAGGTTCAATACATTCAAATCCATAACATCATAATAGAATGTAGATTTTCAAATCCCACTTGTATACCACCACAAGTTGAATCACCAAGTTTGGTGAATTCATCACTCTATCCATGAATTTAGCTCCAAAGGGATAAACTAGCAATACTTTCATTTGCTCACGTTGGATGTACATAATCTTGATGTGGAATGGATTCAAGAATGGGATGCTAGGTGTAGGAAATTTACTTCCCGGTGCATCCATCCCATCCGCTCTCCAGCTTCCTTCCCAAGTCTAGCAATTGCACTATGTTCTCCACCTCAAATTACTCAATTTTAGTAGCTCGTGCTCTTCCACAAGGGGTGATCCACTATCTTGGATTAAAACACTTTCTCTAATACCATTGTAATGCTCTAAGGACAAAAAAATTCTTCAAGAGAGATACAAGAGAGAAAATATAGATTTCACATTCAATCCTCTTATGCTCTAAAGGAGCACCTTCACTTTGTGATATAGTCAAGGAGGATCTCCCCCAAGGAAGCTCTACCATGGGATTAGGTACATGGATAGGTGACCTGTCAACAAGCTCCACCCTTAGATTACTTGCTTGGATGAGTGACATGTTGGTCTTAGTCCCATCTGGTTGGTCAAACAGGCTTTGACTAGAAGGAATCTTTTAGGGAATCTTCTTATAGGAATCTCAAAATCATGTGGGTGAGGTACCATTGGAAAGATCTCGGTGAGACAAATCAAGGAGAAAAGAAGGTCAACTATTTCTGTACTTTGGGGGGGGGGGGGGATTGGCACATTTTTGAGGCCTAATTCATCCGTTTATGCCTTTGAAATTACCTCTAAAGTTTTTAGGTCTATTTTTGCTCCTGCACTATTAGTAAAAGTGCTCTTTTGGTAATACTTCTATATAACCTACGTTCTCAATCATGTGTAACATGCTTCTAGATATCACTACCCCAAGTTTCACCTCTAGATCATATGCCTGGCTATTGATTCTAAAGTTTCCAAGCATGTTTTTGGTTTCTGGTCTATTAGTAGAAGTACTCTTTTGGTGAAACCTCTAGCTTATCTACTTAGTCCATCATGTATAGCATTCTTCTAGATGTTACCAAACCGAATTTCATCTCTAGATTGTCTATCTAGCTATTGGTTCTATAGTATGGCCACTTTGAGTACCTAGTGATGTCATTTGGCCTCACCAACGCATCAGTCACTTTCATGAGTTTGATGAAAGACATATTTCATCCATACTTGGATAATTTAGTTATCACTTTCCTATATGACATCCTCAATTATAGTAGGACAATGATGGAACACAAACAACATCTATGAGAAGTCTTCTAGATTCTATGACAAAATCAATTGTATGCCAAAATCTCAAAGTGCAAGTTTGGCAAGTCTTAAATAGACTACTTGGGGTATAGAGTAAGTGCATAAGGTATCCAAATGTTAACATATAAAATAGAGGTCATTCAAAAATAGAATGCTCTAGAGGACCAAACTCAACTCAAGAGTTTCTTAAGATTTATAGGGTTTTATTGTCAATTTGTCAAAGACTTCTCCAAGATTGCCCAGCCTCTAATAGCACTACTTGGCAAGATGAAGAGGTGGATGTGTGGAAACGCACAATAATCAGCCTTTAAGGAATTGAAAGATGCATTACTATATGCACCAATGTTGAAATGATATGACCCAAAATGGCCAATCAAGTTGGCAATAGATGCATCAAGCATATCAATAGGAGCAGTCCTACAACAAGAGTGGCATGACAGATGGCACCCAATTGCATACTTCCCTCAAAAGCTTATTGGAAAAATGCAACTATCATACCATTCAACAAGAAGAGTTGATCATTGTCCTCGCAACCAAGCATTAGAAGCCCTATCTTGGCAAGAAGGCAAGATAGTGGTTGTAGTGGAGACAGACCACAAACCTTAAGTTTACCTCAAGACACAAAAAGATCTATCTCATTGATAAATTTGGTAGGTAGAGACAAAAGTTCAACATGATGATCACATATGTAGAAGGCAAGAAGCAATTAGTAGATGAATTTACTCAAATGCCTATGGCAAACAATTTGGTGATAAAGGTCAAGATAAACCTTGAATTTTGGCCAAGGATTCATGCTACTACAAAAACTAACCCATAGATTGTAGGAGTTTGATCATCCAATGGCATCGCCAGTACCCAAGGATTTGCTTTTTATGGATCTTGAATGACACAAACATTAGAACCACCATCCCAAAAAAATGTCATGATTATGCCATTCTAGGTCACATTGGCATGGACAAGACTTTGGATGTGGCCAAATGCCATTACTATTGGCCCAAGATAAGCAACAATGTGATGGCATATGTTCAAAGCTACCTACTCTATCAGCAAAATAAAGCTTCTAATAAAGCTCTTGCAGGATTCCTTCAACCCCTTCCTACACCTACACAACATTGGGAACAAGTAAGCATAGAGCTAGTTTATGAATTGCCCAAGACCACTTTAGGATTTGACTCCATCGTAGTCTTTATTGACCAACTCAGAAAAATAATTCATCCTACCACCAAGGACATGATTGCCTAAAATTAGCTCAATTGTACTTAAATGTAATCTTTTCTCACCACGGATTGTCTTGAGTGCTCATCATTGATAAGTGCACTCAATTCACCAATATGTTTTGGAGAACACTCTTTGGTTTCTTCAAAACAAAATTGGCCATATCCACGGCTTACCATCCACAGACCAATGGACAAATAGAGTGAGCTAATCACACAATTGAAGACATGCTCCGGGGCTTCACCCTAGGAGAGCAAGAAAGGTGAGACACCTTACTCTCATTGGTAGAATTTGCATATGATAATTCAATGAATGCACCCAAAAAGGCCACACCATTCTTCCTTGCGTATGGAGAGCATTCTTTCACACCTTTGAGCTTGATGAAGGTTTTCTCAATGGATAACAAGGTGGATGTCATCAACACTTTTGTTTCCAAAATCGAACAAGGAGTGGAGAACGCAAAACACAAGTAGTAGATCACCCAAAATTGACAAAATAAGTATACCAATGTACATCACAAGCACATAGAGTTCAATATTGGGGATCAAATTTGGTTGTCAATAACCAACCTCATCTTAGTTGGCCCACACAAGCTTAGACCTCATTTTATTGGGCCTTTTCCCATCCTTCATAAAATTGGAGCAGTGATCTATCACCTCAACTACCACCACACATGAAGATCCATCCAATATTCCATGTTTCCTTATTTCATAGATATGCACCCTAATTGCACCACATTTTTCTATATAAGAAATTTGACCTTGTCCTACACTCATTGATGACATGGAGAAATATGAAGTCGAACTTATTCTCCAAAAATGCATCCATGATACTCATCATCCACGTGTAGAATACCTTATACATTAGAAAGTGTACCCATTGTATGAGGCAACCTAGGAGCCAATAGCCAACTTGACCAATGCACCAATGTTAGTGAATCTTTTGAGCAACAGCTTTGCAATGAGGACATTGTGTCTTAAAGGGAGGAAGTTTGTAATATTGATAGCTAGATATATTATCTAGAGATGAAAATTGACTTGGTAACATCTAGAATGATGTTAGATATGATGGGCTTAGTAGACTAGATAGAGGTGTCACCAAAAGAACACTTCTAATAATAGAGCAAGAGCCAAAAATAGCGTAAAAATGTAATACCAATTGTTAGACATATTATCTAAAAGTGAAAATTAGCTTGGTAACATTTAGAAGGATGTTATAAATAATGGACTAAGTAGATCAGATAGAGGTATCACCAAGGGAGTACTTCTACTAATAGGGCAAAAGCAAAACATAGTCTAAACTTTAAAGTCAATTTTGGAGGCCTAAACGGATGAATTAGGCCTCAAAAATATGCATATTCTACTCCACTAAGGAAGAAATGGTTGGCCTTCCTTTCTTCCTTCCTTGGTTGTCTCATTGAGAGCTTCCCAATGGTACCTCACTTAGGCAATTTTGAGATTCCTATAAGAAGATTCTCTAAATATTCTCTCCAATCAAAGCTTATTTGACCAACCAAATAGGACCAAAACCAACATGTCATCCATAAACACAACTAATCTAAGAGTTGAGCTCCCTACTAGGTCACATATCCATGTACTTGATCCAAGGGTAGAGCTTCCTTTGAAGGAATCCTCTTTGTTATATAATAAAGTCAAGGTGCTCCTTTGGGGCATGGGTGTGACAATATGGAGTTTAGCGAGGTAGTTAGTAAGGCTAATGAAGTAGAGAATAAGCCAAATTAGCCCAAAATATTCCAAAAGCATCTAGGAAGCTTCTTGGTAAGCTTCCCAACTATCTTAATTTGCACCCCAAGCAAATAGCTTCTAGAAGCTTCTAACTAGCATAGTTTGCACGCCAAGTAGTGGCTTTTAGAAGGAAGCTTCTTGAGAAGCTTCTTGGTTAACTTGGCTTGCACTCTAATAAAGCGGCTCAAGGAAGCTTCTTAAGAAGCTTCTCAAGGGCCTTGTATGTTATTTATAAATACCAAAGCCAAAGCTCATGCTAGCCATTCAAAGTTTACCCTCATTCAAGTGTCTCAATGTGAGCTTCCATCCTCTTGTTTCTCTCCTTGATCTTGGACTTTTATATTGGTATCAGAGTAAGAATGGGATGGATGGAGTTTATAGACCACCAAATCCACTTCCACCAAACCATTGGGATTTTTGTGTCTAGATATTACCCAAGCATCATTTCACACAATTCATTACCTTGTGCTTTGGACATGATTTTCTACATATCATCACCTTGTTTGAGGAACCCTTGATACTTCCGGTTGTAACTTATGGAGAACAATGGATGTGTTGCATCTATGTGTTAATCAATGAGATAAATTGGGAGTAGTGGAATAGAGTAGTAGTCTTGGCGGTAATACCAAACAGTATCCTTGCGATGCAGCAACAAATTGAGCACCTTACTTGATTGTTGGATGACCAAGACCAGCAATGACAAGAACACATAGAGATAGCACTAGTTTGAGATGGAGAAGATTGCATCCAATTTCCAAAACCCAAGGTGTTTGAAGGCAAGAATCTTCTAAGCACAATGGAGAATTATATGTTTGACTACAAACATTACTTTGAAGTCACTAATCTTCAAGATGAACGGAAAAAGATTCTCTTGGCTTCTAGCCAATTGGATGGTATGGCAAAAATTTGGTTGGTGAGTCCGAGTAGAGCAAGCTGAACAACAGATTGTTGCACCAATTTTGACATGGGCAAAATTCAAGGATGCAATACTTGGCCAATTCCAAACTATAAATGCTTTTCGAGCCGCATGAGATAAATTGTTGGAGTTGAAGCAGATTGGCTCTTTAAGGAGCTACATCACACAATTTTATAATATTATCATGCAAATTCTAGATATACAAGAAGGTGAAGTTTTAAATCAATTTGTGTGGGGATTGAAATCATAAACCAAATTGGAGGTGACCATGCAAGAACCACAAAATGTAGAGGAAGCCATGCAATTGGTTGAGCACTTTGATTCCTTGGTTGTGACAACTTGGTCTTGACCTCAACCTACACAAAGCCTACCAATACACTACACATGGGTGGAGGAATTGGCACCAATGGAGATTGATGCTATCCAACAAATACCACTTGGTATAGTGGATAGAGAAAGATTGTGATGGAGATTGTTTTTATTGTCATCAAGTTGAACATCTCATTGTTGAATGTCCACTTAAGAATGGGTGACCTTGATAAGTTGCCCAAAGGGAGTTTGTGGAACAAAATGATAAAGGAAACAAAGAATCACAATAGGAGATTTCAAGCTGCTTACTGGGAGCTTGATTAGTTCCAATGGGATTGAAGGCTCGACCTATGCAAGTTTTCTTCATTTGCAAGGTATGATATCTCATTGGGGTTGTAGGATTTTGGTTGATACTGGAAGTTCAGAGAATTGTGTGTCTATTCAAGTAGCAAGGAATTGGGTATTCCTATCAAGCCAGTGATTGGAAGTAGATTGATGATTGAGGATGGTAGAAAAGGTTTTGCATTCTATACCTCATATCTTATTACCTTTAAGATTAGTAAGGAGTATTTGGAGTGTATGAGGTTTGTAGTGGCACCTCTACACTATGATGTCATTTTAGGACTACATTGGCTTGAACATCATGAAGTTCAATTTGATTGGACCAGACAACAAATTCAAGTACAATACCAAGGTAGGAATTTCCAATTAGGTTGTCTGGCACCTGTAAGTAAAACATCTAAGAATAGTTAGTCCCAAGATGGGAATCTTTTTGAGAAGGTAGCCATAGAGCGTACCTTGAAGGGAGAGGAGTCCCAAGATGGGAAGTTTGCCTAAAAGGCAACCAAGGAGCAAGCTTTGCAGAGAGATGAGTCCCTAGATGGGAAGTTTGTTAGTGAAGCAACCATAGAGCAAGCTTTGGAGGAAGATAAGTCTATTTTCACGGTGTGGATCAGGCCAATTGCACAAGGAAAATCTGAGGAGGGAAAAGAGCTTCATCAAGCAATGGTTGATCATATAGTTCAAGAGTTTACAAACATTTTTCTGGATGATTTGCCAAAGGGATTACTCTCCGATTGTGGTATGCCCTTCAAGATTAAGTTATTGCCAAGGAGTACTCTAGTGAGTAGACCAATCTATCGGCTCTCACAAAAGGAGTTGGAGGAGTTGCAAACAACACTTATAGAGTTGTTGGAGAAGGACTTCATACGACATAGTACCTCTTCTTGGGGAGCACCGTTATTATTTGTTCTAAAGAAGGATGGAGTACTTCGTTTCTCTATTGATTATCGTGTGCTCAATAAGCAAATAGTGAAGAATGCATATCCCTTTGCCTCGGATTGATGACTTGCTTGATCAATTGAGTGGAGTAAAATAATTTTCCAAGCTAGATCTTTGTAGCGGCTATTGGCAAATCCCCATTGATAGGGAGGATGTGCGAAAGACTACCTTTTGCACAAGGTATGGGCATTTTGAGTGGAGAGTTCTACCTTTTGAGGCTTGCTAATGCTCCAACAGTCTTCATGGATCAGATGCATCAGGTGTTGGATGAGCTATTGGATACGTGGTGCTACTCTTGGATGATATTTTAATCTATGGCAAGACAGAGGCAGAACACGTGAATCAAGTGTGTAATACCAAGAGCTAACCATATGATCTAGATGTAAAATTTGGTTCGGTAACATCTAGAATGATGTTATACATGATGGTCAAAATAGATCAGATAGAAATACCACAAAAAGAGTACTTCTACTAATAGGGTAGAAACCAAAATAGACTTGAAAACCTTAGAACCAATAGCTAGATATATGATTTAAAGGTTAGAATTGGTCTGGTAACATCTGGAAGGATGTTACACATGATGGACAAAACAGATCAGAAAGAGGTGTCACCAAAAGAAGGCTTCTACCAATAGAGTAAGAACCAAAATATGCTTGAAATCTTTGAAGGCCTAAACGGAGGCCTAAACGGATGAATTAGGCCTCAAAAATGTGCAAATGTCCCCCTCTCCCAAATAGAGGAAAGGCTGACCCTCCCTCCCCTTGTTTTGTCTTGTTGAGAGCTTTCCAATGGTACCTTATGTGATTTTGAGACTCCTACAAGAAGATTCTCTAAAATATTCCCTCCAGCCAAAGCTTGTTTGACCAACCAAATAGGACCTAGACCGACATGTCACCCATCCAAGTAAGTAATCCAAGGGTGGAGCTTGCTAACATGTCACCTATCTATGTGCTTAATCCTATGGTGGAGCTTCCTTGGAGTAGATCATATTTGTCTATATAATAAAGAGAAGGTGCTCCTTTGGGGCACCAAATGTTTAAGTGTGTAATTTATGTTTTCTCTCTTCTCTTGTCCTTGGAGTATTACAACGTGCGATAAGTCCTAGATGACTACGACAATGGGAATTTTATTGCAAGAAGTCGAAGTGTGACTTTTGGCAAAAGGAAGTTACCTTCTTGGGTCACAAGATCTCATCGGAGTGGATCAAGATGGAAGAAGAGAAAATCAAGGCCATTACTAATTGGCTTACTCCAAAGGATGCTTTAGAAGTACGGGCATTTAATGGGTTGGCCAATTTTTACCAACGGTTCATCCATTATTATCCTCATGTTGTTGCACCATTGATTGACCTTTTGGGGAAAGACTCAAGCTTCTAATGGACCAGCAAGCACAAAGAAGCATTCTAGAAGTTGAAACATATGGTGTCTTCAAGACCCAATCTTCAACCGTATGATCCTCAACTACCCTATGTGGTTGATTTTGATGCTTCTAACTTTGCAATTGGAGCCGTGTTGCAACAAGAATTCCCAAATAGACTACATTCCATTGCCTTTATGTCTCACTGACTCAATACGGCTGAAAGAAACTTCTTTGCTCAAGATCAAGAACAGCTTGCAATGGTATATGCCACCAAGCTATGGAGGCATTACCTCTTGGAGAAACAAGTGATAATGTGAATTGATCATAAACCATTGTTGCAGACCTTACACTTGGAACACATGAAGAGTCAACATCATCGATGGGAGGAATAACTCCAATTGTTTGACATCAAACTTGAGTACAAACCAGGTTGGTTCCATGTCATCCCTCATGCCTTATCATAGCAACCTGATTTGAAGTCTCTTCTTCTCATCATGGCAGCAATTAAGGGTTGTAAACTTGTAAACTTGCCCTGATTGGATAGGACCCTTTGATGTCACCCAAATTGTCTCTCATGTTGCTTATGGACTTGCCTTGCCTTGTCATATGCGCATCCATCTTGTCTTTCATGTTTTCAAGTTAAAACCCTTTGTTCCTAGCCCCTCTTCTTTTTCCTCTTGAGTCCAATTCCCTCCTCTTCCTATCCTTATCAATGATCATGAGGAGTACAAAGTTGATTGTATCCTTGCACGTCGTTACATTCAACAAGGACACCGACAACATATGAAATACAAGGTCCTTTGGAAAAGGTATCTCCTTCATGATGCCACATGGGAACCTCTTTCTCACCTTGAGAACACATAGACGACCATCCAAGAATTTGAAGTTTCAATGGCGACGAGGACGTCACCAACTAGCGATGGGGGAATATGTAACAATATGGAGTTTAGCTATGTAGTTAGTAAGGCTAACGAAGTAGAGAATAACCCAAATCAGCCCAGAATAGTCCAAAAGCATCTAAGAAGCTTCTTGGGAGGCTTCTCGACTAGCTTAACTTGCACCCCAAGCAAATAACTTCTAGAAGCTTCTAACTAGCTTAGCTTGCATGCCAAGTAGGCAACTTCTAGAAGGAAGCTTCTTGAGAAGCTTCATGGTTAACTTGGCTTGCACTCTAAGAAAGTAGCTCAAAGAAACTTCTTGAGAAGCTTCTCAAGAGCCTTGTATGCTACCTATAAATACCAAAGCCAAAGCTCATGCTAGGCATTTGGAGTTTTCTCTCATTCAAGTGTCCTGATGTGAGCTTCCATTCTCCCTTTTCTCTCCTTGGTCTTGGACTTTTTACAATGGGAGTATTGAGTGTGAAGCTTATATTTCTTCTCATATTTTTCTTCTATGTTATCTTATCCTCAAAAGATTAAAGGGACTTTGACCGGTGGTGTTGGGTTTTGGGATGGTTTCCTGTCTTGCATTACTTGATTGTTCTTGAAGGCATGTACTTGACTTTACAATGCTTCCATTGTCATCTTGATCTCCCAAAACTCATTTAACATCCCATATATTCCTTGTATCAAATATTTCATCTGAGGCTCCATGATTTTTACACACAACAAACACTCAATCACTACATCCTACTTCAATAGAGGGTTAATAGGATCACTACGGAGGGCACATAGACTTATTGGACTACCAAAATGGACCTTAGAGGCTATCACTTGTTGATAATATTATTCACCAAAATTGTGGACTATGAAATCTCTAAATATTATTTTTAATATAACCACATAATAGATTTCTATGTGCATGTTGAAACGAGGAAGATTTGGTATATTCAAATCCATTGCATCATAAAAGAATCTAGATAGTCAAATCTCACTTTCTATCATATATCACCATAGGTAAAATCCCCAGGTTTGGTGAATTCCTCACTCTCCAAGAGAGATACAAGAGAGAAAACACAAGTTTCACACTCAATCCTCTGATGCTCCAAAGGAGCACCTTCTTTTTTTATATAGCAAAGAGGATCCACCTAAAGAAAGCTCCACCCTTGGATCAAATACATGGATTGGTGACCTATCAGCAAGCTCCATCCTTGGATTACTTATTGGGATGGGTGACATGTCAATCCTTGTCCTATCTAGTTGATTCAAAGGGAATATTTAGGGAGTCTTCTTGTAGGGAGCTCAGAATCGTATAGGTGAGGTGCCATTGGAAAGCTCTTGACAAGACAAAATCAAAGGGAGAGAAGATAGAACTTTTTTCCCTAAAAGAGGGAATATTTTCATTTTTGAGGCCTAATTCATCCGTTTAGGCCTCCAAAATTGGCTCTAAAGTTTTCAAGCTATTTCTAGTTTTTTCCCTATAGTAGAAGTACTCTTTTGGTGCACCTCTATCTGATCTACCTAGCCCATTGTAAATAACATTCTTCTAGATGTTACCAAGCCAATTTTCACCTCTAGATAATATGTTTAGCTGCTTGTATTACACAAAGGCTACTCCAAAATGATAAATAATATATATTTTCACTTTCTCATGTTGAATGTACATCATCTTGATGTGGAATTGATTCAAGAATGGAAAGCAAGTTGTAGGAAATTGTCTTCCAGGCACCTCTATCCCATCCTCTCAAAGCACCCTCCAGTCTATCAAATGCACTATGTTTTCTCTCTTCAAAATAACTCAATCTCAATAGCCCATGGTCCTCCAAGAGGATTGATCCACTCTCTTGGATTAAAAACACCTGCTTTGATAGCATTTTAATACTCCAAGGATAGGAGAACCCCCAAGAGAAACACAAGAGAGAAAACATAAAGCTTCACACTCATTACTCCAATGCTCCAAAGGAGCACCTTGTCTTTATTATATAGCAAAGAGGATCCCCTCAAAGGAAGCTCCACCCTTGGATCAAATACATACACTGGTGGCATGTCAGCAAGCTTAGATTAGTTGCATGGATGGATAACATGTCTATCCTTGTCCTATTTGGCTGGTCAATCAAGTTTGACTAGAGGGAATCTTCTTGTAAGAAGCTTAAAATTGCTCAAATGAAGTACTGTTGGAAAACTCTTGATGCAACAAACAATGGTAGGGAGAAAAGCAAACCTTCTATCCCAAAGGGCAAGATTCTTCCAACTTTCAAGGCCTAATTCATCAGTTTTGGCTTCCAAAATTGGCTCTATAATTCTCAAGGTGTTTTTGGCTCCTACCTTCTTAGTGGAAGTACTCTTTTTGTGACACCTCTATCTGATCTACTTGGTCCATCATGTATAACATTCTTCTAGATGTTACCAAGCCAATTTCCACCTCTAGATAATATGTCTAGCTATTGGTATTACACCCCATCTCCAAAGGCAATTCCATCCATTGTCCTCATCCACAAAGGCAGTTTTGTACATTGTCCTTTTCCTTGTCCTCATCCATCATCATGAGAGGCAATGTAGTGATAGAGACAACAAAATTCCTGTATGTACCTTCCCTACTATAATAAGAAAAAATAATCTTTTAAAGGTATGTAAGATTCCAAGGAGATTTGTTAGCCTATAGGATGAGTATACTATACAAGTCCAAGTAGCTCTCATGAGGATCATGAAGTAACTATAGTTCCACTCTACCTCTAAAAAAATCAATATCTTTGTCATTCCTTGATATTAGGTAAAGTAGGTGAGTATAAATGTGCACCCCAAGCATAATTACCCTTTACAATAGCACTCTTTTATGTTGATACTTTATTTGTCTTTCAAACTTTCCATCTGTATCCCAGTTATAACCTTCCTTCATGACTTTCATCTAAATGAGTGGCTCTAACTTATGGAATCCTTCGTTGCTCATTCTTTACTCTATTCCTTGTATTTCTCAATGTCTTCTATACATGCAAGACTCTAGCTTCCCCTTTCTCTTTGCTATTTTTCAAGGCATTGCCTTGGATCTAGTACCCTCTAAAGTTGCTCATTTTGGCACATCTTATCTCCTTGCTCTTATAAGTATGTAGCATTCACAACCTTGTTATTGGAGATGTTTTTATATGTATAGTCTCACATATTATTTTCTTACACCATTCACACTCCATTTTCATCTTTTTTATCTCCATATTATTTTGCTATGGTTACTCTAGGTGGTTATGGGAGAATCATTGTTGGCATTCAAGCTATGTAGGCATCCATCCCGATTAGATGGTTGTACAAGTTGATGTCTTAAATAATTTCAGTATTATTTCTTATCCAATTGTGTTTTGTGTTCTTTGCTCAACACAATATCAAATTTTTTCCTTGATCCCATTTGTGTGCATTTCTAATGGTATAGAGACACCTTTCTTATATAACCACCATACTACCATAAGAAATTTCACATAATTGGCATCTACCAAGTACACGTCCCAAGGAGAAGCCCTATGAAGGCTTTTATTTGTGATAGCCCATTGCATAGCTTTGTGGAAAAATGTAGCCACTTTTTCATAATATCTCTTTCTATCACTTTCAAATGACACCTATATCTTTGGAGAAAGTTGTAGCCACATTTTCATCATATCTCTTTCTATCACTTACAAAAGATACCTATATTTTGTAGTTTATTGTTTGAGCCTCATTTGCTTTTATATCTACCTAGAGATCATGTGCTTACAAGTTCAAACTCATAAGTGCAAGGTCTAGAGTCCATGAGAAATCCTCACTCCGTCTGACTTCTTATCAAGATTCCACTTCACACTAAGAGGTTTGAGCATTTTTGGGCTCTCTTGTAGGAGATGACAATTTTGTAACTCATTCATCTTAAATTCTTTGGTTTAGGTTATAACACACATTCATTTACTCCCTTGGTTTGAGAACATATAAGTTGCTTACTATATTTGAAAAGATGTTATGTCTCTTGAGTCTCCTATTTAGGACATACTTACACTTTCATAGATGTACTCCTACCCTATCTATGTATATTTAAAATTTTAATAAGTGAAACTTTTTCCACTCTATTAGGGCTATGTATGCTCCCATAGCTTTCAAATGAGTGGTATACTACAAGTACCTCTTCTCATAGACATAGAAAGATTTTGTTTCATATTGTACTAGACTATTGTGCCAGTAGCTTATTTAAGAGCATGGGCTTGAGTGTTTCTTCAACTAATAGATAGGTTCTTATAAAATGGGCACTCCCTTCTTTTGCCACCTATTATAGTAGTGGATTTTGGCACTCATCATTTCCAATCATATCTTCATTTTTGTTACAATATATTACTAATCACTACGTGCATAAAATTTCCTATGTTTATTGACTTTAATTCACTAGAAAGATTCAAGTGGATCTTAGTGAATGAATGCATACTCACATCCTCACTGATATGCCTTTATATGATAGAGTTAAGATTCTTTATTATGAAAGGAAATTTACCAAAGGAAAGCTCCATGCTTCCACTTTGATTAATTGTTTTTACTTCATACTAGAGGAATTTACTCCAATTCCAAAACTTGATTCCTTTAGAGTGCTCTCAAGCATTAGGCATGTAGAGTGCTTCACACATTGACAATTGCAATAGGAGCTCCCATAACACCTAAGACCTTGTCTCTCCATTTACTAGATATACTATTGGAGGACCTATATCCACAATTCAACAATAAATTACTTTGTTTATTTTGCTCTCTCTTCATTTACTAGATACAATATTGGAGGATGGATCTATGTAACACAATTCAACAATGAATTACTTTGTTTATTTCCCTATTATTTGCTATAAAAGTAATTCTACATTGAATTTTACCATTATTTCTTTGGGTTCATACTCATTATCTCCTTTTGCACTTCTGGGTGCCTTATATTCCTTCTTTTAATACTTCCAAGTATAGTATTTGGCCTTTTGGTACTTTTGAAAAACATAACTTCTATTTGCCTACTCAATGTGTTCTCGTATATATTGTTTTCTTAATGCTAACTAGAGCATGATGTTCCCTTCGTAGGTCCAACATCTCACCATTATGATGGCTGCAAGGCAGCCAAGTACACTATGTGAAAACTGCAACAATAGTCTCGGGTATATTTTATTTTCTAGTTGGTATGCATCATTTAAACCTTCAAGTAATAGGGCTTATAAGATTTACACACTCCAATCGTTATTTTTGTGAAAGTTTCGTTAAGTTTTACTCTGGTGGATCACACAACATAATAGAATCTTGCTTGCTTGCATTTGTAATGCATGCTTCTAAACGTTTGGATGTTCTAAGACATGCAGCACATCATAGAAGGTTCATGATTTTAATTTCACTGTCATTGTTAATCTCTCTACGAAGGCTTGGTGCAAAATGAATTACTAGAAAATTCCCTCTTTACTTCCAAAAGTGAATTCTAGAGACGGGGAACACGAGTTAATCTCCTTCTTAAGTATAATTGCTTTGCCTTGGGATTTAAAGCTTATGGACATGTATTTTGACGGCCAGAATCTGCCCAAACCTTGGAGATTGCGGTTCGTGCAGATCTACAAGTTTGGTCAAACAAGACCTAGCAAAGAAGGAATGCACATTCTCACTTTTCTAAGTTTTGAGCAGTGAGATGCGTACCAAGGTACAAAAATGATTTCTCTTATGTGTTCAGAGCGGCAATCAAACACACCATAATGTTACAAAGTCTTGGAGTGAGCTACTTGGACTCTTGGAGAGTTCAATCAGTTGGCTTTGATAAAAGGTACATGCTTGGGTGATCTTTTAGGAAGGTCATTATTTGACATAACTCATAACACACCTTTGTGAGAAGTTCTGGTCTCCTTTCCCACATGTTATTTTCTATTCCTTTCGAGTGGTATTCACATCTTGGGCCCCATGGAGGAAATAGTTCTTGTAATCTAAACATTCACACTTAGTCCCACACTTAGTTAATAAACTTATATGATACGGTAATGGTAATATGGTGTTTGCTAATTCAAACTTGTAAATACAAAGTCTAGAGTACACATCTAATCCTCCCCCCCTTTGGCATCTCATCAAGATTGTAGTTCCCTACAGGAGATTTGAGAATACCATACTCCCCTCTCAAAGATGAAACTTTTTGTAACTTCTTTATCCCGGCCACTTTGATTCAAGCTAGTGCTCGAGCTCCCCCACCAGGAACACATGTGACATGGAAACTAGAGTTACAAACATGGAAGCTACATGTACAAGCACAACCATAGTGGCGCCAGTATTCCTTTTCTCTTTTTCGTTATGGGGTATATTCTTGGGCCTGCTGGCCTTCACACTACGCAGGTGCCAGACTCTGGCAGCCAAACGAGGGCAACTATGCATCACTAGCCAGGTTTATTAGAAAATTGTCAAAGATTATCCTGAATAGTTTTGTATTCAGTTGATCAATTGTCCTAGCTAAAACAGTGCGCTGATGACGTTGATCATGAAAATTGCTCTGCCATATCTCAAATGATATGGCACTGAACTGGACGCCACCATGGACGTGTACTGCTCCGTAACGAGTCAACCGAGAGACCACCTTGACGGCATTCTTGATCAATTCCACTTCCGAATCTTCTACGAGGGGTATAGTCTTGTCACTTAGATCTGGCCCGTATCCTGATCAGGAGTGGTTCACTCTGCTGAAGACCTAGTGACAGACGCAAGTTTCAACATCCCAGGTTGTAATTTTTCAGGCATTCCAGTGCACAGCAGCCAAACAAAACTCCTGGCGTTCACGAGGAGCAATTCACAGATCTTCATACGTTCACAAAGTCTATTGTTTTCGACAGGATCTATTGTTCAATAGCCGCTTCCCAAATTCGCAAATAGACAGGTATTTGATCTACCATGAGACTGATTGGTTTTCTTCACCGAAAACCGAAACCTCAGGGTGTTGAAAGACTTTCGAACCACGCTGAATGTTTCTCAGACGAACTCTTATCGGGTGTCTCGAGCTCTTCACAATCTGCTTCAAGTACCTCACCTAGGATTGAATTGCACCGTCCTGCTGTGGATGATCTGTTTGAGAAAGAGCATTTACAGCTCATCGAAGCTTTCAGCGTCATCGACAAGGATGGGGACGGCAAAATCTCCAAGAAGGAGTTGAAAGCAATGTGGAAGGTGCTGGGTGAGAAAATCACGGACAAGGAACTACGCTTTATGGTTCAGGAGGCTGATGCCAACGGGGATGGGGCAGTCGATTTGGGGGAGTTCTATATTCTGAGCAGGGACGTGGGTTTAGGAGTCGATGATACTCCAAAACAAGAAGAAATACAAGTTGCATTTAGAGTGGCTGATGCAAATCGGGATGGCCACATCTCAGCTACTGAATTGCAGAAAGTGATGAGTACACTGCACAAGAAGACAGTCAGTATTGGCAAGAGTTCTGCAATGGTGAAGTGGGTGGACTCTGATGGCGATAACGAGGTAAACTACCAGGAGTTTGAGAGGTTGATGACATCAAGCATTTTGTCTTCAAGCACATCTTGAGCCTGCACCAGAGCATTAGCCAAGTCGGGTAGAATTTGAAGTGACTTCTTGGGGGGGAACTATGCCATCCTAGTTGCAAACGGACATCGAACACACAATTTTCGAGCAAACAAAAGCAAACTTAAAATATAGGTGCAGCAATCGGAGGATTGCTTCCTACAGTAGAACCAGCTATCTGGAGCTTCCGCAGATTAAGTGAGAGGTTTGATTAACATGATCTATCAACTGTCACAATAGGCATGGCAGTTTGGTCTATCATTTTTTGCAGTCTATGAGAGATTGAATCAGGTCTTGTTAGGTTAGAGAGACTGAAAAGATGTGCTAGAGTATGCCGACTTGCTACAACGATGTTCTTTACCAAACTCTGGGTTTTCGATTTTTTGTGATGGTTTAAAATGCAAGGGCAGTAAATTCCATCTGTAGACCTAGGGTAGGTGCGTATGTTCCAAATACTGCACTGTCAGTACTGGTGAGCATAATGATATAGTCTCGATGCGATCAATGGTGTCACCTATATCCTAGGGCACAACTGACACCTGTTCTAGATAATATGATAGTTCACCATCAACCAATCCAAGAAAGGGGCAGCTGATTGATCACTGCAATGTTGACCACATCCAGGGGGTATGCTTGAAGGATGTCGAATAAGGATAATTCAGCTGCAGCAAGAGTAAAGGAGACGTCACTTTTTTGGTTCAAGATGGGCTTTCTTCTCTTTACCTTCATCAAAAAAGAAGCCAAGTCTCAAACGAAGTGACGTCTCCTTTACTCTTGCTGCAGCTCTGGATAACGACACGGAAAACTCTTCCTCATTTATGGAATTTCTATGCGTAACATACTTTTTCCTGTCAAGAGACGGCAGAAAAACTTTACATCATGCAATGTATGTTTTGCCTCAATCGGTGCGTCAGTGAACAACAATCTACAAGGCCGGATCTAGTAGATATTGGTCTTATCAACATAAAGTAAAGGCGTCAAGAATTTTCACAGCTTTCTTTGGAAATTATCCTCGGAATTAAGCTCATTGACTACGTAGATTATGCAACATCCATTTTATCCATCCTGCAACAGACCAGATTATACTTTTCTGATCATGCAAAATGCATAATCAGTGGACTTTCACTAAGCTGGTATTCTGACGTACCTGCCGTGGTAATGGAAGCTTTACAATTCGAAGCACATCTTCGTACGATTAAAACTCGGCGTATAATACATCGTATCTAGGAAGAAAATAGTTGATGCAGTGGAGAGTTTTCAGGATCCACACCTGATAAACAGGCAAGTTCCCCAAGGGTGAATTGACTCGTACCTGACGTGACTATAACAGACGGGGGAACATGTGACTCTTGACACAAGGTTCATTTACGTTCCTTGAGGAAAGGTGGCGCGTACTGCAAAGGGAGGAGGTCCCATATTGAATGGTGCATGTGTACCATGATGAGTTTGCAAGCTCAGTATCACTAGTCAAATTTAGAGTGACGGACTTAAACAGTCATGACGTGGTTGATGACGGGCAGTATCGCCAACTTCGGAATCAAACTTGGGAAGGCTTAAAGCTGTCCAGATGGAAATGTTGATGAACACCGGCGATCGTTGAGGTTAGGTTATTGTGTGCAATAGAGCGTACAGTTTGCGATCGACTCTTTAACTTGATAGCAGACTTTATTTAAGACATAAGTAAAGGCGACCGCGTAGAAAAAACGAAGGATGGGAAGACCCCATTTAAGACCAGCACACACGTTTAGTAATATCATATGTCTGGTAGGATCCAGACTTTTGCGTAGACCAAAAGTGCCAGTACTAGTAGTTGCTGTATCGCTTAACGAATTGAGCCGTATTTCCGTACCAAAGTACTCTACAATCCACACTAGTGTCGAGAGCTTGAAATGGTTATGAATGCCATGAATGGCCACTGTCTGTGGAACAGTGATTTCCTCAACAAGTTAACTTATTATGTTCAGAGATTCTTCAAGTATAATACTTTCCTACAAACTCCGAATTTTTCCATACTCCGCATTTCCTCCTGTTTTCAATTATCAGGCATTTACTAATTCTCCTGGTAGCGGCATTTTCAGTGTCGAGGCTGATCGTGCAGGATGTTGTCTATCGTTGTCGCCGCCTGCAGTGCAACTGTTGCACCGATTCCGCGTTGTTCGTGACAAATGTGAATAGCTATAGGTGGCGATGCGTTCGGACAGGGAACACCATTCGGGACCGAACGCAGTGGACTTCCTCCATAGCAAGCAGCAAAAAAATTTCTAAATTTAATAGGTTTGTGTAGCCTCTAGTAGAGGGCGTCAGAGAACACGGAGATCCTCAGGTGGTAGACGTCTGGAGCTGTAGGAAAACATTCGCTCGAATATTTGTTCTGTCCTTTCTGTTGGTGGAAGTTGAGCATCTGATTGATGAAATTTCGGAATTCTTCGGCAAGAAGTTGAAGTACCAAGCTCTTGCAACAGATGTGACCACCTACGTCAGGTTTTGTCACTGCGACCTCCACAGCTACCATTGAGATCAGTCTCATGATCGCGAGCTTCGGAACTGGGTAAATTTCCACCTGCTACAGCAAGTACAATCTAGCTGAGGAGTCAGATAGTGGATGTTTTGATCGAAATGGGAAACTCTCCCACGACAAGTAAGCAGTTATCTGGAAGGTGCTGGGAGAGGAAGTTACTGAAGAGAAGTTTACTTTCATGATTCGGAAGTCTGACACCAACGGGGATGAGACTTTTAATCTGGAGGAGTTTCTAAACGTTAATAAGATCACGGGTCTAGGATTCGATCCCAACTTCAACGATAAGGTAATACAAGCTGAGGAAGTAAGAGTTGCCTTCAGCGTGGCAAATGCCGATCGTGACCGCCGCATTTCAGCTGGTGAGCTACAGAAACTCTTCAGAAGACTGGAGGAAAAGAAAACCACCATCACTGAATGTGCTGCAATGGTCAGATGGGCAGACTCCGACGAGGACAGTCAATCGACTACGGGAGGTTCGAGCGGTTGATGATATCAAGCGTCTCCAAACATGCAATTTGAGTTCCAGACGACCATATTTGCCTTCATATGCTGGAAAGGATCCTGCATTAGGGTTATCCTTGCCAGGATGTAACCTTTCCAACTTAAGCTTGTCAGCCTATTTCAGGCTCATCAAGATGCAGAGAGCAATTTTACCAGGAGGCGCGTCGAGTGCGTTCGTTTCAACAGAAAGTCAGACTCCTAGACGATTGCGTTTATTTCGACAGATGTCAGCACCCCGAGACTAGTGTCGGGAGCTGGCAAAATGGGAAATTTCTTTTCAATTTGCGGACCGGACGAAGTCCAGATTCTGGTCAATGAGACGCTAATACTTGACACACAACGAATTCTTCATTGCAGCTGTTTGTGTAACATACGATGCGTGGTTAATGGATCGAAACAATCAAAGATCTGGTCAGATTTCCGTTCCTGCCTTTTCTTAACTCTCAACTCTGCAAAGCAGTATGTACCTGCAGCAACTGTGCAGTAGCTCTATCGAGAATGTCTTTGGTCCGTGCCATGCTCATGTTTGCATGCTGACTGCTCAGTGTTATGTGAAGGTATGAAGATTTAGCTTGTCGTCCTGATTAGTCTTACCAGAATTATTCAGCCTTCATCACTGCCCTGGGAAGCAGTTGAGTAAGTAGGTAAGTCCCTGCACCGGTTAAGAGGAGTTAAAGATGATCACATGTTTCTGCACAAAATGTCAGACTCTAAGGATAGTGAACGTTATCCATATGTATACAACTTAAGCACAACATCCACAACTGCAGAATTATAAGGTGTAGCTCCGGAGCATTTGAGTAGTCAGCTAAGTCCCTGCACCGGTTACTAGGAGTTAGAGACCATCACATTATAATTATGTAGCTGTGTATCTTGTCCTTAAGGTCAATTTATACGTTCATTGTCCTATGGGCTTCACGTCTTCTTCAAAATTATAATGCGATGGTCTCTAACTCTTGTTAATCTTGTTAAACCTTCGGTCCCTCTGGGGGCCGTATGTACTTACTCCGCTGCTCATTTTGGCATGTGATGAAGGCTGGATAATTCTGGTAAAACTCACCAGGATGACATGCCAAATCTTCAGTAGCATACCTTCACATGACTTTCCTTAGGAGTGGTTCATGTGAACTCGTAGGCCTAACAGTAGGCAGCAAAATGTGCGCATTTTATACCTATCCACAGACATGTTGTCTCTGCAGCAACACCATCCATAAGCTCTCGCATTGTTCCACTCCTCCGTTAATTAATTCAAGTGCACCACGTTTTCTCTCCTCAAAATAACTAATCTCAATAATTAATTAGTTAATTCCCTCCTTATTATTGTTCCTTCGCTCTTTACCTGATTCATGGTTCGACCTCCCTCCCGTGTCTACAGTGTTCCTACCCGACTCCAGCTTAGGTTTTAATTTTCATAGTTCACGCACTGCTTACGGGTGATCAATTACATAACGTTTTATATTTCTCGCATTCGTTTGCATAACGTTTTATATTTCTTGCATTCGTTTGCATAACGTTTTATATTTCTCGCATTCCTTTGCATAGCTGTTATCGATTTCAAATTGTTTACTGGTCCTTTAGATATATGTTATTTTTGGTTTGTTGCAATTATGCGTTTGCTTCAGGTTACATTCGATGCATTCTACTTTATGGATTTATCACTATTCTAGCATCGTGCATAAACTACATCTTGGTTATCGATCATTTGCATTTCATGAGTTCTGGATCACACGTTCTGGTATATGAGAGTAGAAGCCGTTCTGGGAACGGCTTCTACTCTCATATACCTATATCCACAGACATGAAATCAACCTTACAACTAGGACCCTAATGTATAATTCTTTTGCAATTTAGATTGTCACTGACATTCACAGAATTCTGTCAATGTGAGTATTCGAAGTAGGAGGTCCGGAATATATAGAATTTAAATCCGACAGGGTTGACCATTCGAGAGAACTTCTTAGGCTTGATGAAATACTACACAAGGCTTGTCTTTCATCAAATAAATGTGACGTGTTCAAGGAATACCAGATTCTTGAATGTTAATATGCGATAGTAAGGTTTCCGCTCAGTTAACGTCAGATCATTTGTGAAGTTAAGTTGCTCTTACTAAGTCTCATGAGTAGTTTTACCGTGAGTAGCATCTCACAAACATATCTGAGAAGTTTGAATTGCCTTACAGTTACTTTTAAGACATCATTTTGCTTTCACTCGCAATATTTCAAGAGCAGAATAACAGGGAAGTACAGAAAACCAGTTAGACGGTGTCTAAATGTCCTTTGTTGCTAAGTGAGTGGTAACCATGGATTCCTATCACATGTATCGTCCGTTATGTTGCACTTTCTCCAACACATGTACATGCGTCAACCACAACTTGTTCTTATCGAAGGAAGACTTTATATTTTACGCTAACCGCATAGGATACTAATATTATATTACAGTATTTCCTTGAATTTCTAAATTCCGTTGAAGAGTCTAGTTGGTTATAGAATCACCTTTCTTCGTAGTTTAGATATTTAATGACTTGTTCTAATTCAATCAACATTGGGATTCTATTTGGCTTTTTTCCTCTTCTCTTAAGCAATGCTGCCGAAAGTAGGAGTACAATCATATACTGTTGTCACACCGTGGACCTTCTCAAGTAAGTCTAGTTTCCAGACAATTACACGAGCAATGAAGAGGTCTTATCGCGACGAATGGGTGGGTGTTGACTGCTTAGGAATAAAACTTTGTCGTTTGGCTGCTTCATTAGTGCTCTCATCCCCACTAGGTAGAAAAACGAGTGTAGTATTTACTGAGACACGAGTACAAGTCCTTACACAGAAAAATGAAAGCTAGCTGGGCTCTGTATTTTCATAGACTCTTGACCGAACCTTGTGTGTCTTGAAGTAACAAATGTGGCTCAATCAACAAAGCCCTACAACGTATAACATCGAACAAATTGCACTTGCCCCATCAAAGACGTGTTTCTAGGTACGTTATACCTTCAATTAAACGAACAGATTTCTAAGTCCAAGTTTGAGGGTCGCCACAGTACATGCTGTGAAATATGTCCTGCAAGCGGTCTATGCTTTCTGGCCTTGCGCATTACTCTTGTTGTGGATGCACTCTGGCACGATTGTAAGGCTTCTGCTTGTAATATTTTCTCTTAACAATGTTCTTAGATTCGGCTTCAAGCAGTTGTAAATCTCTTTGGAGCTCATTCAATTTGGATTTCGAATCTAACAGGGAGATCAGAAAAGATTTCCTGATTACAAATGCATCAAATAAAAACGATATTCTAAGCACTCTGGCTGGATCGAGGCATTGCAAGCGTTTTCATTTCCAGCGGGAACACTTTCTAACCGTGACCTGCGTCCACTGCGATTAAGCGCGTACTGATACACCGTTCCTTGTACATACCGGAATGTACAGTAGAACTTGCACCTGGAAAGACATAACGGAATGATATTCGCCTGCGTACAAGACAGTTTACACAGCTCATGATCGGATTGACTAGCCCGACCAATTAAAACTGGTAAAACGTTAATAACCATGTAGTTACGAAGAGAAAGGGAGAAGTTGAATTGACATTTCGCTCCTGCTGTAAGATTTATTTCTTCTGTGGACCTAACATCGAATGTCAAAAATACATACAGATGTCACCCGTACGACAAAATGGCATCGTATCTGAAGTTTGTACTTCAAATGAAGTTCAGCAAATAGGTTGAAGTCAACGGAGTGGAAATTGAGATAACATCGAGTAGATCTAAGCATGATCATGGAGTGGCTTGATTGACGTTTATCTGATTCTTCACACATTTTCTGCAAATGACATACTTTGACTATCCAAACTGCTGACGAACGGAAGTGGTAAATGGAGCTCATGAACGACCTGGACTTCGGTCACTGGATTAGCGTCATGTCGACATGACGCTCCTCAAACTGACATGGTCGTTCATTTCTCTGCTCCAAACCCTAGTATCCTGGTCACTGGCCGTGCAAAAATTGGAAATTTATTGTGCATTTTGACAGCCCCAGTTACAGCCAACTTCGAGCTGGAGTTGCCAGCTTTGTGGCCAGGTTTTCGGTGCATTCCTGCACACGATCGAACTGACTTCTCACACGTAGTAATCATGGTTTAATTCTACAGTAGCTATATTCCTGCAAGTGAACTGCTCTCCAGAAATAAATGAGCTATAGGCTTATCTGCATACTTCGGTTTTCTTTCAAATGTTTTATGCCTCGGTATTTCGATTGTTCCTCCGGATCCGGATTTTTCAATGGAAGAAATGGTACTATTTGTCAAAGCTGTGACATGTAGATTCTCAGTTAGCATGAACCTATCTCCTGTGAACAACTCGAAGAGTTGTATAAGTTGAATCTGTGTTATTGGTATTGCAATAGAATTTATGGTAGGAATCTTTCGTGCAGACAATTTGCATAATGATAGGGGTAGTGATCTCGCACTTCTTGGTCGCAGCTCTCATGTTGTCATCAGCAACGCTTTGCAACTCACAGCTTAAACTAAAGATTTGGTCGCTGGGTGAAGAATGGGGAGTCGGAACACCGGCTACGTTGTTTGAGTACACAGATGAACCCGTACTCTACTCAGCTAGCGAGAAATTTTACCTCAGCGTGCAAGCACAACCAGCAAACAATCCAAAGAACCCGGGCGATGAAATCTTTTGCTGGATAGGTGTGGTAGCAGATTCGGATGCTGTGAACAAGACCCAGGTATGGAGAGCACCTTGCGACAGAGAGCTGCAACGAACCGATGATTCGATGCAAATGTGCTTTGCTGGTCTCTCGGCTGGAGGATCTCTGCAATTAAGAAATGCGAACAAGAACATCACTTTCAGCAGCAACACATCAGGACTCGGTGTGAATCACGCGATTGTGGACGATCTCGGTTCGGTTCTTCTGCAAACCGCGGACAACGTGACTGTCTGGACTTCAGCTTCTCTGACGACTCCTCCCGCATGTCTTCAGTTCGGCCTGGGAGTGGGCAAAAGGCCAACTCCTGCAAGTCCTCCGGTTGGATCAAACACTACGGCTCCTGCACAAAATTCCGCACGCATGATCTCCAGAGAAGTATCGGGTGTTTTTGCAGCAGCAATAGCGTTGAATCTTGCATTCGAATTTCTTCACTGACTGGAAGACTAGGACCGGATCACGGGATCGAATGATCCAAATTTCTAGTTTAGACTACATCACATCGGATCTCAAACTTGCTGAAAGTGCTTCAAATGATCTCCCTGGAATGTGCAATGAGCGCACAGACCTCTACGCGAGCGATCGCAGTGCGGGTTAAAGTGGGTAGACGGGAACGACAACCGTTATTTGAAGAAATAGGAGGTGAAGAACCGGACAAGCTCTATCAGAGCTGCTGTCGGTTCCCTGCAGTCGTAAAGTGCTGGCCAAGGTCAATCATCAGTGAGACCTGTTGCTCAGAGCCAATAGGTAATAACAACAATCTGTAGGTTACGATTAAGTGTGTACATTACAATGCCGATAGACATGCATATAGCTTGCTGCAAAATCTACATCGTTTCTACGTTCCCAGCCAGTAGCTGGAGGAACGAAATTCGCTGACTGAGACGAAGGACCAGGCACAGGGCTTGCAGAATAGCTCATGTGTCGAAACAGGCCGACCATTTCCTTTATATTCAAACAGCGTTAGGGAGACGCAGTACATCGTGATTGGCTAAAGTGGGGCACAGTGTACCGAACTAGTCACCAAACAGAATTTATTGTGCTGAACCATGTACGGATTTTTGTTTACATTGGATTGGTCCCTCGTTGTCCAGTGTGATCACGTGCTTTTAGTCCATTCTAGACTATCTTCCGCTTCGTAGTTGAAACGGCGTTCACTGTCACCAAGCTACTTAATCTGTTCCTACAGTATGAGTCGTCCGAAAGATGGAAGCGTCTTAACCTAAACCGCGTCACTCCTGTTAAGAATTCAATTTATGATAGCGTCGTGAGACCCAACGGGGCCGGTATACGTAGGTTTAGGTTAAGACGTACTGGACGGGTGGGCGCCAGACATGTTTACTATGGAACTCTTCCTCACGCTTTCAACTGTAGATAGCCTAAGGTGATGATGTTCTCCCTTTCTCCTCAAAGATCACGATTGCAATTTCCGACCCGATTCAACAATTCGAAAAGCATGTGACATCTAGCACATTGGAGAGAATGTCCCGGATAACGTTCTCGATCGCAAACACTTCAAAAGCAATCAGCTTTATCGAGATAGCTTCATCCTCATATCTTAGCTTGCTTTCAGCGTAGACGGCACAAAGATCTGTGTCTCATGTTCTAAAGACCGAGCCAGATAAGCTGGTGCCGATGGAGTTTCGAGATTATAGCTGCTTTGCATGAAGAACATGTCAACTTAGTGAGAACGGGGTTTAGATTCTAAACTAGTCGGACTCTTGGACGTGACAATAACTTGCACAAAAGAATCAACTCATTTTATTGTTTCTCGGTCAATCAACATCCTCACTAATGCCTTCTTGTTATTCGATAGAGTTAAGATTCTTCCATGGAGAGAGAGACATGCTCCAAACCTCATTTGAAGATTTCCGGATTACTTTCGGTCCCTACTTAACTTTCATAGAAATCCTAGACCATGTCTTCGCATGACACATAAATTTTGTAGAGAGAAGAATCCATTATAGTTCATGATGCAATTCGCAATAGAGTGTATCAAATCATGTGAATTACACTGTTCTGGATTCAGATTGAGCAAGGATTGGATGTACAAAGATCGCCTCCTCAAGTGAGAACAATTTTTATTTATGTTCATAAATAGTCATTGTATCTTGCATGACGTGGTTACTACAAAGCATCTATGAATAGGATCGTTGGCATAAGCAAATGTAGCTGTGGGAATAATAGTAACCAGTGCACAACCATTACACAACTTAATTATCTTTGTATAACCTTTGTATCTTCATAACTTGAGGTTGCTTACATACGAGAAGAGGGGCACTTTCCAACCATGTTCACATTTTACTGTAGGCAACATTCTCGATTCTCAATCACTTTACAACACTCTCGATCCTTTGGTCTTCGTTCACGTACATCAACAATTGGCACGTCCCCTATAATTCAAGAGTAAATTATCTTTCTTAGTTTCTTCGGCATATATAGTTATGGCCGCTCACTTGATTCTAATTTATTTTTCTTTTCCGCTTTGGACTATTGAACCTCGCATTCTCGATTTCCTTTTGCACTTGTTTGTACTCTTTTCTTTAGGCGGGGTTATATGTATCAGTTGCTAGATAACAGTCGTTGTGTTCAACTTTACTTTACTCATAAAGACTATATAGTCAAAGATTCATGTCGAGAAGGAATCTTCTTTTAAGGATGTAACATTTACAATATATGCTGAGATGAACCGTCCTTACTCGTGATTGGATCCATATGTGGCGCATAAGATTTTGCTTTTATCATTAAGGGTCTATCAAAAAAAAAATTGAAAAAGAGAAAATGTAGAGCTCGCAAAATCCACCCACGTAATACTTTGCTTGTGTTTTTTTTCTTACACTCAAGTTTTTATTTTATAAATATATATAGGATAAATTTGATTTTATATGATCTTTCTTCATTAGTCTAAAATGATTCATATCACTTGATGTCGCTATAAGTCGGACTATTCCGACCTTTTCCCTTTCAAGAGATACCGTATGCAGTATCACAATGAACTGACTCGAATTAATCCAAAGCTTGAAAATGAATATCTCACCGTACATATGTTTGCTCGTGATTATGAAGAAGCCTAAGAAGAAATAGACTCGCCTTAAATAGGCTGTCCCGTGAATCTCATTACAACTAAATGGAACAAGTTTTGAGAGCAGGAGTTACTTTCAATAATATAATTTGCCCAAGATGTAATAATAGTACAATTTTTTTGAAATGGTAACTTTTAAATTAATTTTATCATTATTAACATTATTTGAGAAGAAAAAAAAGTTTAAGAACAAGAAAATATTTAAAACTAAACAAATAAAATTAATAACATATTAAAACTATGAAATTTCATTAACTTAAAAAACAAAAAATATTACTTTATGGTGCAAAATTTTTTTTTATCTCAAAATCAATACTTGAAGTGATTGTAAGAGGATTCTTTAAACATTCATGTTTAAAAATTTTCAAATAATAATAAAATAATTTATATGGATATTTAATTTTACTATACACTTCATACTAATTGAAATTTCAGCTATTCTCCAATTTTTAATTATGCCTTCTATTACTGTAAAACGTGTGATAAGTCAATATATTAAAATTTTAATGGATTGGTTAATCTTATTCTTTATGATCCTAAGTTGCTCTTTCTACTTCATATTATGTTACTACTATATGTATATGTTATGAGTATAAGGAGGATATAATAAGAAAGGAGAAACGTATCATTGACATTTATTACATGTTATTGATTTACACCGTAATATGATTTTTGTATGGTTTGCATGTGACCATACTAATACTTACTGGTAAAAAACCTCATATAACGTAGTTAAGCATCATTTTTATTGTCTTCTCTCTATATATTGCAAAGCGCAAGTGCAAAGCTTTTTGAGCTTTTGGGGATGATATCATAGGTTGATAAATACATGTTGAGCGGGCAATACAGTATTCATCAAAGACAAGAGAAAAATTAATATAGATGCTTGTATGCATAATAAAGCCTTTTCTTATTTACTACAGGAAAGTAACAAATTTGCATTGCAGATTTGACTTAGCAACAACTTGAAATATAGTTATGTGATAAAGCTTCTAGTATCCTGCCTTGGAAATTAAAATCTTGCGCTTTTCTTTTTGGTTAAAATTTCTTCTTCATTTTTGCTCTTTTGAAGAAAGAATCTAACTCCTATTTTTGAATATCTTACCCAATAAGAGCCAAATGGACAAGTATATATATTTCTCCATCTTGTTATGAAAAATATGGATTTATCTAAATCTAAAGATGAGGATGGATGATCTATTGAAATTAAAGTGCTTAGATTCATTTCGTACATATATGGATTACATTTGTACTCATGAAGAAACTTAACCATTATATGTGAGAAATGAATCTAAAAATTTTAATTTCAATGGGCTATTCATTCTCGTTGGTTATATTTCTTCATAAGTATAGACTTTTGAAACATAAGATTTTTCCCTCAACATCAACATTTCAAAGTGAGTTATCATCTGCACCTAGAACTATTATAAGGTCAACATATATAAATCAATAGGGGAATGGCCACAATATTAGAAGGTATGTATTCATTCTTTCATATTTATGTACAGTAGTTCAAGAATATATATTTTTTAATTAATTTTGATTAATTAAAAATTTTTAATTAATTTTTTATTTTTAGATTGATCAATGAGAGTGCTAATAAAGACAATAGCTTCAAGGTACTCATGAAGATAATAATTTTATTGGTTTTAGTAAATATAAACAAGTAATTTAGGATTTTCTATAACATTAGAGAAACGTTTAATCTATTGAGTGAGAATATTCCATCAATTTCTTGTGGATAATTTGTTATCCTCTTATGTAGGTGCTTTATTATAGTTGAAATATTCCCTACATATACAACATATATATATATATATATATATATATATATATTCTTCATCTGTTTATCCTGTTTTATTAGTAAAGCTTTTACTCAAAAAGGTGACAAGTGCTCTTAAACCTTTTATTCACTACAATTTTTTTTATAGTTATGGAATGCACATCAACCTTTTATCTATCATCTAGCGGAGATTAAAAAAAAAAGATGTAATTTTCTAGTGTTTTACTTGAACAATACTTCTGTTTCTTGTTGGTCCTGAATTCTATATGGCAAGGTCAGTAGAAGGGAAGCTTCATGTTAAATAGAATTTGAATATATAAGTGGATGTATTGTTTGATGTTGCTATGTGGTGTAAATTATCTTTTTTATGTGAATTATTTATAATATTTTAATTTCTATTTCATATTTTCATATGTTTGAACTTTATGTGGATAAGACAGGAATCCTTCAATGTTTCTGTATTTATGCAAAAGTAGTCATCTAAGTTAGTGGACTTGAAAGAAGTCAATTTATTATTAATAAATTTTCCTTTAGAGGATAGGTACAACACTATTTGATCAATGATGATATTTAGAAACATAACCAAAATGAGCAGTATATATTTTTTGTGTCTTTAACAGTTTATGTTTACTTATGTGATATTTTTTCTCATGGATAAGCTGTTTGCCTTAACTTGTGTGTTTTGGTTGATTTACTCCAATGTACGTTTGCCATCATGAGCTTGTTGGTCATGTTACTTGTGAGTCTGTGGAGCTTAAGAGTCCTTGTAATACGCTTACGCTTACAATTCAAAGCAAAAAAAATAAATTTGTTTTAAAGAAGACATAGAATCTCATATTATACATTTCACCCATTACTTACAAGATATCCTTAGGACATCAGCAAGTCTATAGTTATATTCTGATGAGTTCCTTAAATATGGGTGTTTTATTTGGTTTCCAATCTATCAAATAGAGTGGAATAAGAATGATTATATGAATACCTTGGATTAGGTGGGTAAATCGAAGAACCTACTAATATGTGCAAAGAGACTAGATAATTCATCTCTTTCAATTAAAAAATATTTATTTTAAAACATATTGATATAATCAACCATCTATTTATTTCCAACTAAATTAATTGTTTCATATTTTACTTGAGTTAATTAACAGCTCTTTGGAGCTTTGAAATATTTCAAAGCTGAATTAAAATTTTTAGCATTGTTTTTATACATATTTTTCAATTCAAGCACAAACGTTTCGTGAAGAGGATTTGGACATATTAGAGTCCTGAGAATAATGAATAGGTTGACATATATTTTAGTGAAATAAACCACATAGAAAAAACCCATAAAAGTGAATTAGTCTTGGAATATTTATATTTATAGTATTTACGTAGATCTATTGCAAGCGATCCAATTGCAAGTAGAAAGGTTACTTACACAATCGACCATGGTTCCCCACATTTTACTTTGTGTACCGTTGATCACAAATTTTATTTTCTATACCATTGAGTATTGAGCGTTGTTTGTCTTGCTTTTAATATAGTACAAAACTAGATCATGTTCTAGACTTCAGTTATTGCAAAACACTTTGGCTGATTTCTGTGCAGATTAGAGGAAAATAGTCGTTACACAGCTCACGAAACATATACCTAGAGTGTCCAAGATGAAATAGGTAACATGACAAACCAGATAGACTATAGAGTGGACCGAACCATAGGGATCAAAGTTGCAAAACAAAGTTACGGAACCAAAGTCGAAGCTCAACGCCGACGAGTAGAATCAATAAGTAGAAGTTGGAAAATAAAAAAGCCAGGATAATTATTATTACAATATTATATCTTAAACTAGATTGAAATAGTAATGAATTTTTTTATATTTTTTATCTTATGTAGATCACAAAAGTGCTCCTTATGAAAACAAACAATAAGGGCAAGCAAAAAGCTCTAATGTAAGCGGTCAAGCTATGAAGTCCATCTTTATCCTTGCTTAGTTTACATAGCTTTACTTTACTCTACGAGGACAGTGGGGGATTAGGGTTTACGGTTTTTGGGGTGGTCCCATAAAAGATCCGGAGCTTCCTTTTTACAGTGGGGGGTTTCACATTTAAAAGTAAAAGAGGTTTATGGGGTAATTTAGTGATACCCGGAGTGATTTAAAAGTGCCACCCGGAGCAACTAAAAAGAGACTAGGCGGGAAGAAATATTTGAATTCCTCCCCACTTGTGTCGGGGTAGGTATTGAATTTGCGAAATTTCAAGCTATGCGATGAAACTTGTTTTATCTTTAAATGATGTTAACATGGTCGGTTTTACCTCTCCAAGTTTAGATTCTCAAGTTTAAAGCGTGTCTCAAAGTTTAGCGTACAAAGATGAATGAACAAGAAAACATTTTAAATGATCAGCCCACCAGACCTGAAAGATTTTCTGTAAACACTTGACTGTCACACAGGTCACTCGGGATGCGCGGCTTACGCAAATTCTATACGGGTTGTGCAGGAAACGCAGAAAATGCAGGCTGTGCGGGACGCGCGGGATACAGGAGGGAAGAAATTGGAACCTTAACAAAGCACCCTCAAGTTTCAGCTTCAGCAAAAGGGTAAATCTCTAAGCCAAGAAAAGGTTCCCAAGCGGGAGGCTTGCCCATTCATATTAGGTAGTGGTCTTTGTTGTCTTAGCCAGGCACTAAGAGAAGCCCTCCATGCATCTGATCAACAAATGAGAGTTTTATGCAACAAAGTCCGAATTCATATACCATGGTCCATAAACAAAGAGGTTACAAAAAAATGATGTCGTTCATTGGGGACCGTCTTCTGGCGAAAGGCGTTCAGTACTCCGAATGGTTAAAATGTTGCAAAAGGACTTCATGGGTAGTTCGGAGTGTTTTAGCACGAAATTAAGGTGAGTATTCTCAGTCAATACCGGAACGCACTTCAAGAGTACACGCCACAAGACAAGTCTGGAATTGGTATGATAATCTGATGCAGACGATGGCTGCTTATATTACAATCGAGGTACACGTAACTCGTCACGTAATTTTATACATCGTCTTGAGGATAGGACCCATAAGACAGACACTGAAAAGAAGAATTCCTAAGGCGGATGAAGGTTGTAAGCGAAATGCAATCACAATTGGTCGACAAAGTGGTCGACGGGAGATAATTGGCGTCAAGCTATTTCCCCGCTTCAAGATAGATCGTGTACGTTCATGGCTTGCGAGGCTGCTCGTACATGTAAAAACTATGGCACAAGCTCTTGATTGGAAAGACCAGAAGATCTATCAAATAATGATCTATCTCTGTAAGTTGGTTCTTGCAAGTTGATTCAAGACTCAGACTAGGGTTCGTTGCCCAATCCAACTCAAGCTCACTCCAACTACTGTACTCTCTTCACTTGCCTAGTCTGATTCACAATCAACTTCCTACTCCAAAATTCATGAAAAATAATCTGTGATCCGAATTGGACACTAGGAAAATTGAGAATCGACCAACCTACGAGAGAGGTCTCTAGTGAATTAGAAGTGGAGGAATTCTCAAAGTCGAAGGCTGAGGCCCAAAGTAGAATGGAACACGACATCTGCACCCGTCAATGTCCACGGGCACACTTGCACTCAGCGAAAGGTGCAAAGTATGCCCGTAAAATTGGCCAACAGGCTTTACAAAAAAAAGTTGAAAGAAAAAATTCGTAAATTTACAGCTCTCCGTGTTTTCCTTTCCAGTCTTCGAAGTTACGGGGTGATGATCGAGCAAAATCGAAAGCCTAATCTTAATTACATGTCACTTTGCAAAATTTGCAAAAGTTATAACAAGCTAAGGGTTCATGTGAATAATTTGTGTTTCTCGAAAATTCTGGGTGGATATAGTAAGTTTCTAAATTCTTTGAGAAGTACTTTTGAAGAGTCAAGCTTTTGATAATTAAAAGGGAATTTTGAAATCACAATCCACATCGAGAGGAGAGCTTAGGTGTTTCTTGCCAGGATAGCTAACCAGCTAAAGAAGAGCTAAAGAAGGTAGTTAGTAGTGTAAGGCGGAAGTGCAAGATGGCACTATGGATTCAAAGGGTGCAAGCATGAGGGAGAAAGGTGGCAAGATCAAGGGAAATTTGAGAATTGTAAATTTGTTAGAAGTAAGCTTTGGCTCACCAGTCCATTGAATGTAGTGGGTGCCAAATTAATTTAGGGTTTAGCAGGGCCTTGTATGTAGGGCAATGTGATGGATATGAATACCATGGAGCATGCAGCTTGGGAAGTTTTCTTATAAGCCCTGATTCTCAATCTCTTGAATTTCTTGAATTATAGGTAGAATTGTCCAAGAGTCATAGACAGCCGCCTCGAGTTGATTGTACCACCTTCCTTGATTCCCAAACTCATTATCTTGTAGTTGCCCCGTTGGCTGTAGCTGCTAGAGAAGTGCTTTCTAATAGCCACCTGTCACCTCTTTCTCATTTTACAACCCTTATCATAGCCGGAGAATCTATTAGCACTTTAGATGAAACCACACTTGTAGCTACTATGGATGTTGTTCCCCTTCCATGCAAATTCCAGCATCTCCTTAATATGGTAGTATCTCTAGGACCTTCTGTGTAGTCCAAAAGAGTGTTCACAAGGCCATCATCATCAGAATCGGCAACCCCTTCAAGGAGACATGATGATAGGTTTAAAATGATATCATACCATCATAGTCAAGTTCTAGATTATCTTGAAGACCCAGACAATTTAAAATTGATCCATGGAGGTCCTTGCAAGAAGCTAGTGCAAAAGAGCACCACCTTTAGCTACATGGCCACATACTTTGTAAAGTTTGGAAAGTGCTTTCCTGAATCAATGAATGGAGAGAGTTTAACCAGGAACTGGGCTAGTTAGATGATATCATACAAATTGGCTATTCTGTCATGGGAGAAGGCCTTACATACAAGGAGCTTAAACAAGGATTAAAAACAATTGATGACAAGCTTAATCATATTTGTACACACTATGAAAAAAAATAGATAAGTTGTTTTGTAGTAGAGGTAATATTGCTCCTCCTGCCTTTGTAACTCTAGGAGTAGAGAATGATTTGTCAAAGATGAGATTGGAGGAAGAATCTTCTTCCCAAGTCATGTGTGAACCCCAAGTGCACCCAATGCACAATCACACTACCAAGGCCACACATGTATCAAGACTTGGTTTCTTAGAAGGTTTTCATTCTACTATTTTTCCTCCTGAATCTAGCACACAAGAATCAAAGTATGTTTCTTACAAACTATACTCTCAACACTTTATTGTAGAGCCCTTGCCCAAGGAGAGCATAATTGAGCACCAACATGAGGAGAGGCAAACTAAGCCATGTGTAGGAGGAGGAAGAGAGAACAACCCCTTTACATCAAGAGTATCAATCTCCACCAAGTATTCCATGAGTGATCCCATAAGCCACTAAAGGAGATCAATGGGAGGTAGATAGTGAGAATAATGGAGTCGGCCAAGAGAGTGAATCTAGGAAGAGAAGGAACATATCTTGAGTTAAGATGACAATCTCTTCCACAATGGTTGTGTTTGCACATGATCTTTCATGTGTTACAAAAATTAGAACAAAAACATTAGAAGCTAGAGAGAGATATATGCTTGCTGAAATGAAGCTCAAAGACTACCCAAGATGAAGAAGTTGAGAAAACAAAGTGAAATGGAAAAGAATACATTGATTTCCAAGAACAAGAAGAGTCTATCAAGATGGAGAAGTTGAGAATCAAAGAAAGAAATGCCAAGCCAACCGGTTTCAAAAGGCAATTATAGAGTTAGCAAAAGTAGTGAAAACACCCAAGGAAATAAAGAGCATTGTGAGCCTCATGAGCATGGTTCCACCCTCGGATGAAATCCAGACCCATGTAGAGAATAGTGAGTAATGTCTGTTATTGAGTAGTATCTATGACCAAATAGTATTAGTAGTGTTCTAGTACCACTTGAAATGGTTTTCTCACATGTATTACACAAGAATTCATCTATATATCTTAATATATAATCTTCTACTTAGTTCATCTGTTTTTTTCATTTTATGTTTTGTATTATTTTTTGTGCTTGTTTCAGCTTTGTTCAAATGATGTATTCATCTTCATTCAGATTTTTCAAGTTTGTACACTTTGCACAATTTGAGTTTGATTTGTAATAAATATCCATGTGTACAACCTTTGATTTTATATGTAAATAAAGATTTTCTTTGACTTGGTTAAGGTGGAAAAAGAGAGGAGTTGGTTTAAAAGTGACTCTTCATCCTCCATAAGAATGACTCTTTACCCTCCCAAGACTATGTGAAAAGTACTCAAATTTAAATAGGAGAGATTTCAAATTGCTAAAAATATTTAGGAGAAGAAATGACCTATCAACTCATCATTTGAATTTTTTGGTTGTTTGTTGGGTTGGGTTTGCACATTGATAGATTGAATTTTGGAGGATTTGCACGTTGAGTGATGAAACTTAGATGGTTTTAGAACAGAAAAAAATTCTCTTTTCAAAAAGAGGAGGATTTGTAAAGAAGAAAAGAGATAAGAAGTGAGTGGTTAAGAAATTAGTAGAGGGTTTAGTAAATCAACCCAAGAGACTTGAGGAAATAAAATCAAGATATATATAGTTCCTTGGGAATTAGACCTGCAAAAAGTGCATTCAAAGAGTTTAGTTGAGTTTTGACTTTGAAAATTTTAGTTTGTAGAAAATAAAAACAAGGCAAGCATGCACAAATTTGACCCATGGGAGGTTTTTGGTGTTCTCTTGTTGGTGATGACATGTAAGGTGAGCAGAATCTTAACTCTTGTAGAAACTGGAAACATAGGCATTTGCAAATGCAACTCAAAAGGCAAGAGGTTGGTGGTGACTTGTGGAGAGAATAAAAGGGAGAGAAAACCTGAAATAGTGAGAATAGAGAGAAATTAAATTTAGAATGATGGTCAAAACAACACAAAAATTGCAAGATGGCAATGCAAGGGTATGAGAGATTGGTTGACAAGGAGGAGCAAAGTGGAGCAGAAACAACTAAAGGACCTTGGTTGGTGAGATTTAATAAAGTGATCAATTACATGCCCTACATGAAATGGTGTTAGATTGATAGAGCCATGATAAGTGAATGTGCAGAAATAATATAGGAGGTTGATTGGACACTCTTGATTTGAAAATAGGAATGGAGTTTCCATGCTCCCATGTGAGTTTTTCATCAAAATTTGAAATGAATTGATCAGAAATTTTGGAATTTGGAAACCATTGCATAATTGCCATCTCACACCTCACCATGCACCCTTGCAAACCACTCAAAGGTGGTTTGCATGGATAAGCAGTTTGCACATGCAAGATAGTGGTTTGCACAAAAGGCAAGCAATTTGCACATCAATGGTTTTGTTTGTGCTTTTGTTTTAGGTTATATTTGATGCATTCTACCTTGAGGATTTATCATGCTTATTGGATTGAGTATATCTTGGTTCACTTTATCAGGTTGCCACTACTATCTAACCACTTTCAAAGTAAGTTTAGGGTCATGTGAATTTAAGCATGTGAATTTGCAGGTTCTTTTGTGTATAAAATTTACTGGCACATAGAACAAAGATACTCATCAAGGGAGTATTAGAGTGCAAGAGTTAGTTCTTAGTATTGAGATGATTGAGGAGGCATTTTTTTTTGCTTAGGGAGAACACTCCAAGGAGGAAGATGGTCCCATAGAGTTTGGTTGAAGATTGGTTTCCTCTAAGAGACCATACTGCTAGGAGATATGTAGTATGATTTTGTGCATACCCTACATTCAAAACTTTCTTCTAAATCCTGTCTAGGCATCCAAGACTAGTACATGGGAATGTCATTTTGATAGTGGAGAGTAAGATGAAGCACTCTACCTCAATGTTCTATGATTGGGCAAACATTATTTTATTTTCTATTTAGGCCAACCTAGTTATAGTTTGTAGGCAACTTCGTCACCCAAAGTCGAGATAGTTTTGTGTGACTCATGTAGGGCAGGTCCTTACACACTTGTTCATGGAGAGGGGATTACTACGTGAGGTAGAGCATGTACATGGTCCTAGATAGTCAAAGGAGGTTTATGGCATTGAGTGGGAGGATGATGGAAACGAAGCCTCTTCTCAATCATCCTCCTCTTACATCATGGGGACCATGACCATGATGATTATAAGAATGAGTGAGAGTGACTTGCATAGAGAAATGTTGATATAGATATCAGTATCTTTATTTGTGTATTTGTGATGGAGCATATGGTGTTTATGCTAGATTAAAGGTTAACTTTAAAGTCATTGTCATTGAATACTTCATAAATTTACATTGTTTGGATTTACATTTTTTTTTATATGATTTTGATATGAGATGATATGGATGAATGTTTGTGAGGTTCTACAATTTGAACATGATTATGATCTTGTGTAGATTTTATGTACAAGTCAAGGTCATGCCCATTCTTCCCATGAGAGCACCCTCCCTCCCTCCACATTCTTCCCATGAAGGTGTTGCTTATGCATTTGAGCTCCATGGGAGCACTCTCTATGCTCACTCTCCCCAATGTAGTACTCCCATGGAAGGGGAGCCACCTACTGTACCTAGAGAGATTCATTTTACTGTGTATCTTCTAAAAGTATAAACTTTTAGAAGAGCATCTAGTTGATAAAGAAGAGTATTTTTGTCTTGAGGAGCATCAACTAGTGGAGCACAACTTTAGGATGAGCACTTGGGACAGTAGACTATGAGAGTAAGGCTAGAAGAGCATATTCTAGGAGAGAGAAAGACAAGACTGGCCAAGCGGGAGATGCACTTATCTGCTAAGGAGAGTATTATTTATGGGAGGTTAGCACACTTAGTTAGTGCTATTAGAGAGTGGGAGAAGAGATAGCATGCATAGAGCTGCTAAGCTTGATAGCCTTATTGGTGATAGAGTTGAGAGGATTGATGAGTTGGATAGACTTATGAGAGAGAGGGAGTTGATGGCCAAGGCATATAGACTTCAGGAGATGTTTTATGTGAGAGATTTTATCACTGTTGTGGGAGCTATTGTAGAGTACCTAGAGATCTCTACATGAGGTAAGGACTTTGCTAGATTATTTTAGGCTAGCATACAAGGATGCTTGCCAAGAGGCAACCAAGTGGTTGGAGATGGAGATGTTATGTTTCCCTTGATATTTTCCTCACATTGATGTGGATACTCAAACCAAGCATGCACATGATGATCATGGTGTGGTAGGGTTTAGGGATCATAGGGTAGGATCTCATAGAGATTCACCCTCTATTTGCATATGGGGAGTCATACTATGGTTGATGGTTTAGATTTTGAGACTAGGGCCACTTACACTAAGACTTTACCTTTGGTTATGTATCATACTAGTGAGACTAGAGCTACTACCACCACCATTGTAGAGACTAAAGCTACTCAGACTTCACCTTTGGGTGTGCATCACATTGGTGAGACTAGTGGTACATCTATGGGGAGATTACAAACTTCTTCTTTGGTTGGGGCTAGGAAAGCCACTTGTGGAAGTCAAATTTTGTTGACTCTCATAAGGGGACCTGGAAGGAGCCTTATTTGCATATAGGAAAGGACATTACATCTTGGAGACCTCAAATAGGTGATGATCTTGCCATACCTTTTCACTTTGGAGGTACATACCATGAAGCATTGTGGCTTTAAGAGAGGAAGCAACCTTTGCAAGATGAGGTATTGAGGCTCACAAAGTTTAAATAGAGGATGAGCATGTCTAGAGTATTAATCTCATGCATACTTCCACACCAATTTGAGGAGGAGGATTATATTGTTGGATGTGTGTTGCATTGTTGACTTGAGAGATCCTACTAGACCAAACTTACCTCCATTCTTGGAGTGGTGTGTAGAGGCTAGTATGAAAGGATAGCACTTTTACAAAGCTAGTAGTACTTTATGGTACATCTTGCATTTTGGCATGAAGGAGTTCATGGATTATTATATCACACACTTTGAGGTTATCCTCTAGACTAGTGGCCCAAAGAAGGAAGTGGAAGTACTATTGCAATCTATGGGCAATCAATGTTTTCTTCTTGCAGGAGTGCACACTTGTTCCAAGCTCATGGTTTGCCTCTCACTCAAGGGTGGATATATTGATGAATATAAAGGGTTCATAGTTAGACCTTACAATATGTTTACATTATTTGAGAGATATTTTGATTGTAGATAGTGATCTCTTCCATGTAGTAGAAACCACCCTCATAGGGCATGACCATGATTTGCTACTTTTGATACACCTAGTGCTTCATGCACCTCCTTAGTAGATAGACTTGTAGCTCCTCTAGATAAAATTTAGAGTCTTTACACATGCTGCTATTAGATTTATATAAGAGGAGTGTACCTTTGGCTAATTTTTGAGATTATAGCTCAAATCCTTATAAGCTTCTAGGAAGAGCCTTTTATGAGCTCAAGATGCATCCTCGTGAGAGGAGATGGATGTGTTATAGTCCTTTCTTTATACCACACACATTATATTCCCAATTTCATGATGCACTACAATAGGTGGCCTATGTAGTATGTAGGCTACACCTTGGTATTATACACTTGCACACATTAGTATTGTTATTATATTATGGTGAGTTTCATTTTTTTCATTTGTTTGTTTCTTAGAATATTCTTGTATTTGCAAAGTCTCATATCTTTTCACTTGTGAGATAATGAAATTTCATCAACAAACTTAGCAGATATTTTCACTTAAGCTGAATAAAATCTCATATAGACTTAGCGGATCTTTCCACACTTAGCATAAATATGCCATGTGCAATATATGCCAACAAGTACAACTCCAAGTTTTCTATCTTTGATCAAGTACTAATTTTTTTTATCAAGTACAGTCATGTGAATAAAAGAACAGAGAGCCCAGCTCTCTACCTTATCTAGCAATAGCAAAAATGTAACCCCCATTGTAGTAGTTGTTAGAAAGGTTGGATATGGGTTGCAAAAGTTGCTTCAAAAAAATTCTTGTAGATGTGGAGACTTTAGCAACATGAAAACAACATACTTGTAAGCTAAAAAAGAAAACATGGACTCAAACATAATCCCCTCCCAATGCTACAAAAACCAACACACAACAAAGCCGTGCAAACCAAATGACCTGGGCAGTTTGCATGGTGTTGGTGGTTTGCACGGTGTTCCCTAGTTTGCATGGCGTGCTTGTTGTTTGCATGGCATGGAATTTGGTTTGTGCAATTTGTGGCCTTGGAATTTGATACTTTCCTTTGCAAACATGTTTCTTCTTAAACATGAACAGTTCAATTATGCTTACTACTATCCAAAGTGAACTGAAGTTGAATCTTTTTGATGGTCAACTTATGCTTAAATTATGCAAGATTCTAGGAAAGTATAATCATGAGACATGCTTGTGTTCTTGTCTTGTGCAGTAGCTGGACAAGTGGAAAATAGAAATGGTTGAGTTAATGTTGGACTCTCCAAATTGATAGATTTAAAACTCAATCTCTACTTGGAAAGATTCATGATTTCATTCCTTGAAATTAGGAGTACTTGGACTTCTACTTCTTGTTCCATGCTGCTTTATTTCACAAGCTTTTTTGATAATAAGAATAATATCATATAAATATGATATATGATAAGAATATGATAAAAAAGTAGTATAGCATGTCAAAATGGGTTTTGATTGAGAAGAATATGATAACATGAATTGTGTCAAAATCTCAAGACTCTCTTGAGAATGATTAAATGAATTGATCAGGGATCCCAAAATCCCAACATGTTTGTTAAAGGAAAGGCAACCACTCATAACATGTGATCTTGTGTCTTCTTTATTGAAACTTTTTCTATCATTGCCAGATATATCTTGAGCTATAGTGGGAATGTTTGCCCTAAACTCTCTACAAATTCTCTATGTTCCTCTTCCACAAGTCTCATCTATTTATCAAAAATTTATACAAAATAAGGCATACGCTAATCCACCTTAACAAATATCTATTTCTATTTGGATCACATGTTATGAGTGGTTGCCTTTCCTTTAACAAACATGTTGGGATTTTGGGATCTAAAAAATTCAACTTGTTCAACTTGTGCAATGAAAGCCATCTTCCTTTCAAAATCCATATATTGTGCTCATTGAGTACACAAGCATGACTACACATTTATTGAAGACAATTTGATTTGCACTTTAGAAGAAGGTACCAAATGAATCATAGGCACATAGGCAAAATCACCTAGAAGATACAAATAGGGACCAAAAGACTCATTTGACTCTCTTCATAAATCCTTCCATAGAGTTGACTTTTTTAATTAAGTCATGTCATAGCAAGAGCCATACATCCCTGCATAAAATTGCATAAAAGTACCTATTAGATAAAATACTAAACACATGAACTTGTGATTGTGAATTGACTAAAGTTTACCAAAATCCTTGCAATCTAGTGTGACTAAAGCATACAAGAATCTTTGTAATCTAGTGTTGGTGCAATCTAATGAACATTAAAAACAAGATTCACAAACCTTTACATACACCAAATTGATCCTTACCACCCAAGAAGTATATTATTATTGTCCATTGATGGAGTAAGATCCTTTCTGATTAAATTTTGTTTCAATCAATTTTTGGCCTTAGAGCCAATTGGAAAAGGATTTTGTCAAGCAATCTCCAAAGGAGCACCTTCTCTTTATTATATAGACAAAGAGGAATATAGACCAAGGAATCTCCACCATAGTATTAGACACATAGATAGGTGACATGTTAGCAAGTTCCATCCTTGGATTACTTACTTGGATGGGTGACATGTCGGTCCTAGTCCTATCTGGTTGGTCAAAGAAGCTTTGATTGGAGGGAATCTTTAAAGGAATCATCTTGTAGGAATCTCACATTTTTTAGGCCCAATTCATCCGTTTAGGCCTCCAAAATTGCCTTCAAAGATTTTAGGCATATTTTGGTTCCTACTCTATTAGTAGAAGTCCTCTTTTGGTGATACCTCTTTCTGATCTGTTTAGTCCATCATGTGTAACATCTTGCCAGATGTTACCAAACATATGTCTGAAATCACCTTCTCACCTTAAAATCATATGTCTAGCTATTGGTTCTAAGGTTTTCAAGTCTACTTAGGTTTTTGACCTATTGGTAGAAGTACTCTTTTGGTTCTATCTGATCTATATTGATCATCATGTATAACATCATTCCAAACGTTATCAAACCAAATCTCACATCTAGATCATATGGCTAGCTCTTGGTATTACAATATTGAACATGCCTAAAAAACACACTATATAACACCACCCTCTACAAATCCCTATATGTCTTCTACAACAAACACAAATTCCAAGCTAGAAACACCTTACTATCATGTACTCTTGTAGGCTTTATGTGGAGAATCTCATCTCCTTTGTACAATTGCAAACATTCACAAAAGATCAAAGATCTAAAAATGTACACCTTCTCTAATCTCTTTTTTCTCTTTTTGTAACTCTCTCACACTAATCACATTAACAAGAGAGCTCACATATCTTTTCTCTATCTAACTCCTAGCAAAAGAGTCCTACTAATAAGAGAGCATGAGGCGTTCCAATGACTTTTCCTAACAAAAGAGAAACAAGTGGTTTTCCTTCTCAACCCTATCATAGAGTTTTTACTCCTCCTTTGGGTGACTTTTACTTACTAGAGAGAACCCAATAATTTTCCTTCTCAACCCCTATTGCTAAGACAAAACCAATATGCTAACTAGCAAGAACCATGCCATTTTCTTTCTCAACACCTATCTATAATGAAAAAACCATTGATATTTCCTTGACCTTTACTTGATGGATACACACTATACCCACTAACCCATTGTGCTTTTCTCATAGAAATCTTATTTATTCCTATGGACATGGATACCAGATAGGTGTGACGCTTGCTAATGACAAAAACCCATAATTTTTTCTCCTTGATGTCTACTTTTTGTGACTCTTATGGGAGACTCTACTAACCCACTGGGATTTTTTTATAGACCTCCTACTAACATGGATGACAGAAAACACATGGATTTCTTGATACTCCTACTCGTAAGAAAATGGATTCAAGTCAAATAAATATAATGAATTCAACTCAAATTTAGCTAGAACATTTAGAGAGTTTTGCATAATTGTCAAACTCTATGACTCTTTGATATTATCTTTGCACCACTACACCTTGTAGCAAACTTTCTTTCAGCTTGTATTTGGGACACATCAAAGAATTATCTTTCTTCTTCAAGTTTGGAGTTTCTTCTTGGCTATGAAATTGGATCTCTAGGCCCTAACAGCTCCCTACCAATAGTTCAACTCAACTTCCAACCCAAAATTTGCTCCTCAAGTACTAAGTGCTCATCTCTTACACATTCCACTCCAACAAACTACATTTTATCTCTTGACATCACTATCTTTCTCTTGTTCTATTTGGGTATCCCTAATCATTTCTCACTTCTCTCCATTTTGTCACATTCCACTCATTTCTCATTCTCTGGGCCCAAGTACTCATCCATTGCATTCCACTCATTTTTCTAACTTGAGTCCTCTACAAGCAGACTACTTCTCTTGTTCACATTCCTCAAATTCTAACTCAAAATTTCACTCCACAACCCATAATTTGATGATGCACAGGAGTAATCTCTTCCACCTTGGTGCCAAATTCATTTTGAATCCAAACTTGGCCATATCATCAATGTTTGAACAACAATGATAGGTCATTGCTAACATCCAAATACAACATTAATAGTTAAGTGCAAAACTTAATATTAACAAGACCATGATAATCCTCCTAAAACACCACAAGTCATGTTTTGTAACTCGAATAGACATTTTACAATGTCAACGGGGCTCTTCTTGTAAAGATCTCAAGGCCACTTAATTCATAGTATATTCAAAAATCCCCCATAATTATTCTAACAATACATTTATGTGAGATGAAAATGTGATTCTTAAAATGCACTATTATCCAGAAGATAAAGTTTATGTTGTCTCAACTAATTTAACCCACAAACTATCACAATGTCTACTTGACCTTGAAGTTTACATGTTAGCCTGAAATTGTCACATGGGTACCATAAAACTTAAAAAATATTTATGGACTATCCATTTATGTGAGGACTTATTTTTTTACCCTACTCCTACCAAAATTTTATAAGTTGTGAACCCGTAAACCATAAAATAAATTTATATAGTATTCATTTTTGTGAAAAACTTTTGTTACAATAATCTTTCCAACACTCTTCTTACAATACCCCCAAAATTCTATAGGTTGTGAACCACACTCATAAAAAAACCATAAATTCCACACTTGAGTCCACCAATAGAGATGTGTGGACAAGTGTACAACAAGTTTAAATTAGAAATTAGAGAGGAAGGAAAATAGAGAAATTGTATCATTTCTAAATGTACATTAGGTTTATTTCAATTTATGACTGAAAAGAAAATTCTCCTTTATTTTTAATTTTAGTTCTATTGATATCCATATTGAAGCTATGGAGAATTAAATAAAAATAACAAAAGAATTAAGATTTGATAGGGTTTGCAATGGTTACTTTAGGATGGGAGAAATGGGTTAGGAATTTATACTTAAAATATTCATATTTTAATTATTTTAGTTCTATTAGAACTCCCTTTGGAAATATTGAGATGTAAATAAAATTTATGAGTAGTTATAGATTTTAGTGTTTGGAAAGTTAGCATTTACTCATGTGATGTAGGATGTGAGTGTGTTGTGGTTTTATAAATACAAGAGAATACAAGATGGAGTATCCTATGTTATTATTAGCTAATTTTTGTGCTAGCTATGGTTTAGCTTCTCATGCGGTGTTGATTAGAACAACCTAAGATATAATGTGCCTAATGCATCATAGATTCTTTGCCTTGCAAAGGATAAAGACTCATGAAAGAAAATTAAAAAAGGACTATGATTGGACCATTGGGGATGGTCATGTAAAGTAGCCAATCTTATTGACATCATTTATACTCAAGATTATACATGCTATTTTAATTTCTTTGAGGTTTGCTCAGAAAATGAAAAAGCAATTAATATTATTTACTATACAATGTTGTAGTAGATTATGTGAAGGATCTTACAATTACCATATGAGTAAACTATGTTGGTTCAAATGATTAGTTGCATGGATTACTATCTTATCCGCTTCTAAGACTTTGATGTGTATAGGTAGTGGAGGCTCAAGTAATGTGTTTTAGTCTTGCTAGTTTTTAGTGAGTAGAATGAAAAAGATAGAGCATCCAAGAGTGGTAGAGGAGCACAAGAGTTATAAACAAGTGATCCGTGCTCTTGATCTACCTCTTCTAAATCTTTTTCTCATTAGGCTTCAGATTTTACACCATGATAACTTTCAAGTTTGGATTGTAGCTCATTTTGGTCTTGATCTAGATTCAATTATACTTTTTGTGCTTATTTATGGGTAAGTTTGGGATTACCCATTTACATCCTTTTTAAAAAGAGATGCACCAAAAATCTTGTTGAAGGCTTTGGGGGTGTATTTTGGAGATCCATGTGTCAAAAGGAAGAGTTGACAAGTGTCCAAAATACAAAGAATTAACTCCAACCAATTCAAGACTAGGGTTTTGTAAGTTTAGAGATGTTACCAAGGTCCATTTGGGATTAACATACCACCATTGGAAAGAAGAGCATGCAAGCTAAAATTTGAAAGAAAAAACATGAAATTTAAGTGAGATTCTTGAGGTATGATCAATGGAAGCAAAGAAAGTCTAATTTGTACCAAGGTGCTCAATTTGGGAGATTTGCAATGTTCTATGATAGCTTTTTATGATATGTCATTTAGGTTGGAGCTGAGGCAAAATTGAAGTTGTGCTATGCCTAAGGAACATTACATTTGCTTCTTCTTTTTTATCCTGATTTAATCAAAGGAGTTTGGAAGACTTGAAATCAAGGTATTGAGGTGCAGATTATGATCAATTTGAGATTTTGGTCACATGTCAAATTCTGGTCCGTGTCAGCTTATGAAAATTTAAAGAATTGTTAGTGGCAATGTCTTGTACCTTTGTGCAAAAACTCCATGTAAATTACTCAAATAGAGAATTCAAGATTTTGGATCAAGTTTACCTAGGTCTGTAGAGCTTAAAAGTAAGCCTAACTTGGAAATTACTCCACATTTAAAGATTGGTTTTGGATTCAAATGTCAAACTTCATAGAGTACCAAAAAAGAGTAAAAAACCATTGTGGAATTGGTTTGCTCAAGGTTTACAAGTAGTGAGATCTAATATACCAAACTTCATTTGAATTCCTATCATATATGCTACCAACTTATTCCATTTACACTTGTAATTGAGTATATTTTCATATTTAACATCATGAATTTTTTTAAAAGTGTTCCTAATACTCATTTGAATCCCTTAATCTAAGAAAATTCTGCCAAAAACCAAGATTGGAACTTGATTAGGGTTGCAACATTAGATTGCAACCTTGATTAGTAGTTTGAAATTAAAGAAACTACAAAAAAATAAAATGAAGTTCAAGAGATGTAACAAAAGCTGTAGTTGTAAGATTGTGATTTGCTATATATCATTAAAAGCATATGTTTTAGGCTTTCCATTAAGTCTAGAACATCTTAGTCTATAGCTATAGAGAGGAATTTATCTCAATTGTAGTCTTGCAATTGTGTCCCCACCACAAGGTGTAGAATTTCCTTATTTAGAACAGTTTTGAAAGCAACTCTTGGAGTATGGGTGAGGTGAGGCTCTTGAATTGAGCAAGGATTCTCTAAAAAAACTTATATACAAGCAGCACAGAGAGTTATTGTTAAGTTACATGTGTTTGTATCTTCTCCATATATTGCATGCTTAAGTGCATGCCAAATTGGATTAGTGTATGGGCATTGCATTTAGGTTTATTTTCCTTAGGTATGTTGTGTTCTCCTTGGTGAATCTTGAAGTGATGACAAGAATGCATGTTGTGATGATAGGTTAGGTTGCCTTTTCCCTACCCAATAAAACAAATTTCAATCTGTGTAATTGGTGTAAAAGTCTTGATGGTTAGGATTATAAGTGTACAAAACTATCTATGATAAGTTTAGATACAACCTACTACTTATAAACTCCACAGCTAAGCACCCATTGTGTTCCTAATGAGAAGAAAGCATAATGCAATACCATCATGGGATAACAATTAGGTTGTGGGAGTGGTTAGCATCCCAAGCAACCTATATTTTGAGGCTATTTGAAACAAGTTTTTCATATCCATGCTTACTCTATAAGCTTCATTGTGCAGTCTATGATGAGGAAAGATAGACTTTTTGCTTACCACTCAATTGATTGGCACTTTATTCTTGAGTATGGTTCTTATTCCTCTTATTTCCACAATGGTATTTGTTATACTAGGTGGGGACATGCTAGGTAGAGAAATGTGGCTACTAGATTTTGCAGCTTCCAAGTCAAGATTGAGCTACTCTACAAGAGGAGTTTGTTTGGGACATATATTGTAAGAGACAAGTCCAACCACAAAATATTACAAATTCCACTTGATTATGACAATAGGATCTAGGGTGAAGTTGGAGAGTGTAGTATAAAAACTCAAGTATTACACCTCATCTATGGCTAATCCTCTTGATAAGAATATCTCTTCCTTATACTTATTATATCATCAAGTAAGAGAAATAATTTTATAAAAGATTTTGGAGGTTCAACTTGTCAAATTATTATATTTTGATAGATCACTTTTTTCACAACTCCGCATCTCTCTTTTGGAGGCTTGTTAGGGATATTTTATGAGCATCTTAGAGGCTTGTTAGGGATATTTTACGAGCATCTTAGAGACTACTTCAATGAAAATGATCACTCTAGTGGTTTCATAAAACTATTCCAGGTAGTTGCAGAAAGAGTGAAGAGAGATTATGTAGCTTAGATATATTAGGTACCATAAGATAGTTTTCTCATATAGATACCATTGGAGCTTATTTCTAGTTTACCTCTTAGATATAGGGAATTAATAAAAACACAAACTAAATTTGATAGAAACACATACTCTACTAAGATAATGCTACTTGTTGTGAGCGGCTCTCCTTTGAGCGAAATGCAGAGATGAGCAAGCAAATTAAGAGATGTGGAATTTATTGCAAGACAGGCCATAATCTCTAGCATTGTTATAAACCAATGAAATTAATGAATGATTTCATAAGTAATAATGCTTTTCTAAATTTTTTTAATTTTAGTTAAGTTCCCATGTAAAAGAACTATATTTTTTTAGTACGTATTTTTATCAAATGCCTAGATATATTAGATATACCAGGTGCAATACGATAGATTTATCGTAAAAATACTATCGGAGCTTAGCTCTATTTCACCCCTTGTGTTTTCACTTGTGTTATACAGGTTAATGAAGTCCTCCTACCCCTCTTGTTATCTAGGTGGATCGCCTTTTCTCTCTTTATCTACACCTGATCTCCACGAGTTGCTTGCGGAGGCGTGAACCAATGGGGGAAGATTAAGGAGGCTCGCCCTTCACAAGCATAGCCATCTTCTCACGACTTTCAGCACCTCCAAGTAGTTGGAGATGCGCATGTTTTCTCAAAATAGAGATCTTCTGTTCCTACTTCAAATTCGATCGTGATCTGCATTTTTAGTATACTTGATTATCATTTATCAATTGAAGTGATAATTTCGATGCATGGATCGGAAATTCCGGTCATGACCACCGAAAATTCATGAGAATCATCTCTGAACGTGCACTCGAAATGATTTTAACAACAATCAGGCTGGACTGCGAATCTCTACTTTCTTGACTCATTTGAATCAACATGAGTCAAGAAAGTGGAGAGTCGGCTATTGTATAATCTGGCCATTCGAGATTCATCATGTGCGGAACAAAAGCGCGTAGTACTACGGACAGTTCACTCTCGCTCCGGAGTCGCTCGAATACTAAACTGTCTTTGCCCCTGGAGAGGCAAAATGAACTTTGGGTGTAGCAATGAGTGTGTGTTGTAAGTTGAGAGCTCATGATGAGAAACACGGACGTTCAGACAGAACGAAATTTTACATTTCTTGAGGGCAGTCCCCGTCCTCCGCTTGCAACTTCGGTCAAATGTTCCATATAGGCGATGAAACAAGCAAAACGCCGGGACGAGTGTATCATTAGGCGCGAATGATTGCATGCGACTTCTAGTTTCTGCTATCAGAGGGTTCTATGCTAGGCAATGGGTTGTATTTCTCGAACCTCTAGAGAGACATGAAATCGCTCTTGTGAGGTCCTTTTGATATTTTGTCAAAATTCATTTTCTTGAGTTAAAGATCTAGAATAGTCCAGTGTAGAAAGCAGACACAACACTGTCACTCATGAGTAACGTCAAAATTGAGTTGATTTTAAAAATGAATAAGTTATAACTCGATCAAAGTATTATACAAGTTGCTCAAAATAGGGCGGTTCAGTTTTAGAAGTTAGGGGACTTTGGGTTTACCTTTAAAATTTATAAGGATGTCCGTAAAACGTTTGATGTTGGAGATGCGACTGCCCAATAATTTGGGGCTCTGAATGGTTTCGCCCAATTTTGTAATCCTTGTGAACACATCAGAATTTTGAACAATGATAAAGTCCTGCACTTTACAAGTTAGATCAAGTTCATAAAAGCCACGAAAGACCTAAACTGTACTCACGTAAAATATTCACAAAATTTCCCCATAAACAAACGGTTGATAGCCTTCATAAAGCCAGAACTCTTCCACCCTAATGTGTCGTGCACCAAATATGAACGCAACGATTTTACAATATTTTTTCTACTTTCAACTTCTACATTAGATTAAAAAAATGGTTTTAATGACTAGAGTGTTCTAGAGGCCCATGTCTGAACATCTTGAAGTTTTTGCCTGGCCATTAGCGATTGTCCTGATGACCAAGTCACGAACTTTTAAGTGGTAAGGAGTCCCCCATTCTCTTGAAGCGTACCTCAAAGATTGAGCCCGAAGTCCAAGGCGCCGACCCGGAAAATTTGTTTTCTGATTCGCTGACTGCCGTCAACACAACACGCAAGTTGTATTCCCGAGAAGAACATTAAGGGTTTTCAGATAACTGATTATGAGTTTTATAAAATTCGACAAAATTTTAATATTTTTTTGAATTTTAGAAAGGGAAATTGTCAAAAATTGTCACCAACACGTTCCGATATTACAAACCTCCCTCAACAATTCAGAATTACGAGAGTAACCCCGGTATTTACCAAACGTTGGTGTCGGGCTCGGAGGGTTGGTTTGTGGGGTTGGAATGGAGAAAGGGGTAGGTTTGACCTTCAGTAAGAGTTTGCCCCTAATGTAGTAAAGTATATATGGGCTGACATAGCTCTGAGTCCAACATTATCGATGAACAGAACAAAAGATATCAATCCCACGTCATGATGTCCAAGGCCATTATGAGTATTTTGATAACAACCTAAATTATCTCAATCTGCTTAGTGCGTCAAGCAACCAATGCATCGGTCACCATCTCCTGAGATATCAGGAGATTGGAGCTGTTATTAGTGACTTGACTGATTATTGAAGACTATCACAGTCAAGAGCAAAGATGTGACTGATGAAACAACAAGGTGCGGAACAGGCCTTATCTAGATATATTTCGACTCTACTATGGTAAAGTATTACAGTGAATAGATACCATGAGTGGTAAATAATCAGGAAGTCCAACAAGTCAGTATTCAGGAGTTCAGCCGAATGACAGTGATGAGGAACTATCCCTACAGTCAAGAGCAAAGGTGTGACTGATGAAACAACAAGGTGCGGACAAGCCCTGATCAGAGAAACTGGAAATCGTGTAGAAAACATGAAGGATAGGAATACCCCATCAAGCCGCACAAGGAGAGACAAAATAGGTAATATTCAAGAAATCCAGCAGGAGTGATGAAATATCCTCTCTCTATATATAGGTATACAGAATAGAAGCTGTTTTGGGAACAAGTTATCCAGAACTCATGAAGTGCAAATGATCAGTAAACAATATGTACATGATACGCAACACTAGTAATATTAAATCACTAGAGTAGAATGCATGGAAGGTAAGCTACACGCAATGCTAGAGTAGTATTAAATCCCTCAGTTAGAATGCATGGAAGGTAACCTACAGCAATGGCATAATCAAAACAAACATATTGAGACACCTGCATATATGGAGAAGAAACATCATCAAATGAAGGGAGAAGTAAATGTCATTTGGAAACCATTAGATAGTAACATGCATATTTGAGATTCAGCCATCAAAGAAGTGGATACCAACCTCCCATCAGGCAGAAACGGCCAAAGGATTGAGATAAACTAGTGTCAAGAGAGAAGTAATAGTCTGTAAATATCGGGGGTCAAGGAAAATCTGAGTCAAGAAACAAAAATTGGGGAAGGCGTATGAGACAAAGCACTGGAAGTAGAAATCGCTCAGAGAATGAGGGAAGACGAGCAAAGCATTTGAGGACTGGATATCTATAATCACATCAAGCACTATGGACGCCAGAGTCCACAAAAACCAAACAGCTGAGGGAAGCAGAAGACGGCCATAGTACGTCTCCATGAAAACACATGCAACTTCATCAATGTCTCACTCAATGCCAAAGTAGTTGAGCTAGAGTCAGTACCCCTCATACCAAGTTTCTGCTCAAAAACTCATGAGTGCCAAGGCAAACTCGGTTGCTTCCAACGATGCAGCTCAGGGGAAGGGAAAAGCTGTAACAAATGAAGCTTGAAGTCCAAACAAAGGGCAACAACAGTAATAATCTGAAAGGCTATGTGATGTAAAGAAATCAGCATCCTCTTGAAGAAAATGAAAACGTGAGCAGGAATAAGAAAGGGACACAAGACATATCGGGTTAAAGCCTGAAAGCAAACAGATGTTAGTATGAAAAGCAAATAAAGACTAGTAGAACTACTCGAAGGTGCAAGAAATGAAGGTAGAAAATTAAAATAGTGAAATCAATGAAGAAACAGTAAGGAGCTGAGGTAGAAGGTGCAAGAAGGAGTAAATAGTTTGACACCCCACGAAGACAGTAGGGAGCGCATCCAACACAAGTAGAAAATAGCATATCATTTGCTATATAAAGGGGGGCCAAAAAGCACCGAGTAAAGTAGAACAAACAGCAACCAAAAGTGAAAGGAGACAATCAACCTAAGAGGGGAAAAAGGAACACGAAGGGATGGAAGGGGGAAGGGTATTTTTGAGAGGAAGGTAGCAAGAACAAGAAGGGGCGGAAGATGAATGCGGAAAGAGGAAAGAAAAAAGAACACAAAAAAATTAGGGCATCTCGCAAGGCGTCAAAGCCGGGAGAGGAGTTCAGCCTCGTATGAAATGAACCCAAGTGGGGCCAAGTGTCCCTAAGTATACAATCAAATCCATATGGCAAAAAATATATAGAGCTGTATTCAGAGTGTATGTATCACCGTAGGAGTACTTATATATGAGTAATAAAGAGTTGGGTGAGCTTGTTTCAGCCGAAGAGGTAACTTTCGAGATAGGAAGTGAACCACGTTAAGTATTGTTGTCTTTACGTTATTTACTCAATGGGGTTTATGCTGTGCTATTGCGAGAAGTTCTCGGGATTGTGTTTTCTAACAGGACCGGTCAGCTTCAACATCATAGAACTCAGGAAATGTTCGCAAAACCATGCGCACATCGCTTGAGCCACTAGTATTCAAAAGTTCAATGAAAGGTTTGCAAAAGCATGCGCATATCGTTTGCTAAGTATTCAAATCATCTGTGCCCACCATTGCGTCTTCGTAGAGATAAAAAAATTATCTTCAAAATTTCTCACCAGTACAAAGCGATCGAACCGAGGCCAACGTGCTGGACAGATTTTGAGCAATACAACTCCTTGTCTTCCTTCTCGGAAAATGGCGGGAAATTGTTACATCTTGGGATGTCGTGAAACTAAATGAGATTATTTCTCATTGATTTACAAGATTATCTCAAGTCAGGACCATCCAGCATGGTCTGCCCTTCTCCGACCCAACCCCACGATCCAGCCCTTCGAGCCTGACACCAACATTTGGAAAGTACAAGATTATACTTTTATATTTTTTAAGTTTATAAGTTACTTTTATAATTATTAAATTGTTTGGGGCAGGTTGGTAATATCAAAATTTGTCAAGGGTATTTTTGACCGTCCCGTTTAAAAAAGGGTTCTGAACTATATACAAATTTACATGTCATTTTTCTTTGATTAAGAGTAATCATGACCCAAATCTTTTGTCTATAATAAGCTTTTCCAATTGTTCAAAATTTTAATTAAAAATATCTTTAATAAATATAATAATTGTATAAATATCCATAAATAATTTATGGAATTTTACAAGTTCTTGTAAAATTCTTGTAAAATTCTTGTAAAATCTGCATATGAAACCTCCTATTGCATGTGTCAACCAATTATAAAGCAATCGGGAAAGCCCCACTAGAAACTTGTAAGTGTTAAAAATACTAGCGTCAACCTGCTTGTTTGTCATGTTTCCTCATACCTTCTTAGGTGTTATATATTATCTCTAAATGAACACAAGCCTTATAGTTTATAGTGAGGAGAGCTTTTGGATGAAAAGTTATCATGCATAATTGACCGAGAGAACACTTGTAACCTTGTCAATTGGTTATAAATACAGCCATAATTGATATTGGAAGGAGGACATGAGACTTAGTAGGTTTTAAGAATCATGGAAAGAGATCACATAATTCTCTTTTATACCCACATCAATAATTTGGAGCGACTTGAAGTATGAGGATATATTGCAGTCCTAAACCTCGGGAATGTGATTCTGAGTAAAGGTAAGGCAAGAAAGCTAAGAAGGATGGGAAGACCCATCAAGCCTAGTAAGGATAGAATGTATGAGGTAATATGCGGCTAAGCTTTCATGACTTTGAGTTGATCTTTTGCTCTATTGCCTGAAACTTATTATATCATTTGTGAAGATTATCATGTGTATATATATTGCTACATAAAATGCACTATATTCAACATCATATACTATAGAAGAATAATTTATATGAGAAATCACACACACTCTAAAGTACCACAATAGCAAGGAATCATAAATCAGAACTCACATTGTATAGACTTTGCCAACGGGCACTGATTTCATTCATCAAGCTAAATCCCCTCTAGCACTCTAGCATGACTCTAAATTGTACTTGCAAACTTTGTTCACCATAGCCAAGGGCTTGAAAGCTCAACAAAAAGTGAGCTTTTGGAGTTCTCCTTTGAGATGTACTTCTCTTTGGGAGTGCAAGGAGTCCAACACTAATGGTATACCTAATGGCACATGCAATAGATGGTGCAAAAAATGGTTCTAATATTGCACAAAAAAACCCTAATGTAATAGATGGTCATCATTAAGTAGTCTATTTGTATCTATTGATACAAATGTGACTTCCAAGATACTCACTCCAATGTCCTAGCAAACTAGCAAATGTCATGACAATTGTCATACATATATACGTTACTACATATCATACATTCATATCAACATCATACACACTATAGAAGAACAATCATGTAGGAAGTAATACAAAAACTCTAAAGTGCAACAATCACCCATTTTAATTAGCGGTTAGGTCACTCTAACTCCATATAGCAATCTATTACAAGTATATAATATGGCTTATGGTGTACAAAGATCAAGAGGTAAAGTGCTGTCATGCCTCATCATTAATCAATTGTAATCTTTACCACCTAAGAAGTGAACGAGCAAAGATGTCCAAAACATGGAGGACACAACCTATGCCCTTGAGGAACCTGCATGAAGGGAGAGGTCATGTTGTATGCTATCCTCTTGAATAGCTATCACACACCAAAATAGCGGCAACTCCACCAATTAAGCCACAAAACTTACATTACAAGCTTACCAATCAATTGCAAAGCTTGGGTACATTGTGTCATTGATGTTGGGGGGAGGCATGATGCATAATTGTGCACATGATCCTTCCAAACAAGAACATCATGTCCTTCTAGCATAAGGACTCCAAAAGGCAAAACCTTGCACCTTCTCAAGATAGTGGAACCTATAGTCACATCAAGATTGTAAATGCAGTCATGCTTATGTATATACATAATATCTAGATGAACCAATGGATTGAGGTTCTATAGTCTTCCCTTCAAATAGTGACAACATAAGGTATCCTTATGTTTGCAAAGTTCTCAAAGGTGCCCCAAAATTGCTTGATTTCTTTAAGTGCCAAGTGTGCATAAAAGAAAACTTCACAAGAGCATGTTGGGTCCCCAAAAAATAATAGCTTTGAAAGCTACTATGAATACTGGTCAAAAATCAATATCACTTTATGAAAGATCTATGCTTGTTGAGAACATGTACTCACCCAAACATTTGGATCATCTAAGTCCAAAACTACAATAACATTGCAATTAATCATAATAAGTAGATCTAGATCTTATCCATATAGTAAGAAGTAGGGAGAGAATGATGATTTTGGCTAAACCAATAGCACACAGCTAACCAAGGTAATTAGAGATCCCAATCTCCCAAGAACTTTGTATCTTGATCAATCAAGACCTTGGTTGGTGCACCAAAAAAAATAAGAATGCAATCTAAGAACAAATAAGATGAAATTTCATTAAACATATTAGGAAGTACCACCAACTCAATCCACTTGGAGAAGTGCTACACCATAACCAAAGACATGGATGATGTTTCACAATCAATAATAAAGGTCCAACAAAGTCCAAACTCCAATAATATATGTCTAATCCCATGATATGTAACGGATGTAGGAGCATTGAATGATGTCAAATTGGTCACAAACCATACATTTGGCAAGCAGCTATTGTATATGAATTTGTATACCATGCTGCCAATAATAATTGTGAAGAAAGCTATATGTTTGCTTCATTCCAAAATGTTCTAACTCCTCATAAGCATGAGGAGTTAGAACATAGCATACTAATTGTGAGCTTTGAGATGAAAGGAGTACTACTTGCACTCTACCATCTTTCCGTACCCAAAAAATATATTTGCCTTCCAATTTGAACAACCTAGCTCAATGAAGGACAGGATCTTTCTCCTTGGCACTGAATGTGCCATTCACTCATACTAATGCAAAGATAGTCCATCACCAAGATATAATCATGAATGTCTCATTGATCTATACCAATATCTCCACTCTCTAGATAAGAAACCTCAACAAGTCCTCCTATATATATAAGGGAATTTGCATTCAAATTGAGCTAATTAGTGATACACCAAAATTTTGACATCCTTATAGAAATAGTGATATAGAGAGAGCTTTGATTCAAAGCAAGAGTCAATTGATACAATTGAGCATGCAAACTTCTTTAGTATTATGGATCTTTGAGCAAGATATTTGATCAAGGAGGAGGACAAGGTCAAGATAGCATTTTGGAGGATTGATCCTTATGGTAAGGATGTATTTGCAGTTCTTACCATTTGGGTTAAAGAATTTTCTTGCTGAATTCTAAAGAATCATGAGCAAGATACTAGTAGCATAATTGGATTTTAATCAATGCTTTAGTGATGATATTTTGGTCTACAATGCTACCATGTAAAGAACATGATAATTTTGTTTTGGAGGTGTCTGGAAAGCTTGAAATCTCATTTACTTGAATTACATATTGAGATATGCAAATTCTTCCAAGGATAGGTTGAGTATTTGGTATAGGTCATATAATCTATCTTGGTAGACTTTGTGTTCAATAGATCAAGTTTGAGACTATTGCATGTATTTCTTAACCTATAGATGTGAGTAAGGTGAGGTGTGAATATCCCTTAGATTGGAAAACTTTTATTGTTTATATGTTATAGGATTTCTTGCAATTGCTAAGGCCTTGATTGATGAAGTTGACCAATCTTACACATAAGTTGTGTTTGAGAGATAAGCTAAGAAGAACTTTTATAGAGCTCAAGGAGAAGTTGATATACTCTCCTAGATCAATCAGAGGATGTATGTTCTAGGTTCATACTGATTGGAGTATTTTGGAGTTTGGAACAATGCTCACCCAACAAGATGATGAGGAGAAGAAGTATGTGGTGTCTTATGCTAGTTGCTCCAACAATTCAATGGAGGCAAAATATTGTTCATATGAGGAGGATTGTTTAGCAATAGTGTGTGCAGTAACAGCTATGTTTTTATGCTACTTGTTGTTGGCAACTATGTTTTTATGTTACTTTTTTGGGAACCCCTTTGCTCTCTTAATTGATCAACAACCACTAAAGTGGTTGATGGAGTACAACAAGCATTCAAGGAAACTTGCATGATGGGCTCTAATTTTACAAGAGTATGATTACATAATTGTTCACAAACCTAGAGTGGTGAACCATGATTTAAGTAGGTTGAGCATAACTCATGCTCTAGCCAACATGATCAAATAAGAGCAC